>JAHEWK010000020.1:0-600000 GCA_020740775.1 Ilyonectria destructans
TGGGCTGTAAAGCCTGACTCATAGATAGTCTTGAATGCATCGGCGAAGGCAGCCCGCGAAAATGATAGGTTGCCTTCCCTGACTGATTTTCGAAGAGCTTTCTGATGTGCGTTCTTCAGGGGCTGAAATACACCAACATCAAGGGGCTGAATAAGGTGTGTGGAATGCGGCAGCAGCGTGCAGAGGATGATATCGAACTGGATACAGTAGTTAACAAAGGCATAGGACATATGCCCTGTAAAGCCATCGATAACCAGCATCCGATAGATTTTCTCATCGCTAGGGCGTTGTGTGTGGGGGGTTTCTCGTAGTTTAACAATGTCTGCTGTGGATCACGAAGCCACTCATCACAACCAAACCAATCCGCAAGAGATATGCCTGTTAGTTGAGCTTGAGACGAGAATGACCAGGAGGAAAGGTTAAAGGTGCGAAGCCATTCACAGGAAATTTCGCTGTTGCTGAAACCGATGTCTGACCGGGCAAAGCGCATACCTGGAATACAGTCGATCGTAGCCCAAGACTCTGTTGGAAATGTCTTGAAGATAAGCCAAGGAGGGATGCTATCCCCAATAGAATTTCCAGCCCCAAGAAGCGTAGAAGTTCACGATTAGCTGGATCAGGGACCTCAGGTCGCTGTGACCGTGTTGTGTGTGTGATGAGGACCTCCACGCGCTCTTGTAAGCAGCCGATACGGATGCCGTACTCATCTTCATTCCAGATCTCTGAAGGGCCAAGTCTGTAGTCCGTGATGATCTTCTGGAGCCTGTCGAAGAAGGTCTGGATGTTATTAACATCAGTTGCTTCAAAGGACTTCCTGGACTTGTCAACGGCCTTGATAAAGGACTTCTTAAGCTCAGCATGACGATCTCGAAAGCGAGGATACCAGTTCCTAGAGACCAAAGGCGAGGAAGGATCACGACGGCGCATTAGCTCCTGAGCAACCTGCTCAACCTGGCTTTTCTCAGCCGGATAACCGGTCTTTTCAAGCCAAATGATGTACCCGACGAGGCCGACTTCTTCGTCAGGCGTTAGGGCCAGCGGCCGGCCGCGTTTCTTCGCCGGCTCTTCAGGTGACGACGATGCCTTGATAGCCTTTTCAACGGCAGCCTTTGTGACATCGAATCTAGCAGCAAGCTGCCGTACAGAGGGCGGGTTGTATGTGGTATTTGCAGTTGAACGGGTGAGTCTTGGTAGAAGGCGTGCAGCGATAATGGCCGCCTGGACCGTTTTTCGCCGGACTTTAGCCGAGACATTTATTTGAGATGTCATAATGACACAGATCTGAAGACTACTTGGCTTTGACTTAAAAGGTGGTGAAATGGCAGTAATTTTGCGATTTTTTTTGTCAAGTCGTGGTATTTCCAAGGTGTCCGCGATTTTTGGTGCTGTCCGCGATTTTTGTGCCCAACTAAGTGGCCGAGGCACGAGACCCTTAGTTGGTTGTGGGTCCCCCCTACCTTAGCCAACGGGTAACCAAAACATTGATTGGTGTAGGGAGTTACGGTTCCGCACTAGGAATGTCTGACCAACTCTTGCTGCAGAAATCGGGCTGCGTGTGACAGCCTTCATCGGTTAGAAAGCCCCGCCGACTTGCGCAAGAACAAGCACAGCCCATGTTTACGGAGTCGGTCTCAGCAGATTTGTAGGCATGACTATTGCGTTCTTTTATTCCCGATGGAGTATGAGGGGCTACTACGTCGTGTGGCCGTGTTTCTACGGCCATTCCCCACCTCCTGCACTTTGTGAACGGTTAGTAAACGGGCTTCATATGCTGAAAAAGTACTTCCCTCGCGCAAACCAGAGTCGAACACGTGTCAGCATGTACCTAGTTCTCTGAGACGCGATACCGCACACTAATTAATCCTTGCGTGATTAGGCTGATTCGAGAGACCCAAACGCGACGCGACATGACGCGAAACCGCGAGGTCCCCAGCGCTGCGTCTCGGCTTCAGCTCAGGCAGTATGAAGAGGCTTGCAGCCAACGTGTACTTAGGGCATTTCCGGATTAACTCTTATTACGATCCGATTTTGCCCACAAAAGCTAACAGGGATACCATCTGGCCAAACGAGCGATTACTCTGGTTAAAGGCCAGGGAAGGAGGAGACCTTTGAGACGGGACGCGGGAGGTGCGGGGAGTCCCACTTCAGGAATCGCCTGCCATTCAGCATCACGTGTTGCGAAACCGACAGGGTTAAATTAGTGAACCAGGCAACCAGACTATGTGGATATGACCAACCAACATAAAAACAATGCTGGCACAGCCGCTCATTCTCCAGTCTCAGAGCCCTCCAAAGCTTTCGCGATTCCGGTACTTCTATCATCTTACCAGCTGAAACCGCATCTCGCCTGGACTCAACGACCAGCGAGCGTGGGCTTTAAGGAGCCAACCCGGAACGGTCTTGGTACTTCATCGGGGTACCATCCTCTCAATTTTTGGTTTTACTGCGGCCACAAAGACCATGGCGGAACCCGATCCCCCGCCCTCCTTGCTCCAGATTAGAGCCATGGAAGAGTGCGTGTCACAAGTCTGCCAACATCTCGAGGACATCAAGTCTCCTTATCTTTTGTATCAGGAGCAGGTGGCAGTGCTGAAGGATAGTGTTGAGCAGGAGTGGGCGCGCGTTTCGTCCAACCTCACCCGGCAAGACTTGACAACCCTTCAACAGAGCACACTGAAGCTCGGCGGTCAGTTGAGGGAGCTGGAGCTCAAGCACGCTGCTACCATCAAGGAAAACGACAAGGCGTACAAAGCCTCACTGGAAGCACAAGTTAGAAAGCTCTGCAGGGATATGGTCGACATTTTTGGGAGATCCTTGGTGACGGAGACCCTACAGGAATGCCTAACGGAGCCTGTGCCAGGATCGCGCAGTCCTGCTAACGGGCCCCTTGCTCCAACAGACGCCACATCGCAAGAGAACACACAGTCAGCATCTCAACACAGCGCTACAGATACACCGCCCAATGTTGAGTCTCAAGATGCCAACATGCAAGAACCCGGCAGCACCGAAGCCCAGACCATGCCCACCAACTCGTCCATGCCCATCAATCCCGTTAGTCCAAGGCTCCGATCCTAACCTCAAGTCCTGCTTCCCCGCTAATATGTTTAGAAAAAAAGAATGGGATCTATCGTCTCAGGTAAACAAAAACGTGTCCGAATGGAGCAAACTGAGCCTGCAGAGACCAAAAGAACCATCGAGTTCGATGAGGTCTTCCAAGATGGGAATGCCGCTATAAAGCATACAATAGTCCAGTTCCGTGACGAGTGGTACATTCTTCTGTGCGATGAGCACGGACTCAGTTTCAAACATCATCCCATCATGTCGGCTGCCAAGCATCTCAACGGGAGGGCTCACGGTAAGCTGCCTAAAGACCACGAAATGGCCATCAAGCACCTTGGTGTTCGTGTTCTAAACTGCAGCGCAAAACTCGCAGAGGAGAACAATAGGGCATGTCTGGTGGCATATCGAACGGGATACGACCCGTCAAAGTTGCGCACGCGAACCAAGAACAAAACGTCTGAATCCATTCACGTCTCGCCGCTTCTCGAACAAACAGATCAACATGTAGACCCGCCGTTGGGCAACAGGGGAAGCGCATATGTGAATGGTAGGGGCAAGAGTGGGCGGAGACCGCGAAAAAGATTTGATGGAATTGTTGATCCAACTCCAGGCGGCATTTATCTCGGGTACTGGTCAAAGTCCAGGGAGTGGCAAGCTGTACTCGTTCTCCCTGGAGTTGCTACCGAGCAACCCATTGATATTGGCTTCTCAGGCACAATCCAGGACCTAGGTCTCACAGAACAACTACCGCCGTGTTACACTTATGATCCCCAGACGGGTATTCTTGATTGGCAAGAGGACTACAAAGATGGAGGTCCTTTGGTTACAGAGCGACAATTTCCCGTCATGTACTTTGATGGCTTGGATTTTCCGAGCCAAAGCTCAGTTGGCTGGGTGGCAGCCAACGATCTCCAGTCTGTTGATACTCAAGATTCCAACTTCGAGCTAACTCCTCACTTCAAATCAGTCCTGGATTTTTTGGAGACCCAAAGAAGCAAACAGGCCGAGAATTCAAATCTCGGGAACATGGAGCAAACGGAATTGAGACTGGACCAGGCAGATATTGACACCCTGGATTCTACGGTCGTCACCGCACCAGCGGCTTTGCCGGCAGAACAAAGCCAAGAGGAACAGTCAAGTCCCCAACCTGGCCTCAGCCAAAATAATTGTCAATCAGATGACCAAGAGGCGCCACTGTCGTCCGAAGAAGGCCGCACCAACAGCTTGGCGGGCTTACCATCAAGCAGAGCTGACGTTCATCACAACCCTAGTGCCTATCCGAAGACTCACCATGAAAATCAGAACCCTAACGTTGTGGCCGTAATCAGCGATTTCTCCAGCAATGCAGCTTCGGCAGCGGCCACAGGTACTCCTCCAGCTGGCGACCGGCCCGAACCAGTCATCTCACCTTCGATGTCTTTATCCGTACAACCAGTCACGGCTCCAACCTCAGACAACCAAGGTGAACGTGACAGCTCGCTCAGGAATAGAAAATTGCTCCAAATAGCAGCTGATGGCTGCAGACCGAATGGGTGGTTAGACCAAGACGGCCCTTCAGCAGTGGAGGAAGTGGATGGAACCCGAACAGCTGCAAGCCGACAAAGTCGCATTTCATCACTAGCAGACGGTCTAATTCATCCAAGCCAAGCCCATATTGCACCAGGCCCACTTCGATTTCAAGCGAAGGACCAAGGGAAAGACGTGGAGCTACCCCCAATTACGATGCAGGCTACGGAGCGACCTAGGATTGATGATCAGCGCCTCGACCTATTGAGACAGCCGCATAGTGCCGAGGGTCCGACATCTTTTCATAAAGAACACCCCCATACATCAAATGTGGTATCGAACGATGAACGTGATATTCAAGCAGGACCACCACAAGGACCCGGGTCCTCCCCCCTTCACCAATCAAACTTCGTCCTCCCCGTTCCGCGGAATCTCAACTTAGGGCTCACAGTACCAGCAATGTATCAACTACGGCCCCTCAATCCCATGCCGCCCAATCAGACTACCCCACAGCCTTTTCCCCAGTCTCGGTTAACCGACAATACACACTCAGTTGGCTGCCAAGAACCTATCTTGAGTCCCGACCATCGACTAGTCACGCTTTCCCCCCTCTCAATACCAAGCATGTCGACAAGACCTAGTCTACAACCACATTCCGTTGGTAACTAGGCTCCTAATGCATCGCCGCGTTTATTGCCATGTCCAACCCCAAACCCGCCTTCAGCGAACTCGGCATCATCACTAACGAATGGACAATCAAGCCAACTCCACCCACGACATCCCTCGGAGCCGGATACCCAGTGGGGGTGTTCTTGCCCTCATTGCTCAAAGCGTTATGTTACACTAGTTTGGAGGGACAAACATATCTAGGACTGTCACTCAGCACACTAAATCAATTGGCTTGTATTAAACATTGAACTGCTTCCATGGATTTAATAATGTGGATCTTGAACGTAATCTTGCAGGAAGAATAGGTTCTGCTCTTATATTAGCTGGTCTCCATATTCAGAAACACCGAGTTGCCACTTGGCCGTGATGAGGATGCGGGCACCCCAGCCATTCTTAGTAGCTCCATGAGCCGCAAGTACGAAACAGGGGTTATCTACTCGAGCCGATTATGGCAGAATCCGCCGCGAATAGTGGCTATGTAGGGTAATTATAGATAATATTATGACTTAAGTATAGTCACCCCGAGATATACTCCCAGTACATAACGAGCGTTCTAAGTAATATAGGCCATACTCAGTAATGCACGATGGAAGTGCGCCACATTTCTGGAAACGAAATGAGGGGTAGAGATCTAAGGGCTGTGATTGGTGCAGAAGTGGAAATGCGGCGCACTTCCATCGTTCATTACTGAGTAGGCGACAGGCTTATGTACACAAGGTATCGATACATTAGGAATGCAACTGGCTGTGAGAAAAACCGTGCGACTTGAAACTCGTTGTCTGTTGTAAGGCGAGCCTTATGGTGTCGAATTATTGAAAACATTTTCATCCCGTACATTCCAATGCCTCGTAGACGTGAAGATGTATTGCAGCATTCGATTGTTAGCAACTCTGGGATTCGAGCCCCTTGTCCACTATCCAGTTGACACAGGACCATGAGCACTTTCAGAAGCACGTCATGGGCATCAAGGTATACCTGTGCTGCTTCAGAGTCCCAGGTGCTTGAACTTTTACTTTGAGCCTTTAGTAACCCATCGACTGGAGAAGTGCACGCTCTCATGAAGACTTCTAAGTATGCATCTGCAAGCCTATTGGTCGGATCGGCTACAAAAGAGTATCCAGCTGTTGATGTTGATAGCCTGTCTCGAATAGCACCGAGATCAGGATCAGCTGGTTCCCACTCATACATAAGCCGTCGGCATTGAATGGTAGCTTGTCTTAACGCCTCGCGGGAAAGACCGCGAAAACTATTCATCGTTAAGTGTAAGTGCCCATCCCATGAAAGCACTTGGTCGTTCTCGCTCCAATGGAAATGATACGCCGGTCCTTCAGCTCGGTGGAGGGCGCGGCCGTAAGCTAGAAGGCTTAGAAACTCGCCAAGAGGGGACATCGTGCCATCACACATCTTCTCCACGCGAATAGCATTCAAGGCTTTCAGATGACCAAAAAGCGGCCTAGCAGGAAGTCCAGTGTATAGATGAGGAAATCGTGGCAGTACTGTCTCGAGAATGATCAATCGAGCGCAGTATATCAATGCTGCGAGTATTGGCGTAAATCGAGCTGGTCGAAGGTATTCATTGCCGCTGGGTCTCGATAGGCCTCGGGCAGCACTGAAGTAGACGAGTAGAGACGAACTGGATCTTCCATCTTCAAAGTCTTCAGTAGCCATGTCGTAATAGAACCGAAGTACGACATCAGCATGAGGATCATTCGGCCCAGCCATAGGACTGTAAGATCCCTCATTCAATATCGATTCATCTTCTGATTGATCCGAATTGTCCTCGGCGTGTACCGGGATTTCCTCGCCATCTCCTGCTTCATCATCGGTGTCTTCGCATTCGCTTTCTTCAGATTCACTGACCATATCTTCATTGTACGGATACTCTGCATCAGCCTGGTCTGCTGTTCTTTGCTCGTCCCATATTGGATCAGTCCAAAGTTTGTCTAACATTCCGCTTTGCTCCTGGATAATGATTGCCCCATAATCGACCTGGCCACTGACGGCGGTAACCGTGAAATTCGAAGCCAGAAGCACGCACATCGTTTGAACTCAATCTATACTGGCGCTCGGAGGTAGGTCTCATGACAAACTCGAAAGGCGCCTTATACGGACGGTGCGGAAACCTTCCTCGGAGCCACCTTCGTACGCTGACATCCGTATACCTCACTGTGTCTGCACAGCAATCGAATAGACGGTCAAGCGCTGCTGTGATCGAAGCTAATTTGCACTCGTCTCCGACTGAACTGTACAGTTCTTTTCCGTCATGATCTCCTAGCCAAAATTGCTGACCAAATGTCCAGGGCATTTCTGAGAGTGTGACAAGTATGTCGCGGCGTGCTTGGCGAAAAGTTTCCTGCCAACGAGTGCGGCGCATCCAGTTCGTCAAGAATTCCTTTGCTGGACCGCCATCATCAAGGAGCCTTTCACCTGATTGCCTTTCCAGATGGTCACATTCCTCAGTGAACAATTTCTGAGCAAGGTCCTTGATGGAATCAGGCGCCGCCTGTAGGAGTAGGCTGCTGCTTGTAGTCCCTTGCCCTGACTGAGTATTGCCTGTGGAGACAATCCAAGAGTGATGAATGTCGTTTGCCTTCCAGCTTTGGAAGGTTAGCTTGTCTTCGATCTGATCCCGTAACCACCGTTTTCCTTTTCCGTCTGTTTTCCTGATTTCGAGCCTATGCGATTTCTTTACGTGCCGTGAAAGTAGCTCGAGACTTGTAGACCGTAGCCCACAATGCTTGCAGGCAGATCCATCTTGAAGAGCTAGATGCAGATGCGGCGCAGACTTATCGGCTCGCACAGGCAACGCATCAGGGTCAGGAAGAGAGAGAGAATTGATAAGAGAATTGAGGCCTCGGCGCGCTGATTTGGGAACACCGTGCTTCTCCCCCAAATGGCGTCCGACGCGATCATTGTCTGTTTTTAACGCATAACCGCAGCGCGTGCAAATGATTGCTGGTTCAGGTAAATTAAAATGCAAATGCAACCTTTGCAGTTTCTGTATCTGGCTTGGGGCGATTTTTTGCACGGCGAGAGTGTTGTTCGAGAGGTTAATAGACATGATCTTACAATGCACTTTGTCTTGCCTTGAAGAATGTATAATGGAAGCTTTGTTCACGTCGCGCTCTTGGGGTAGTCAATGAAATGCCTTGAGGAACGAAGAGAGGAACGAACGAAGTGACAAAAGGTCTTAAGTACCCGTGGCTCTATTGGGCGCCACGGTGGATGGATTGATTACATAACAACAGGTCTTGTGGATTGACGTTGACGTGGATTGAAGTCAACATATTGATCAATACCGTGGAAGTCGTGGATTGATTCCCTATCCGGGTTATCATAGAGGGATGCAGTGTCATGGCGGTACTCGCTATCACATTTTAGCTAACGAGGAACGTCGATGAAATCCCCCACCACGGTCGAGTGCGTCGGATCTCATGGTGATTGAATCGAAGCTCTGCGGCAGGCAAACGTACCATATAAATCTCGACGCCAAATATAACATTGTCACGTGAGTTACTGATTACTGATTGATTGATTAGAAGCTTACTGATACTGATATGATATCAGTATCAATCAGTAATCAGTACTGCTTGATAACTGACTGCTTGTTGAGAAGTCTGATCGCAAGGTACGACTGACACTTGAAACTTGAACGCCACACCACCACTGAGTAATTCACTATAGCCTCTACTCACTCTAATTAGAATGTAGCTGAAGTGTCAGGGTATTTACTCTGTAAGAGACCTCGTCAGCCGCTGCCTCGCTGTTTTGTTTCTCCCCAAGGATTCACGTTAGACTCGAACCGCGCCCGCTACCAAACATAGGGAAACAGCACGGTGTCGCATATCACCACCATGTTCCACTGTGCTTTAGCGACCAGATGTGCAACGCGGCCCATACCTCGAGTCATGTATCCGGTTTCACAACTGAATTGTCGTATCAAGGACTCCATCCTAATGGCATGAGCTTGAATAGCTGTGCCCGAACATGGGTGTTCCATTTCTTTTGTTCTTTAGATAATTCTCATCAATTGACTGGTATGATCAATACCCCTATACAGTCAATTGTCTGACTCCCTCTCAAAGCTCCTGGCTCCTGGGTTTACTACCATGCACCACCACCCTTTCGCCAACCCCACCCTTTCGCCAGGCAAAAAAAAAAACCACCACCAAAACTCAACTATTTCACTTACACACAACTTGACCAAAATAAAAGTTATTTGCAAATGGTTGCCTGGTGTAAGTTTACAATTGATATATCTATTGACTTTTAGGCCTTTTGACCAGCCTCCCCGATCGTGTGGTGCGCTGAGGTAGTATGGTTTCTTCTCTGACTTCAATAACCGAAGCAGCCTCCGATTCTGGCCCTGAGTCCCCCGAAGAGCTATGGTTCACCACAACATGCTTCTTTTCGCTTCCTTTTTCTGGATTGGCTTCTCCAGAGGCTAGAGCCTCGCTCAGAGTCATGAAACGTTTATTGGGATTCGGAATAGCCTTCCTCTTCTTCCCTCTCTTCAGACGTGCCAGTTCCTCCTCCATGCTAGCAATTCTCATGGCATGCGCCATTAACGTCTGTTGTTGAGTCTCAAAGCCTTTGGCTATCACGTTATACCGTCTCCGTGTCTTTGGTGTTTTGTTTAGCCCAAGATCACGAATCTGGCGGCTGGTTTTTGGTGTATCATCCGAGCCAAAATACGGCGCCCGCTCCGGAGTCCTCTTTAGGCTGTCATTCCGCCTATCCTCTTGGATTTCTGGGTGCCGTAGAGCTTTGGCTCGCGAAATTGGCCAATTTCCAGTAACTGCCCAGCCGGAGAGTATATTCTTCTTCGTCATTCCCACTTCACGAGCCTTGGCGTAGGCTCTGATGAAATTGACCTTATCCATCGGAGCAGAATCGGTCAGGGAAGCGAACTTTTCCAGCTCTCGTCGATATGCAGCTTTGGAGGCGTTAAATACTCCATTATCCAATGGCTGGAGGCCGTGAGAGCAGTGTGCTGGAAGGTAGCAACAGTACACATTGTTCAAAAAGCATGTAGCCATCCATTCGTCCTTCGCTCGGTTAGCAGCGACCTTTGGCTAGGTAAACAAAGACAGTACCGTTGCGTGGCTCCCGTGGCCGTCTAGAATGATTAATCTGGCATCAGACTCATCGGCAGGCTTGGTCTGGGGCAAATAGACTCTTTCAAGCCATTCAACACCAATGTGGTCATCAGTCCACCCTTTGGGTGAAGTTATATAATGCCAGTTCGCTATCTTCTTGAATTCATGAAGGAACCACTGTTTTTAAAGTTCCTTTCCCTTGAATATTATTCCAGGAGTCAAGGAACGGCCGTCCGCAGTAATAGCTTCGATAAACGAAGTCCAATTTCGAGTTTGTGGTCCCTTGAGAAGAGCCTTTCGCTTTGGGTCCGCGCTTCCGACCACCAGGCTATCCAGCCCTAACGAAGAGAGTCTAGTTAGTCAAATTTCAAAAATAAAGAGAAAAGAGAAATGGAGGCTTGCCAAAACCGATCATGATGCCTCCTTCGTCAACGTTAACAATATTCTCAGGCCGAATCCAGCCGTACTGGCCCTCCCTAATATCGAAGTACCAATAAACCGCCTTAGGCGTGAAGGATTCAAACCTATTAGCTTCCTGACGTCTACCGATCTTAGTCTTAAGGTCTCGGTGGCGCTCGATGAATCTGGCTACCCAATTGCATCCTAATTCTGGTTGTTCGCCTTGCTGTCTTAACAAGCCCATAACGCAAGCGCGAATCTGATTGTGGGACGGAGCATATCCCAGAGACTCCTGACGAAGAATCCAGAAAGCCAATTTATCTTCTTGATTCTTAGACAAACGTTGACCAGGCTGAATTTGCTCTTTCATGGCCGTCAGACCGTTAAATCTGTCGATCAGAGTCCTTCGAGGCACTCCCCATCTCTGAGCCGCTTGAGAGGGTGAACAGCCGTTATCGGTGATATCCAATATAGCCTCGGCCATGTCGTCTTCTGTATATTTCCAACGAGGCCGCGATGAAGGCATTTTTATTGCGTTGTAAGAGACTGGCATGAGAAAGGTTGGGAAAGAGCGGTGAGGAATTTGGTGATTGAGATGGTGATCTTTCCTTACAATGGCTTGCATACATCACGTGCCCCACGCAACTGCACGAGACCGGAAAAATGAATTTCAATCAATTTTATATCTATGAGAAGTGACCGCTTGCCAATAACTTCTATTTTGGCCAAATTCTGTATAAATGAAATATTTGAGTTTTGGTGGTGGTTTTTTTTTTTTGCCTGGCGAAAGGGTGGGGTTGGCGAAAGGGTGGTGGTGCATGGTAGCTGAACCGTCAAATGAATAGATCAACGATACTTATCTGACAGTTCCCAAGAAGACAACGTCGCACGAATGGGACAGTATTTGTTCAATTTCTAAAGTCAATGTATACAAGGAAGTAAAACGGCTTGGGCCATGGCCCTCAGCAATGCGCGCTATCTCAACATCCGCCTCACAATTTACTTGAGAGCCTGGACAATGGCGTTGTAGGCAGGCTTGGGTTGGAAGTTGGCGTCGAAGAGTAGAGGGTTCTTGCCAACTCGCCACGAGTCCTGAAATTGATATGAGCTTGGGGAACAGAAAAAAAAGAAACAGTTGGAACAGATGGTCACTTACAGTATCACGAACACCCCAGACAGTGATACCAACACACTTGGGAACGTTCAGACAGGCCTGGGTGACAGTAACGTAGTCGTTGGAAGGGGCACCAGAAATATCGAGCTCGGTGATAGCGACCTCCGAGACACCACTGCTGGCAAGGGCCTGAAGGGCACCCTGTACACCACCAGCACCGCCAGCATCGAGATGGGTCTGGGAACCAATGCCATCGATAGGGATACCGGCAGCAAGCCACTTCTTGACCTTAGGGACCATGCCGTTAGCGACCTTGCTGTACTGGGCGCGGTCGAGGTTGTAGTCGTTGATGTAGAGCTTGGCGTTGGGGTCGGCAGCGCGCGCAGCCTTAAAGGCAATAGACACGAAATCCTCACCAAGAACTCGGGAGAAGACAGAGTCGCGGAGGCTGCCATCCTCGGCGAAGATCTCGTTGACTACGTCCTTTGGTATGAATTAGTCCTCTCAAGTGTTCATATATAGTAAGGCCAGTTTCCTTACCCAGGCGTAGATCTTGCCCTTATATCGACCAGCAACAGTCTTGATGTGGTTCTCAATGACCTGCTGGAGAACATTGCGATCACGAATGTTCTGAACCCACTGGGGCAGCTGGGAGTGCCACAAAAGAGTGTGTCCTCGGACCTTGAGGCCGTTCTGCTGGGCAAACTGAACAACCCGATCGGAACCAGTAAAGCTGAACTGGCCTTGGCTGGGCTCAGTGGCATCCCACTTCATGCTGTTCTCAGGGGTGACCTGGCCGAAGTCGGCCTTAATAACGGCAACATTCTGCTGGTTGTTGAGCAGGGTGGGGTCTGTGATGGTGCCGTAGTACTTCTTCCCCTTGTTGATGATCAGCTTGTTGATGCTGTTGCTGGACTGGCGCGGCTCAACAGTAGGAGCAGCCACGACAAGCGAAGCTGCGAACAAGAAGGCGGAGAACTTCATATTGAATTCTGCGTTTGGGGAAAAAAAAAAGGAGTAGTGAAAGAAATGGGTGGCTTGCAACGAATGATAGTGAAGCAGTGGGAATGAAGGAGAAGCTTTTGTTCCTACCAAGAGACAAAGACTTGAGAACGAGGAGGTTCTGTCTATTAAATAACTACGACTTGAACATTGTTCTTATTTACCTTGATTTTCTAGAATAGGTCACTTGGACCTTCTCGTATCTGACGCCCCCCTCGGTTTTAGAGCCATTGTGTTACTGGAAGGAATTTCTCCAGACTTTGAGATGTTTCACCTCGAGCTGATGGAGCCCTACCCGGTGTAAGGGGCTATGATTTGAGGACCCACAACAGCATTGCCGATGAGCCGAGCCTTCGGTGCCCATCAAAACAGTCCAGCGGAAGAATAGGCTATAATGCTCCCTGCGCTTTAATGGACCCCTCGCTGAAGTCTCCACCAGCCGACCCTTGGGTAGCGAACAGATCCGTAACACGTAGGCACGAATGTTCCTATAGTGGTCGTGCTAAGGACACCCAACAGCCGAAGTTGGAAAGCGTCAAATTTCTTTGGGTCTTCGGCTGTGGTATTCCGAACCTGGTCCTTTTGTATTTTCCAGAACTTTGGAAGTGACCCCACTAATGACAGAATAGGGGTCGGAGGCAGATGGTGTAATCTTAAAGCGGAAGGCAACTCCATTACGGATAACTTTAAATGGACTCCTTTATTAGGGTTATTTTAAGCAGTTCACTCTTAAGAAGAAAACCAATTAGCCAGATTCTTGCCATGTTACCAATGGAAAATCTTTCTATATAAAAAGTAGTCGCGCGATTAAATGCGGAGAAATGGTCTCGGTGTTTTAAGAGCATGCTGTTTATTAAGGATCAGCGCACTGTAAGATGGACGCAAGCAACCCTAGGTCGTGAGCATGTTTCAGGCTATATGAGGGGCAAAATATGGCCATTTGTTGTACTTTTGTAAATAGCGTCGGCTAAAAGACTCAATATGCGTTTATTATTACTCTTGCATCTAGAGCCACGCCCCCAGCCTCACCCTCGGAAATAGTATCAGTACCGAAAGGTATCGGCAGTTCACAAACATATCACCACTTGGAAGGTGACTGCGCCTTGCTGGCCATGTATTGCGGGGTTTACATGATTTGTGAAGCCCCAGGGATCGGCGGAAGTTACTCCTCCATTCGCAACGCGGTTTTTTGCAGGACATAGGTTGCCAAGAATGTCGGCCTTCATCGGGCTGTTTTGTGGTCATATCACCCTTGTTTTTAATTAGGCTGTTCTATAAACTGGTAGATCCTTGTTTTCTTCTGACAGCGTTTTCCACGGAAGGGAAAAGAAATATTTAAACATTGAGAGCATACTGGGTTTCCGCCTCATGTTGAAAGAGCTTTCTACTTTTACTTCTATCCAACACAACAAGTCAACGCGATCCTTTCACCATGTTCACCAACCTTCTAGCTACCCTCTTCCTCCTACTAACTGCCGCTCAGGGCATTGTCGCAGCCTCGGCAGGCTGTGGCAAGAATCCCATCCAGAGCGGCGTCAAGACTCTCGCGGTTGCTGGCCAGCAGCGTCAGTACACGCTGAAAATCCCCGGCAACTACAACCGCAACCAGCCCTACAAGCTCATATTTGGCTACCACTGGCTTGGTGGATCCATGCAGAATGTAGCTGGAGGAGGCTACTACGGCCTCGAGAGCCTGGCCCAGGGTTCTGCCATCTTCGTTGCTCCCCAAGGCTTGGATGCCGGTTGGGCGAACACTAATGGAAACGACATCACGTTTACTGACCAGATCCTCGATGCCGTCAAGTCCAACCTTTGTATCGATGAGCAGCAAATCTTCGCCACTGGATTCAGCTACGGCGGTGCCATGTCCTTCTCTGTTGCTTGCTCCCGACCTGGTAAGACGGCAGGATGCTAGAGAATACCAGCATTAGCAATTGCTGACCAAAAGACCCCAGACGTCTTCAAGGCCGTTGCTGTCATCTCTGGTGCTCAGCTTAGCGGATGCAACGGAGGCACCAAGCCTGTTCCCTACCTTGGTATTCACGGCGTGGCCGATAGCGTCCTTCCCATCGACCGTGGCCGAGCCCTGCGAGACAAGTTCCTCCAGCTCAATGGCTGCCAGTCCAAGAACGCCCCCGAGCCCGCCCGCGGCTCCGGCTCCCATATCAAAACCACCTACGAGTGCAGCCGAGCTCCCGTCACCTGGGTTGCCCACAGCGGTGACCACGTCGCCGACCCCCGCGATAACAATAGCGGCACCTGGGCTCCCGGAGAGACCTGGACCTTTTTCAACAATGCTCGTCGTTCTTAGAGCGTTTTCATAACAGTCCCGGTCACAGAGGCTGGAACCTCCCTATAGTACGGCTGATCTCAGCTCAGAAGGAAGCTAGAACTTGTCAATTTGATCTTTCCTATGTATACATTGAAGCTTGAACATATGCTGGTACATGTAACCGCAAATTCAATCTATCTGGCAAAATCATGGCCTATTTCGGTCTTAACTGGATCACCTATAATGGTTTTCGATGTGTGACTGAATAGTGTAACTGAACATCAAGCCCCACGATAATACTTACGCTGTGGACCATTGCTCTTCACGCCCAAGTTGCGAATATCTCACAACTGAATCACTAAATTATAATCCTCACCAATTACACCCCAACTATGCAAGCCAAGGCAAATGATCCAGATTATATCAAAGACTCACGAGGTGTGTAGTCTACCTTGTCAACCCGGCCGAGATGGTAGCATGATAGCGAGTAATAATGGGTTCGTGGTGTCGAAAGTCTATGACATGGACTAAGACCCCTTTGAGATGCTTCCTGAGCGGCGTATTGCTCTCGTCGGTTTCCTAAAGTAGTAAGAGGGTAAGATTAAGGCACACCACTACCAAGGCTATGCGAAACGGATAATTGTACTTTTGTAGATGCCGGCAATAAATAAATGGGCCCATCCCCAAAAGTACGGTACGTACTCCCAGGGACCCGCTCATCCGCCCCGCTGCTGTCTCTTTTAGGTAAAGCCCAGGGTAACAAATACTAGGCTTCGTCTAAAAGGGGGAGGAAGGACCTCATGGCTCCATCAGGAATCGATCGGTTTGTATTAGATAGATAATGAAGGAGGCAGAAGTGAGACACATTAGCCGGCCCAGGCCCGGATGCCGGCAAAGAAGCATACTATGACCACTTATTTGCCATTCGGGGGGAACACCTCCATTGATATGATCTACGGCATGCATGAATATTCATACGTGGAACCTTGTTGCTGGGGCGTTTATAAACATGATCATCGGATGGTATGGAAAGAGGGGAGCGGATAAATTGCCATGTCCTCGTGTTTGATGGGTTTCATGTTTATGCAAAGTGGAGTCGACGCCAGCGAGAGGCGGAAATGGGAGAGACGGGGAGAGCAGAAATCGTTCTAAGAAGCGAAAACGCGAAACAAAGTACAAAGAGAGCTGTGGGTTCAGAAGTGTATACATATCGTGTGCTGGCCGGTCTTGGCTGACGATGCAGAAGCAGCAGCAAGCAACATCAATTCAAATTATCATCGCCCATCGATCACCATGAAACTCAGCCTTGCTTCCATCGTCGCCCTTGCTGGCACTGTCACCGCTCAGCTCCAGCAGGTGACCAACTTTGGCTCCAACCCATCCGGAGCCAAGATGTACGTCCACATCCCCAACAACCTGCCCGCCAACCCGGCTGTTGTCGTTGCCATCCACCATTGTCAGGGCACGGCCCAATCGTATTACCAGAGCACGCCATATGCTCAGCTATCGAACCAGAAGGGCTTCATCGTCATCTACCCTGAGAGCCCCTACAGTGGAACCTGTTGGGACGTCAGCTCCAAGGCGACCATGACCCACGATGGTGGTGCCAACAGCAACAGCATCGCCAACATGGTTCGATACGTCCTGACCAAATACAATGCCAACAAGTCCAAGGTCTTTGTGACTGGATCGTCCTCTGGCGCCATGATGACCGTGAGTCTGCCGTAAATCTCCATCTAAGTGTCAGTGTGTATGCATATGCATATGTGCTAACAGTGGGCATAGAACGTCATGGCCGCTACCTACCCCGACCTCTTTGCCGCCGCCATCGTCTACAACGGCGTTCCCGCTGGCTGCTTCTTCACCAACTCGGTCAACGGCTGGAACTCTCAGTGCGCCCAAGGAAACGTCAACAAGACCCCTGCCGAGTGGGCCAAGGAAGCCACCGATGCTTTCCCCGGCTACAACGGAGCCCGCCCCAAGATGCAGATCTACCACGGCCGTGTTGACACCACCCTCCGACCTGCCAACTACCAGGAAACTATCGACCAGTGGTCAGGTATTTTCGGCTACAACCCCACGAAGCCCCAGCAGTCCCAGAACGGCGTTCCCCAGAGCGGCTACCGAACTGATACCTTTGGCCCCAAGCTGGTCGGTATCTTTGCCCAGAACGTTGGCCACACCGTGCCCGTCCGGGGCGACGATGACATGAAGTTCTTTGGCTTGTAAATGTGGGGGAGATTTGGATTGATTATGTAAATATTCTCGGGCGATTCGTCCTTGTGCCGGTATATAGGTAGGTAGATGCTAGAAAAGGCCATTTAGTATCGGAAAAGGTCTGACTTGATCTTGCACTAGCAATTGGTGATTGGAACCAATTCGTAAAGCCCAACTAATCATCTTCAGTTGTTATGGCTGGCTGAAGTTGTCAGTGATGCTGGAAGCCGACGATGTATGTATGTATGTATATTTTTCGTCCGAGGGCCGTGAGGCCCGTAAAGTCCCCTATTGGGGCACAGGACGTGCTGAGCTAGAGTCTCTAATGCTAAAATCTACGCAAGGCCTTCGTAAACTACAGAACAGACCACTATCCAGCATATCATCGGCTTAAAGGCGTATTGTGTCGAGCCTGTTACCCGTCAGCGGGATGACCAGGCGCGGCTATCATAGCACTAGCCGCTATGTATGGGCCAGTCTTCTTCAGTGAGACTGGGAAGAGAGCATTGGCGTGGCTGCACGAGGCGGCCGAGGCCATGTAGTTGAAGAAAAGGAACAAAAGAGAGGAGAGAATAGAGGGAGAGGAGGAGACGCGAGTGCGTCTCGGATCTGCCTCGTCTAGTGACGAGGGCAAATCTTCTCGAAGAAGGCGCTTGATTTGGCCAGCTTGGTGTACTTGTCGAAATTTCTTCCTATTGCGAGGTTGACTGTTGCGGTCGGCGACGGGACAAGCCTCATTCGACACCGCCGCGGTACTTTTCTGCAGTAGAAGAAATGGTCAGGTGCTTTGCGTCGACCGCACGAGCAGGTCACTCGCGCGTCCTCGTGGTTGAATCGTTCGTGGTATGCAGCGAAATCCCCATGGAGGGACCTTGCTGCGAGTAAATGGTGCAAAGCAGCCCGAGGGAGCGAGAGCTCCGGCGGGCAGCGTATAGTTGCCTTGAGGTTGAATCTCTTATATTGTTCGGGGGCGGAAGTTGACCACCATGCTTCGAAAGACTCTTTTGGTTTCTGCCTCGCCATCTTTCGCAGGTATGCTAGCGTCGGTTGAGCGCCCTCCAGCTCCGGCAGCGAGGACGCCGCTTTTGCTAGTTTGTCTGCTTGTTCGTTGCCAGGGATGTTCGTGTGGCCAGGTATCCAGCGCACTTGTATAGCTCCATGAGATGCAGCTAGAGCCTGGAACTCGAGGAAGACTTCTTGTGAGGAGTCAGACGGTGTGCCGCGTAGGCAAGTGGCAGCTGCCAGGTTGTCTAGGCAGACTACGATGTCCTGTGTCGCTGATCCTGGGAGGTTTAGGGCCGCTTTTAGGCCCTCCAGTGCTCCTGTGGCCTCGGCATCAAAGACCTCAGCAGGTCCAAGCCAACCCGATCCGTCGCAGATGGAGAGGTCGTTTTGGTGAATGACGAAGCCATAGCTGGCTGCTCCCTCCGAGGATAGGGAGCCGTCTGAGTATACGATCAAGGTGGTTAGGCTTACTGACCCAACCCACCGGAGAAAGGCCTCGGCCGATTCCTCTTTCGACGCTATCTGTAGGGATGTGTCTTGTTCCCTGCCGAAGCATTTTTGGATGAGGACCGGTCGTGTGCAGGGTGCGAGGAGCTCATTAGTCCGCCGGAGACGGGTCCTGAAGTTGCTCTCTGCTGGAATTTGGTACCTCCGCTTGATGAGCTTATGGTATGTGGGTTGTTTGGGTGGAAGCGTGCGCTTCGCGAGGGGATGGGCCTCGTCGAGGGATTTGAGTCTGGCGGAGAAGCGGTATCGACGTGCTTCGAGAAGCTGCGCGACTGGTGGTATCCCGCTTTCCCGATGGAGGATGGCGATGGGGGTCGTCTTCCAGACGGGGAGTATAGCTCGCATGGATTGGTCGATGACCTTGTTCATTCTCCGCAAGAGACGTCCAATACTTGACGGCCGGTTTTTAGATGGCTGGCTCCACCGCGGTCGGGTTGCACCTGGGTACCACACTTCCGCGCCGTAGAGCAGGACCGGTTCAACGCATGCCCTGACGGCGCTCCGCACAGAACTGGGGAGCGGCCGTGTATTGTGTTGGTGAGTCCTCGCAGATGGTAGGCGACAGCCTGTGCCTTAGCCGGCCATTTCTCTACGTGGACTCAGAATGACAAGCTGCTGTCCAGCCAAATGCCTAGCCAGCGCATTGCTGCCTCGGGGTGCTTCTCGACATCGCCATGGCGTATTGCCGGTGCGGTCTCGAGCTTGCTCCGAGAGAAGTGCATGACTTCTGTCTTCTTAGGGTCGAAAGATACTCCATTTGCAGGCGCCCCAGCGGACCATTTCTTCGACAGATCTTGATGCCGCAGCAGCAGTTTCCTCTACCGTGTCGCCCTGTGCACAGAATGCCTGTGTCGTCTGCATAGCCGAACCGGCCTTGAGGGCTGCTTAGTCGGTAGATGGGCTCTGTGTACAGCAGAAAGAGGATTGGCGATACCGGCGATCCCTGAGGGAGACCGCACTGGAGAGGAGAGAGCGGGGTGATAGTGTCTTGGTATCTGACGCAGGGCGGATCGGTCATCCATGAAGGATCCGGCCCATCGCGCGAGGTGTTCAGGCCAGCCTTGTTCGCGGAGCCGCAAAATCAGTCTGTTGCGCATGAAGTGTCGAACGCGCCTTGGATATCCATCGTGACCAGAGTGGCCACCTTTTTGCGAGCAAATGCTTCTTCGATGTCGTGGACTAGGGCAGCCACGAGGTCTGCCGCAGACCTCTTTGGGAGCGCCCCAGCTTGTTGTGGGTGAAGGACTTCATAGTAGATGCTTGCCCACGCAAGACGGCGCGCAACCAACCGTTCTAGCCCCTTGCCGAGACAGGAAAGCAGAGAGATAGGTCGCCATACTCGCGCCTCCGTCAGATCTCTACGTCCAGGTTTGGCGATCATGACTACCTCGGCCGCCCTGAAAGGCTATCGGGTGGTGGCCTATGGCATGCAGGCACTCTTCGAAGAGGCGGCGAATGTGCGTTCCGATGATATGCCAGTACTGCTGTGAGGAGCTTGACTGTGATGTTATCTGCTCCTGGGGATGTGTTCCCGGTACAGAGAGTCGCATCCTGTGCTTCTTCTAGGGAGATTTCCTGCGGAAAACGGAATCACTCTGCAAGGGCTGACCTGAATCCAGGGGTCCTGAATGTCGTCTTCAGCTGTTCGGCGCTCTAGAGTAGCTCGCCGGAGCGCATTGGCCTTGTCCAGCTGGATTTCGTAGACCACGTCGTCCACTTGCAGTGGAGGCGGTTGGAAGGCTCCTGGTGATCTCAGCCACCGGACGGCCTTGAAAACGGAGCTGCTGTCTGAGAAGCTGTCGATCAGGTTCCGCCAGTAGAGCCTTTTGGCACGGCGGACCACGTGGTGGAAATCTCGTTTGGCTAGCTGAACTTCTTGGTTGAATCCGAGGGGGTAAAGCCTCCTGATCGCACGGTATTCGGCTGCGGCAAGGGCAGCACTCTTCGGTCCACCAGGGAGCGTTGCGTGCTCCCTTCCTCGCAGGCCGGCCTGTTGCCTTTGCTGCTGATTGTAGGAGACTCACGAGCGCAGATGCGAACTCGTCTAGCTCTGACGGGCCCAAGGCAGAAATAGGGATCCCAGACGATCCCAGTTCTACGATTTCTACGAAAGCGCTTAAGCTCGTCGTCTGTTGTTGTCCGGATTTTGCCTGGCTGTATTGGGGCCGGCTTGATGCCTGGGGGCGTTAGACTAAGAGTGAAGTGATCAGAGCTGGTGGCGAGGTGGTCCTCGATGTTAGCTTCAGCAAGAGGTACGTTCGTAAAGGCGAGGTCGATAGTGTTTCCATAGGGGTTTGTGGGGACGTCTGAGGTGTTAAGCAGGCCGAGGCTGTTTTCCGATACCCAAGAGGCAATCTCGCAGGCTACGGTTCGTAGTCGGGCCTGTCTGCCAGGTGTGACATCTAGCGTTGAAGTCACCTGCCACAAGGTAGCGATAGGGATCGGCTATTGCAGTAGACTATCCAGCGTATCTGTTTCGTCGTTCTGGCGGTAGAAGTTCACTATTATTATATTGTTGACCGTAAGCCACAGGATATTGCGGCTTATATAGGGTCGGTTCTGGTCTGCCGTGAGTTTAGAGTCTCGGCGGACATATGTTATGACTCTGGGTCGGATGCCATTACTGTTCCAGGCTTCGACTGGAGAGTAGGTGTCGTATGCAGGATGGGTCTTCGTGAGGCAGCGGGAGTTTGCCGTTGTTGTCCATGGTTCTTGGAGGAGCACGATATCGTATCGTTCAGAGTCTGCCAATGCAAGGGCACAGTCGTGGACCGGGGGAACCTTGCCGACGTTGGCTTAAAAGACTCGGAGAGTCTTTCTATCGCATCTCCGTGCTCGTGGGCGTCTACTCATGCCTGTGGTCGTGGGGGCGCATGATCAGGACGATGCGGCGCTTCCTCGGAGAGCCGGGTCTTGGGTGCTCGGGGTCCTCCTCTACTTCCGGGTTTGTGGCCACCATTATGCATGAGGGCGCTCTCGACGCGGCCGGGCTGGGAGCGCGAGGGCTCGATCGTTCTTGCGACCCGGTGCTATCTTGCTGAGGGTCAAGTGTGCGTCGTTGCGGTTCCGCGTTGCGCTAGCGATATGTTTCAGCGACTACAACTCGGACATAGTCCCTTTGTTCTTTGGTCAGTCGGCGGAAAACGCCGTGTATCTTCTTCGGGCCAGCTGGGCACTTGGCGAAGTTGGCGCTGTGTGGACCGAGGCAGTTGGACGCATTGCTCCGGGGCAGTGCAGTTACCGGAGTCGTGGCTGGCCTTACCACAGCGTATGCACAGAGGGCGTCTATGGCAGGTGCGTGGCGGGTGGTAGTCCAGGCATACGTTCCACCGCCTTGGCCGGTCGGTTTTCTTGATGAGCCTTGCTGGTCGGCTGCCGAAGAGGCGCCAGTATTTCTTGACTGGCTCGAGGAAGGATACAAACAAGGTTTTCGTTAGAGGGTCGTCGGGTTGGCGCCGTGTGGGGCGTATGTTGACAGGTTTCAGCCCTGTCTGGATTTCAATTTCTTCGTTCATGGCAGCGTCGCTATCCGCTTTATTGCCAAAGACGGTCGGTCAGTCTGCAGGGGTAATCCGAGACTAGGTAGGTAAACCATTCCTGCCTAGTCTCTATAGCGGCGGCCCCTAGGTCGGTTGCCCATTCAGTCTGTCTCTGCACGAGGAGGTCACGGGTGGTTATGTCGGCGGTGAGGACGGCCCATCCGGACCTGACTTGGAGTACCCGTGGGATTTTGCGTGGGTCCACTCCGAGTTTCCGGGATATGTGGGTCCGGATGGCGTAGTCCTTGTGGGCTCTAGCCGGAGCCCCGGCGTCCAACCGGATGAAGACGCGGAGGTCCTCTCGGGGTGGGGCACCCACGGTCGGTTGTCCCTGGCGATGAGGGGAGGTTTGTTGTTGTTGTTGTTGTTGTTGTTGATGGTATTGTTGCTGGTGTTGAGGTTGGTGGGTAAGGGCGTTGTTTGCAGCCGGAGGTGAGGCCACGACGTTGCTGTAGGTAGGTATGGGGGCAGATTTGGCGTCAGTGAGCGCCTGATTCCAAGAGTCTAGGAAGCTATCGGCAAATTTTTGAGCGAATTCCCGTTCGGGTCCAGCGGTGAACTGTTTCGCTGCTTCTTCGAATTTAGTGCAGAATGCCTGAAACACCCTCAACTTGGCATTGTACTCCTCCACACGCTCGTGTGCGAGCCTATTGGCTGATTCGATAAGGGAGACTGGTTGCTGTTCAGTGGTCTGGACAGGATTGGGGGACGGGACGGGACGGGCGAGCTGGGCTCCTTCCGTGGCCGCAGCAGTAGAGATCGCAATGAGAGGCGAGGACGGCGTTTGTGCCGTCCTTCCAAAGGCGGGTGGGACACCAACAGGTCCATTCACAACAGCGGGGCTGTTTTGCAGGAGGGCTGTGCGGGCTCCTCGATTGAGATTGGCGGGAGTATGGATTCCCAGGTCGAAAGGATCTGGGACAGCGGGCGGGCGGGTGGTGGCTGATGCCATCGCCGCCGCCATCGGCTGCGCGAAGCGCAGGATTGTGGTTGTTGTGGTGCACTTGTTAGGGAAAAAGGTGTAATTAGGGCTACTTTCTTAACATCTGCATGCCAAGAAAGTAAGATGACAAAGGAAGATGCTTTCATTCAGGGCCACCATATAATATGGCGATTTAGGGTAAGAGCGAAGAATGGGTGAGACAAGCGAACACGACGTAAAAGTGAACTCAGTGACGTAGGATATAGGATAATTTCCTAATTAGCAAGATGGCTCCTCATGAATAGATGTTTTGTATCTGAACTATGTTACGTAGGGTGATAAAATCTAGATCGTGCGCAATAATTCAATGATGTCTGCAACTGGTATCCGTAGCTATGATGGGATCGCTTTTGTTTCCTTCCATACTAATCCTCCTCCACATTCAGTCGAGTATTGTGCAAAACGAAACTTGCCTGTTTTAGGACGTCGCTGTGGAGCCAACTAGGATACCGTCCGGTCCAAGCCTTGCTCTCATTGGTTCGAGTCCCAGACAAACGACCAGGGTGTAACGATAATTGACAGGGCTGTAACGATATTTCGTAAGCAGCCTCTCTGAGCTCAGGCCATGCTTTCGTCTTGACAACGGGATGCATGCCTTCTATTGCGAGTTTCTTGGTCAAGAGTAAGGAAAAAATAGTCTTCTTGGTATAAATCAATTAATTACGCTCTTCTCTATCTTTTCATCTAGGTATTGCTGTATGCATCGGTGTGTTTTAATTTTGATGAAATAAAATGTCCCCGTCGACTGCCTACGTGAATTCCACCAAGTCCCCGCAGACTCAAGCCTGGTGGGAGCCGGATTCGCATGTCCTATAGGCAGGACTGTAATCCAATCCATGTTGAGTGGAGACGCATCTGACCAATCCACGTCGAGTGGAGCTTTTCAATTCAAGTTCTCGTGGTAAGAAGTTATCGTCGTAATAAAAGTCCTTCGGACTGAAAAATAGGGCCCCTATGACCCTCAATCAACAGAGGAATAACCTTCTCAAGTTACATCATTTGATCAATTACTTCTGCTATTGCATACAGCAAATTGCGTATCCAACACTATATTAATAAGAATAAAACTTTACTAACTTATAGTAATAGAACTTTACTCTTTTCTTTTTTCTTTAAGTTTAGATATATAATATAAAAACTTTGTTATTAAATAAACTTAAGCTGGACGAAGCTGTATAACCAGTCCTTTCTGACCTCAACATATGCAACAAGATCTTCTTCCTCCCGTTTTGACAGTCATTTATACAAAGAGACGGCATCGGGTCTTGCTCGCTGTTTGCCTTGATGGCGGCGGCGCAAGGTAGTCTCGTAACAATGAAATTTTCTAGCGGTCTCAGCGTAATTAATAAACTCCGAGGTCTTCAAAAACTCAAGCGCTTTGTCAATTGCTACCATGGCTGTTGAGTTATTGTAAATTGGTAAATTGAAGTTGAGAGTGAAAGTCGGTGTGAGTCCAGCGGATCACCGGACCGGCACATCACCCACGCACGTTACGGAGAAAGGCTACATCTAATAGCGCGCTATAGCACAAACAGCACAACGCGACCAGATAACTCTAAAACGACAGCCGGCAATGCACAACAGTTGACGGACTACCCGAGTATAACCCTTGACAAACGGGCTAACCTGCTGTCAGGCGTTAGTTTCGCGCCAGCGTGCCACGCATTGGTATCGATGCCACCTCAGTGTTGAAAAGGCTGTACGGAATGTGGTGCACGATGTGGCCGGTCTGCTCGAGCGACTCATAACTCTCGGTCAGCCCCGTAGCACCGATGTAGCGACTGTGCGCATCAAAAACATTCCGACAGACTGGTGCACGCCGACGCCGAAGGTCGCAATGCGACGCCGCTTCTTCGTCACATCGAAACGGTACGGATCCTCGAAGACCGTTTCATCCCGGTTAGCGGAGGTCTGGAAGGCGACGACCACCTCACCCGCCTTGATTGGCTGGCCGAGCACCTCCATATCGACGGTGGCGAGACGGACGAGGTGCATGGAGTTGCCTCCCCAGCGGAGGGCTTCGTCGGCGGCACGACTGCTGTTAATAAGCTCGGGGTTCTCCTGCAGCAACTGGAACTGCTCGGGGTGGTGCAGCATCGCGATGATGGGGTTATAGATCGCGGCGTTGGCTGCGGTGCCGACGATGTTGGATATCGTGAACTATAAGTAAGTGATGACCTGATGGTGTGTGAGCTGGCCTGCGTCCTTATCCGCATTTAAGGCTGTGAAGATATCGTCTCTCGGATTCTTGCGGCGGTCTGCCAGAACCTCCTCAATAAGCCCCACGAGCTTCGTAATCCCGTCGCCGTCAGCGTATTTCGCCTCGAAGTTCAGGTCCATGTTGGAGGCGATCAGCTGCTCGCTGATGGAGCGGAGCCGCTCCGCCACTTCACCCTCGAGGCCGTAGAACGCGACTCCGATCCCCGCCTGGGTGCGGTACGCGAGAGGAGTCATGTCGGTGCCGCCGCTCTTTGCGAAGGCTGCGATGTCGGCACGGATGGACTGGTCGATGGCGAGCTTGGCCGCGTTGATAGCCTTGCCGTTCGTGTGGCGCTCGACTGCCGAGTGGTATTTGCAGTGGAGCTCGCCATCCAGCGAGAAAAAAAGATCGTGCAGCCCCAGCTCCTCTGACGTGCGATCGATCACGGGATGCATGCTGCTGAAGGACTTGTGATCGCGGATGACCTGGTAGAACCTATTATAGGAGGTCACCGCCCAGAACGGCTTGTTGTCGAACGCCTTCGCGCCTCCCTTGGTGTGCCAGAAGACCGGTGCCTGCTCTCGCAGGAGGCGAAGTGCGGCGTGGAAGTCACCCTCGGTGTACAGCTTGTGATCGGTTAGGTCGATCTCGTCCAGGGACGTGACTGGGCCGGTGAGCGGCTCGAAAGGCGAGCTCGTGTAGAACGGGTCGTTGTCGATGCGGGGCCCGAAAGTACTCATGGTGCTCCTACTTTTCCTTTGTGAGTCGGTTAATGTATTTTGGGGTTTAGTATGACAATTTGAGCGTATGGCTCGAGTTATATCCTCACGGCTCACCGTTGAAGTTGGCAACGAGCGCACGGACGTTTGTAGCGCATACTAACACGGGGATGCGGAGATGCCAGCGCGGGGGAGTGCGGGGATGGAAACTACCTATAGGTACTGGCCGGCACGGAGCTGTATAACTGCCCGAGGCCTTAGTAGATACTGGGGTGCAGATGTAGAACTTCCTGAGGTACTGGTAGATAGTGCTGATATTTAATGGATAGTAGTATAGAGATATTAAACTTCTTAATATATTAGTAAACTTTAGTATAACTTATAGATATTTAGTAAATACTAGTATAGGGTAATTATCTAACTTAAGCTATTATAAAAGTTATAAGTTTAATATCTTTAAGTATTAAGTAATTAATAAAATAATTTATTTTCTATTAGAAGTTTTAGAATTTTATTAAATTAATATTACTAAAGAAATTAAGTAAAGTTAGTATAATTTAATATATAACTTTAAGTAATTTTTAATAGTATTACTATAACTAACGTGTATGACAAGCATGCCGGTCAAATAAGTATACCGGTCACTTACATTTTATACCTTAAATCGTAATTTTTAAAAATTTCTTAAAAATCAGAACTAAGCCTAAAATTGCTAAAACTTAGAATATAGGTTAATTATATAATATATTATATAAAGGTTTTTTATAAAATTTTGCTTATTTCTTTTTATAAAGTTATTAAGAAAAAGCCTATTCGCACTGTGTATCTTCATATTTTTATATATAATAGGCTAATTAAAAATTTAAGAAAAATACTATACTATTTTCTTTTTTTTAAATATCTAAAAATGATTTTCTTATATTTTTAATAGTTATATAGCCCGTTTTCGAAAATCTAATATTGCTACTTTTAGCTGTACAGTATAAGTGTCCGGCAAGCTTGTTTGACCGGCATGCTTATCACATACGTTAGTAAATAAATACTATATAGACTAAGAGTAATAAAAACTTAATACCCCTGGAAATCCAGTCCCCAAAACAGGGATCAAAGGAAAGAAATACATTGCTACGTTTTCATTAGCCTGGAACGGGCAGAGAATAACGTAGGAGGCTTGTCAAAGCCCGTGGAATCCGCGGCATTCCTCGGAAAGAGTGGAGAAGGGATTGACACGTACCGCCTTGTGGAGTCGCGGGAGGCAATTTACGGCCCCGTAACGGACTCCGTCAAGAGTCTTGATGAGGATGAAACATTCGGAAGGAAAGAAGAGAATGAGAGTGAGTTTCTTATTGTATAATCTTCGTCATGAACCAGGAACTGACGACTGTTGTTCGGGCTTCGTCAAGTATCGCGGCCGAGAAAGTCCGCCGTTCGGATCCGGATCTTCACCACCCTAGCCAGTTAGAACAGGCTGATGAGATCCCCCCGACAAAACCGTCAAGTTGGAAGAACAACCAATTCTTTTTCTAAGATTCACTAGAGTAGGGCCTACAGTCCATCAAATAGTGTTAATAAGCGTACATTCTGGGGGAATTACCAGGTCCGAAGCGGTCACATCAGATCACAGATGCCTTGAGTACGAATACGCATGTATCCAGCCTTGTTGATGAGACTAAAACTTAATCCCGGTAAGGGATCCACAGATGATTCTGTGTAGGTGCCCACAATTTACCGAGAGCACATGACCCCCCAGCCTTTTTGGTCAACTACACTCCGTCTCTTGCCAACGTCTCTCAGGCACACACTACACTCGCAGGCCATTCTACCTTATGTCTACCTGTACTGCATGATTCAGCTATCTCACACGGAGCTGTAATTTCCCATTATCATTTATTTGTTGTTAACTACAAAGAATCCTAACGCCTCCATATCCAAGGTCACCCAAAGCCGTGTCAAAGGGCTCCCATCATCTATCTACTGTTGAGTCATGCCTTAACGCGAGAATGCCTCCATTTACACCCAGTTTGATATGCAGATTCCATGGCTGTGATAAACCGTATGCTGCTCTTCGCCAACGGTCAAAAGTCTCAGCGCTAGAACGACTCTGTGACCTGGACCCATATTACCATCATGTGTTTGATGCTTCTTGTTTCTCGACCAAGCAAGTCGCCGTGAAGGGTATAAGAGGCCCTCCAGCTGAGATTACTTCTTCGAAATCATGTAAAGCTGTCTTGAATGCTAATGCACTAGCTTATGATGTGGTTGAGCATTCGAAGAAGCCACCGTCTCATACTCTGGAGGTGGACTCGAGTTGGTATCCGCCGTGCTGCTAGACTCGCTGCATTGCTCCGCAGAGTCATAAATCAAGGCCTTTTGCACACATGTGCATCTCTTCAGGAGCTGCTCGCATCTCCCCAAGCGTTCCATCAGCTCCTTGGTAGACTTCCGACGCTTTCGCTTGGGAGCTGGTGTACTTGGGATGCATACAACTTTGGCCTTCCAAGCATGTTAGAACAACGACTATCGTAGGAGCAAGCAGCATATGTAATTTCCTCACCTTGATGCAAAATGAGCAAGGACTCTTGCGGTCGCACTTCTTCTTGCGCTGTTGGCAAAGTACACAAGCTAATATCCTCTTTGACTCTGTCGGTCTTTGTGAATCGAGAGACTGGGCTGCCATGGTGTTGTGTCGAGTAGGCCAAGATAGATCTGCTGAGTAACAAAAGTAACTATTAGGCAAAAGTAAGCAGTCTTTGTAGAATTCTTGTTGCTCGGTGAGTGAGTCTATCCGGCGGAAGGCTTGGGGATTCGTGCTGATAATGCTGTAGGCAGTGCCGGGGTTTATCTCATCCGTTTGAGGAAAGCGGACAGCCGTAGATTGGTCCTCTTCGATATTATTAATGCAACATTTCCTTCATGCCTTCGTCGGGAACGGACACTCGTCGGGGCCCGAGTTCTTGTCGGGGACGGGGAGTTGACGGGACCCGTGTCTTGACAGCCCGGACTCACCAACCTTCGGGAGGACGGGTTGAGCTGGACCCCCGTCCATGATAAGGATAAGACCTGGTGAGGACCTCGTAGTGGTCAATGTCAAAGCAACAGTTTCAAGTCATTCCTTTTATCCATTTACTTATACCTTCCTTCATTAATACTTCTTTGTTTCCTAATTCTGAATCGGTTTGTCAACGCCATCCATTGTCTCTCAGTCACAACCCGCCTAACAATCGAGTGATAGACAGCCACATAACTGCAACGACAACGGGACAGCACGACCAAATCGCTAGGCTGGACACATTGTCTTGCTTCAGAACATGTCTGCCTCGCTGAACCCCGACTCTGCCACCCCGGGCGAGGCACCCATGGGCGCTCCCGGCTCTCTTCACGGCAGCCACGACACCGTCGTCGACATTGACACTATTGCCTCTCCCGCCCCCTCGACCGAGAAGCCCAAAAATGCCTCCAACAACCGCAAGTCGGAGAACGAGAAGGCGAACTCGAGCGATGACGAAGAAGACGACACGAGCGGGATGGAGCGTCGCCACTCCATCGTCCGTGACCTTGCGCGGCAATACACTTCGAATTCCACCCACCATTTCCAGGGCGATGGCGCCGCGCTCTTCGCTGCCAACGACCCTAACTCTCCTGTCAACCCTTCGAGTGAGAAGTTCAATGCCAGAGCCTGGGCAAAGGCCGTAGCCAAGACCATGTCCGAGCACGGCAGTGGATTCCGTCAGAGCGGCCTCTGCTTCGAAGAGATGAATGTCTTTGGATACGGCGCCGAGACCGACTATCAAAAGGACGTTGGCAACGTGTGGCTCGAGATCCCGAGTCTCTTCCGCAACCTCACTTCGAGCACGCGCGGCAAGCGACGGATTGACATCCTTCGAGGCTTTGACGGTGTTGTTAAGGCTGGCGAGATGCTGGTTGTTCTTGGACCTCCTGGCTCTGGTTGTTCGACTTTCTTGAAGACAATTTCTGGCGAGACGAACGGGATCTACGTTGATGACAGCACGTATTTCAACTACCAGGGTCTTCTTGCTGAGGAGATGCACAACCATCACAAGGGAGAAGCCATCTATACAGCTGAAGTTGACGTTCACTTCCCCATGCTCTCCGTCGGAGACACCCTCACCTTTGCCTCCCGCGCCAGATGCCCTCAAAACTTGCCCCCTGGCGTCGCCCACAACCAGTACAGCGACCATTTCCGAGATGTCGTCATGGCCATGTACGGCATCAGCCACACCATCAACACCCAGGTCGGCGACAACTACATTCGAGGTGTATCCGGTGGTGAGAGGAAGCGAGTCACGATCGCCGAGGCCACCCTTTCCAACGCTCCGTTCCAATGCTGGGATAACTCAACCCGTGGTCTCGACTCGGCTAATGCGATCGAATTCTGCAAGACCTTGCGATTGCAATCCGAGCTCTTTGGACAGACCTGCGCTGTTTCGATTTACCAGGCTCCTCAGAGCGCATACGACCTGTTCGATAAGGCTCTGGTCATCTACGAAGGCCATCAAATCTTCTTTGGCCCTGCTGAGGAAGCCAAGCAATACTTCATCAACCTCGGCTTCGAGTGCCCCGATCGTCAAACTAGCCCTGACTTCCTGACTTCGATGACGGCGCCATCTGAACGTGTTGTCCGCCCTGGCTGGGAGAATCGCGTCCCCCGGACGCCCGAAGAATTCGGCGCCCGATGGAAGCAGAGCCGAGAGTATCAGCTCGTCAAGAACGAGATTTATCAGTACAAGGCCGCGCACCCCCTGAACGGTTCCAGCGCCGAGGTTTTCCGCGAGAACAAGAAGGCAAGCCAAGCTAAGGGCCAGCGCGTCAAGTCGCCCTTCACTCTCTCGTACGCGCAGCAAATCAACCTCTGTCTCTGGCGAGGCTGGAAGAGACTCATCGGATCGCCTGGCCTGACAATCTTCTCACTCATTGCAAACTCGGCAACGGCTCTGATCATCTCGTCTCTCTTCTACGATTTGCAGCCAACAACTGCATCGTTCTACCAAAGAGCAGCGGTCTTATTCGTCGCCATCCTCTCCAACGCCTTCTCGAGTGCCCTGGAAATCTTGACTCAGTATGTTCAGCGACCTATTGTTGAGAAACATACCCGCTACGCTTTCTACCACGCATCTGCCGAATCGTTCGCATCTATCTTAGTTGACATACCCTACAAAGTCATCAACGCCATATTTTACAATCTCGTTATATACTTCATGACGAACCTGAACCGCGAGCCAGGAAACTTCTTTTTCTTCTTCTTCGTCTCGTTCCTCATGGTCCTCACCATGTCAGGAATTTTCCGGTCTATGTAAGTTTCCTTGCCCTGAAATGAGAGCTGTTGCTAATCATACCTAGTGCTTCGCTGTCCCGTACCCTCTCGCAGGCCATGGTTCCAGCATCGATTTTGATTCTCGCCCTCGTCATTTTCACCGGCTTCGTCATCCCTGTCGACTACATGCTTGGCTGGTGCCGTTGGATCAACTATCTGGACCCCGTTGCCTACGGCTTCGAGGCGCTCATGATCAACGAGTTCCACAACCGCAACTTCACTTGTGATCAGTTTGTGCCCAACCCATTGGTCCCCGGTTACGAAGACGTTGGTGCCATGAACCGCGCTTGTTCTGCTGTTGGTGCCGTTCCAGGCGAGGACTTTGTCAACGGCGATGCGTACATCAACTCGCAGTACAGTTATTACCATAGCCACAAGTGGCGTAACGTTGGTATCCTGATTGCCTTTGCCATCTTCTTCCATATCCTCTATATCGTCGCCACCGAGGTCATTTCAGCCAAGAAGTCCAAGGGTGAAGTCCTTGTCTTCCGCCGAGGACACTTGCCTGCTCATGCACAGGGCAAGGGAGACTCCGAGGCCGCCTCTTCAGGCCCCATCACCACTGTCGACAAGCTTCGGGATGGTAAGGACGCTGGCAACATCCAGGGTTCAACCAGCGTCTTCCACTGGAACAATGTTTGTTACGATATCAAGATCAAGGGCGAACCAAGGCGTATTCTGGACAACATCGATGGATGGGTCAAGCCAGGAACCCTCACTGCTCTTATGGGTGTGTCAGGTGCCGGTAAAACCACTCTTCTCGACTGTCTCGCAGACCGTATCTCGATGGGCGTCATCAATGGAGAAATGCTAGTCGACGGCAAGATTCGCGATGAATCGTTCCAACGCAAAACAGGCTATGTGCAGCAACAGGATCTTCACTTGGAAACCAGCACCGTCCGCGAGGCCTTGACTTTCAGCGCCCTGCTTCGACAACCCGCGACAACTCCCAGGGCCGAGAAGATTGCCTATGTTGATGAGGTCATCAAGCTGTTGAACATGCAAGAGTATGCTGACGCTGTGGTTGGCGTGCTGGGCGAGGGTCTCAACGTTGAACAGCGTAAGCGACTTACGATTGGTGTTGAGCTCGCAGCCAAGCCGCGTCTGCTTCTGTTCGTGGACGAACCGACTTCTGGACTTGACTCTCAGACCTCCTGGGCTATTCTCGATCTCCTTGAGAAGCTCTCCAAGGCCGGACAGTCTATTCTCTGCACCATCCATCAACCGTCTGCTATGCTCTTCCAACGCTTCGACCGGCTGCTTTTCCTCGCCAAGGGAGGACGAACCATCTACTTCGGAGATATCGGTGAAAACTCTGAGACTCTGACCAACTATTTCGTGAAGAACGGATCCGCTCCCTGCCCCAAGGGAGAGAACCCAGCTGAATGGATGCTTGAGGTCATTGGCGCTGCCCCTGGCTCGCACACCGATATCGACTGGCACCAGACTTGGAGAGATAGCCCCGAATATCAGAATGTTCAGACCGAGCTTCATCATCTCAAGGACGAAGGTAATGGTGGCAACGCCGCTGCTCACAACGATGACCCTGAATCGTACCGCGAGTTTGCCGCGCCTTTCTGGCACCAGCTCCAGGTTGCCACTCAGCGAGCCTTTGAGCAATACTGGCGCACACCTTCCTACATCTACTCCAAGGCTGCATTGTGTATATCGGTCGCCCTCTTCATCGGTCTAGTCTTCCTCAATGCCCCTCTGACTATTCAAGGCTTGCAGAACCAGATGTTCGCCATCTTCAACATTTTGACCATTTTTGGTCAGCTCGTCCAGCAGCAAATGCCTCACTTCGTTACCCAACGCTCGCTCTACGAGGTTCGAGAACGCCCATCGAAAACGTACAGTTGGAAGATCTTTATGCTCTCTCAGGTTATCGTTGAGATCCCGTGGAATACGCTCATGTCCGTCCTGATGTTTGTCTGCGTCTATTATCCGGTCGGCTTCGATAAGAACGCGGCGGCAGCTGGACAGACGGCCGAGCGCGGTTTTCTCATGTGGCTTCTCTTCTGGCAGTTCCTCATCTTCACCTGCACTTTTGCCCATGCTTGCATCGCCATCACGGATACTGCAGAGGCAGGCGGAAACTTAGCCAGCGTCCTCTTCATGCTTTGCTTGTTATTCTGCGGTGTGTTGGCAGGCCCCGATAGCTTGCCCGGCTTCTGGATCTTCATGTATCGGGTTTCGCCATTCACGTATCTAGTCTCATCGATCATGGCGACTGGTTTGGCGAACACAGAGGTTACATGCTCACCCAACGAATACGCCGTCTTCAATCCTCCCGACAACCAAACCTGCATCCAGTATCTGGGTGATTACATCGCTGGAGCTGGTGGCTACGTCCTGAACGAAGACGCAACTGAGAACTGCAACTTCTGTACCATTAAGGACACCAACGTCTTCCTGGATAGCATCAGCTCCAGCTACGAGCACCGATGGAGAGACTGGGGTATTGGCATGGTGTACATTGCCGTCAACATTGTGGCTTCTCTCGGCCTCTACTGGCTTGTTCGCATGCCAAAGGGCAAGAAGAAAGCCTAAACTTTTGGGGGTTTTCAGAACCCTTTTTTTTCTTTTTCTTACTTGGCGAATGCAAATAAGGATAGGGTATAGGAAGGATTGTTAATCATAGATCGAACCTCACTTAGACTTAGACAACACACTCGGATTTGACACTGCACTCATTCATTACCTTAGATTTCCTAAACACATCAAGTTTCCAGCCACATGTGACTTACACAAACATCTTTTTCTAAACTCGTTACCTTACTTATCTGAATCGTTTGACCAAGTAGTTACTTGTCTTAACAATGGAGCACAGATACTGTTTTGGTACCATTAGTCTAGCTAGTATTATTAAATCACACATCTGATGGAAAGAGAGACGGGTCCTTAGCAAGTCGTTGCGTATCCTCGGTCCGAATATGGATGGAGACATCGACGCCGTTGTCCGTCCAGTAAGACGATTCGCCAGATGTTTTTCCAACCGGGGGTGCTTCCTTAATCAGAACGTTTCCATTAGTTGCCACTGCTCTCAGGTTGGAAGGGTTTGCCTCATCGAATCCTGACAGTTCCACATTCATCATTGTGACTGGCGATCCCAGGAACTTCTCGCCCAGTCTGAAAGAAGGGCGTACTCCATACACAAGATCACAATGGATAGGACCATTGTCTTCTGCCAAGCCGCGAGCGCGGGCAATGCAGGACCATATGTGGCCCAAAACCGCGTCGTGTCGACTGAGCTTTTGTGACGCGTTCTTGGTGGCTTTGTTCCACAAATGATCGATCTGGCTTCGATTCAAGTGAACCACGTAGTTGGACACTGGTACAGCAAGATCCCACTCAGCCCAGGGCATCACCTTTCCCGTCCGTGTTAACTCTTTAGATTTGAAAGGAGTTGGAATCTGAAATGGCCAGGGACAGGTAGCTGCTGAAGCCCACCAGTCATATCTGTGCATGGGCAAACTCATTGCCCGTCGTATGATATCCGCGTCTGGCTGGTCGACGTTGATACCGCCGGCTGCTTGAGCGTTCAGCAGCGCGGGATCAAAGACAGGCGTCAACTGAGGCAGAGGCTCATCATTCAAAATAAAGCGACTGATGAGGGCCCAGTCTTTAAGAAAAGAGATGAAGGTCGTAGCATCGGCCAGAGGATGCGTGCCATGCAACGCCAGAACCAAGGCTCCGCAGGCCAGCTGCGTAACTAGGATGGCCATCAGCAGCTTAGGTAGTCCAGTTTCTTCATCCGCACTGAACCCTAGCGGTTTCGCAATAGTCCCAGTTGCCATGAACCGTTGAAAATTGGCCGTTTCGCAGGACCTTCTTGAGTGCGGTGTGCGGGATAGAGAGATTGGAGGGTTACGGAACTTTTGGCAAAGACAAACTCAACGTCCGGGTCCTCGGCTGTTCCAAAATGTGCATAGATGCGGCCGAATCGTCGGGCATGAGGTGGAAGATGTGCTGCTTCGGGCGGGGCAGTTCCATCTCTGCTGTTGATAACCTTGAGCTGCTCACACCATTGTGGGTAGGCCTCCAGAATAGTAGCGAGGGAGTCACGAAGATGAAACGACAAGTTGAGATTTTTGACTCTGGGAGTTTAAGTTTCTCGTATAGCCAAAAAGCACTTCCTGCTGCGAATTCGGCTGTGGTGCAGTCTAAAAGCGAGAGAGCAACGACTCTCTCCTCGCTTTCTGTCACGAGCCGCACTGACTCAACGACTGAGACGTCGATGGACGGCGGGATTGACCCCATAACTCGTTGGGCATAGAGTTGTCAGACACGAAGAGAACGAGGATATTAAAAGGGGAATAGATATACGGGCATGACATTTTTGATACACGGGCATGACTCTTACACGGGCATGACTTTTATGACATCTGATTAGATAGGACCCTCTTTTGTTAGTACATCTCGGTCTGCCGACAGCTCTAACCTTAATTTGTACCCAGAGTTTAGCTGTCCATAATCATCCCTTAGTGACTGACGCGACGCGGTCCAGCTGTCAATCAGATAGCTATCCATTGCCAGTCTCCCAGCCCTTGAAGATAAAGACCTTCATTATGTCCCAATCCGAGTCTCCTCCTAGCTCAGAGAGCGATTCAAGACGCCGAACCCGAAGGCCTAGCCATCAATCACGTCCTCGAAAACGACAGCGACAGAGCCGACAAGCCGGGTTCAGCCCACCGCTACGTACGGATAGACCACAGTGAGCTCGTAGCACCGCGAGTATCGGCCAGTACTACGGTATCGGCGACGAAGATGCGCTCGGAAATCTCTTCGCATCTTATCCACAGACGTTTACAAGCTTCCACGGCCTCATGGATCGCAGGGGCTCCATGAGCCACCATGGGAGCTCCGTTTCGATCACGAGATACACCTTTCGAATGATTTCCTATTTGGACGAACACGATCGCAGCGAGTTAGAATACGTATACCAGGCCCTGAAACCGACCCACTACCATCCTACTCTCCATCACAATCTGCCCCAAGGCCCCCAACTACAACGAGGGCTATCTACCCAATCCCCCCAAGCATCATCACCCCCACAGACAGTCAGATCTTCCCCTTTCCAACAATCCTCGTCGCCTACCCCAGACCCCATCCCAAATCCACCAATCCCAGGCGACGCGGCACCATCAGTCGAGGTTCTCTTTAAATGGGTGAATACCTTCGCAAAGGCTCATGGCCCTTTCGTACTGTTCCAGTTCACGCAGAAATACAGAGACGAGAGCGTTGAGATGAGGATCATTCGAGCGCTGGGCCAGAAATACTCCGCCTCATCCAGAAGCAGGATCGCTTTCCAGCGGCTCGCAATCTTGAAAATAGTCGTCAGGATTCTTTCTACCTTCACTGGATCCACTCCTGTCTATCCTGCTGGGACAGTGTAGAGCGGTCTCTGGTAGGTCTCGGCGATCGTCTCCGCCGTCAGACGGTCAGGGTTGTCCCAGCGCCTGGAGGGCCACTGTTATAATGAGTTAGCTATGCCTCCAGCGGGTTATTGGCCGATGACCAACTAGAGCAAGAAATTGATCCCACGACCTTTCCCCTCTACAAGGTCCCTGAAACTATCAGAGAAAGAATGTGCAATAATCAGGCTAGATTTCAGAGTCAATATTAATGACCTTACCTTGGGTTACTTGATGCCGAAGAGAGTAGGGCGAAACTACTGGCTTTGAAGGCCAATATGGCACCAGAAGATACTAATTGGCACTATATGGCCCTTTCGGTGGATATTCATGTCGCAGATAGCAGCATAAGATATGCTCCTCCCCAAGCCAGAGGCTACTCTGTTCGTAAACACGGGAGCTTCTGCGGATCCCGACTCCGTCACGTCCGAGAGAGAAGCATTCAACGAAACCCCTCATTTCTCGCACCTTCTCAATAAAGAGCAATACATCTCTGCCATCAGTTAGAGCGGCAGTGGGCAGGGAGGTGATGGACCTAACAGTACCAACTGACTTGCATGGCACGAACTGCCCACTAAGTACAACTACTTCAAAGAGGAGCCCGAAGCTGGGCTTAAGTATAGCAAAAGAGAGATCCCAGGTAATGCAAGGAGACTCCGGGAGATCGGCAGCCGCATAAGTAAAGGCTGGCACCGGGGCTGGTGAGACGGAGTAGCTTATGGGCATCAACAAGGATTTGGCCTGCGATAGATATCTTGGCCTCATGTCTGGAACTATACCACCGAGTCATCGCCCAATCTGGTGCTTCGACTCGTTCCCCAGACTTAAAGTGCCAATTGTCAGGCCGCTGTGAACAATGCCCTCGATTTGTAACCACTAATAGGTCTTGAAAAGAAAAATCGAAAAAGCCAAGATATCAATACCTAGCGCGCGAAAGCATGAATACCCGTTTCCAGCTCTTTATGTCCCGATACCTGTCTCCTAGTCAGGTAAGGTACTCATTGAACCAAACAACAGCCTGATAAAAGGCTTGCTCCTTCGCAAATCGCTCAACTCGCTTTGAGGAGTCACCACGAACGGCAAAGCCATGCACAACACCAGAAAAAAGGTTTATCTGGTATGGACTGCCGCCAGCTTTTAGAATCTCCTCAGACCTGTAGCGGTTCTCGGCCGGGAATATGGTATCAGTCTCGGCGGCGGCAATAGATAGCGGCATTGTGATAGCCGTGAGTTCCTCTTCCTCAACAAAACTGGGGTGGGCGAGGTAACCAGCGTCGATGCCTTTGTTACAAAAGCGGACAACATACTATAACCAGAACAGGTCAGGGTTATTCCACTGACAATCCTCTACTAGAGAACATACCTTAGCACCATAGCAGTACCCAACAGCGCCAAGCTTTTTTATACCATACTCATCCCTTAACTTCCTGATAGCGGCCTCAATAATAGGATCAACCGTCTCCACAGTGTGCGGATTCTTGCCGTCGCTTCCCTCCCTTAGCCACTTCATCAGGTCGAAGTCAGAAGGACTATTGAGGGGTACGGGGTCACCGTTGAAGAGGTCGATAATCATGGTCAGATACCCGTTAGCGGCGAATTGGTCTGCCAATAGGCAGCTATTTTCCCAAATGCCAATGACGTCCGGACAGAATAGGATGCCCGTCGCTTTGTGTGCCTTGTCTACCGGTGGAATAGCGAGATAGGCGTCCCATTTCCCGTCAACTTCGGCACGTGTGCCTAGAGGTGTGCCACTTCAGAGGGTTAGTAAATCAGTTTACCTAGGTATTAGATAGGAGAGTTCGAAAAAGGGGTTGCTCAATAGGACATCACAGCAGTCAAGGGAAGGTAGTAGATCATAGTGAGGCCTCACCTGTGTTTCACGCCCACTGAACAGCACTGAGCTGGTGGCTTAGAAGTCATTTTCAAAGCATTTAATAGATAGTTGAAGTGAATTAATCGAAGCTTCCACAACTTAAGGAATCGCAGTCAGTAGCAGGGGAGGCGATCGGGACTTTAAGAAGGAGCAGCATCCACAGCCAGGTGCCCAAGGTGAACCCCTAAAACGAAAAGAAAAAGTACACCGCCTAGATAGTGGAAGTAAACGGACATGGGAAACAGACCCTAGCAATATCGGGTTGATAAGCAGACGCCGCCTTTGAACACGTCACTGCCTCAATAGTCCTGCCAGGACGTTGATGCTACCCGAACTCGACCCCCTTCCACACAGTTGACCCTGATCTAGCATGGGTGCAGCGGACTTTTGGGACACGCCCGAACACGGATCCGAATGCCGGCAAAGTTGGGCTAATTTCAAAGAGGCGCAATTTCCAGTATGGCTACGGCCGTAATATTAGTGTTGCTGCGGATATCGAAAAGTTCTTTAGTCGTATCACCTGGAAAACGAAACACATGAATCGTGTGGTCAGAGGGCAACGCTGGGTTGCGCGGCTGCGGGGTTTGCGGAGTAGAGTTTCAATGGTCGTCTGAAATGGGCTAGCAAGTAGTGGATGGAAGTCAACTGTCGACGGAGTTGTGAAGCCACGTCATAGATAGGGAAAAGTGGCAGCCGCCTAGTTGCTGATGTGGGGTTAGAAATGACCCTGCCGCTTACATCGTTTTAACCGAGGTGCTTTAGAACAGCGCGGATAATAAAAGGGCCCCGAGCCCGAACCCAAAAATCTATCTAGACTTAGAAGTGCCCGAGACTCCGAGATTTCTTTACCTTTGATTCGCTCCTATTGAATCTTCCACGGTACCTTCAGATGAGATTCCCCTAACGCTCCGAGATACTACTTCTTCGTCTACTTCGCCCGGTCTAGCCTCGGCAGTTCAGACGAGATCCTAAACTAGCGCAGAAAATTGCAGTGAAGTCCGCGAGTTCAGCCGACACGTACTCTATGCCAAACTCCGCCAGAGTTTTTTAGGGGCGGACTTCGAGGTATCACGCGATCTGTGAATATGCCCTGGACTTTTATTTAGATTTATGTGCAAGCTTGATGCGAGCTTGAAGTTATCATCTGGATGGGATGTCAGAGTCCTATTAAGACCTATTCGTCAAGATCATTGCTTACGTGGCACCCAAGACAAACAGTTCAGGTCAAGCAGACGGACGGTCCAGCGCTCCTAATAGTCCAGACCGTTTGGACTATTAGTCCAGACTGCAATCCAAGATCAATAATCAATCCACGACGGGCGTTTGTGGATTGACGACTAGGATGATGCGTCCCTTGAAACGAGCCCGTGTTGATCTGGATCGCACCAGTAAATTGATCAGAAATATCCAAAACAAAATGGTTGGCACAGCAACAATCATGGGTACCCTGGTTTTGTAACACCATGCCAACAACCTAGCGTACTTAGCGTCCACTCCGGGCGTCCGTATTCCCTGCCCTGATCTGCAGTCTGGACTAATACTAGGGGGGTCTCGTCATTTCACTTCAGCTCAACCCCCCGTTCGTCCCTCACGGGGGGGTCGTTGACTAAACAAAAGTCCGATGACTCAACAAGCTAAGATTAGTACCTAGAAAATAGGTGTGCATGCTAGTGAGTGGTGGGCGGGGACAAGAGACACTAGAAACACACAACCCACCCAAAAAGCAGCTTGTGTGATGACTGAAGGAGTGATGTGTCTGCTATGGCAGATAGGGGTCGGGACCAAAGGCGGGAAAGATAGATCAAATGAATAGGTCCAAAGGCTGCTAGGTCCAATACCATTTGATCAAACGGTTCACTAAAAGAGACTGAAGAAATGGACTAGAAAGACTGTAAATTGAGCTGAAGACTGATCATGACTGAGGGTATAGCCAGACAGCTATCCTAGTGATGATCTTGAAAGAGGGATGCTTCCTGCCTGCTTCTACCTACACATCCAAAGCTCTTTTATGGTCCCAATGGGTCAGGCCACTAGTCCCTGTGCGGTGCAGCCTTTCCTGTTGAAGGAAGCTGCAGCAGTCTTAGCCCTAGCTGCGGCAAGGATCTGATCAAATGACCAACATCCCCAAAGACCGTAAATCCCTGACTCAATACATCAGATTGGACCAGTCATTAAAGTGAAATTGTGGGGCTTTTGGGTGATTATGGAAGTACTGTACGAAACGTAAACAGCTTAGCGCAAAGGCCCTATGGGGTGTGTCCCCCCGGGCGAAATAAAATACTGTCCTACTTGCATGAGCTGCGGACTGCGCTAGCTGTGATTAAATTCTGTGGCCGCAAGAGCATTTTGACACATCCGGGGAGTGCCGGACATAGTTAGCAGCGAGCTAGGCCCACTTGAAGTAGCGCGGGACAAGACCGATAGGTAGGTTCACAAATTAGCCTTTCCGCCATTCCAACATGCCCCTCAATTTTACCCCCCTAATGCCTAGCGGCTCAGGCAGCATACCTGTCCTTGGTAATCCAGACCCTGGCAGCCCGTCTTCCCTTTCCTCAGAGTGCTTCATAACTAGCCTTTTTCCCGATCATGCCCGGCATTCCCCAGTAGGCCCCCTGCAGACAACCAGCGCAGCATACTATACGTCGTCCAGCTACCGTACTTCGGCCGCCTCTATCACCATGCCGCAGAGCCCAGACGCAGGCACGCCTCCTCCGTCAGCCCCACCGGCCAAGCGGCGTCGTTTAGAGCGGCAGAGGGCAGATGTCACCTATCCTCGAAGACGGGCCGTTAGAGCCTGCAAGACCTGCCGGGTCAAGAAGGTGAAATGCAATAACGCCAGGCCGATTTGTGGCATGTGCGCTGAGTTCAACGCCACATGTATCTACGATGACTCGACCGAAGATTGCTCCAGGTAACCAACCGTCTGGTCCCATTGACTACCAACATGCAGAGGACTTACCAACCTCAGTTACGATCCCGCCAGCATCGCCATATTGGATCGATTGAGTCAAGTCGTCGCTGAGTTGAAAGCGCTAAAGGAGCACACCTCGACTGTTCCGAGGAGCGTTTCTCCAGCGGAACTTATCATGATCTCTCCCCATGTGTCCCAACAGGCACAGGCATACAGTAATCCCGTCGGTGATTCAGAAACGGTTCCCGACGACTTTACCCTTCAGCCTGCCAGTACGAGTGCGGACGCTATCTTGACGTGGCCCATGTTAGCGGGTCCTTTCCCGGCTACGTATATCGCCGACGGCATTTTCGAGGCTGAGGCAAATGTGGAGACCCTTGTTGACACGGCCTTTCATGAAGTCCACTTGGCGGCCTCTTCTTCGGGACTAAGTGGTATCCTGGAGAATGATATTTCAAAGCTGGTTCGCCGATTTTTAGAGCTGGTTCACCCTAAAAACCCCGTGCTTGACGTTGGAACCCTATGGTCTTATGCCCAGGGAATCGCTGAGAACGGTTTAAGATGGAATGGAGCATCGTGCTTGGTTGTGAGTCGTTGGCCCCCTCGCCAGTGGATGCTCATACTACTTTTGTATCGGTTCGACTAACAGACGTAAGCTTCTTGCATGTGCGCTGGGCTGTGTGGCACGGCCTTTCACAGTGTCTCATGCGGATCTACCCGTCACCTCTAAGACTTCGCTCGAAGCTCACAAAGACGACTTGGCAAGGGGCAACGCCTACTACAACATTGCGTGTCGCCGGATCGGCGTGCTTGAAAAAGGTCTCATTGGCCCTCAATGCCACTTTCTCTCAGGACTATACTTGGTATATACATTGAAGCCTTTGCGGGCCTGGTCAGAATTCGAGCAGGCGTCCCGAATGTTCTTTATCTACTGGCGGCATAAGAGTCGGCAACTTGCCCAAGTCGAAGAATCTGCACCGCTCAGACGATTAGAAGGGAGTATATACTGGAGCTGTTACAAGTCCGGGGTGGAACTACTGCTAGACATTCACCTTCCGCAGAGCTGTCTCGCCGATCTCCAAGGAATTGATTTGTTTCCCTCTCCGCTTGACCCACACTTTGCCAGCGCAGAGTTGCCAGAAAGTCCGCTCTTCGCATCATCATCCGGTGATTCAACAACACCGGCCAATTCTCGAATCGTAAATGAACTACGCCATAGCCAAGAGCAAAGCTGGTATTATTACATCACCGAGATCACGCTTCGAAGGATTCACAACAGAACCTTGAATCTTCTGTATCGAGATGGGCACGCTGGATGGAACGAAAAAACGATAGGATCCTTACCTTCCACCGTGACGCATCTGGAAGAGCAAATCCATGAATGGTAAGCTGACCCCCCCCCCCGACCTAGAAACGTCCTCTTTAACTAAACTGCTTGGTTTGTTATAGGTCCCAGAATTTTCTGCCGATAGTAAACATAGATGCAGACACGCAACCGGAGGAAGAGGTGCCATTCATGATGTGGGGAAGGTTTTTTGAGTTCAAGTGCTTGATTTACCGCCCATTTCTCTTCTATGCCACCCATTATTCACCTGATGCACCGCATCAGGCTGTGATAGCGCCCCTGGTGGAGAAAGCTCTGTCCTTGAACATACGCGGGATTCAAGGAGGGCCACATGTATACCGACACTACGGGACCTGGTTTCATATCCGGGGATGCGTTACAGCTGCGCTTTGCGTGCTGGCTGCAGTGAAATCGGGGAACGTTGCAATGGTGGCTGAGATGGACTGGAGAGATATGATTCGTCACCTCATCGACAGGCTTCAATACTGGAAGGACGAAGGGCCCGGGGTATCCCAGTCCATTGAAGTGCTGGAAACGCTGATGGCAAGCATGACAGCCGGGGAGACCCGGACGTAGGTGCAATGACCTCAGCCGCAACTGTACCTCACTGGATCATGCGGGGAATATGGGGGACGGGTTGAATTTCTAGTCTAGGGTTTCGTTAATACTATCACCACTAGCTCCTGATTTCGTGTCGTAGTAGCAAGCCTTAACTCTAAGCTCTGAGGAGCTTCCGAGATGATGGGTGTGACCGGTAGCCCAACTGACATGGCCGGTAGCTGGAAGCCATCGGGAGTGAGGTCTTTGGCTTTTTACCCTCAGGACTCCACTACCTTCGAAGGTCAGTGATGCTGTCTCTACACTGGTATAACGGAAGGTCTGTATGAGATCAACTATATGAAGCCAGGTGTTCTTGGAGCCTTTCATCTCGATGTGAATCCTTGTACATGCAAGGAGCCAGCTTTTCAGTAACTATCTTCCTGATTGTTGTACTTGGTCGGCCCTGATGGCCACGATACAAGGAAATAACATGGTGAATCTCTTCGACACTCAGAGGACAACTTCAGGATAGAATTAGAAAGTGGGGTGGGATTAAATGTCTCTGTTCGTATAAAGAGGATGCTCGTAAGCCTCAGCAGATCATGGCACAGTTACCATAAAGAATTATCCTATCCGTTCAACTATATAAACGTCAATTTAGGTTCGGCTATGATGTACAATCAAAGCAGTCCTGATTCCGGCGCGAGATTTCAAAGCTCATCCCTATCATGACCTCCGCCATCGTGGGTGGCGCCAGTAGAATGTTCACAGACAAAACCAGATTCCGTTAGGATAGCTGTCTTGGGATAGGCACAAATTGGTCGGATTTGTTCATCGCTTGAGAGGTCTCCCAGAGGTACAGCAGGCAGTCTCTCAGGCGGAATTCCTTCTTCCACCCACAATTGAAGAGTTTTTAGTGCGTCCAACGGGTAAGGAACTCCAGGGGGCGCTGAGCAGTGCGTAGCACCAGCGGCCTCAAAGTATCGATAGTAATCGTGCGTGGTGGTGTTAAACTTTTGATCCAAGGCCAAGACTTTCTCATAGTACTGCCTCATGGCAGCCACAGGAACGGCCTCATCGTTGATGGAGTGCCAGCTGATCATCTTCTTGCCGAGTAATCGAAACCGCCGTAGGTCCGGATTGTTGCTGTTGAAGAGTCCACCCCACTCTTGCACGCTTTGACGAAACAGCTGAGCATATTCAGAATGCGACACTTTGGTTGCATCAAAGGAAGGATCCTTTTTCACCATAAGTCGAATCCAATCATCCGCAAGTTGGAAAGGCTGCCCCCGGAAGCAATGTTTATCGTCACAGACCGTGTTGGCCGTTGCAAGATATCCAACGACAGCCGTCCCGAATGCTATTCCTGGGAACAATTGGTTTCCTTCTAGGTCCATCGGCCCTTGCAGCAGAGCCTTATAAATGTCCACAGCATCCGCTGAGATAGCAGAGGGCTGTGCTTCGCAGTCAAAACTCTTACCAATTAGAGATGTCGGGTCAATGTTGCACAAATCAGGCCTCGCGACTATGCCGTCCCTGACTCCATCAGCTTCGTCGCAAAGGTCCACTATTGAAGAAGTAATGGCCTCGAACTCGCATGCTGGGGGGTATACAGCATTCTGATTCATGACAAACTGGGGCCAGTACATGGCCATCAGCAGTCCAGGAAAATTAACCGCGGTGCAGCTTGTAAGGATACCATCGTAGTCATCCGGGTAATTCTGAGCAATAGTAAGCCCTTGTCTTCCACCGGTCGAGCACCCATGCCAGTAAGAAAATTCAAGAGCCGAGTCGTAGGCTTCGCTGATGATGTGCTTGGCAATAACAGACATTTCATGCAGAGATCGATGGGCGAAGTTGACAACGAGAGGGTAGTCTAAATTTCCAGGGCTTCTCATCAACCAGGAATCGGCCGTGCCGAAAAAGTCGTGTTCGTAGCCAGCGTTGGTAGTAGCGACAGCATAACCTTGTGACGCCAGGACGGACATCAGGTCGTTTCCAATCTCGCCGGCCACCCAGCCGCCTCCTCCAATGCCCACAAAGCGAATGTTGTAGCTCGGCATTGGCAGCCAGATCTCAACGGAGACTGAGTCGTTGTGGCCGGGATGAGTGTAGGATACTGTGACATTGCAGGCGTGTACACCACCAGGGTTCATAAGAGCGATTTCAGGTTTGAACCCTGAGTAGCCAGTATATCCCTCTAAGGCATTGGTGGTGATGGATTGCAATTGAGCTCCTAAGATCCCCGGAAAGGAGAAGTGTTCGATAGAACAGAAGCTCATGGTGCTGGCAAGGTATCTCGTGACAGAACAAACATACAGTGGAAGATGTGAGTATCGAAAGAGCAACTCTGTTGTCGAGGGCGAATAGCACAGAAACTAACGACTGCTGCCCGGAGAAAGAAGTAGATTTGCAATCCAAAATGAGAGTGATTTCAAAGTAGAATCTGAAGGTTGCAAGAAGGTCGGAGCTAAATATACTGTTTCCGCCACTTTCGACTCGGGCCACAGGTGGACCTTAGTTTCGGCTTCAATCGATGCGATCGAGAAACGCCCGAAGATCGTGAGCTTTCACTCCGGTATCCGCCTACTGCCCGTTCGCTAGTAACCCGGGCTATTCTATGTCACCGAGCCAGCATGTGACAAGCATGTCCGGGATTCCCCGCTGCCATCAACTCCACATCGACATGTTGTCCGGAACTCCCCAGAAACCCCCCACCCGAATGTTTGTCTAGCGTTGACATTAACCTGCAGCTGATGGGTTTTATGGACCAATGAGAAGATGCGACCCTCTAGTCTATCTACTTGTCATTACCGAATCTGCCAAGTAGCGACAAGCCTCTCTCTATATCCAATAACAGGAAGAAGAACCTTCCTGCTGACTTATTCGTGCAATAACACTGGCTCGCAGTATATGTGACAGACAAACAAACAGGGGGTTGTTGGGTGGCCCCGGAATTTCCCAGAATGCCCCGCAATGGGGTTGTACGCCACCTCCAGTAGTCCTACCATACTCACGTGACCGCCTTTGAGGAGACCAGGGTGAGTTACGAAGATATAAGTTGAGCCATGCCCTCCAGCTACTTTAATAACACAATCAACTTTCAAACGAAACACGCTGAACAAACTGTCAAGAGCAGCATGAGCACCATGACTACTTTCGGACCCCGTATCGAGAAGGAGCCGTTCTACACGAGCTCACCTTTTGAGCCCGTGACTGGCCCTATCACATCGCTGGATGAGATCGACCTGACTGATCACAAACTCTACACCCATGGTGACTGGCATGCCGCAGTCCGCCTTTTGCGGGAGAAGGCCCCGATCTTCTGGCACACCAAGGGGCTCGCCAAGGCATTCGGCAACAAGCCATTCTGGGCGGTGACCTCTCATGAGGGGTTCTACCAGGTCATCCGCGATAACAAGACCTTTAGCAGCGTACATCCCGTGATCGACCGTACGTCCCAGGAGCTTGGACTAGACGAACTCTTTTTCTCACTGGATGGCGAGAAGCACCGTGCATACCGCTCAGTGGTCGAGCGCTATACGAACGGCAAGGCTATCAACGCGGCTAAGGAGGCCATCGACCGTTCCGTCCGGGCCGACATCTCAGCATTCGCAGAGAAGGGCGGTACCGACATGGGTCCTCTCGCATACCATATCCAGTCGGGCATCGGTGCCGCTTTCTACGGCCTCGAGGGCAAAGAGGCGGAGCGGCTCCACGCCATTAGCAACAAGCTGGTCCGCGCTAGCATAGACCTGAACCATGCCGCGTCCTACTCCGACAACGAGGCGATAATTGAACTGATAGCGCTGATTGAGGAAATCCTGGCAGACCGCCGCAGTAACCCGAGAGATGATATCTTCACCGGCATAAACCAGAGTGAGGACGCGGGCCAGCTCACGCACCACCAGGTGCTAACTTACCTGTGGTTCACCATGTCTAACGTGATCGGCACGGCGGCCAATGCGGCAATCTATAACCCAATGATAGCGGTGCTGCACCACCCCGACCAGTTCCAGTTGCTGCGGGAGAAACCCGAGCTCATTGACAGCGGTCGTGCCGCCGACGAAGCCCTACGCTGGGGAGGCAACTCTATGCACCTCGCCCGTCTCGCCACTGCCGACACAGAGGTGCTCGGTCAGCCAGTCAAGGCGGGTGAGGTGGTGGTCGCCTTCCAAGCCTCGGCAAACCGCGATGAAAAGGTCCACGAGGATCCGTATGTTTTCGACGTAACGAAACAGCGGCGTCGCATCATGACATTCGGCGTGGGAGTGCACCAGTGCATTGGGCAGTTCATGATGCGCGCAGTCGCCACATCAGTGCTGCGCGGGCTGACCGAGACGTACAAGTCGATCGAGCAGACTGGTCGCGTTCTGCACCATATTCCGTACAGCCTCTTTAACACTGAGGTGGCATCGATTCCCATCCGTAGCACACCGGCGTGGGATTAAGTCCAAGTTGAGCGTGATTATATGGATATGGTCAGCGGTATTGTTGCAGTCTTGGTGGAACCAAGGAGGACATGACCAGAGGTCTCGATATAGGAAGCTAGCAAGTGTATCAGGGCACTTGGGGGATATTCGGCCTTTGACAGTTTAACAAAGAAGGGGAAGCTAGGCCACGTGCACAGAGGTGGGTTGATCGTAGCGACCTCAGCACAGGATCTACTGTCGTTAATCTTAAGTTGAGAATACATTTATTTTCTTCTCTTAGATATCGTGTCATGCCCAAGAGAATTACCCCATTAAACATTAAGTACCTCTAACATCCCGGTGTGGTGACCACAGCCTCTAGCTTGAACTTAGGAGAGATAAGACAGGCTGCTTGGTGAGTGTCTTGTCCCTTGCCCTCGTGGTGGCTTTAATATTTTCTCCTAATAAAGTACAACCCATATCATACTTCGATTCTGTTCCTTCATCTTCTTCAGAGACTTAAAGAACAGGATCTGAACGTGATTATTCGTTTTCGACGTGGTTGCTATTCCTAACCTACCGGGGCTAAAGAGTGACGATGTGGTTATGTTAAAACAGTATAGCCAAGATACTCCGATCTAGTTTTTGCAAGACACTCAACCCGATGAGGTGAAACTGGGTTGCTGTTTAGCCCACGTAATTCTTCTTCGACCATCGCACTGCAAATTCCTATCTCTTCTTTCACTATTTGACTTTCACGTCGTTTCCTTATATGCAAATTTAATATTCACTATTATTGTGTCGGTCGAGACATGTACTAGTCACATTTGCGTTCATTGTACTTTAAAAGGTGAAAAACTGCCTCAAAAAGCTGTTTAAGGCGAAAGCAAGCCGTTCTTTAGACCCGATGGACAAGTTTACTAGCACTTGATGCTCATCGTCGTGCATCATCTGCTGTCGTGAAACTGTACATATTTCGAAGCGTTTATCAAGTCAAGCCGATTAGATTTTGCCTAGATATCATGGCACCACCCGTTCGGTCACAAAGACATCTCGGACAAAACCCTCTACTTGGTTCCCTGTTGTGTTTTCTGATTCCTCGTAGTATGACAAGTATATAATTCGACTGGGACATGCTGAACCAGTGTGGCGATCAACGCAACGTCAATCAAGAGGTTGTCAACCAGGTTGATGTCAACAAACTCAACCCAACTCAACGGAGCCTATTCTTACTAATCAACCAACTCAATATCCTCACGATATTGAGTTGGTTGCGTTGACAAGGTTGATTAGGTATCGTAGCGATGTTCCCAGACTCCGGGTGCCGGGTAGCTCAGCCCAAGGCGGGTTGGGTGTTAGTGCTTATTAGGAGATACTTCCCATCACACCTAATTATATCACAAATCTAGGTACCATGGAGCGCTCCTTAACGTGCTATTGGCTCGACGCGTCAACGCGTCAGATGCGAAACGCGATTCGTTCGTCCATCCACTCTGTCACTCTTGTATCAGCATCAGTCTGACCTCCCCTTCACGGCTTGCTTCTCTGGCGTCTCATTTCTTCGGCTTTAATATGTCCCAAAGTTCAGATTTTGAGGCAGTGAATTTCGCAGCAGCTTCCCTTTTCACACCAGGTCCCTTAACACCAGCTCCATCAACACCCGAGCCGTCCATACCAGCCGAAGCCCGCGCCATTCGACGAGACGAAGATCGACTGTTCCGATACTTCCGTGGCTACACGTGGTCTCAAAGAAGCAGAAATACAAAATCATGGGTGTGGGAATACGGCTTCGATATCGAGAAGGACTCGGAGCGGCGATGGGTCTGCAGATTGTGCATTGAAAGGAACAGGCCGAAGCCCGGCAATGTAATTGCCATTGGCACCCAAAACGCTGAACGGCATCTCTGGGACCACCACAAGATTCAAGATCCCTCCGGAAAACGGTCTGCGCCAGCGTCTCGAAAGAAACCGTCCACAGGATACCAGACGATAACGAAAGCCTTCAACCTTGATCTTAACGCGCCCCGAGAGCAAGCAATTGCGAATCACCTCATTAAGAGCTTTGACAGGAACGTCTTCCAGCGTCTAGTGGTCGAATAGATCGTCGAGAGCAACCTGTCCTTCCGAGAACCCGAAAATAAGAGGTTGCGGGCCATTTTCGAGTACCTCAACCCGTTTGTTGCGAGCGCGGATGCCCATATCAGCCATGATACGGTTCGCAAGCGCGCCGTTGCCGAGTTTGAGAAACACAAGGAGAAGGTTATCGAGGTATTGAGAAATGTCCCTGGATTAATACACATCTCATTCGACGGTTGGAGATCGCGGAATAAGCACGCGCTATATGGTGTTGCATGCTTCTTTCGAAATGAGGATGGTAAGGCCCGCAAACTCATTCTCGGAGTGCCTGAGCTGACAGCTCGACACTTCGGGGCCAATATTGGACACGAGATCGTCGAAATACTCGAGTCATACGAGATCCCAGACGAGAAAATCGGGTACTTCACGCTTGACAACGCACCAAACAATGACACTGCAATGGATACCATTGGGGAGAGATTCAAGTTCTGCGGCAAGGAACGGCGGGGCCGTTGCTTTGGCCACGTAATCAACCTTGTGGTTAAAGCCATTCTCTTTGGAAAGGATGCCGACGCATTTGAATCCAGGTTGCGACATGGAGACGTCTTAGCCACGACTGAGCATGAGTTTTGGCGGAAGAAGGGCCCGGTCGGCAAGCTCCATAATCTCGTGGTTGCGATTCACAGGTCTGATGTACTCACCACGCTTCTCCGCAATATCCAACGGCTGGAGTTCGATGCATCCGAGGATCCTCGTGTGAGAATTCGGAAGCCACTCAACGTGGTTGTCGACAACGAAACGCGCTGGCTGTCGCAGCTGTATATGATCCGGCGGGCCTTGAGACTTCGACATTATCTCGAGACACTGGTCCTGAAGCACAAGCAAGAATGGGAAAGGACAACTCATCGAAGCGGTCAAAGCGGCTCAAGGCAAGTGCAATCATGCCTGCCATATGCCGAGACGAGAATAAACTGAACGACAAGGACTGGGCCGTCCTAGAGGCGTTTGGGAATATCCTGCAGAGCTTCGAGGACCCAGTCAAGGCGCTTGAAGGTGACGGGATTCAACGGAAGCGCAAGCAGGGACATTTCGAGTCCTATGGCAATGTGTGGGACGTGATCGTGGGATACGAATTCCTGCTGGCGGAATTGGAGAAAGCCAAAGCCATGGTCGATCAGTATCCTGAACCCGAGCATTTCAGGGTCAATATTAACCTTGGCTGGAAGAAGCTTGACAAGTACTACAACAAGCTGGGTGAGACTCCGATATATTACACCTCACTGGCCCTGCACCCCGCTTATCGATGGGGTTATTTCGAGACCGTGTGGTCGGGACGGCCGACGTGGGTTTCCAAGGCGAAAGACGTGGTACAGTCGGTTTGGGACAGAAAATACAAGACGTTGAACATCTCATTGGAGGATCATGACGAACCAGCCGCAAAGCGTCAGCGGACACAATACTATTCTCCGTTTGAACGATATAAGGATGGAGCTCGGATACGTCCCTGTGAAGAAAGGGATCCTGACAAGGCAGAGGACGAGTATGCTAGGTGGCAACAGGACCTGTTACCTAGGGATAGTGACATCCGTGATCCGCGTGAGTATTGGCATGCGCAGCGGTTCAAATACCCCAGGCTCTAGCGAATGGCCATGGACTTCATGACGGTTCAGGCGATGAGCGCCGAGTGCGATAGGTTATTCTCGGCGGCAGGTCGCATGATGACGCCTCTCCGGAGTCAGCTGGAGGCAAGCACGATTGCTATTTGCCAGGTGCTGCGGTTATGGCTGCAAGCGGGTATCGTGGAGGAAGTTGATCCAATACTATTGAACAAGGCGGATGAAACAGTGACCGGGCAATTGGTGGAAGAGAATGCAGTAAGAGAATGGCTTCGGGGTTTACCAATGCAGATGCGGGAGGAAGAGGCAGGATGGGAGTAGAGTTGCGTTGAGTCGTTGGGCTCCAAGGTTGCGATTGAAGTACTACTACGGGGCATCGGGGAGCTGGTCAACCGTCAACGCAACGCCAACCAACTCAATATAGGGCCAAGGTTGATCAACTCAACAGAGGAAAAGCTTATTAAGTAGTCAACTCACTCAATTGAAGGCTGAGGTTGGGTGGATTGCGTTGATCGCCACCCTGGATGTCGTTTTAATGGGACAGAACGTTTAACGATTTCATGCTAATGCCGGCTGTTACAGCATACAGTCACTGGCTAGACGCTTTATCAACACTGGCTCAATCACAGGTTGAGAGGCAGAAGCACACCGCAAGACGATAAATTCATCGGCCGCCCTAATGTTGAGGGGGCAAAGGGGTATCAACTATCAAGATGACAACCAGCGGGCACGCCGCACTCACACCGGAGCAACGACGGAGACAACCAGCACATTTATTCCTCATCAACCTCCTCCACCTCCTCCGGCAGAGCAAGGTCGGGGCGCTCCAACAGGTTCGAACCAGGGTCAGAAAGACCATGCTGGTAAGCGGTTAGAAGCCAGCGAGACACCAGCGCGAAGACAGACAACATACCGATTGTATGAAGGCGCCAACAAAAGCCTCGGCGGCGGCAGCGAGCGAACGGAGAGAGTTGGCCGTGTCCAGGCGAACACGACGGTCGTGGGCAGCGATGGCCCGGCGTTTCTGCTGCTTGGTAGCAGCCCGAGTCTCGGCGGCGCGGGCCTCAGCCACACCCGACTTCTTCTTCATTACCTGAAGGGCCTTACGAGCTTGCCCCTGGAGGGCTTTGCGGCGGTCCTACGCAGGAGGTTAGCAGGTGACAAGACTGCGAGTCGGGCAGCGAGCAAATCATCTTATGGAGAGGTCCTGGCTTGGCAGTACGAGCAGCTGACCCGATGGTGAGGAGCTGGCTCAGAACAGGCACCCCGACGGTGAGGACCTGGTTCTACAAACTGTCAGTCAGGGCCGGAAGGATGAAAGGCAAAAGCCGGGCCTGTGCAAGAGGAAAGCCACGAGGGCGCGGCTCAAAAGAAGGGGGGTATAGGGGTGATAAGCGGCACACACGATGGGGAAAAAACAGTGGATCTGGATGTTGAAAAGAGCAGGCAACCCGACTGTGAGGACCTGTTCCCCGGTGATGAGCAGCACGCATGATGGACAAAAGCAGGAGACTCAACGGCGACCTGATTGTGAGGTCCTGTCTTCTGGTGATAAACAGCATGTGCGATAGGCAGAAACCGAAGACTCGATAGCGAGGACCCGGTGCAAGCAAAGCAGAGCCACGAGGGCGCGGCTCTGAAGAGGGGGGCAGCCTGTCATGGGCACAGTGAGACACAGGAGAGACACTAGCACCTAAGGGGCTAGCCACTAGGGGCATCCGAGAGGGATACAAATAGAGCAACCAGCGCTCAGAGTTGAGGGACTTTAGAGATCAAACTTACACCATCAACCCCCTACCTTCATATCTGTTGCTAGTCTGCTGCGTCCTTCACTCTTCTCACCCAGCTCCATTAAAAGTTTGAGAGATTTAAAGACAGCAAACACGGAAGGATCGGATCTTACCAGCCAATAGGATAAAATCTGGCCAGTCAGACCCGGCAGCTCATTCTGATATCTATCCTGATATTAGGATAAGGGAGCCTAGCTTTATCCGATATCCGATATATATCATAGCGGATATAGCAGGATAGCAGAGATGGTATCAAGATAGCATGTCAGGATAGGCAAGTCTGCCTGATTGATGACGTGTGCTGCAAGATCATTTATTCAATCGCTCCTCGTTGCCAAGAGACCCGACTGAAACTCAGCCTCCATTGGGCGGATCAACCGCCATCGGCTTACGCCATCTCATGCCCTGACGATTGTGCATTCTTGTCAGTAGAACAAAATTAGAAAGACGTTGGAGTTCGGGAAGCAGTTTCGCCTGTCGGAGGACGGTGGCTCTTCGTTTAGGCCTACATCTGATTGGTCGTCGATACGAGACTGATCGGAGTTTTTAGACCGCGTCGGGTGGGGCGCTGTTCGCTTGATGGTTCCGGAGTTTCCGGTACCATAGTGTCACGCACCACAGGCGGAAATTGATCGCTGTACTTTGGGATAGTATGTTATCGGGGCTCTTCACTTCTTTGCATATGTAACCAGTGTGGTTATTTTTAGCTTAGCTACTTTGAGTGGGTCAAGTCGCAGAAAAGGGCGGCGGACACATAGAATGTTAACCACAATAATGAACGCAGCGCGACTTCTAAGCATATCCTAACCTTATACTTAGTACTTCTCTAAACTCTACAAGTAGAATTATGTCTAAGAACGCTGCATGCTGAGTATATTATATGTCCTTAGGATTCGATTGAGAATCTAGTAACCCGTGTTCGTTCTTAAAAGCGGGAAACCATAGTTAGTGCTGAGACCTCGCTTGTAATTTATCTCTCTGATGCGTGTTAATTACTATCACGATGTTTGAGATGAGCTATACGTTTGAGGATTTAAAGCCAATTTGGTTGCTTACTGAGCAAGCATGCCTAATACAAATAAGGGCAAGCTATAGCATGCTATCAATGACTGAGTCTCCGCTAAACTAATGAACCTTGATCACGGAATCACGCCTTGTCCGTTTGACACCCACTGCCTTCACCACCGTCGCGAACCCGTCCTAGATTAAATCAGGACCGCTTCGCATCCTTGACCTTAACAAAACCTCCAACGACATGCTGACCGACCCCTCCATCAGCTGTCAGCATAGGCGCCTGAAAATTGTTGCTAAAGGAGCCCCCAGCGCCCATCCTAATCTTCCACGTCTCCTTGCCAGTCTTGAAATCAATGGCTGTCATATAATACACGTAGGTCCCCTTCCGTGCAAGGTCGTAATCCTGCACAGGCATGTAGAGTAGACCTGTCTTGGTGGACAAGATTGGTGTAACTGTGCTCCGGATATTTTTGTTGTACCAGCGAGTAGTGCAAGACCCAGTCTTCTCATTGAAGTCGACTCGAATCAGACCCGGGGCCATTTGGCTGATGTTGTTAAAGGGCCCATTGATTGTCGCAGGATCCAGGTCTGTACCGTCGCCGAAAGGTGGATCTTCGAGCGTCGGCAATGGGACTCCGTTGAAGAAGTTGCCGAGTATGACGCTGTAGGTTGAATCCCCATCCCAGTGACTGACTGCGCAGTTTTCGTTGGCACTGAACCCGGGTTCAAAGAGAGGTACTGAGCAGATTGGCTTGGTACCATTCTTGCCAGCTGGCATTTGCGGAACGATGTGAAGGTTCACCTGGTCGTTTGCGTTATCCGTGTATGCGACATACTTGTGTCCAAGGAGGGAAGGTGTAGAGCCAGAACCACGGGATATACCACCCTTCTTGACACCGTCTCCAGCTTCGTAGGGCACAACCATGACGATTTCGACACCATCCGCGCCCGGCTGAAAACTGTAGAAGTACGCAGTTGCGTTGGTCTCGTCTGCAGTCCCAGCTGGCCCCGTAATCAAGTACACGTCTGTTCCACTGATGGCAAAATTGTTCTCTACCCTGGTGTTAGGAAGCTTGATTGAGTGAACTTTGCCCTTAGGGTCGACGTATCCAACAACTGCTGTGTCGCTGGTGGGAAAGCCGGCCCCTACGAAGCCGCCTGTGGTGAACCACAAATTTCCTTCGCCATCGTAAGCGCTGCTGATGAGCCTGGAATTCTCCTCTGTTACTGTTGAGAGATCGATATCGCGTCTCTTGACGAACGACGTCTTCTGACCCTCGTCGATACGCTCCACATCTATGATATGCCTATCCGATGTTGGGACGGTGATATGGTCGCCGAGAATTTGCAGGTAGACCATAGATATCATGTCTAGCTCAGAAGGCCCACCGGGCTCGGGATAGGTAGCCTTGACTTCAAATGTGTCTGGGTCGAGAGACACGATACAGGCAGTAGCCTCCCGGCACATGGTTCCGGCAGTCACACGGCCCTTTGAGTCCCAGTACATTGGCACTGGAGGTGCCGTGCTCCAAGATTCGACCTTGGGGTTGACGCCCAAGGGACCTTGGTAATCCTCGGAGCGTGTGTTGCCAGCATCTCGATGATATGTCTGGGAGGCTGGATCATAGGCTACCTTCGGTTTCATCGAATTGCCTTTCGCAGCACGTCCAATAAAGGCTTTCCCTTTGAGTGGCTGCGTAAACTCAATTGATGCCTGACTAAATTAGTCTAACTGCGGGCTATTCTAAGTCAATAGAAGTTACTGACCATTGTACCACTAAGGGCCGATAGGAGGAACGCCGTCTTTATACTCCATGGACTAAGACGAAGTGAAGAGATAATAGTCATTGCAAAAGCGTTCAAGGAGTTTGTAGAAGGTATGGAGAGTTGAGGTTAATATTGTCGAGAAATATCTTGTGAGGATAATAACGAACTTCTAACAACCTGTCGGGGTCGAGCACCTATATATTTAGTCATCCTTGTTACCACTCCGAACCAAGCTCTCGCTTGTAGTTAACAGTTTCCGCCATACTTGAAGTGAAATTGGTAAATCTAAGCTGGAAATACATCCTTCCGAAGGAAGAGGGTCGATGTCGTGTTAAACGGAGAGAAAATTGCTCAGCCGCGACCTTCGTATAAACGCCCAATCATGTTTCGGTGTGAACGAATGCTGTTGAATATTCTCCGTTGAGAACGCCGATCATCAGGCCACACTCACCGACTAACTGCACTATCCAATTTCCGATTATTTGAAAAACTTCAAGAGAACGCCAGGGCGCAGGATCCTAAGGGGTGAAGGCCCTATATGCGTTTGCAGGGATACCTTGTTTAGTTCTGCTCTGGGTCTTCGGACATCGGTCAATTTTAGAACCCGGAAAGGACACTTCTTCACGAGGGGCCGACAGGGCCGGCTGCGCCCTGTGAAATCATCGAGCCGTGCGTCATGCACATGACGGCCCCGACAGCCGGGTCTTGTTTTTGAGACACTAATGGTAAACGAGCAAAGGTTTGTTGGTCCCTTTACCTTTCATATCTCGCAAATACCACATGCAGCACTAACGTACTCCACAAGCGAATACCACACCGCAGGCTGGCGAATCTATCTACCGATGTAGACGAAATGTAGATGTAGATAGATGAAGATCTACAGCCACATGACTCGCAAATATTGTCCGTGCGGAAAACAGTTTAACACTGGAATTGGCGACAGGCATCTCGGTCGTCACTGTACATACCCTCTCACCGTTTCTTCTTCAGATATAGAGTTTCAATGGCAGTGGACGGAAATCAACTGCCGGCCTAGCTGTAAAGCCACGTCAATACTTCGTATAGTCACGAATAGGACAAAGCGGCAGTAAGGTATTTCTTTAGCCGCTTAGTTGCTGACGGGAGATTGTAAATGACCTAGCCACTTAAAATAGCGCGGATAATAAAAGGCCCCCGAGCCCGAATGCGAACATCTGCTTAGACTTAGAAGTGCCCGAGACTCCGAGATTTCTTTATCTTTGATCCGCTCTTATTGGATCTTCCACTGTGCCTTCGCATGGGATTCCCTTAACCCTCCGAGATACTACTTCTTCATCTTCTTTTTCATCTCCAGCCTCGGCAGTTAAGACGAGATCCTAAACTAGCGCAGAAAGATTGCAGTGAAGTCCGCAAATGCAGCCGACCCATACTCCATGCTAAACTCCGCTCGATTTTCTTTTTAGCGGCGGACTTTGAGGTACCAATGTACCATGCGATCCGCGAATACCCTCTGGGCTTTTGTTTAGATTTATTTGTAAGCTTGATGCGAGCTTGAGGTTATCATCTGGATGGGATGTCAGAGTTCTATTAAGACCTATTTGTCTTTGTCAAGGTCATTACTTAAGGGGCACTCAAGACCAGATGGTAATAAAGAGACAAACAGTTGAGTAGTTGGTTCACAGTTTCGCTGTTAGTTTTGCTGTTAGAGCTAGGTAATAACAAAATCAATCCTTAGGACTTTTTAGACTCTAAAATGATATCAATAACGTGCATGATAAGCGAGTGAGACAGACAAGCGAGTGAGACACCTAACCAAACCTTCACCAGTAAATATCAAAATAAAACAACCACAACACCTCAATCAATTAAAATCAATCACTATCCCCTTCCCTAGACATATCTACATCAGCTTGACAAGTGCGCGCATTATGCCCAGGCTGCCTGCATCTTCCACATCGCCGTTCCCTCGTCTCCGTCCGCCTCTTCCGACTATTACTTTGCTGCGTTTCCTGCTGTATCTGATCAGCGATTTCCCTCTGATCTTGTAGCTCCTGCCCCTCAGCTACTGTCATGCTCCCTGAAAGCCGGAGACGTGTTTTTTTCGCCCTGCGCCGCCGGCTAAGTGTCGCATTTGCCTCCCGAAGCTCGTTGACCTCCGCATTTAATAATGCCATCTGGTGCATTATTCCTCGCGCCCCCTTTGCAAATTGATCCATAGCAGCTAAAATTGATGTCGGAGAGCTCCCCTGATGACGACTGATTCGAGTTTTAATGAAATCAGTTTGTGAAGTAGCTTCAATTGGGTTGTTTGGGGTTTTTGGAACCCAGAGGTTGGGCGGTTCGGAATCCGCCCCTGCAGGCGATGGAGTCCGTAACTTTACATCCAAGTGAGAAAGTACACTTTCTGGATCATGGGAACAAGTCCTGTGCCTCGAAAACCCCCCTGGATGTTTTTTTCTGACATTGCGCTTTGAAATGCAGCTTGAAATGCAGGAAAGAAATCAACCTTAGTAATATGCGTAATTCGGGTCTTTAGCATATTCTCAATTTGTCGACTGTAGGCCTGCTTGAGCGGCCCAAAGCAGCCAACATCAAGTGGCTGGAGGATATGAGATGAATGTGGCGGCATACAGAGAGTAATAATGTTATTCTCCCTGCAGTATAGCTCGAATTCGGTCGAATGGTGGCTTTCATGCCCATCCAACACAAGAAGGCGATGAGAGCCAGAAGAACGCGCCTTTGAATGCTTGTTGAAGTGCTGGATCCATTCTAGGCCTCTCTCGTTTGTTGTCCAGCCGTTATCTGAGGTTGCGATGACCCAGTCGTGAGGTAAGGTCCTTTCATCATACCAGGCCGCGAGATGATATTGGCCCGCAACAATGATGAACGGCGGGATCGCCCACCCTTGCGAATTAACGCCCTGGATTACAGTAACCCATTACTTGTCTCCTGGCTGGGCCATTTTTGGTCTTCCACGTCGTTCGGCGCTTGTGACGACCATTCCAGTCGAGATAATGCCCATAATAAACCCAGTCTCATCAAAGTTATAGATGTCTGACTCCTGGATACCGTATTTCGCGATTGTATTTCGTACAAGCTGAAACCAGCCCCAAATAATATTGGGATCTTCGCATTGGGCTCTCTGATAGTCATATCTACGCGTAAAACGCGTCTTAAGCTCTGGTTGTCGCCTGACGAAGTTTGAAGCCCAGCGCTTCCCGACTGGAAGCGCGTCGCGGTCGGCAAGCAACCGATTGGCCATATCTTCCACATCGCAAAGCCGGGGAGGAAATGATCGTGAATGTAGGTCAAGGGCATACTCAACAATTGTTTTCTCCTCTAGATCCGTAAGTTTACGCGATTTGGGCATGGTATCGCGTCGGGATGGTGTCCCATTAAGTCGGCGACTTAACGTTGCTATACTGACTGTGTAGATCTTTGCGGCAGCCCGGGCGCTTAGACTTGGGTCGTTTTGGATAGCTTGGATGGCCAAGAGCACACGGCTTTCTTTATTAGGTGACCCCATTATTGTGGGTGGAGGAAAGTCAGTTTGAATATGGGTAGTCGCGTAATTGTGGTTGGGTGTCTCACTCGCTTGTCTGTCTCACTCGCTTATCATGCACGTTAAACCATTTCAACAATACAGATTGAACCAATCCCCAGATTTCCTCTAAAATCTTAACCAACATTAAAAATATAATAATAGTAGTAATATTGCATGGCCTTCGGCCGTGGGCATTCCAGCCTATCTAAGGTTCTAAGTACAGGCAAAAACCGTGGGCATAACCCTGGATGAAAAAACCTGCACATTATAAGCCATAAACAAACTGTCCGCCGAATTCCCTAATCCAACTCGAGCCTTGTTAAAAGACACTACCAAACCACAAGAAGCCATATTTCCCCATCCTATTGGCCTCTTAAGTGTTCTATCCGTTAAATGAATACGTGTATGACTGGGATGTGCGTCCGCAGACGTTCAAACTCATAGCGGCGCAACCACCCGCACCGATGTCAATGCAGGCCTCAGAGACTTGCCCATCTCCGTCTTGGACGGGGACATAGCTGCCTCCGGTGATATGGAAGGTGTGCAGAACTTGATAGCTGCAGAACTTGATAGCTGCAGAACTTGATAGCTGCAGAACTTGATAGCAGCAGACCTTGTTGCCAAAGTTTTGTTGAAATCGATGCTTTACAACAGCCTGGGTGGCAGCCGTGTCTGTAAGCCTCCACTCCTCGGCGTTCTGGATGTTCGTATGAGAAATGATTCTGCCCACGTTGGCATCATAGAGGAATATTTGTGTCCGAGACACAGCCCCAGCCTGGGGACACTGGGCTGTGATAGAATAGGTAGACCTGTAGGTAACATCGCGCTTTGTAAGACCTTCGTCAATGATCGCCGTAGTACTGATGGAGTCGATATCAACATCGAGATCAGCGGCTGGGACAAGGTCGGCCGGATTCCGGGGCAGAGGATTCGCCATAGCCGCAGAGAGAACCACAGAGCTGGCCGCAAGGACTTGAAAGACGGTTTGGAGAAACATATTGCCAAATGTTGCGGGCCAAGAAAATAACAACGTATAGTATAAGACTGAGTAGGGATGTCGATGGGGTTCAGAATGCAGATGGATCTCTAAGAGAGAAACGGCATACTTATATCTGAATTTCGGCTCTGGCTGAGGCTTTCAGTCTGCGATCCCGAATAAACTGCTAGTTAATATTGAGTCAGGCTCAATGAATTAGTGCTGCATTTCTCGTATTTCTCGAGGTGACCCGCTCAGCTGGTTTATCCCTGCCCCGCTAGCAAACGAGGTTTGATGATTTGTTATCCTTCCCAGGTGGCTGGAGAGTGCTGGCTGTACCATCCAATTGGCAGAGCTGATGTGGTAGTCAGACTGGCAATCCAGATTGAGCTTCCAATACTATTCAAGAGACTCAGGGTGCTCTCGCCTCGTATGGTACGGCAGCTCTTCGCAACAACGGTGGCTCCTATGGTGAACGCCTTCCCTGTTTGGATGCACGCGTGTGGTGATGGAACGTGGGTTAAACCAGCTTGGCATACTTGGGCATTGTAGAGGGAGCTCTACCCAGGTAGAGTAGAGTAGAAGTGGGTAGAGCTACCCACTCTACCCACTCCTGATTGGTCAATTAGATCTTATCATTTGATAAGATTGTAAGATTGTGGATGCCGAAGTCCTTGAGGAGTCGTCTAATTTTATTGATTCTGCTCAATATGTATTGTGGTGACCTCTCACGTGAGTTCAGATGCTACCGAACATGCTGCCTGCTACTGCCTGCTATTGCCTGCTACTGCCTGCACTAGCTTGGCTACTGCCTACCTGCAGCCTACTTGGCACTACGTTGAATAGTTCACTCCTTTGCATATATATGTAGCTAGAAACCTTTGCAAGAATCAACTTAGTTCTCATCTCCTTCCCTGCCTGTTACTACCGGCATCCACACCAAGATATTGTTTTGTACTCAATCTTTATTATATATATCTCTAACCATGTCTTTCTCACAGGATTCATTATCCCTTACCGTCCCTACAACGCCCTCCACGCTGAACCTCTCCTTGCCGGCGCCCAGTGTTGCTTCCAGTGCTCCTCCGAGTATTGCCTCGATTCCCGCCGAGAAACTTTCAATCTGGACCTTCTTTCGATATGCCAGAGGTTCGGAGGCCGAATTCAGGCTAAAGGAGAGATCTGATCGAAGTGGGAAGTCCTCAAATAAACGCTTACATTACTGTATAGCCTGTTGGGACAATAAAAAGAAGAGTTGGAGTACAATATACACATCAGGAGCCCGGGATCACCTTTGTCTCAATCACCCATCTCTGTGGAAGAGATGGCTGGATATGGAAGACCGGCAAACCTCTTCCAAGCCTAAATTAGTGCCTGGCCAGCGGTTCATGAATTCGTTTTTGCTTCAAAAGGATGAGGCTTCGAGAGAACTGGTCCTCCGAGAGGCTTATGATCGGCCGCGGCATCTCCAGGCGTTGCTAGCACTCTGTGCTAGAAGGAGGCTTCCTCTCAATGCTATTGAGTGGCCAGAACTCCATGATCTCCTCCTCTCTGCTAATCCAGAGATCTCGGATCTTGCACAGTTTAGCAGAAGAACATTCACTCGTGCCCTGGTTCTCAACTACGAGAGATATCGTCAAACACTCCAGAACAACATCCAGGAAGCTATTGGGGATATCCATATATCAACAGATATGTGGACATCTCCAGCTCAAAAGGCATACCTCTGCATCTGTGTTAGGTGGATCTCCCAGGATTACCAGTTCAAACACGGGATGCTAGCACTCCCACAGGTGCTCTTTAGCCACTCTGGAGAGATCCAGGCGGCTATCATCCTCCGCACCCTTAAATCCTTCGGGATAACAACTAAAGTCGGCTATCACACTGGAGATAACACCACTTCAAATGATACTCTACTCATAGAGCTCTCTCGGTCTCTAAAACTTGAATTTGGGGTTTGTATACACTAGCTTTTAGATGGTTATTCACTTATATCGAACAAATTGATTATGATCCAATTACCCACCGCATCCGCTGCCTTGATCATATTCTTAACCTTGCCCTTCAAGCCTTTCTTCTTGCCACCTCAAAAGAAGCTCTCAAAGCTGCTCTTGCAGCTATTGAAGAGACGGAAGATACCGACCCTTACGAGCTGTTCTCCGCCTATCTTGATGTACCGGTCGTTGAAGATAATCCGGCCTCAATAAGAGCTCATGAACAAGTCCAGAGAAGAGGGAGTAAAGTTAAAGCGAAGCATAAAGGTTTTGAAGGCTGGGGTACTACTACTGCGCTCCAGAAGCTTCATAACCTAGCTGTGTGGCTTCGAAACAGCTCTATCCATCATGGAAATGCTGTCGGCATTACATTAGGGATTGATAACGACACTCGATGGTCCTCATGGTATCATCTCATCAAGCGTACGACTCGCAAGGAGCGAGAGATTAAGGACTTCATTGATAAACACCCTGAATGCGATAACTTTCGACTCAATGGCGTTGAGTGGGATACACTTAAGCGAACAGAGAGAAACCTCTCTGTATTTGCTAGGTAGTGGTACACTATGGGTTGAAGGTAGTGAGGCTTCATTATCCCAGAGCCTTACCCTGATGGATGCTATCCTCACCTTCTTTGAGGATCAGGAGGTTTATCCTATTTCATCAAGATAATGCTTAAAGCTGATGTTTTATAGGTTCTATATAAATCAGGCCCAGAGAACGACCTCCGCATGGTTCATTCTATTGAGATGGGCTGGTTTATCCTTGATAAATACTACGCCCTCATTAAGTCAACGCCAGTATACGCCGCCGCGATGCTTCTCGATCCCTCGAAGCGAAAGCTTTATCTTCTTCAGAACTGGCCTGAAGAGTGGCATCAGAAGACTATTGATGCTGCTTATTCGATCTGGCAGAAGGAATACGCGCATCTCCCTCATGCTTCATGAATCACTCTCTGCTACTGCTGCTGCTGATATCGATACGTTTCATCCATCCTCGAAGAAGAGGGTAGAGAATGAATTAGACCGGCTGAAACGTCGTCTAAGAGTTCAACCTACTTCGCAAGAGGATGAAGATACGTTTATGACGTTTATTGAAGATAAAACTATCGATCTTGATGCCCTAAAGATAACTCCTCTTCAGTGGTGGTTAGTTCCAGAGCAGCGCCGGCGCTATCCTCGTCTCCACCGTATGGCCATCAATATCCTCTCAATCGCACCTTCATCTGCTGAACCAGAACAACAATTCTCGGGCGCACGCCGTACACAGAGCTGGGATAGGCTTATGTTATCGCCAGAGAACCTCCAGAGGTTAGAGTGCATGGGCAACTGGTTTGCGAGGAAGCCCATCTCTTCGGAGGAGCTCCTAGCGATGATTGTAGAGGCTGTGGATGGATGATGAGATGGATATTGATTTCGAAGAGGGGGATTGGGATGTATAGTATAAAGAGGCATATTCCGAAGAATTGAGCATATATACAGCATCTACCTTCCCTACCTACCTTATTGTCTACCCACCAATCTACCCACTACTCTACCCACTACTCTACCCACCACTCTACCCACCACTCTACCCACTCTACCCTGGGTAGGGTAGAGAAGTGGGTAGAGCTCCCTCTACTCTACAATGCCCAACTATGCCTCCTTCCCTGGTTCGAATTGTGCCAATACGAAGTCCATAGCAAAGAGGACATTGTCGAGGGTTGCGAACGATGCCAACCAAAGTCTATTTCAACAAATCTTCAGCACCGTCTCCGTCGCTAGAGAGATGAAGAGCTTCTGTCATCATCAATGCAACTACTGTTTCCATCAAGATCGTACATTGAGGATCAATGTGTACAAATCTAGATTTAACGTCTACGGGCTGCATCTGCCAATCAATGCTCACGATGACAATGTCCTAAGCAGATCTGGTCTCCGCAGTTTCGGTCGTATGTACGTCTGCGTGAAATTGGAGGATATTGTTAAAGCTAATTCAGGGACATAGTCAAACTACTTCATGGAGCCGGGGAAATCGTCTTTGGGGTCTTTATGGCCTGCACAGGTCTTCTAAGCTTGGAGTTTCGCCTATGTTGGTCAGTACGGGGTGATGCCTCGGCGCAAAGCAGAAGTCCCACGCATTTTGGAGGTCTCCCAGAGTCCTTCTCTGGAAAGTCTCCGTAGATTGGGTTGTAACCAAGATAGCTCACTACGCCCTTGTCTGCAATCGCGATCTGAATGGGCCTTCTTACCCTTCTTATTAGGAGGCTTTCGACCTGACGCTATTGTTATTTTGCATGAGGCGCAGGTTACCTTGTGGGTTCGGGTCATCTCAGCGCCGCCCATCCCGTCCCGACCCAGTCGGGGCCGCTTTGACGGGCCAGAAACCTCAAAATCCGGAGCAACAAGCCCTCTCGCTTTGAGACAGCCCCTGGCATGCCAACCCGTGCTGCCTGCGTTCTCTTATTCACGTGCCAAAGCAGCGCTCCGGGTCTGATCCCTCAACCCGCCTCGCCACCATGAACCACGTACAGTATCATTAACTCCTCCCCTCGATCCAAATTGGCCGCCCTACTGGTCAGCGTCTCTCTCTTTTCGCCCTGTTTGCCGATAACCTACCTACCGTCATGGAGTCCATTCGCGCTCGCTATGCTTGCCCAGCAGTATCTACTAAGCCAGTCTCCATTGCAGAGCGGCCCACCGAATCTTCGGTCTTGCGAACAGGCGAGCAACGAAAGAAAAGGGACAGGAGCAGTGAAAACCCTGAGTTGCGCCTCTTGGATGGGGACAAGGACCTTGAATTCTCATTACTTTATAAGCACCTTCGAAGTCCAGGTACAACGTAGTTAACAATCTTCCTCGATCTCAACAAAGCCGCCTAGTTCAGGATAGCGTCTTAAAAAGTCCCTGCTAAGCTTCCAGTTCTTGGGGTCTTCGGCGTATGCCATGAAAGCGTCGCTAAGCCACATGTCGCCAGACTGCGCGTCAAATATCAAGGCGTCCACCTGTCTACCGGGCCAATTGATAAGACGTAAATTGCGGGAGTAGATAATCTGCATCTCTTTAGTATCGTAAATCTCTGGCCTCTGGATCACCACGTCCCGGAGAGGCTTGCAAGGCAATAAGTCGATCCATTGCGAATGGGGAATCGTTCGCTGCATCTGGGTTGGCTTGAAGTCGTCCCTCAGCTCCGCATATGTCTGTCTCGTCGGATGCGCCAGCCAGGAGACCATGCGTCGTATGGCGGCGAACACTGCAAGCCGCTCAATAATGCTCGTCATGCCGACATTGTCGCACAGACCTGTTGCCAGGTCCGTGACTGGGTGATTGGCTGCAGGCCCCGACACCGCTGGAGCAAGGCGTGTGCGCCGGCCAGCTGGCTGCAGCTCCAACGGGTTGCGGACGGGCGAGGAAGGGTGGTATTCGAGGAGAGGCTTGATGTTGGCCCTGGCAGGTGAGAGAATGGCGCCAAGAGAATCCGGCTGCGTCATGCGGCGGCAATCCTGGATGAAGGTGACGAGCAGGCGATCAACCTCAGTGGCTGGCGGTGTGATCAAGACGGGCACCTCCCAAAACGAGCTGCTGGGTTGCCTAATCAATGGGCCAGCGGCAGGTCGGCTGCCTCGAAAGGTGCGGGATTGGCTAGGGGATGTGCCGTATCTTCGAGCTGCACGAGATTAGATTGACTCAGCATGCCATGTTAACGACGGTGAACCCGGACATCCTTACCGGGCCCCATGTCCTCGAACTCCGTCTCGACATCCTGGCCACGAAGACATGCGATCGTGGACGAGGGAAAGCACTGCACCATGGAGGTTTGTACCCTGATGGAAATGTATGCGTCGCCGTACTCGTCTGTGTTTCCGGATGAGGAAGGGGTGGAGCCGGTTGATGGCTCAGAGCAAGCGATGTTGGATCCCGAGGGCCCGCAAGCGTCGGGAAGTGGCAGGTACGATTGGCCGAAGTCTTGTATGGCGCTGCACTCTGGGAATTGAGACGATCGGGGACTCGACATCGTCCCGCTGAGAGCAATAATGCTGTCGTCGAAGACTACGTGACTGTTAGCATGTCAATAATCCCCAACTCGCGTTCTGACTAACCATGTCTGTTATACCTTTGTTTGGCTGGAAAGCCCATGGTCTCCCTCAACCTGGATATTTCATCTTCCAAGGCCTTGTTTCTGGGAATGAGTTCTTGGATGGTCTTGAGCTCTTCCAACTCCCGCTCGAGTCTTTCGATTTTCTCTTTGGTCCTTGCTCGATTTGCCCGCTGAGCTTCTCGGTCGTTGGCTCGTTTGCGGGCGCGTTGTGATGGTGTCAAGGTTGACACGCTTCTTGTGCCTTGAAGGTGTCTCAGTTAATACGAAGGGAACACCTCAGTCGAGCAGTCGCATCGTACTTACCCTTGCGCTTGGTAGCCTTGGCTGGCTCTGCGGAGGATGATCTTGCCATTGTCTTGGAGGTGTCTTGTGTGAGTGTGATTGACAGATCGCTGTGACTGCAGTTGATTACGGTATCGGCCGTAGTATGATGGGGGATCATGGGCTGCTAGTACAGGGATCAGTTGCAGACAATCGACTGGAAACGGGAGATTTAACATACAGGAGACCGGTCCCCTACGGGGTCCGCCAATGCCTTTCGGAACAAGCCTGAGAAGCAAGGCACTTGCCTTGTGAAAGGAAAGGAAGAGCCTGACACAAGCAATTGTCTTGTGAAAAAAGAACGATGCTGACAAGCACTGTCTTCCAGGTAGGTGGCGACGAAGCCCTGGGTAGGTATTGCCTAATGGCCTTGGGATCATAGTGAGGCTGTTTGAAGGGAAAGGAGGAAGGGAGTGTGGGCGTGGGTGCCACGCACTGAGCTTTATAGGCGGTTGGGAGACTTTTGGCAGGTGACTACAGGCGCTGGTGGCGTCTGCGTGGGACCATTTTTTTTTTGCCTTTTGGGGTTTGAGACGCTGCGCACAGGCACTGGCTTACAGCTCAAACCCGCGTACGGCAGGCTACTTTGAATATAGGGCTGCAGCCCCTATGGCCCGCTATAAGATACAGGGCTCTAGCCACTATAGCTCACTATAACCTGCAATTTTTCCAGCAGGCTACAGTGGCTCCAGCTCCTAGCTTTATAGCTAGCTATATCTACACCAGCGAGCCTCCTACTAGATGCAGGGCTGTAGCTAAATTTACTATAGCCCGCTGTATTAAAGAAGGCTGCAGCCAATATAGCCCTGTGCAAGAGGCAGGGCTGCGGCTGCTGTAGCCCGTTGCGTGGCCCGTTGCAAGAGAGAGGGCTGCGGCTGCTGTAGCTCAGTGCGAAAGTGAGGGCTGCAGCTGCTAGAGCTTGCTATATTATAGTGGGTTATAGTGGGCGAGGTGCAATCACTATAGCCCGCTATAAAATATAGGGCTATGACCACTATAGCCCGCTATAAAAAAATGCACGTTATAGTGGGCTATAGTGGCTGCAGCCCTATATTCGATTTTCTAGAAACTTTGCGGTTTTGGGTTTTCGACCGTTGGCGGACCGTGCCTAATGTGCCACCGTAGAGGCGGCTGCTAGTCCGCAGTACATTTTCCATGACGACCCGAAGTACTCCGGATGACCACGGGGCGGGGCGCCTAGACTCAAAAGGGACTGACAGGGAGTTTTGCAACAGTCCCCCCTATCGCCCACGTGCTTCAGCTGCCGAAGATAGGATGCTGAACACTTGCAGAATTTGGCCTTCAAGCAGGCCTGTCATGGAACAAGCAGCGACGAGGTTGAGCAGCAAGCGATGGGTCAACGATCCGTGGGGCTTGGGGTGTCAGGTACCAAATGTTCTGAAATGTGAACTAGATTGTGTCAAGGCCCTATAGGGACTCCATCCGGGCGAAATAAAATCCATCCATTCAACCGTAACCTAGTATAGCCACCTGAGAAGTGCATCTCTACCAGGAGCAGCTACACAGCTATCAATACAACTTGGTTACCTAGCTCACTGCACCTGCTAACCATTACTAGACGTGACCCGTACGACGTCCCCGTACTGCTAATCGTTTCAGACAGTAACCACCCTACGCTTACACCCAAACGTCCTGACCCCTACAACGACCTGAACCCCACGATCCGCGCCTACCCTAGACCTTCCGTCCAAGACTAAGCACGGCCGTCACACGTTGATAGCTCTTGTTCAGTATATCACCACGTTAAGTATAAAGCTAACGAAAGTCATCATGGCTCCCCCAACTCCACCCACCGGCACGTCCGCCTCGTCCCAGGGAGAAAGCGCCCAGCGCCCCAAGACCCCAAAGGACAAGGACGGCGACGACGCCATGAAGGAATCATCTTCCGAAGATGAAGATCACGATGAGGAAGTCGCCAAACTACGAAAGGAGAACTTCAGACTCCGCACGAGCATGGACGACATGATCGATGCAGCCAAAAACAGTTAGGCCAAGAACAACGAAAAGTTCGAAGCGCTGTACCAGCAAATCCAAAGAGTCGTGCTATTCATATAACCCCTTATTGCCAGTTGAATAACTATCACGTGAGAATTCGCTATTTCGCTTAGATTTCCTTACCTTCTCCTTTCCACACCAAAATTACTATGACAGCAAGAGGCGCCCTGGAATCATAGGAAAATCCCTCACAGCCTGACCACAATCTCATCTCGTAGGGACGACTGAGTAGCTGGAATGAAGCTATTGCCAGACGGCGTTGGTGTTGCCGAGGGCCTCGAGCTAGCCTGCGTTCCCCTTCCTTGTCTGCTTCCTGTTTTCTTTATGCGTGGTCTTGTACTAGCTTGTGATCGAGTCGAGGACCGCGTTGAAGGTCGCGTTGAGGCCTGTGTCTGTGATGGTGTTGAGGCTCGTGATGGTGATGATTCTAACTCAATCTCGGCTTGTGTGCGGTCCCGGCGGATGCTTGCAGTCATCCGCCGTACGTTATTAGGGCTGTCAACCCTACCCATTATCCTCGAAGCTGATGATGATGGAGTCGGTGATTGTGATGATGCTGATGATGCGGTTGTGGTGTTGTCATCGCCATACAGAGACCGTAGATTTGAAGGAACTGTAGTCTTCTTATTCATCGTAGCACGGGGTCGGCCGCGGAGGCTTTGAGCAACATAGGGGTCTCGGATTTGAAGGAGTGGCTGTTCGAAGTCCTAGGGGGTGGAAATTAGCGAAATTCACACACAAAGAAGCAGGTTTCTCACCAGATGCTTCTCAAGCCACCAGCGCGGATGAATATCCTGCTTTTGGATGCTCTCATCAGCCTCGAGCCGCCCTAGGATCTGATGAGCACATGGAAGGGCAAATTGCTGCGTGAACTTGCCCGTACACACAGACAGAGGCTTCGGGCGTGGGTTCTTTTCAGTGTGATGTGCCGCTATCGCGAGACGGGCTTGGTGAGCCATTATGTTGAATTGGTGGCATGTTGGAACACCAGGGCTCCAGGGAGTCACATGAGAAACAGGAGATTGTCAGGCGATTCGGAAGGGGCTCGCCGAGCCTTCGGCCGGCTGGCCCGTATTAGGAAGAAAAGGAAAGCAAGACCTCCCTGATAAAAAGGGGGGGAGCTACAGTGAACAGATACACAATACACACACATGTTCAAGGTCATCATTTGGTCATACCAGCAATTCGACACATTAGGTCAACAGCAACATAAGAAACCTGGGTATTAATATCACGAAGCCATTCGCGATGGAGGAATTTAGTCCGGATATGCATATTCATATCCGCAGCCCGTTGAATATAGTCTCGCTTCTTCTTTTCAAGCATCTGTTCGAGGGATTGATGAAGGGCAAGAAGATCGCCTGTGCTGGTCACTAGGAATGACTTCACATCTTTATGTGCAGTCTTTGTAGGGCTGTTAACCCTCTGGCCAAAATTGCGATAGTTATCAATATAACACTTCGCCCATTGAAGCCGCCAGGCCATGTATTCCTTAGAGATGTAACTAAGGATACGGTGTTGAAGAGGATATGTGTCATTAAGCCTCTTCCATTGAGCTTCAAATTCGGCTTCCACAGGGGCATAGATGACACGTTTCCATGCCTCAAACATCCCTTCGCGGCTATGTGTATCATCGAGGGGCAACGAGGGCTGTGATGCTAGGCGTTCGAGGTCAGGTTCGTATTCTCGTGGGGCATTGAGGGATGATATGATCGTATTCGCGGTCTCTAAGGCATCGTCGGCTTCAGAGCTGTCGGCTTCAAGGTCTTCGAGGTCATCGAGGTCATCGGAATTCCACCGTGATCTAATCTTTGCCTTCACATTAGCATTAATATGCCAGACGCATAGTTGCTGCTGTGCAGCTGGGAAAACCTGATTGAGGGCGTTCTTGAGAGCCTTTTCTTTATCTGTGATGACCACAGAAGGGGTCGGAAGATGAAGCTCTCGCCGGCATGTATCGAGCTGCTGACAGAGCCAAAGATAGGCCTCTTCCTTCTCATTGTTGATAAGGCCAAATGCGAAGTTAACTACAGACCGCTGGTCTGACATCCTGGTCACCTGGAAGAAGGGCATCTTGAAGCGGTTGGTCTTGTATGTATTATCAAGACCAAGGACCTCAGGGAAACGCTTCCATTGAGTCTCACACCAGGGATAAGTCCAAAGGACTGCCTGAACGCGGTTCTCATCGTCATCTTCATATTTGATGAAATGCCGCAGACCATGTGACCGTAGGATAGAGATCCAGGACTGGGTTGCAGTCAGGCCACCGAGAGCCTGTTGCCGGAGGCGTTGACGGTCATTGTAGATGTCTTTTTGCGTAAAATAGCTTGGTGTTGGTGTTGAAAGGCGAAGGATTTCACCCATTTCTCGGGCAGGAAGAGAATTTATCTGAATGAGTGACTGCGCGAGGGCGCGCTATGCTTGAGTCCTTCTTCGATGGACGAGGTGAACAGAGGGGTCATAAGAGGCAGGGTGGTTATGACAGCCCTTGGGTTGATAGACCCAAAGATTGTTCGTGGCCGAGCTAGATTTTGCTGTGATCTTGAACGGGCAGTCGATTTTCCTCTTCTTCGGCTGTCGAAGCCCTGTAGACCGAGGCCCTCGCGAAGCTGGGCCGCGATCGCAGCCAAGGGAGACATATCGTAGTTGTGGGGTTCCGGTGGCATCTGGCTTCTTCGTGGCAGCCGTCTTGATGAGGGCAGCGCCCTTGTTGAGATAGAAGTCTTGAAGGAAGGCAAAGAGGTCATCGAATGTATCAAAAGTCGGCGATTCGGGCGGCGGAGGGATTTGTGTGGAGGGATTTTCTGCTGTGCTTAGGGGCGAAGGCTCCTCGTCTGTGAAGGGGTCGATCTCGCTCTGTGATGCGTTGGAAAATTCGTCAATCGTCATAAAATTGGGATCATCAATAAAGAGAGACTCATTTTCACGATCCATCGTGAAAAAACGATTGAAATCGGGGTATTAGTGGCGTTGTAGAGGAGTGTTATGATCGCGATAGACAGTATGATGTAAAGGGGGAGGAAATCGGGCTGCGGAAGGATTTCCCTGATCATGTGATGCCGCACGTGCGAAAAGTTATTCAACTGGCAATAAGGGGTTATGTCGGATTACACCGTCAGGCCAAAAACGTAGTGCACTACTATAATTGGTAACTGCATATGTATCCAAGCTGATATACCGCAATCTAACAGGTTATGTTGGATTGAGACCCTGTATTACGAAACCTCTGATAGACTGATATCCTGACCTTAGTCAGAGGGGGTGTCAGAAAACCCCTCTCTGACCGGCCGGGCCCAACGGGGCCCAAGCAAGAATCAAGATCATCATCACTGCTTTGAACACTATCCATTTGATCAAATTGACCGTAACGGATCCGACAGGTTATATGAATAGCACGACTCTATAGAAATTAGTGATATTGAATAGCGCGGCGATTTTCTGCACTTCAATACCATAGATTCTTATCACCAACTTCCTATTTGGGAAGCTGCGATGTCACATGATCATTATACGTGAGTTGACTCATGAGTGAGTTAGGGCCAGGCCGTAACTCATATGAGTGAGTTAAAAGGGTCGAAACTCATGAGTTAACTCAAATGCCCAGGTACGCTGTTCGGCCGTCTCGTCTCGCACTGCCCGAAGCTGCTCGCGCATCTGTTCTCGCATCTGTCTAACCTGTCCAGCTGACACTCCCCTCTTACTGCCCTGAGCTCGTCAGCCGTCTGTTCGTGCATGCCTCTAAGCTGTTCTGTCTTCTTCCGGTCTTCGGCTGCCTCGGTCCTGATCGAGCGGATTTCCTGCTCGAGTCGTCCGAACTTCTCCAGCTGGTCTCTCATCACCTTTGTCGCCTTGTTCTGATTCTCCATCAGCGCGTCCCAGAGCCTCTCCAGCATCTTCTTCTGTTCACTCATAAGATGAGCCGACGTCTCCTGGAGCATCGCTCGAAGCATGATCTGCATTAGCGACGCGTTATTGCTCGTCGCGCCTCCCGCCATCCGTGACTCTACGGCCTTGTCAGTAAACTCATTCCCGCCTGCATTTTCGCCTTCTCCCGGCTGATCCGAGCCATTATTCTTTGCTGCTTCGATCTTCTTCGCGGTCGCCTGCATCTTTTCCTGCAATTTCGCCGTCGGCTTTGTAGGTCTCGAGGACCAACGCGTCGGGGCGACGGAATCTCCACCCTGGACGAGGACCTCCTCAACGGTCGCGTCCATTTCGCAGCTCAAAGGCTCGCGGCCGCATCAACTGCCACGCCCACCGAAAGATGTAAAGATTGTAAAGATTGTAAAGATTGTTAGCTGAAGGGGTGCGCGCCGCCCAACCTAGCAAGCTAGGTTGGCTCAACGGGTATTTGTCATGATTCATTTGTCATGATTCATTTGTCATCATTTATTTATCATCATCTTAACCCTGACGCCCTCTAAGTACACACAAGCACAAAAACTCCCATTCTGCTGGGAATAATTACTAATAAACTAGCATCGCAAAGTCTTTCCTCATTTATTGCCAAGTTCTAGCGAACTAATCCAGTAAAAAGGAAAACACGAGTACGAGTCACCAGAACATAGGCCCTACGCAGATAGCAGCTATATCTTTACATATAAATATTTACCGTGAAATGATCCGCCATATCTCTTGACGTACCATTAAAACACTTTCTGCTCCAAACACCTCCAGTTCAGCTTTTCACAAAGAAAAATATGGAGGCTGACGGTCGAACTCCTGCTTCTGTTGCTACGGCACTCCTTGCTGGGGAAGCCTCACAAAGAGAAGACCCGCAGAGGCCACCAGCAGTCGCTAGATCGCAAACAAATCACGGACCCCTGATGGAAGCCTCTCTCGAACTCGACTCGATGTCAAACAAACATCACAGCGTCAACCCGACAGGCTCTCCAATGCGCTCGATTGATCACAACCCCGAGCCAAGCACCCTAGCACAAGAAGGGGTTGGCATAATTCAGAGCATTTCGACCCCACGCATTAATCGGTGGAGACTAGCTGCGTCCTGCCTCATGAATCTCACCAATGGCATGAACGATGCGGCGCCAGGCGCCCTCATTCCATACATGGAAAAGTAAGCAAGATCCCATCTTGGAATATAAAGCGATGTGTGATTAACTCACCTTAACTAGATACTATAATATTGGCTATGCCATAGTTTCCCTCATCTTTGTGGGGAATGCATTGGGGTTTATTCTAGGTGCTTTACTCCTCGACGTCCTACACTACAAACTTGGAAGAGCCCGCCTCTTAGCCCTCTCGCAATCAACTCTAGCTCTTGCATATGTGCCCATTCTCGTTCAAGCACCATATCCTGCCATTATCATCTCCTTTCTCCTCATCGGTTTCAGCATCTCTCTCAATCTTGCCATGGGCAATATCTTTTGTGGCCAGCTACGAGATAGCACAACTGCCTTGGGCGCCATTTCTGGTGCATATGGACTGGGGGGAACCGTGGGTCCCTTGATCGCGACGACCATTGTCACAGCAGGTGGTGCGAGTTGGTCTGTCTATTATTTCATGACACTTGGCCTCGCGTTGGCCAACGACGTGTTTGCTCCATGGTCTTTCCGCAACTACAGGCACGAGATGGCTTTTTCAACAACTCCTGCAAAACCATCTTTGAGCACACAACTTTTATCTCTCTTCTCAACTCTCAGGAGGCGTGTTGTTCTCTTAGGCGCACTTTTCATATTCTCCTATCAAGGTGCAGAAGTATCGATATCCGGATGGGTGATATCCTTCCTCATCGAAGCTCGCCATGGCGACCCAAGCAGTGTCGGATATGTATCCGCTGGTTTCTGGGCCGGCATTACGATCGGCCGTCTGCTTCTAACCCCTCTTGCACATCGGATCGGAGAGAAGCGCTTTGTTTACGGGACTACAATGGGCGCAATGGTCTTTCAGGTACTGGCTTGGTGGATACCCAATGTGGTTGGGTCGGGTGTGAGCATCTCTATAATTGGGCTTTTACTTGGGCCAATCTACCCTTGTGCAGTGGCCGTGTTCATGCGCGGTATGCCTGCTCAGGAACGTGTGAGCGGTATGGGGACTATCAGTGCATTTGGAAGCTCCGGGGGCGCTATTGCGCCTTTCACAACAGGCCTCCTTGCGCAGGCAAAAGGACCGTGGGTTCTCCACCCGATTGCAATTGCACTTTTTATGGTGATGCAAGGATGTTGGTATGGAGTGCCTGAATCGCCGAGACGAGATGAATGAGGGTGTGGCCTACCACAATGATACCAAATTACCTACAAAGAGCCGCAGTCAACCATAAGCGCAGCCATCCTTGACGCCAATGATTTCAACGCTCAAGACTCGGAAGTTGGAAACTACACGGCGATAGAAGAGTCGAAACACCAGTTGTCGAAAAGCACTCTCATGGACAACTGTGGCGCTATGCACATCGTCAATGTCAAAAGCCTTCTGGAGCCATCAAGCATCGTTGAGGTTGAAGGATACGTTGAAGCTGGAACAACGGCCTTTCAGATCACAGCAAGAGGGACCCGAGTGATGAAAAATGCACTCAACGGGCCAAAAGGAGAAGGAACAGAGGATTTGGTGCTGCAAGATGTTGCCTACATCGAGGGATTCCATGTGAACATTGTGTCAGAAGCCCGGTTATTGGATGCCAATGTTTGGTATTTGGGACTGGATTGCACATTGCGCTTTGGAACCTACGCTGCAAACGTTATACTGGCTATCCTTGAGAGACACCATAAGCTCACTTTCCTTCAATACAACCCTATTTCCTCTTCTTACTTGCTGTCTGAGAAACAACGCACAAAACCAGTGATTCCGAGCTCCCTACCTATCATTATGACGAGCATCAGCGCTCCAGATGGCAGAGGCCAACGCATAGCACACTACAGACCATCGAGAGATCCAACAAGACCGAGACTCTCGGTCTATCAACCAAGTAAAGCAAAATTTGGACCCTCTACTTGACCAAGGGTCGGAACCACTACATCCACTCCACTTTGGGACCAAGTAGAGTGGATGTACGATTTTTTAGCAATTGCATAGTGGATGTAGCACATATTCGACCGGAGTGGAATGGATGTACACACGTGGATTTATAAGTGGATTTATAAGTGGAATTTTGAGGCTATTCACAACCTTGTCGGCGCCTATTCAGCCTCACTTTCAGAGGTTGACACTAACTCTTCAGCCTGTTGCTGCTGTGATGAATCGTCAACCTCGCTGGCGCTGTCCTCGCCCTCCAATAGCCATTTTGACTCAGCAAGCGCCAGCTCGTCGTCGCTTAGAGTCCCACAACCAGCATCCAGCTTACTTTCAAGGTGTGACTTAAGCAATGGATCCAGGTCCTTGATAAGGCCAGCACGGTACCAAGAGCGTAAAACCTGACAAATGGCGATAATCTCAGCATCTAGGTTCGTACGCAACCCCGAGACCATCTTGCCAGCAGCTGAGAATAACCTCTCACACTCGGCTGACATCGGCTGGATCGTCAGGAAGTCCAAGGCCATCCTGGATAACCGAGGATATCTGCTTTGCTTAGTGATCCAGTAACCAATTGGATCACGAACGTTGCCGTCGCTGGCGTCACGATCCATCTGCCACGCTTGGTACTCGTCACCATCAATAGCTGCTGAGTAGGCTGGTATTGAGTTCGGCAGACGACTGTTCTTCTCGAAGGGATCGAAAAACCGAGGTCTTTTTGCCGGTGGCTCGTCGTCGCCTCTGCTGCTGCTGGTTCTAGCCTCGAGATGAGCGTAATCGGACAGCCAGACGTCGGCAACCATCTCTTTTGCCTTTTCAACCCAACTAGGCTTATGAGCCCACGTTTCATCAAACCAGTCCCAACGATAAGCTGGATGGAGCGCCATAGCCGTATAGTAGATAGGCGTCTCGTCCAGCCGCTGATAATATTCATCCAGCTTATCCCAAGCAAGGTTGATTCCGACGCGGAAGTGCTCTGGATCAGGAAAATCAGCAGCAAGCTGCTTATATTCTTCCAGTGTGTTAAGCAGCAGCTCATAGCCAAGCACCACGTCCCAGATATTGCCATAGGAGCCAGTCCAGCCTTGCTTACGCCTGCGGATGTGCCCATCACCCTCAAGCGTCTTTACCACGGTCTCAAAAACAGTCAGAATAGCCTCCAAATGGTAAAGAACCTCCCAGTCTTTGTCCGTTAGCTGATTCTCGTCTCGGAGGATGCGTGGTCTTTTTGCCAACTTGGCTTGTGTTACTTGGCCAGTCTTTTTAGACCGATTTTCGTCCTCCCATTGCGCCTTATACTTGATCAGTAGGAGTTCGATAGAGGTTTTCAGCCGTAGAGCCCTGCGGATCATGTAGAGTTGTGACAGCCAACGCGTGTCATTATCGATAATTAGCTTGAGTGGTTTCTTCGATCGGAGTTTAAGGGTGGTGGCGCGATTAATTTCGTCCTGTTAGATATACCGAATTAGTATAAGACGAATAGGATTTAGTAAAACCGCTTACCCTCTGGACCTCCTTGAATAAGTAAATCAGCCGATGGCTAATACGCACATCAACTACGATATTGTGTAACTTGCCAACTGGTCCTCTTTTCCGCCATCGAGCGTATTCAGTATCAGATAACGCTTCTGCGCCTGATAATTGCTGCTCGAACGCGTCGGCGTTTTTGCCAAATAAGAGCGCCTTGGCTGACAAGTTAATTGTGTGGCCAATACAGCGTCCTCGGCGCAGTCGGCCATCGAACCCAAGTTCAGCACCAATGACCTCCATGGCAGTATCGTTGTTTTCTGCATTGTCGAGCGTGAAATAGCCAACCTTCTCTGGACCCACGCCAAGAGTGTGTAGGACGTCGAGAACCTCCCCACCGATCGTTGAGCCGAAGTGACGATGAGCCTCTGGAACTCCAATCATGATTTTGCATGGCCGATTCTTCTCGTCTCTGAAAAAACAAGCAATACCGTAGAGGGCAAGCTTATTTCGAGACGTCCAGCCATCAAATGAAATATGAAGCGCTCCAGGGGAGTTCCTCAGCACCTCGATAACCGTCTGCTTGTGGCGGTTATACTCTTGAATGATCTTATATCGGACAGCCGTGGCAGTCAAGTTGGCGTGTTGGATGGAAACGGAGGGACTCAAATAGTCGAAGATTTCTCGGAGGATGGGGTTCTCGGCGAAGGAAAATGACTGGTTGCTACTGACGATTAACTCGACTAGCATACGCTGAAAGTGTTGCTTATCAAAGCGTGAGATGAAGCTATTCGCGATATTCTGTTCCGTAGGCTTGTTGACGTCCAGTTTCAAAACAGAGGCAATAGTCGGCTGGTTCGATTTCAGTGCGCCTTCGGATTTGAGCTGTGCTGTGCTCTTTTTCTCTCCCTCTGGTGCTGGTGTTTTGTGCTCACGCCATAGATGATTTGCCGCGTTCTGGAGACCTGAAGAGGTAAAACTCGCGATAATGGGACGATTTCCGAGGATACAGTCCTTGCAAGCCCATTTGCGTAAGCCATGACGTTGAATATCATAGCCAAAGTCCCACAGCCAAGAGCTAGTATCACGAGCGCGTTCTGACCAATTCCAGCCTCTGAAATGGCGAAAAAGACGGTCTTCGAGCTGCTGCTGTTGGCCTGGCTGGTTGGCTGACATCAAATTTTTTTTGGGGCAAAAACAAAGCAGGAAATCTGTAGAAAACGCACTCAATAGGGGTAGTTTCTCGTCTAATATTATTAGATTAGCTGTAGGGGTGATCGACCTCGGCTAACTTGGGTCCAGGTACCTCGATTTAATAGGCAGTCATATACAAAAATAAGTACTATGAACCATACAGGGTCAGGGAATATCCCACTGTACCTAAATCCACCTAAATCCACTCCATTACATCCACTTTCGTGTCCAAGTGTAGTGGATTATTACGTAATCTGAGCGCCGACAAGTGGATGTAATAGAGATGGGCCACTTATATGTGGTCCACGTGGATTTACAGTGTAGTGGGTTCGAGCCTTGTACTTGACTTGGTTGACGGGACCCCCTTGCTTGACTTGGTTTACTCGGTAAGAGAGGCTTGCTTTGCTTGGTTGGTTGAGGTTACTCGACTATTTTCCATTCCTTACGTGGCTCCGGTGGTAGATCTATGCTAACATACCGCTTCGAAGCAGGTGCTTTTGGCATTCAATCGCTGCTACAGTGTCCGAATTAAGCCGATTTCGTTCATCTGTGATGACCTTCTTTGTCTGTGAGAAACCCGTTCACACTCAGCGCTCATTGCCGGGCAGCTGAACAAGTCGAAGGCCATCTTGGACAGGATGGGGTAGTCAGATGTATGGCGAACCCACCACTCCAGAGGATCCTCAACATCCAGATCAGCCTTATTAGTCCTGGCCATAAACTCATCCGGCTCAGATGTCAGTTTTGTCCGCTTCCCTCGTGTGGCTGACGCCGCAATGGCAGCAAGCCTCTGACGACGCTTACGAGCTTGCTGGAGTGGATCAAGCCTCGCCCTGTTATCAGCAACAGCCTCCTCCTCCTCCTCCTCCTCTTCCTCCTGCTGTCGTGCTCCTTCTATTAGGTCCACTTCCGCAGCTGCTTCCTCGTATTGTGCATAAGCCTCCTCACCACTCTCTTCGCCCCGCTGATCCATTGCTTGTTGTGACTCCATTCAAGCTCAAAGTAGGTAAATTTGTTTGCCGGATGCAGGGCAACTGCACATCGGTATGCAGGCGTGGCATCTGTGAGGCCAAAATATTCTTCAAGCTTGACGCGAGCAGCATCAATAGCATGAGAATAGTATGTTGACACCACGTCAGGGTGATCATCTGCAAACTTCCCAGCCTCCTGGAGCTTCTTGAAAAGGACATCAAGCGACTCGATCGTCTCGTGGAGGGAGCCATGTGATCCTTCTAGGCCAGCTTTGTTTGCCCGGCCTTCCATGCGCTTTGTTAGATCTTTGAAAGGCTTTAAGATATTGAGGAAGTGGCCCAGATCGGTCCAATCTTGTGGAGTAAGGATATCCTGTGAGATATCATACTCTCCATTGATATGGTCGTAGTTGAGGATGAATAGATCAATGGCGTGGCGGAGTTTCAGAGCTCTTTCAATCATGGAATATACAGAGTTCCAGCGGATCCCGCCATCGACCAGGACTCTAGTGTAGAGGTTCTCGATGCTGCCTTCGTCGTACGCCTGCAGAACGTACTGTTTCAGTCTCTCTCGTCGCTGGTCGCTTCTGTTGATCCACGTACAGAAGTTGTGGAGCTTGCCGATAAAGCTTTGCTTCCTCCATATCTCAAACCGCTCGTCATCAGATGCGCCACGGAGCCGTTGCTCCAGCTTGCTAACGCCCTGCCCAAAGAGGAGAGCTTTGACGATGAGATTCAGCATATGGCCGACGCACCGAAGGCGACTCTGACGGTTGATTGCAGGGTACTGCTTTGCTAGCTCCTGAATGCATGTGTCATTATTGCTAGCGTTGTCCATCATAAAGAAGCCAATGACTGGGGAGATATCGTAGAAATCGATGACTGTTGACAGCACCTTGGCAATATTTTCGCCGGAGTGAGGGCCTTTCAGAGGGGGAAGGTCCAGAAGAGCTGTCTGTAGCTTATGTCCTTCATCCAAGAAGTGAGCAACAACAGCTAGATAGTTTGTCCCTTCTTCAGACGTCCACGCATCCGTCGAGACGTGAATCTTGCTTGTGGTGAGATGGAGCTTTTCTCTCAGCCAAACACGTCTCCCAGCATCACCAAACCATTTCTCTTTGACCCAGCTACTAAGAGCTGACGGGCTCTTGGGCAGAATCTTGTCGCTGTCTTCCAGATAGTTGGTAAAAATCTCATAGGTGCGTTGATGGGTTGCTTGACGGAAGGTGAGATCAAGATCAATCACCCAGTCGGTAAAATCGTCTTTAAATTGCAGGTCGTTGAACACCAAGCGCCGGCCTCCGAGGTATGATGTGAGATTTGTTGCACCCTTGGCTATGCTGAAGGGGTTGCATTCTGCTGCCTTGTAGCCAAATTCTTCCAGCCTGTGCTGATGTTTCAGATGGTATATAATGCTGGTCGTGCTCTCACTGGCAAAGAGTGCAGTATTGTGATGGCCACTAACGTGGCAGTATTTGCAGAGCCAGTACTTATTGTCTCCGTCCGTTGTAAGCTGTGCGCCGTGTCTGTAGATTGCTGAGGGTTGGGATTTGGAGTTGATGGTGCGCTTATGAGGCTGACGATATCGGATGGATGGCACTGGCTTCCCATCGTAACGGATTTTGTCCCACTCGATAGGGAAATGACATTGAGACGCTTTTGGCACCTCTCTTTCGTGGGAAACGGTTGCGGGAGAAGCGCCATGAAGTGGCACACTCGTTGGAGTTGAGACGGAGCTAGGGGTACTGGACTGAGCAGAATCGATCGGCTCAGAGGGAGTCCTAGGGGGTGTAGCCTTTCCGAACCTTCCCCGAGGCTGAAACATTGGATATGAAGGCATTATTGACTTGGGATTTGGACTGTGCGAGACTTTCTGGCAGCAAAAGACATGGGACAAATTGATCGGGCTGCAGCCTCCTGTCGCGACCTCAACAGAAAAAGGGGGTTTCGCAACGCCTTGCCTAAAACGGAAATGTAGTCGAGTAAGTCAAGTAACCAAAGGGTCTTGCTTTGCTTGGTTGAAGACCATCTTTACTTTACTTGGTTGTTACGTAATCAACCAATCCCAACCAATAAAATCCTTACCTTACCTTGGTTGTTGGACACACTGCTAGGAAGGGGCAGCCGCTGTCGCCGCCGACAGCCAGGGCGGACCTCAGGAAGAGGGTGGCAGGAATTAAGGATCGCATGACTGTCCTAGCGAAATGTTCTTTGCTATGCTACACGACCAAGAGAGAGTGTGAGCGCTGGCTGTTAAATTTCACGAGCAAGTTGGGGGGCCATCGTGGCGAGTTTTATACCCTCCGCCCAGGCGGTCCTCGCTCTGTAGAGTGAGAGCTATTGTAGCATCGTGGCGTTGAATTTGAGCGGCCAATCACGGTCTCTTCAGTTCACGGCTGCTGATGATCCCGGACATCCCGGGATGCGATGACGAACCATATGTTCCACAGAACATCATTACGATATTTTGTAAGACTGGTGTGGCTGTACGGAGGGGCCAGCTTGAAGAACGGCAAAGAGAAGAAAAATATTACGCGGCCTTGCCTACCCCTGTGGAGACACCTCTGACCGACAACAGACTTGTATGGAATGCGATGTGATTGGCCTGGCGGGCCAAAGGGTACGTAACGTTCGTTTTGCTAATTCAGAGAAAACATCTCATATGCACCAGTGATCCGCACATATCTCTATCTATTACGGCTATAATTATCGAAGCTCAAAACCCGCTGCTATTTTTCGGTACTCGCCGCAGTAATCCAGCCTTATCAAGTTGGCCAGTGGGCCTTTTGCTGGAGGAACGAGATCGTACTTAGTCTCCACAACCCCAGCGTAGCTGGAAAGGGTCGGTAGAAGAGAAGACTCGGACTCCGTATTTCCACAACGGCCCGGCTAGCAAGCCAATGGATGATCGTCTGCATGTCATCTGCTTACAGTGCTCCGTGGCTATGGGAAATAAACAAGCTTCACTAGCTAAGCACGAACCCTTCGATGTCCGTGATGCCGTATATCCGTGATGCTGTGTCAGCCGGAAGTCCAGAGAACACGACATTTGCGATAACGCCGAGCCGTTGTGAGAGCAGCCCGCGTCATCGCTGGTGCTGGCTGTACCCACAGTCTAAGCCGCCCCAATGAACTTCGCACAGATCTCGTACCAGCATGGCAAGTTAACTGCATATGAAAAAGAGGGAATATCCACAGCGCTATGAAAGGTCATCGTGACTTCGGAGTCTTCGTTTCCGGGGCTGGACAGGCCCGTTGTTGCGCTTAATTGCCAAGTCGTCGCGTACTGATGCGCAGTCGGCCGATGCGAACAATGTCACAGCAATAGTATTATTCCCCGGAAGGCAGATAACCGGCCCGAGTTCCAACACAAGGGCTTACGCCCGCTAAAGTCTCCAGCGCCAGCAACAACGGCAGCAATAATTGCTCCTTGCTGAGTAGACCATTGACCGGATTTTCGGAAAAGCACCTACCAACACCGAGCTTTGGCCGAGGTTGCGGTGGCTTGCAGCACCGCGAAATCCCGCCGGTATCCATGGGTCCACGACCGTAATACCTATCTTGCACAGTTACAGTCGTTCTCAAGCCAAACACCATTCAAACCAGTCATACGCTTGAAAGGAGTACGATCGTGGAGACTCTTGGTCACCGCCATGAAGCGACTCTGAAGAAACTTGTGCATCAGAGAACCATCAATACCGATGATGAGTCGCCGTATTTTGAAGGGGAACTCGATTTACCAGACCAAGGTATCCTTGACCGTGAGCTTTATGAAATCACGGAAGATCCTTCGCGGAATCCCCTCGTGATTCTCAATCTAGAATGTATTGGCGTAGCCTGCGTCTCAGAACGTCTGGTAAGAACGCAGCAGGCCACGCACTTGATAGCTACTAAAGCCCAGAGACTAATCATATGCCTTTGTAGAAACCTGTCCTGCTGCCTTTGACGTCCAAGGTTTCGCTAAAGGTGCTCCACATCCGTCAGTCTGGCTCTGACTCCGACACTATGCTTGCTGGGCTTCGGGCGAGACCATCCAAGCCGACGGCGCGGACACCGCCGACCCTCGGGGTTCCGACCGTGGGAGCAACATCGGCATCGCCAGCTCAACGGGTGAGTCACAAATCATTGCTTCCAGAGCCGGAGCACACAACATACGCGGATTACGGGATAAGTTTCGTCGTTTTGCCGAGTGGGCATTCGGGCCGCAGGGGTTAGCATCGCTAGAAGTGATTGCGTACGAGACTTTGCCTACGACGGCAGAGCAGGTACAAGAAACCTTCTAGTTTGCAGGAGCACCAAAGGGAGGGGCAATTTCCAGCTCTTGACTGAGTACGACAACAAATGGAAAAAGCTTTTTGGCAGATATCACAATGCATTGGAGGCCTGTTCAGTGCTCGTGTACAATTGACTCCGTCCAAGACGAGTCGGTCGCGAACAGTACTGTAAATACGAGCTTATCCCTACATATGGCTTCGAACGCTTTGACTCTAGGGTCAAGGGGCTTCACGGACATCCGGGTTGACGGACATCCGGGTTGACGGACATCCGGGGTGACGGATGTCTGGGAGCCTCGAGAAGTACGTCATCCGCTGAACGGAATTGGCAGGCAAAAAGCAAGATCTGAGTGCACACGATCCCTGCAACTCCATTCTCACGATCACACCACCACCAAAGATTTGGCAACCCCGCCCAGTGCCCAGTCCCTGCTGATCGGCCTATTGCTCCACCATTGCTTAACATAAAGGTGAGACCCCAACCCTGTGCCGGGTTTCCAGGAACTGGATACGGCTCGGGGATAGGGTTGGTCAAATCTATCTTTGCCGCTGGAATAAACTGACGACCAAAGTTTGGGAAGCGAGTTACTTGGTTGCGGAACATTTCCTCAACCGTTTCCTTGCGGAGAAGCTGAACTCCAGTACGAGGACAGGTTCCGTCGTTGAGAAGCACCGATAGAACCTCTGCGCGGAGTTAACACTGATGAGTCGTATTGTACTCTGGATTCACTTACTGCAATATTCCTGTGGTTTGGCAAACATTCCTGCACCGACATTGTTGAAGACTCTCGACGTCTCCGACGCATCATCCGGGTTGACGACTAGAGGTTGCCGGAGCAGATGGTCTCTTGGCCTCCATGCCCCATCCGGGTCTCTGCTGTGCATGTACGCAAGCCTCGCTCGCATGTTTTTGCTTGGAATCGTCGACATGTCCTTGATACCCAGTGGCTTGAAAACATACTTTTTCAAGTACGCGTCGAGTGTGAGCCCGGTTGCTCGTTCCAGTGCTATTCTTGCCCAGTCAATGCCGACCTAAGATGATTAGCAGTCATGTATCAAACATGGTGAACGAATTTATAGTTGGACCCCACGTACTCCATATTCCCATCCCTCACCCGGTTGAAAAAGCAGTGGCAGCTTTACGTCGTCAAGTCTACCAGAAAACTCATCGCCACCCACTGAAGGAGCCCAATCCCTAAGCCTTTCATTGAAGAACGTGTAACCAAACCCGGCAGTGTGACTCAACAACATCCGGAGCGTAATGGTACTCTTCATATCCTCCAATTTTCCATCTGCTTGCAGCACTTTCAAATCTCTCAGTTCAGGACAGAGATTCTCAAGGTGGTCTCCATCATCCAGTTTCAGGATGACTTGTTCTACAAGTTGCATACAAGCAAGGCCCGTAAGCATCTCGGTAAAAGAAGCAATCCAATAAATGTTGTCAAGAGTCATTGGCTCAGAAGTAACAACTCCCGGCTTGCCGGCAGAGTACGCAAAAAGCTCATTGCCATCCTTGCCGATAACGACAACAGTAGCTCCCGAAATACCCATTTTCTGGTTGGAGTATGCCGCATTTACAGCCTTATGCAGCTGAGAGAGAACCTGGGTATTGAATAGCATGATGATTGCAAGATGGTAAAGATTCAGCTTCGAAAACTCAGCCTGGTTACAAATGGGTATTCTGTAGCCCAAGCCCTGACCCACAGAGGTACATGCAGCTATTTAATACTCGCCCAAGAAGAAACTTTCGCCATAATGCGAGGCACCTTCAATTGGCAAGATGTCTGGGGTGCGGAGCCGTTTGTGCGGGGCCACGAAGCTATTGCGGAGGGCATTGCGGGGGAGATTTCGATGCGGTTCCGCATCCGCAAATATCATTACTGGGAGTAGGGTTCTCCATCATGGGTTCCATCCAGATGTTTCACTAACGTGTCCGCAAAGGTAGGCAGTATGGGGGAATCTGTGCATTCCGCAGCGGTAGATGCAGACTGATCAAGGAGAAGCTGTTGAACGATCTCAACCGTTACATTGTGGGGCGTGAACATGGCAGCCATCATGCAGCGGGCTCGCACCCTGGGCAAGCATATCTCGATCTTCGTGGCAAAGCACAACACTGAAGCAGGAAAGCGGTTGCATGTGGAAGAGCTATGCGACGTGCTCCGCTACGGAGACGACTCACAGCTCCCAACCCCCGGGTTGTTCTTCTATGCACAAGGGATGCCGGTAGTGGTGACCCGGAACCGGCTTACTGGGTTGAAGCTGGTCAACGTGGCGCCCTTTAGGGCAGTCGACATCTTTCCCGACCTCGCCTGCGGCACCATGGCCCTCGCCAGCGACGTGACGCTCCACCTGGAGGATCAGGGCCGAGTTTACGCCGTTATTGCCGGGACGGAGTGTGGGAGTCCTTCAGGTGCGTCATTCTAAGTTAAGGAGGAAGTAGGAACAATAGAGCCAGGCCAATGACCCTGGATAGCTAAGTGTCGCTGCGACTGGATCGAGTCGATAGCAGGACATCGGAAAGTAGAAACGGCGGTGTGGTGATACGACTGTCGCGGAAAGGTGTTGAGGTAGATGACGTCGTCTTCGTCTTCTCCAGCCAGGCGTGAGGGTCGTACTTGGCTGAACAGCACGTGGATGAAGATGGGGCATATCCATGAGAGCTGAGAGCACCTCGCGGCTCTTGCCCCTGTACGTCTCATCCCAGCCTGTCCTCTTTATCCAAGGCGGGTGCTTTGCAAACGTCAGGTGTGAATCCTCAGAGGCGGCTTGCGGGCACCGCTAAGTTCCCCACGCCCTGGCCATAGACTTTCTCCCGTTCACGTACGGACTGGAGGTGGTCTTGAACTTTTTTACCATTGGCTGGGCGGACTTAAGCTCCCGTTGCGCTCGATGATCCAGTGTTTCCGGGCCGCGCGTCAGTTGCCCACGTCTGTAGGTAGACGCACTCAATAAGTTCGTCGATTTGGTGACGGTTTAGGGCAGTGTCGTTGTAGGAGCAATTATCGCTGGGAGGGAGAGAGTCAGAGTAGTATCGTTTTACAGGCTAGCCGTTCGGAACTATCTCGGAGATGCTTCGTAACGTTCGAATCATCGACAGAGAGGTATACTTGCACTTGTCCCGACAGCAAATGAGGACGCGTGCCTTCGATCCGCCGCGCTGGCAAGTCTCTAGGCCGTGAAAGACTTAGATGATCTGCCCCCGACTCAGGCGGACGAATCAATCCGGCGCGAAGTCAAGTCGGGCCCGCAGGAGCTGTCGAGGCAAAGCCCAAGTCCATGGGCCGTATTCCGAGAGGGCGTTTCAGGAGCTGGAGCGATAGAGTGAGGCACCTGTTTCTTTGGGAGAATGGGTCCGCCCAGAGGACGGTCGAAACCTTGCTGTGAGGGGACTCTTGCGCGCCAATCCCCTTCGGCGAGAGACGTATCCAGCCCCCCTCTACCGTGTAAGCTAACCTTCCCGACGAATCCCATCTCACGGAGCACAAAGGCTTCAGCCCCGTGGCGCCGCGGCCAATGGGGCCTTGGCCCGGCTGCCTTGGTCTTTCTTGTGCGACGCAGGTAGCCGTTCTGGGCGATGGAGACCAACTTACAGGGTTTGGGCATTGACACATGCTCCATCCAAGTCTCTCGTCGTAATCCCGACTCCCGAACAGCCCTAGAGCAGCCGGCGGGCATCAAGTCTTCTCGGAGTCTGCCGTCTCATGTGTCCGGAAGGATGTTCATGTCACAGGCCCATCTAGCCGCAACGGGGATCTTGCCACTTTGGGTTTATAGACGTGTCATCAAGGACCTGGTGTCCTAGTCAGAGTCTCACAAGGCGTCAAGTCCAGGAGCTGGAGATAATTGTTCCTTGTTGAGAATCGAGGCTATGGGAGCCCGGGCACCAGCCTCGTCCTCCAAGTGGCAGCACCCCTATTCGGGGAGGAGGACAATGCATACGCCAGCCTCGAGACCGTTGAAGTTCCTGTCGAGAGGGGCCAAGGGTCCACTGATATGGCCACATGCAGCGCACGTCGGTAGCATTACATCAAAGTCGAAAGATGTTCCTGCGCCGTCAGCGGCCCTGCAGAGACCCAAGAGCTATGCTCCGGAAACATTCCGTGCACGTGGCCCACTCTCCTCTCAAACTCGAGAGGCTTGCTGGCTGACCCCGGGTATCGGAACCTCTCGCTCTCTATTCGGGGAGGTTTATTTTTCCTCTCACCGCCTAGCCTCTGTTTGTGCCGTCCCGGGATGCTAACTATGGCGTAGCCAAGAGTCGCATTTTGGTCGGTGGCCTGCGAGAGGGCCACTGCGTATTTCATCATCCCTAGCCCCTCGCTGAAGAACCCCGCCGCGAATCGTTGCTTCCGATGCCAAGAGTCGCTAGACTGAACCCCTCGAGAACCCTCCCATACCTTCTCTTCTTGCAAATCGCCCTCCAACCCTGCCTTTCCCCGTCACTCTGCTGCCTCTCTGTTGTGATTGAGAAAACAACAGACAGCACCGAGCCCTGTTCTGACTTCATGGGCAAAAGGTCTCCGGTAGTCGAGTCGCTTATTGCCTGGTTCCCCCAGCTCCCCAAACAGCACACTTTCGACCAGACCAACCATCGCCACCTGGGCAACTAGATCCTAGATGTCAGCCTTTGTACAGTCTTATCCGCCTCTGGTGGGGGATCTCCCGTTCGGCACCTACCTGGATGCAATAGCCACGACACCATACTCAGGATGCTTCATGTCTTCCCCATCCTATCCAATAAAAACTACTTCCCCCAACTCTCGAAACAACGTGACATATCAGCCGATGCCGAACCCGGCGCCCGATATCTCATTCTTTGAGGAAGCGATAGGCAACTCCTCAATGCCGATAGAATTCGGCCTCAGCTTTCCACGAACGACGTCCCAGTCCATGGCTGCATCGCAAACCTTTGAGGGCTGTGAACCCCCACAGAGAATATTGCCAACCGTGGAGGGCGACTACAAACCGCCTCGCCGGCCCCGAAACCGAAGGCAGTCGCAGGCAAGTTTAAGCCTGTCGGAACCCAGTGTTCCTGGGCTCATTGCCAAGTCACCGAAACCAAAGAAACGTGGTCGGAAACCCAAAAGTGAACTGAAAGTTGGATACGAGGAGACTTGATGCAAACCAGACTGGATATCATATTAACTAACCAAATTAGCGGCCAAACCTGGCGATACTAACACCAAACAGCCTCAAGTTGGCAGACCAAGCTTCGGCTGCTGAAAATAGGATGCCGAACACTTGGAGAAAATTGACCTTCAAGCCGGACTGTCACACAGAGTCAAGCGAGGCGGGACGGATCAGCGGACGAGGAAGAATGTGGGGCTTCTGGGAGATGCGAACGATAAACTTGGGAACCGTAAATAGCCTAGCGCACCTGGCCCTATGAGGTTAGTCCTCCCGGGCGGAATAAATTGAATGAATGAATGAATGAATGTGGTCCACGTGGATATGCAGTGTAGTTGGTCCGAGCCTTGGGTTGTGGAAGGTTCTCGATGCCAGCAACACTTTTATATAAGGCTGTGCTAGTGACAACAACGACTCTACTTGTCTTGATTAGCATAAAAAGCTACCGCAGTATGGAGCGACGAAAGGTCTTTATCTTTGATCCTGGTACGTCAGATTCCGCCACGCTGTCTGTGAAACCACCTTTGGAGCATTTGGCGGTTGTGACGGGACCACCTCACGACTTAAACCCCGCACAGCTGCCCTCAAATTCGCGACGTATGCTTGCTCCGGCTGGCATGCTACCTAAGCATCGGACCTGGAGCGGCGGAGTCCTGTTTACATTGCCTGAGGGTTCCATGATCAGCGCAACTGGAAATAGATGATTGGCTTACAGCTTAATCGATTTTTTCCGCTTTGAGTGCAACCCAGATTGGCGGCGCATTTCAGGATCGTCGCATCCACCACGACCACCGCGGGCAACCATATATGCCGCCAGCTCCATCATTAGGATAAGCGGCTACGGATCCAGGCGGGGATTCAGGAGTTGACACGCGAACGAGACGATTACCAGAATGAACGCAGCCGGTATAGGCAGATTTTAAAGAGGCTGGGGTCGCCGATAAATCACCGCCAACTTAGCGAGCACAAGGAGGAGTGCAAACGACATAGGATAGCTCTCGCAGGACGTGGAAAGATACTGTCGTCGGCTAAGAAAGGAATAGCCCTGTGCCCCGATATTCTGCTCGTCAACAAAGCATCCACCACCAGATCGCCTAGGAGGAGATTAGACAGGGCATCAGTAGGGACATCAGTTTGTATTTATTGGTTTACTCTCTAGATAATAATACTTTGCTCTAGGTCTAGTGTCCCTAATGATTGCTCCCTTGCCCAGTTCGTAGTTCCAGCTTATCCTCTTCTCTATCCTAAAACGCTCTATGCATTGTACTATGATCCCTGGCTCAAGATATCTCGGGGTTAGAACAGCTGTGGTCGGTTGTCGACCCATTCTCCGTCGCTTCATGGGCGGCAGCGGATCCTCGTCTTCGTCTCCGTCGGGGCGCTGGCCATTGCCATGGCCAACCTCTTCGCTTTCGTCCCTGTCGCCGCAGTCGGAGCTTTAGGGACAGCCGTCCGTCCTTTGGATATCATCCCCGCCAGGTCGTTTCGTCTTGTCGGCCTACTCTACCTAAGAGTCTGCCGATAAACTTCACGTCACTGTGCTAAGCATGTTGACGCGAGGTCACGAGTCTCAATTCACACCATTCGACCTCTTTGCAGGATATCTAGCTCGGTCTGGCCGTCTCCTATATCATTACACCAAAATATTGATTGCTGTTATGCCAGACTTCCCTTTCATAATCTGGCTCTATAGGCGGGCAAGTATAGGCATGTTAAAGTGCTATAAACCCCAACATTTAGTATAGGTCAACTCTGGGTTCTTATAGAAGTTGGTGATAAGATTACGCCTGGAGAAGCATATCAGTCTTAAATCTGTTGTCTTATCTGAACATGCTGTCTATATCGCAAACGTCAAACATTCAGCTAAGGAGGGTGTCGCTGGATACTGAACTCATCTTAGATTGATAGTGAATTACATAAGATATTACGGGATTGGGGATTCCCTAGTGAAGTTAACGGGATATGGTGACAGAGGCATATAAACATCTTAGTACTATAAGAGCAAGTCATTTGCCCAGACCATGCGGACGCCGCATTCTCGTCGGCAACTCTGCAAGATGCAGCAATTTCGGATGACGAACATGAAGGAGATATTATTAGATGAAACCTATGGGCCGACCAAGATGAGCTAATCACTTCTCAGCATACTGCGGATCCTGCTTCGTGAGCTTACGGCTTTAAGAGGCGAAGTTCACTGAGAGCTTTGATGATGGAATATCAAGCACTCAGCTAACAAGGGGGAAGAAAGACATCACATGTTGAAGCACTATATTCAAACTAAATCCTAGCCTGGCTGTCTAGGTTAACCACCTAACATCATTGTTCCTAATTACCTGCTAAAGTCGTCTGGAAATAACTGCGTAAACCTGGCCGCGTTCCTCCTTCAGCTTGCAGACCATTCTCCGCCTATTGAACTCCATCGAGACGTATGGCGACCAAGTCATCAGGCAGAATCGACATCCACCGCCAACAACGTTCTAGATTCTCTCACGACTCTTGAGTTTCGTAGAGTAATGCACTTGTAGAGACTATGCGTGCCCTTGTTGTCAGGCGGCAGAACTGACCAGTTGGACAGTCTCAGTCTAAGCTAATTCTTGCAACCTAGTTATGAGTCACGCCTTTCTCTGATTATCATGCACCGCAGCTTTCACGTCTCCTGCATCGGCTTCCCCGAAGTCTGCCTCGCCGGTGCGCGACCTATGAGCTTTGACTTCATGCATCCCCTTGCATGTAGGAGGAAGCAATGAGGCATTCGAGGGGAGTTTATGCCAGTGAGATGGCCTCAGTTCCCGAGTTGGTTATCCTCATTCCTGTCGCCCGAGTCGTCCCTCATTGCCTAATATCCTGCCTCCTTTGTTATGAAAATGGGTAAGGCCTCTAATATTAAACGTTCACTTTCAAGTGAAAGAGGAATATAGGGGTGCTAGGCCAATCACGACGCGTAAAAGTCCACTTTTAGTGAAAGTGAGGAACGCCATCTGGATGTAGATGCCAAATTCTTCCAGACTGCAGATCCGACCGAATCATCGTGGCACTGCACTCGAGCGGTTTAATTAAGGTACATTATTCCTTATGATAGTGAGAGAACTGGACCATTTGGTTGATTTCGTGGATTATTATCTTGCTATTGTACAAAAGAGCGCAAGCATCATACTAGTAAAGGCAAATCGATATTCCATGTATTGACAATCTCAGTAAAGACCAGTCAGTATATGATAGAAACCTGAGTTGTTCACATTCTTGATTCTGAGAAGATTAGAAAATAGCGCAAAGCTGTCATGGCTTGGAAGCTGCCGTTGATTGCTTAATTGATAGCGATGCGCTTTGACTCGTGCTTCTTAGCCGCCTTGGGGACCAGAATGTTGAGGATGCCGTCCTTGAAGTCTGCGGTCACCGATTCCTGATCGACCTGAGTAGGGAAGTTGAAGCTGCGAGAAAACTCGCCGACGCTGCGCTCGGAGAGCCAGTACTTAGCCTTGTCAGACTTCTTGGTCTCGGGCATTTCCTTCTCAGTAGCCTCAGTGCCGGCCTCACGTGAGGCGGACTTGTCTTCCCCCTCATTGGTCTTCTTGCTCTCCTCGCCACCCTCGGTAATGGCACCGCCCCTGGTACTGCCCTCGATGAGGCCTGCAGGAGGAGTACCGGCAGTGTAGGTGCGCTCAGTCCTGCCACGGATGAGCATAGACTGGGGCTCGGTGAACTCGATGTGGACATCCTCCTTGTGGATGCCAGGGAGCTCGCCATGAAGCTCATATGCTTCCCCGGTCTCGCGGACGTCAAATTTGGGCTGCCAGCTGGGCATACCAGTGCGACGGCCGCTTACTCCCTGGCGAGAGTAGCTATCAAAGTCGTCCAGAAGACGGAAGAGGGGAGTGAAAGAGGTGTCGGAGTCGTAGAGGCTTCGCGGGAAGAAAGCCATTTTGCGTGTTTGGTTGATAGTAGGCCTGAGAACAAGGTGCTTCAGGTTTCGTGAAAGTGTTCGAGGAAGAGTTGATCTGCAGCCGTGCAAAAGAAGTTTGCTCATTTGATTATTCTTGCTTGCTGTATGTGTTGCGGAGAATGAAACGATTCGAGTTGATAAGGATGTGATGCATTGCTTTATACTCGGTCGGTTGGTAGAGTGGACATCAGATCGAAGGTTCCTACGTCTTCGCAAAACAACGGCGTTTCTAGAACGCACCTGAATAACCCAGTCCAGACAGAATCACGCAGAAAAAACATACATTGACGTGTTTTGTTATAATACTGACGTTTGCACTGACCAATGAATGGTCTTGAGCTTCCTGGTGGTGGTTGCGAGAACCACGTGACAGCTGTCGAAGATTCTGGCAGTTCCCACAACTGCGTAATGAGATTCCTAGTACCCCCTTGCCAATAACTCCAAGCCAAAATAGCTGCAATATGCACAACCAGACTGGAAGCTTCGAGAAATACTGTTGTATTATTCGCACCGATGTTTACATCATTTCGAAATCATTTGATTGGTCAGAACCGTTACGCAGGTGTCGATTTGGCCACATCACCTGTTCGGCTGTGTCTGTTTCCAGATGACGTATTATTAGTACAGCCAAGTGTAAGGCTTTAGCGAAAGCAGGGTTACGGAAAGCATCAAGATAGTCAGTTCCAGTTATTGTGGTGAGGTTGGAAGACTCCCTCCCATCCGCCCGCTGAGGAGTGCCTAAGGCTCCAATTTACAGCCCGCCTCCGCCAAAGCCCGCCTCCGCCAATGCCCTTGCCTGTTTTGGGCCATCCTGTCATGAACTTTCGATGATGGGTCTTCAACGTTCCATTCATGGATGGCAATCAGAATGATGATGAAGCGTCATTGACGTCATAATCCTTCGGGTAAAGGGCCCCGAACCCTCCAATTCCCACAGCGGCCCATTCTTCTAACAAGAACATATACGCCTGCCGGGCATCGCTTCTCCTGTACTTCGCCATTGTCACAACGACATTCACCAAATCGGTCGGCTTTTGTTTCGTTGCTTCGCCCTCGTCTAGCGGTCACAAATGTCGCTCGCTCAGCATGTAACTCAAGTTGAAGGCTTTGACTACGAAGGCCCTGCGAATCCAAGCAGTAATGGGAACCTCAACGGCAACGATAGCACAGCCAACGAGCAGTGTTTGGGTGTTGGAGAAGACGCCCACAGATCGGAGTGGCGACGCATGAGCTTTGCGCCAGTTGAGATTACCCAGGACAAAACTCACATCGCGGCATACAAAGTCTCGAATTCCAAGCGATACGGTATGTTCAAGCTTTTATCGTGAGAATGGCTGTCGAGATCTGACCAAGAATCTTCTAGCTCAGGCCGCGACGGCTGTAGTAGCCTGCTGGCTTGCATCTGGCATCGTATTTGGCTTCGCGGCTCTCAAACCCGTCTTGATCGCTGAAGGTGTATATCATGAACTCTGCAGGAGCGACGAGACGACGGGATTTGACGATGAGCCGAGTCTTGACGTTCCCTGCGCCGAGCAAGATATGCGCCTGAACCTCTTTTTCATCTCTGCCTCAATTAGCACCAACATATCATCTCTTTTCGCCGAAACTGCCCTCGATCGGTTCGGGAGACGCGCATGCTGGAGAGCTTCGTGTGTCTTTCTAGTCGTCGGCTCCCTACTGATGGGATCTTCCTTCACCATCCCGGAATTCGATGGTTACCTTCTGGGCAATGTTTTCCTAGCTCTGGGGGGTACTTTCCTCTTTGTCCCTAGCTTTGAACTTGCCAATATGTTCCCCAAGCATTCGGGGCTGGTGGTTGCCCTCATCACTGGAGCGTTTGATGCCTCCGCAGCCGTTTTTCTGTTCTGTCGCATGGCTTACGATGCGTCTGGTGGCAAGTTCTCACTGGAGAAATTCTTCTTTGGCTACTTTCTCGTTCCGGTGCTAATATTTTTTGCCGAAATCTTTTTGATGCCATCTCATGCATACCACACCATGCCAGAACTTAAGAGGAAGATTGAAAAGGCCCAAGACCGTACTCGCGATGTCCACGACTCGGATGAACATATCTCAGACGCGGGAGAGTTGACGCGAGTGCGGCGTGCTCGTGCCAATAAACGTAAAGCTAAGCTTGAGACGATCGAAGAACTTGCCGGCGGTAACGAGCACCGAGAAGAGCGCATCAAGATTGAGGAGGAGCGCCTGGAGGCGAGCGGTGTCTGGGGGGTTCTCCACGGTGTCCCAGCCCACCAACAGATGCTCTCGCCCTGGTTCATTCTCATCTTATTGTTGACCGTGTTTCAGAGTCTTCGGATGAACTACTTCATTGCATCCATTAGAGCACAGTACAGATATATGTTGGAGTCAGAGATTGCAGCTGCGGAGATCAACGAGTTCTTTGATGTAGCCCTGCCCTTGGGAGGTGTCGCTTCTACCCCTGTCATCGGACTGCTACTCAATAACCTGAGTGTGCCTACCACGTTTGGAGTCTTGACGCTGTTCATCATCGTTATTGGAACTCTTAACTGCTTGCCTTTTCTTTTGGCAGGATATGCCGCCGTCGTGGCATTCGTCCTCTTCCGTCCCCTCTACTACTCTGCAATCTCGTAAGTGTGCCCATCATGATGCTGATTCCCTTGCCGACGCGCTTGCTAGCGATTACGCCACGAAGGCTTTTGGCTTTGCTACCTTCGGTCGCATATACGGGACCATCGTCTGTCTCTCTGGAATGGTCAATTTCGTCCAGTCAGGCCTTGATGCCCTTACCCATGGGCCTCTACATGGGAACCCCACTCCCATCAACGCTACGTTGGGGGCTCTCGGAGGAATCATTAGCGTGACTCTAGCCATATTTGTTAGGATTCGAGGCAGGGTATTCATGGACGAGAAGGCAGAGTTGGATGTCGGTCCAGAAAGACGACGTCTCTTGTCTGTTGCCCACGAGGGCTATGGCGCGAGGAATTGAGCCTGTAATATAATTTCAGTGGTAGGAGTGCCACAAAATCACACAGCCACAGCAGCCACAATAAACACATCGATACCTCTGTGCTAGAAGCACCCAATATTGTACAACTAATTAGACATGTCAACTCTACAAAATAAAGGAGTCAACGGTTTTGTTTGGTATGCTTACAAAGGAGTACAAACTCTCAATTTACAGTTTTATATACTTTGCACTACCCTTTATAAAAGAACCCTTTTTAGACGTTATAATCGCCTGTTTAAAGAAGACTGAATCTTGGTTTCCCACGTATTCAAAGGGTCCAAGCCATACCGCCAGCCGTCATTGAAATGCAACTTTGTCGAGGCCCAACCAGAACGGCGACCTTCAATGGAAAGGAAATTGAAGCAGTTCAGTAATGCCTTCAAAAGATGTGTCTGAGTCTATTTCAACCCATTCCCCTTGATTCCGATTCCAAGATACAGTGAAGATTTCCTTAGTTTTTGCAGACTGTAGTGATGCAATTTATTGTACACGTATGTACGTACGTACTGTATTTTAGCCATAGTACGTACGTACAATGGGGTTGTACATACAAATACGTACCATACAAATTTCCCCCTTCTATTTTAGGCAATACTGGTAGTAGGGTTCTCACGGTCCTGTTCTTCTGCCATTCTAGCCTCAAACCTCTGATTCCACCTCAGTGCCAACCCTCAATATATCACCCGTCGACTGTAATACACCCTCCCACTCAAAATCCCCATTGGTAGAGGCCATCACGCCATCCATCCAGACCTTCTTGCCCTGCGCATTCACAAATAACTCGAGATATGAATCTTCGAGTTCTAGCCAGTCCTTCTCCTCAAGATCCGTCCAGCGCTTTTTATGGGCGTACTTCTGATCCTTAAGGCGATCTAATACGCGGTCGTTCATAAAAATGAAGGCCTGCATATCAGCGTGCATGGGCGTAAGCCGATTCCGAGCCTTCGTATGTATGAAACTAATAGCAGAGAAACTTCGTTCTGAGGGTACGGAGTTCGCAAGCGTGTTCATTACCTTCACAGCTACTCTAGCCAGAATCGAGCCCTGGTTGAGGAGGCACTGCCACGCCATTGCTGGCTTGAAGCCATCGTCGTATACAGCGCTGTGCTTATTAAATAAGCCGTCTGGGCCGCCTGTACGCATTCGGAAGTGTGTGAATTCGGAAAGGGCACGGTGATATTCGTTGTCGTTTTTCAGCTGTTTCTGCAAATACTCTTGTACGCGCGCAAAGACGCTAGGCGGCAGTTTCGAATTTGGGCCTGTTGTATCAGGCCGGAGGGCATCGGCGATCCAATGTATATCGTACGTTTGCTTATCAAGCCGGGCTTTGAATATAGCGTCAATATCGTCCCACGGAATATCAGGAAACTGATCAGCCTCTCTCATCTCAACCCATTTACTTTTGATTTGCAGCCAGCGATTTACAACGTGTGCGATTCCCGCCCCATCAGCCTCGGAAGCGTGTTGAAATTCGTTCACGGGCTTTAGCACAGCGATCGCAGCCTCGAGTTTTAGCCAGAAGCTGTTGTCTTTGATGATTCGAACCGCTTCGGGTAGGAGAACGGGGCAATCTTGAGATCGCAGCTCATCTCGTACATCTTTTCGAATAGACCAGTCTCTGGCAGGGTCTCGAGAACGGAGGAGGGAGAAGAAAGAATTGTACTGAGAACCCCAGCGTGTAGTTACACTATTCGGAACGAGCGAGTTAGTATATCGAATTCTCAGTCACAGCTAACGATTTACCGGTACCTTCTGATCAGCGCGCGAGTTACTCCGTTCCACCTTGTGCGCTGGCACATTCTCAATCTTTGCAATTGTAATTTAGACCGTGAGAAGAACTTGAGGAGGGTGCTGACATTATTAAAGAGATCCTCAAAGAATGGAAGAAGAAGGATATCTTTAATTAGAAGCTGAAGGCCGTGAGAATCGCATAGAGAGAAGTTGATATGTGAGAGCTCTGGGAATCTCCCAAGCAAGTCGCGTACAGAGCGCATCGTGTTTTCGGTATCTGTACAGATAGAATTGATTCTGGAGAAGTCACCACCGCACAGTTGCTGCATTTCTCCCCATATCAACTTCACCCAATTCTCCGCTGTGTGCTGTTCGTCTCCCGTGTCAAACGTTTTCCAGTAGAAGGCTGGACCGTCTGGTAGTTGTACCGAGATATTAACGATTCTGTGACCCGAGACATTATCGGAAGCGTCAAATATGATGTTGAACCATTCTGAGCTGGTAATGCGTTTGAAAACCTCGTCATAGAGTTCCTGATAGAAATCGGGAAGAATTCTCGTGATAACGCCGCGGCTAGGAGGCTTCCAGCCAGGCTTAATGCGAGTGAAGAAGTAGCGCCAACGGCGGCTCTCGAAAAGGCTGAAGGGCCGGCCGCTGGCGATTACAGCAGCGGCGGCATCATAGGCGAAACTGTGACTCTCGTCTTGCGAGATATCTGAATTCCGACCTCGGTTATCTTCTTTTGTATAGCTTCAGAATATGAGGGAAGATAGCCAGCGTTATCTTGAGCTTGACGCTCTTGTCGCTGCTTGGCTTGCCATTTCTCACACGCAGCGAGATGCTCTTTCGGCCTCCCAACAGAGGTCGCTGCAAAATCCTTCTGGCAGTGACGGCATCTGTATCGCTTGCTTTTCTTGGAGTTAGAGCGGCCGAGGTCGATAAACTGTCGCCAAACAAAGGCAGCGTTAGCTTTGGTGGGCGCCATCTTTTTGGCGATACCTTCAATCGGGAGAGAATGTTGGAAGAACTGAGGATTCCCCCTCAACTTCAGGATTAAAGTTAAGGTTTGAAGTCCTAAAACTTAGATCGTAGGACTTGATCGTAGGACTTTCTAGGACTCAAGTCCTGTCAGATATGTCAGAGGCAAAAGTTGCCACCTATCGCCACCTATTGCCACAAGGCTTAGCAATCAGCTTCTAGCTGATTCTACATAGAAGAGAAAGGGTATATAAAGCTTACTCTAAAACCTCAAGAGAGAGAGAGAATACACAATCTTTTCACCCCAATATTCGACAAGTCCTAGAAGGGACCACTTAAAGATATAAGGTCTTAAAGGTCCTTCGATTGCAAGAAAGAACAATCACAACAATAAGAACTACTTTCTCATCAAGTGCACTCAGCATTCCTGCGCAATCCAACAACAGAGAATGGCAGTGTGTGTTGAGCTGCTAAGCCAACAGAGTTTTTGTACAGCCCCGTATTTGTACAGCGTGACCCGCAAATTCCCTTATTAGGAGTATTGTGGATCCCCATTGTACGTACATAGTACGTGTACGTACTTTTTCTTTCTGTACGTACGTACAACACGGTTGTACATACTGTACAACATCACTACTGGGAGGTGACCCGAAAAACTGCTTTACGATATTCAACGCCGCCGATTTCCCAGTTACGGCGTCTGTCGCGGACTGCGCAGCCTCCTCGGCGTTCGTACCCTGATCCAGCTGACTTCTCAGCTCTCTGATGCTGCGTTGAATGCTAGCCAGTGAGGTGCTCTGGCGCTGGAAATTCATTTCCTGGAGGTCGAATCCAGCCTCAATCCGTTGGCCTTGGTCTCTAAAGTAGACAACCATTTCCTCGTAGACGAAGTCGATATTCTCGCCGAGACTTCCCATCAATGTCTTAATTTCTTCGGTGTTTCTCACAGCCACCAAGCCGTTTGCGCGACTCAGACGAGAGATGGCAGTGGTAACATCGTCGTAAGCTGCGCTGAGTTTGGCGTCGCCGCCTCCTCCGACGAGGTTATGCAAGAATCTTAACGGCCTTCCTTCCCACATATACCTGGTCTGAATGGCAAAGACGACCATGAGGGAGGTTAATGCATCTGTGACACATTCTGCATAACAGTCGCAGTCGGGAAAATTGTCCTCGATAATCTGGAGCGTCTTTAAGAAGGATCCAGCTTCTCCGATAAGGCTCAGCAACTGGTCATAGTCCTTGGACTGAGCCTGGCATGCTTTGACGGCATATGTTGCGACAGTCCAAATCGCGTTAGCAGGAGGAAAGGAAGCAGCAGCAGAAGAAGCAACCTGGTCGCCGATTCTCTGGGCGTAGTCAAGGTTCTTGCCGATGAAGTGGCGTGCCTTGTCCCAATTTCCACCGTCGTTTCGCCATTTCTCAAACGACTTTTTAGCCGTATCGACAGAACCCACGACATCAGCCAAGCTTGTGACGAGATGACTACCGTCGAGGCTGAGTTTGAGGCCCTTTTTTCCAACAGCATCGTTGTAGCCCTGGAATGCATCTCTCCACAGTAGACCTAGCTCCGTTGGAGCATTTCCAGCAGGTTTCGCATCGACAACCATTGTGGAAATGTAGCGCTCACTAGGACCAGAAGTGAAGACTGCTGGTAAGACACCTGGCTGATGGCCAATATATACCGGTCGTTGGTTCACTGGCCAATGTGGCTGATGGTAGCGTGCCGATGACCCGAGCAGTGCTACATTCCTTTGTCAAAACAGACAGAATGTTGTTGCGATGGCTGGCTGGGTGACCCTAGCTTGGATTAGCGGACCTATAACCGGGTAGTAGTGTGAGCATCGCCACTTCCATGCTAGTGATTGGTAAAAGCCAGCTTTAGTGAAGTCAATGTCTGAATTGGTGCGTCTTATACTTGAATGGAAGTAGACAGCTTATGGTTGATGACGGTTTTCTCTGGAGTAGATGTTATATGTAGAATGCCTATTGCTACTATTAAAAACCTATTTGGATTTGCAACATTATTTTATCAATCATTTCGTCCCTAACTTCTCTCTTGTTTAGCATGGTGGCCCAGTGCAGTGGTACCTTAAAGGAGTGTGGTGGGGTATTCGGAATGAGCCGCTCTTGGTGTGACATCCTAGATCAAAATCAAAGGTCTGCTGCGCTGTCACTTCCTGCATAAGTATTCAGGCAGCATTTCGTGATGGCATGTGCCTAACCTAGTGAGGGAGTGCATTCCACTCCCTACGGAACTCACCGGCATCAAATCATAAGACAAAGGTAGAACATCTCGATTGCCTGCCCTGTTTCCCCAGAGGCTGGGAGAGGTTACAGCACAGCAGTACTCTGTATCAATGAATGAACCGACGCTGATCTGGTATGCTACGATGCTTAAGCAAGATGACGATTTGACAGACAGCGCAGGGGCCCTCAGCGGGGAGCCCTCAAGAGTGGGCCGATGGCACAGACCCCTTATCATCCCATTAGACCGGGGATGTCTGCCTCTCCCAAACACGCCAGGCCGTATTCAAGAGATCTGCACGGCCCCACGCCGGGGAGGGTGTAGCAGTGCAAGGTTCCGAGTGGTGAGCCTCTGGCTTTCTCCCTTAGCGTCCACGTGTGGCTACTCAATAGCGCCGAGTGGCGCCCAAGCGCTCGGGCATGCTCGTCACTGGTTTTCACAAGATGTTCCCCGGGCAGCCACAAGCCCTTGCATTCGGGCTTCGTCGTGTTGGCGATGGGAATAGGGAATCCGACTGCTTGGACGTGCCACAGACTGGGGGCGTTGGAGTCAGCTGTCCCCGCAATTGACAATTAGCTACTGGCACAGTTTGAGCAGGAAGCAATGGTTACAGTGCATTGCCTCGGACACGAGGCTGCAGATAGAACGCCATAACCAATTAATACTCTCTTGCCGCCAAAAGTTTGATCTGCACGCCAAAAACTTGTGTTAAGACGCCAACCACGCCACAACTCACCCGAATTACCCTGGAATCAGCGCCACATGCTCATGTGGAGTGAGTCTGAGGAACCCCTTATAAATTCCGGGTACCCAGCCCGGATACGAATCAGTGCGGAATTCTCACCTTCCTTCACTACCAACAGCCTCAGGCCACAATGCCATTCAAATATTTATAACAAAACGTTGTTCCCATCTCCACAGGTGCGCCGAGAAACACTTTGGATCATGCCCGTCGGCCCGGGAATGAGTCTATTTATTCCAAGCTCGTACCCAAGGCTCCTGCGATGAATTTAACGGACGAGACCACTGTGGGTGCATACCCGCCACCACCGGGCGTGGTACCGAACTTCACGAATCCCGAATCCATCGCCTCTCATGTTGTGCTCGCAGCAGTCCTCTGCCCGGTATTTACGATTCCTATTGTTCTGTTGCGGCTATATACTAGTCGCTTTATCACCAAATGTTGGCATCTGGATGATTGCAAGTCCCCCCATCTAGCAAAGGCACTGAGGGCTTGCTAACGCAGTAACCTAGTCTCTATTGCAATTTCATTGGTAATGGACCCATTCTCGGAGTTACCATCCAAACGCGCTAATGGGTCAATCTCTAGATATTTGCAATTGGATACTCCATCGTGAACCTCTTGCGTGGGTCTATCCTTCGAATCAAGAGATATCTGAACTGGTGCTGACAACGCCGGCAGAGACGAGAAACGGGGTCGGAGTTCACCTATGGGACGTGCCGCTTTCTAGATTTAACAGATTCATGATGGTATGGCCCCAAATTCTCCTCGTTTGCGCAAATTTGTTCTAATAGAACTTGTTATTTAGCTGGGGATTCCGGGCGCAGTAACGTACAATTTGTCTACTCTTTTCACTAAAGTTTCCATTCTTCATTTCTATTTGCGTTTCTCCCAGGAGAGAGCATTCAAATTCGTCACATATTTTGTCATGTTCATTGCCGTGGGGTACTCTCTCGCGGCAGCATTTGCATTCTTGTACATGTGCCGTCCCATCCCACGGTATTGGGATTGGAGCAGGCCAGGTTCATGTCTGGATGTGGGCAGTGCTTTCATCACTTCTGCTGTCTTGAACGCCGTCACGGACATCATCATCCTATGTCTACCCATCTGGTTGTTGAGGCCACTTCGAATGCGGCGACTTCAAAAGATAGGCGTGGCACTGGTTCTAATGGCGGGCGGGTTGTAGGTCCTCAATCCCCCTGGCGCTCTCGTCACACATTCCGACAGGGTTGCCTCTTGGAGTGAGCAATACAGCTGACGTGTGGTAGTGTGTGCGCTGTGAGCCTTATCAGATTGGCGTCTATTCCATCCGGACTTAACGACCCCGACATCACGTGGCGATATGTCATCAATTTAATCTGGTGGTAAGAGTTGATACCCAAGCCACTTGCTCAGCCACGTTTCTAACCAGAAGGAAACAGTATTATTGAAATGTACGTTGGAATTATCTGTGCCTGTCTGCCTTGCTTGAGAGCATTTTTCAAACATCAATTCCCAAATCTGTTCGTCGTTCGGCACGACACCGAGGCACCGCTCTCAGCTATTCCAAGCTTTGTCCACCATGCGCGACAACCAAGAGAGCTCCACGCAAGCGCCAATAGAATACTATGGTGGGGCAGAAGCATACTCTCGAAGGCAAAGCCAAGTGATACATCGAGCATGGAAGCCTGCAATTCAAATAGCACGCCGCTGACTGATAGAGAGCTTTATTGTCCATAGAAGAAGGCTCTTATGCAAAACTGACTCGATACAGAAGAGTCTGCCTAAAAATAGATTGAAAGTGTTGGTTACGGACCTGGGTTTGCTTAGTGTAAGGTATTAAGAATAGTTAGATTAAGCAAGGTTACTGCATTTATATTAAGCTGAGGATAATATACCTGTATTAATAGTATACTGTATAACCACGTGCTAGCACTTGGTTAAAATAACTGAATCCCAGTTATAGATAAGTAAATTGAACTTAGTATAAGCTTAAGAGCCTGATAACTTTAAAGTCTGGACTCTTAACGTTAAATAAAATATATAATATACAGCTATCAAAGTTCCATACCTGACCTAGCAACTGCTGGGGACTTTGGGACAACGAAAACAGTGTGTAACAGAGATGTTAGCATTAGACTGCCCATTCCAGCTTTGCCGCATACGGTTGTCTTGACGCTGGCAACCTGGATCGGCGCGACTAGTGAGCCTCGCACGCCCTTCAGTGTAGAAAGAGGCGACGTGCTCTTCAGGCTAGGCCACTTGCCGTTGCCGGACAGCGAGTTGTCGACGCAAGACCTGCCCAGAGAGCTGGCGCAGGCGTTGATAGAACCAGAGTCCGGTACCGTGTAGACGGAGGAAACCTTCTCGCTGCCGGCCGTCATGGGAGTCGTAACCGCCTCAAACAGGTTACCCTCTAGGAGGGCTGTAGTGCCGGGGTAGACATCGAAGGCGTGGCCTTTACAGTTAGCGAAGTAGTTGTTTGACGCCTGCACGATGGTAGACACGCCATCGGCGCCGAGCTTGGGGGCGCGGCCGGAGACGTCGTGCCAGTAGTTGCGGTCCAGGGTTACCTTGTCACCGTTAGCAATAAACATGGCGGCCCAGTAGTGGTTCTTATTGCAGGTGGCCGAGGTAGTGGTGACGCCGCTGAACTCGGTGTAGGAGATGGTGAGGCGGCTAGCGGCGAAGCTAGGGACAGAACTTGATCAGCATACCTGGTATCAAGAACAACTCGACGGCGAGCTTGTACTTACTGCGTGACGACCATCATGCGTCCGATCTTGCTGAACGTACAGTGGTCCACCCAGACGCCATCGTTGCCCTCCAGCTGCAGAGCATCGCCACCCCAGACGCTAGCAGGATTCAGGTCCTAGAAAGGGGGTTTGGCATTAGAGCGACACCCCAAATACGGGACCCGACTAGTAGCCTTACTGTGATGTGAACGTTCTGGATGGTAACGCTCTTGGAGGTAGGGGGGAGGCGGAGACCCTTGCCTTGGATGACACCCTTGTTTCCCAATCCGACGATGGATTTGTTGCTACCGACCACGAGGTTCGTCGTTGCCGCTTTGTCATAGGTAATAGTCGTGGCCTGCATGTTGCTGCCAGTGCAGCTCAGCGTCCCAATGTACGTCTGGCCTCCCTGGTTTGGGGTGCAAGTCTTTTGGTAGCACCCAGACTCAGTGGCCGAGCCCTCGCTCCCCTTGAAGTTGAAGCTCTTATCGATGAGAATAACACGCGGAGTGCTATCGGCAAGCCAAGTCCGGAGCCTATATGTGTCAGCGGTAATACTTTTGCCTATGTACGGGAACTCGGAGTCCAAATCACTCATTTATGTCCCGGGGCGCCGCGGGGGTTGCTGAGCCGCCACCAGTCACACCAGTAGCAAAGCCATAAGGCTTTCCGCGGACCTGCGCGTAGGCCATGAGCGGCGCAAGAAGGGAAGTAAGGACGATTTCGAAACGCATCTTGAAGAAAAGAGTTTACAATGAGAAGAAAGGTATGAAACGAAGCCGCAGAGCCGGTGCCAATCATGTCAGCTGGAAGAATCTGGGACAGCTCATTGGGGTTCTTATATGTTATATGTCCATCGTCCGTTGTCGTCCCTCGAGGCACTAGCATCTGTGTTCTAGTCTCCGTATTAATTAGTAAAGTATATTCTATTTATATATAAAGCTATTAAACCTAAAATTAAAAAGCTTAAATATCTATTATTAATTACTGTTATAACTTTTATTCTTATTATTCTTATATTATATAGCTATTGGAATTTATCTTAAATATTCCAGCTGTATTCTTGTAACGGTCTCAAGGTAGTGTATTGCAACTAGCTAGGCCACTCTACAGAGTATACCAAACTTAAGGAAAGAAGAAGAAGAGAAAGAGAGTAGAGGAGGTCCATCCATAAATATACTCGTCATGGTGGCTTAAAGGTAAAAGTGGGCCACGAAAGGCCGAGGGTTCCCGAGGCCACCTACGGGCACAGCCCGTTACAGTACCCATCCATGATTTGAGCTGACCATGAGACGAAAACCCCCAAAGTAATTGGTCTCTGATTACTGTAATATGGAACCCCATTAAACTGCTAAACTGTCCTCATTGGCAGCAATCGACTTTCACATGTCTACGACAGCAACTCATGTACTAAAGGTTTCCACAGTTTAAACCTTCAAATGGCTTTCACATGCCGAGTCTTCCACAAGTGGAATTTGCTCGCCCGCTTGAAGCAATCATGGCCGCGAATTTTTCAGTGACGTAATTATGACAAAGGATGAAGTTACGCTGCGATGGTGATAAAGATGTCGGGTCTCACGGACTCAAGGTCGGGGTTTTAAGAAGGCAATTGATAGGGGTGCTACACTATTTTGATACACGTGCTACACCTTACGGGTGCTACACTTTTTGCAGCCTCCTATTGGTCCAAAAAAATCTGTTAGTGCAGGTGGTATGCACTACATTCTGCCACACTGTCGCCAGCTGCCCACCAAAATTTCGACCTGCCATCACATCACGACGCGTGGCAGTATCGACACCAACGCCATTGTTTGCCCTGCCCTGTTGAGTACAACATACCTTGCCTCGAAGCTCCATAATGCCTTCACCGAATTGCCTTGTGCCTTTCGGTACGAAAGGTCTTCTTAAGCTCTGGGATTCTTCACCCCCAAAATCCTGATTACCCGATTCGGAAGCGCAACTGCACCTCCTGTTGGTCCGGATTAACCCCATCCGGGTCCCTCTAATGGTCCGAATCCTCCCACTCTCATTTGCCACATGTGGGTGAACTTCGAATTCACCCTCGCCCCCCCCCCCCGAGATCAAGTGTAAAGAAGTCTTCATTGGCTGGGATTTTTCTGTTAAGAATCACGTGGGATTCACGTGAGCTTTTAATTTATAATACTGGCGTTGCTCTTGTCGTTTGCATTTTCTGAGATTCTTGCTTCTGCTTGAGTTAGGTAAAATCTATTACATTAGATCGGATTTTTAATTTATAATATATATATAGAAAAGAGGGGAATGATTTTCTCGAAATCTCATTATTGATCTCCTTTATTCCTTTTGGAATACCTGGTAGCCACTTGGCGGAGATTTTGGTCTTTGGCGGATGTCTGGTGCTGCGAACCCCGCTTCAGACGTCATTATTGTTACGGAACGCGAAACCGGACTTCGAACCCCGTGCCGTCTATACCGCAGTCTCTTGATCCCTGTCTTAATTATTGACCCTCACCCTATTGGCTAGGTCTCTTAGGTCCGCATTAAGCTCTTCAAATCGTGCCACGCAAACTGGTGCCTGCTCCTCAAAGCCCGCTGCATACGTCTTATTGGCTACGCAAAACAAAGGTAACACACACACACGCCCTATTGGCCAAGTCTCTTCATCCACCCACCCAGAGCCGACCACTTAAAGCCGCGCCCTCTTCTCAACACGTGCAGCAACCCACTAGTAAAAACAGGCTCTCGTTCCAAGCTTCGTACCGAAAGGCTACTCAGCGCAAGGGAGCCGCCAACTTGCCAACCACGCCCAGCTTCCAACTTCCAACTTCCCCCGGCGGACGTGCGCCTTCCCCTGTGCCTTTCGGTACGAAAGGTCTTCTTAAGCTCTGGGATTTTTCACCCCCCCAAAATCCCGATTACCCGATTCGGAAGCGCAACTGCACCTCTGGTTGGCCCGGATTAATACACACCCGGGTCCCTCTAATGGTTCTAATCCTCCCCCCGAGTGAAAAGACGTCTTCATTGGCTGGGGATTTTCTGCTAAGAATCACGTGAGATTCACGTGAGCTCTTAATTTATAATAATGTCGTTGCTCTTCTCGTGTGCATTTTGTGAGGTTCTTGCTTCTGCTTGAGTTAGATGAAATCTATTACATTAGATCGGATTTTTAATAGAAATCTCATTATTGATCTCCTTTTTGGAATACCTGGTAGCAACTTGGCGGAGATTTTGGGTCTTTGGTGGATGTCTGGTGCTGCGAACCCCGCGTCAGGCGTCATCATCGTCATCGAACGCGAACCGGACGTTCCGGGCGGGGTACATCATCATCCCTGCGTAAAAGAGCCAGAACGACGGGGGCAATGGAATCGGAACAAAACACCCATCATCTATCAATACATACTTGACTGTTCCTTGGATTCGCTATCTAAATTATAAACTATATTATTGCTCGTAGTGTGCGGTTGGGTGCAATAATGATAACCGGGCCTCGTTTAATGTTCCCCCACACAATTGCTCCAGCCTAGCCTCGCCATCAAACATTTCCTGTGGTATTTTATTCCCGACTATATCCTTCACACGCGCCTTTGACAGCAATATAATACCATCCAGCGATGTGCACCGCGATAGCTGCACATACAGGCTATATGGATCGCACTTTCGTGGCTCGAGTTGTCCAGTCTTGGTATTCAGCTTTGTCCCGGTTCCTCGCAGCTCCAGCGCAATCTGGAGGAGGGTTTCGCCTTGGATTTTGTAATCGGTGCATGCGAATGCCGCAGTGCAGGGAAGTCCTCGCCGGCTCACATTATGCCTCTGCCAAGGCCTCTTCTTGACCCTCTTCTTCTTTTCGATTGGTATTTGGGCACTCGTTGGAGTAAGCAGGATTGTGCCTGGTGGCATTTCATCAAATTCGAACTTCTTGGTTGACTCGGACGACAGGATGATGCCGGCAGGTGGTCCAAAGTGGAGGATGATGTTCGGGGCGAGTTGATAGCCTGGGAATCTTTTGCTGTCTGGTATAACTTCTAGCGCTGTGTACTTGGCGCCATTCACGAGCTTGAGGCCTGGGTTTATATTCATGGTCACCACAACCGGCATACCAGGCACGAACATGAATGTGGCCGGCACACAGATCGTACTGTCATCCCCGACGCTGGCCATAAGCGTAGCTTCTTCCTCCGTTACCGGCAATGTATTGGGTTTGCCCCAACGGTGCTCGGATAGAAATATCCGGACTGGCTTCTGTTCGTTCCTCTGGAAGGCCAAAACGGCATCCATGTTCAGGCACCACCTGGTGCTATTGAGCGGTGTAACTACTGTGATGCCCTTGCTCCATGGTATGGCTCGGCCTTCCTGAAAGCACCGGCTATTAAGAAGCTCCATGTCGGACTCGTCTTGCTGCCCCTGCCGGATCCGAGTCAGCAGCCGCTGCAGCTCCGGGTCCCCCGCTGCGCGCACCTGTTCGGTGAGCATAACGACGGTGGTAAATCGAGCCCAGAGTGCGTGCGCCCTCATTTCGTCCGCAATCCTGAGGGCGGACCATGGCGTCAATAGCGACTTATTCTGCACCGGGCGGAACTGGTGGAAATCTCCTGACAATAGCACCACTGGGATGCCGCCAAAATCTTGATTCGATCCTCGGGAGGCGCAAAGTCGCTTGTTGATATCACAGAGCGTCTGGAGGCCCAGCATGCTTACTTCGTCAATGATGAGCAGCCATTTTTCATTCCATCTTCTTCGAGCGTCACCGTCCACGTAGGTTACCGTGCTGCCATCGTCGGCATTGCTGCCGGATGCGTTGGGTTGCATCCCACAGGCGGAGTGAATGGTCACGCCGTTGATGCGCGCTGCTGCGACCCCCGATGTCGCCGTTATCAGCAGCCTGTGCGATATGCCTTTGCTAGCGAACAATTCCGCCAACGCCTCGATGACCCTGGACTTCCCGGTGCCGCCCTCTCCACCCAGGAACTCGCATAGTTGTGCGTTATCATTGTTCTCGACATTACTGCTATCGAAATCATCCCTCTTATCTTCGTCCGGGATGGTATCGAGGTGGCGACACACTAAAAGGAAGGCGATCTCCTGCCGCTCGTTCAAGGTGAACCTCTTTGCAATCTCCCGACCGGCATGGAGGAATGTTGTCGACGGTCCAAAGGCGACCCTGGCACTGGCTCTCTGAGTGTTCCGGGTGTCTGTTTCTGACATTTCTATAATATCTTCTCCCGCGCCCGCGAAGGTATGGTTCAGTGATGCTTCTGCGCCGGCAGCTGTGTTCTGCGTAATCTGAACTCCATCAGAGCCTCGGATTCTTTTCACAATTTCCTTGTCAGCTTGATCCTGCTTGCTCTTAATTCCTCTAAGCTGACGTTGCGTTGGGAGCTCGCTCCTGGCTACCATGGTTGGCTGGTACTGCGCTGGGTTCTCTGCGGAAGCGACAGTCTCGACGTCATCCGCAAACTCGGTGATATCTGCTTGGGCTTCGCGGAGCTGATCTAGCATCTGCAAAAGATGCTCCGAACCAGCGGTCACCTGGTTAGGGCCTGTAGCACCTCGTACTGTCTCAATCAATCGGCCAAGCTGGCCAACCTGGTCTGGGCGATATGCTTTTACTGGGCCTGTAGGATCTTGGAGATCATACCCCATAGCGTCGATATCATCCAAAACGGTGTCGTCCCCCGCAGCCGCCCACTGCTTTGCATCTCGCCGCGCATCTTCCGCTGATCGCTTCAAGAGCTGGATGTTGCCTGCGATAGTCTGGAGTCTTTTGGGGAGTTGCCGTCTCCAGTGTTCCCAGATTTCGTTGATGTCACCAGACGCTGCTGTAGTGAACTTCTCCCATGGTACGAAGAGTGCGAGGTGCTGTACTGCAGCTCTGGTGCTAATATTAGTATATGCTCCTCGTTTATCCATCCCATCTGTTCTATGGCTTGTGCTTACCTGCGGTATCGGTCTGCGTTTGTGTCAATATCAGAGTCCATATCGAGAAAGCCGTTGATGCATGGCACTGCATACTTCCCCGGGGGTCTTAGAACCTGCACCCAGTCCCTTCCCGGCTTCCAGTTCCTTTCAAATTCTATCTTCACCAACTCCTTGGAAGATGAATCTATCCTCTTTTGTAATGTAACAAGCGACACGTAGTCATAGAAGCATAATGTCTGCAGCACCTCTCCACGGTGGTGGTAGGCTTCAATGTATGGTAGCTTCTTGCCATCGCTTCCCACCAAGACCCTCTCCGCGCTGGCTTCCGCGTCGTTGCCGTTGCCGTTGCCACCTATGTTCTCGATAGGTCGATCATCGTCATCGCCTAAAGTGCTACTGCATCGCTGGAGATACTGCCAGCGTCGGAGTATTGCCCAGTATATCATTGTCATATTCACATATGACCATTGTTTGGTACTCGAGAACTCACTTGGGTAATCCAAGAAGTGCGCAATCACCTCCACCTGCGATAATGGCCTCTCGGTGAATATTCTGTTTGCGATTCTCATCAAATACTGGCGATTTAGATTTGCCTTGGCTTCGTAGTTTGCAGTTGTTGCACCTAGCCCGACGGCGCTGGTTGTGCTGATACTCGGAAAGAGCTCTGCTGCTATGGCCACTCTCTTCCAGATCGGATCTTGGATCTTTGTGGCGTAGTTTGTCAAGTAGTATATCAGCGCCATTGTCTTGCTTTGGGTCCCGATGAAGGAGATGTCGTGATTGTGCCGCAGCCCGACCGCCATTGGCTTGTTCCATCGGTTGATCATGGGATGTGAGCGTTGGAGCCGAAGTATACCATCCGCGCCGAATTCGCTTTTTGTAAAGAGCTTCCAAGGCGCATGGAACCGACATGTGGGCTTTTTGTCCCCCTCCTTGTTATGAGAGTATTTGACACAAGTTGCGGTATGGACGTGCATCTGGACCCTGCCCGCGCAAAAGTGGGCTTCATCGTCAAACTGTTCAGAGAAGCGCCCTGCATCGGTCATCAGGTAGGATATGTTGTCGTAAACCACCCTAGTCTCGCTCTCCTCGCTAAAGGCAGCAGATTCATCCAGGTCCTGGATAATAGTTCAGCTTCCGACCCCACATTGGCTTTCGGTCATATCAGTATATGAATGTACGTACCTCAGTGAAGACAGAATCGACATATTTCAGGATTCCTTCCCTTTCCATCGCCGCACTCTCATCATCCTCCCCGTTTCCATGAGCACCGACAAAGTGTCCGAGCTCCAAGTTCCCTTCAAGCCATAGCAAACCATGGACATGAAGAGCACCGCGTTCGTTGGTCTCGACAGCGCCAAAATACTGTCCAATCTGACCAAACACAGATTCCTCCCCAACCTTGACGTAATGCTCAAAGAACATCTCTACTTCGCGGTGGAAGAAGATGGCAGAGCTTATGGGGTCAGTTATCGCCAGCTTCACTCTCTCATACCTATCCTGAAGGGCCCGAAGCAGGGTTGCTTCCGCGGCAGCCTTGTCCTCCTTTCGATATGCCGCCAGACGTAGCTTTACCGGGTTCGTAATGTCATTAGGGTTCAGCGTAAACCAAATCGCCGGTAGACCGTATCTGATGATGAGCGCTTTAATCTTTCTGCGCATGGCCAGCCGCGACTCCTGCGACATGGCCTGTTTGTGGCCAAAGTATGAGATGTATCGCAGGAGCTTTTTGATATCTTCATCTCGGGTGCTCCCGCCAGCCTCTAACTCCTTTTGCACTTCCGCCAGTCTCTCTAGTGTTAACGACTGAATGATCCTCTCAACCTCAGGAAAATCGTTCCGTCGCACGCTCACCATACTTACTCCTCTATTCCTAGACCGAACCTCTATGTTGAACACTAGGAATGAAAACGCCGGATGATTGGCAAAGCGACCACCATGTCGTTGCAGCACTTTCTTCATCCATGCGTGAAGTCCGAGATTACGTGTTGGCGAAGTCGCATCCTCTCCACCCTCTCCACCCTCTCCAATACTGTCTCTATCACGGACATGCCCTGTGAGCTGGACACTGTTCTTCCACAGGTCCGATTCCATCTCTTCCTTGCACCGTGGCCCACCGAAACCGAATGGGAATAGTGTTGGAAATGCTTTTGCAAGATGCCAGAGATCATTGCTATCTGCAAACTCATTGCCTCTTGAAATGTGAATGTATGGCTGAAGGTGGGAATCCTGCGCGCTCCCAGTCGGCTGGTTGGGCGGCTGTGTTTGCGCATTTGTGTGTCCACCTCTGATTGTATCAATAGCAAATTGCAGTTTATCGGCATCGGTTGCTCGCGGTGCTGTATCCAGTGGAAACATACCAGATGCAAGGATCTCATCAAGAAAGCTTCCCATGCCCTCATACTCGAGCTCCTCCCTACTGCGCTCGTCATAGAGCTGCTGATCCTCGTCGTAACTTACATCATTCTCATCATACGCTCTGCCCAGCCCGTCCACAATCTGTTCGAGTGACTGGGGCCCAGCGTCATCCATCCCACGTTCTGCTGGGGGCACAATGTGCGCTGTTCGCGTTTCTTCCCATGCCGATGGTTCATCTCTCTCTATCCTGTCATAGATCTGGCTCGGAACCCCGTGCGCCGGCTCTCCCCAACTATCCAACTCGGCTTTGTCGATTTGGATATGCCGATAGTGGGGGTTAAATTCTTTTAGCCAAAGCAACGCCCGTTCCACAGCTCCTCGCCGGACTGAGAGCAACTTGGATAGATCGCTGGGGGCTGGTCTCTGCGGCCCATGCCAGGATATATGGATGTCCTCCAAAGATTGTAGAAGCGGATGTGGTAGTACTGTGGTAACCAAGTCTTGAACACTGTTTGGAAACACAGTTATGTGACCCTTTACATGGCGTGCATATGCTGTACTCTGTTTGGTGCTTTTTGTCACTTTGATTCTTGCAACGAAGCCGAAATGGGTGTTGAGTGCGATCAGCTTCTCCTCAACCAATGTCAGGTCTCTGAGAGCATCCGGGTACATGTGCTCGCAACCAAGTGCTTGATGCAAGTTCCCGCCCCGCGCCATATTGCATTCGCGGATCTTCATTGCACAGTTTTCGCAGCTCCGTATAGCCTTGCCAACAGGGAAGCAATCTGGACATGAAAACGTGCGGCAGCTATTCATCGCTGCGCTATTTGTCCACTCTTCCCAGCTAAGCTCTTTTATCTCCATGGTGCTGATTTTCCGATAGCATATCATGCATGTGTGTATGGGTAGGGTGTCCATGTTGTGAAATGCTTGATAAAAGTCCATGACTGTGGATATATTCCTCTCACGGGGGACCGGCTTACGCCAATCCTTTGTGTAGGATATTCTCTCCTTCTCTGAAAATTCATCTTCCAGATGCTTAATAGCTCTCTTGAATGCCTGGGTTTGCTCTTCAAGGTTGCTACTCTCAACCCGTCTTCGATTCTGCCTTTTGTTTTGTTCTTGTCCGCGTTGGTCAGCCTTACGCTTGGCGCCAAGTTCTTGTTGGCCATGTTGATCCACATCTGAAAAGCTTAGAATGCTCATACATTGCTGCATGCCCAGTGCATTGTGTGGGTGATGTTGGGTCCCAATGGCAACCAGTGGTCTTTGCTGTTGGATTTGTCTCCTTTGCCTCCAGTTTCTTTCCCGGGCATCTTTCCGTCTTGATGCACGAGAAGTTCGCGGTTTGCCTCTTGATCTTGGAGGCGCTTGTATTGGTGTCGTACTCCTTGGCGGCGGTCGACTCATCCAACTTTCAGGGCTCTGTACTTGAGTATTGATGGTGTCGGCTTGGTATGCACTTGGCTGATGTTCCTGCACCCGATTTCCTTCTCCAACTCTCCGCCTTGGTACACGAGAACCTCGCGGTCTGCCTCTTTTTCTTGGAGGCGCTTGTATCGGCGTCGTGCTCCCTGGTGGTGGCCGACTCATCCAGTTTCCTGCCGCCTGTGTTTGCGCATTCGCATTGTCGATTTGATTTACACTTGATTGGTATTGTTGGCGATTACCGGGTTCGCTTGATTGGCCAGTTGATTGTGATCCCTCTAGTGCCGGGTCTATAGGTACGGTTTCCGGAATATCACCAGGTGTACTCGGTTGCACAGTAGAGTGTGACCTCCTTAATCCCAGGCACACAGGCTGGACATCCGGAACACGATCGGATATGCTTGGTTGGACAGTAGAATGTGATTCTCTTGGTGTTGCGTTTGTATTCGAGTTTGCCGCACCAAAGATATCATTGTACATCTTCAGCCCGAGACTGCTGAGTGTGCTGCCAAATGACGAATCCATTACAAGATAGTGTATGTACGAATATTCTTAGGGTGTGTAATCATGTGTATTAAGCCAAATAGCATTATAAATATGAACAATAAAGGTTGATGCCATTCACAATGCTGTTTTGTGATCGGTACATTCTGGGGCAGAGTTCGATTCTCCCACACCAACCTGTCCTACTCTGCTCTTCGTCCGATTCTATCCCGATACTCCCACGTCATCTTTATCTCTATTATACCTATCAAACTATATGATAATATCGACCATCGTCATTGTCTTGACCCACCTACCAATAAATGATAGGTCTATCCTACCATGGTCTTCTTTACTCTTCCAATTTCATCCCAATATCGGACTTGATTATTCATCCCGTCATCTACTCGGAGCATCATCACGCCGGTATACCAATAGAGCATCATATCCCACCACCCTCTTACTTTCGTGATGATTAACTTCGGGCTTGATTATTCATTCCATTATCCACTCGGAGCATCATCACACCGGTATACCAGTAGAGCATCATACTCCCCCACCTCTTATTCTCATAACATTAATAACATCAGGCTTGATTATTCATCCCATATCTAGTCGGAATGCCATTACACCGGTATACCAATACGGCATCATACTCCTCCACCCTCTTATTCATATGGTCGCTGCAGTATTGATATACCAATAGATCAAAATATCCCTTCACCCTCTTTCGTTGTATATGGTAACATCGATGGACGCTTATGTGATTGACATAATACACACCACGTTATTTCATCTACCTATCATATAGTGCTCAGCTCTCATACCTGTTTTTTTTTTTTTTTTTTTTCATGCGTTAATATCTTAGTCAATCCTTTGTAATCGTGGAAGAAGCAATTCTGTTCAACAGCTACGTTGATTGATCAATTCCGCTGTGCAAGTATCCACTTGGCAGGGATCAAGGTTCTTACCTCAAGGTGTTTTACTGCGATCGGCGACATGTGCTGACGTTTTGGCCAAATCCTTTGTACTCATGGAAAAAGCTAATCTGTTCACCATCTACGTTAATTGGTCAATTCAATTGTGCAAGTATCCACATCGGCAGGGATAGTAGTTCTCGGCTGAAAATGTTGGATGGAGATCGGCGATGCTTCATCCTCTCTACGCAACGAAATACAGTATCTTTACCAAGTGGTATCAATACCCGCATTGGATATACTATATCAATTAATCGATCATAAATATCAGATGTGTTTCTTCTTTGTTCTGTACATTTGCATGCCAATCTTGCAGGCTTATCTTACAATTGCTTTCTCCCTCTCCCTCTCCCTCTCTCTCTCAGAGTCATAATCTTAACTGCTATCCCATTTTTTATCGAAACATTTGCTGGTTCAATATATCATGTCTTCATCAACTTCTACCTCAAATTCTACCTCAACTTCCACTCTTAGTGATCATCCCCCTCCGCGCATGCCTTATGACTCAGAAAAACCTTGGTAGTGATATGACCATGTTCTTTTTTGGTCAGCCGGATATCCCAACGCGGTTTCCTACATCAGATGAACAACTTATAAAGAGCCTCGATGTTGAAGCTCTTGGCAGGGTTTTTCTTCCACCCCCTCCCTATATGACACTGCCTGAATATTCTAGTTCCGCATTTAAGCTCTTCAAATCGTGCCACTCAAAATGGTGCCTTCTCCTCAAACCCTGGTGCATACGTCTTATTGGCTACGCAAAACAAAACACACACGCACGCCCTATTGGCCAAGTCTCTTCATCCACCCACCCAGAGCCGACCACTTAAAACCGCGCCCTCTTCCCAACACGTGCAGCAACCCACTAGTAAAACAAGCTCTTGTTGCAAGCTTCGTACCGAAAGGCTACTCAGCGCAAGGGAGCCGCCAACTTGCCCACCACGCCCAGCTTCCAACTTCCAACTTCCCCCGGCGGACGTGCGCCTTCCCCTGTGTATGCCTTGAGGAACGAAAGGTCTTATGCCGTTGCCCCCGAACTTAAGAGCTTCGCTCTGATTGGTGCAGCCGTTCGCGCCTTCTAATTCGCCTAAAATCATCTTTTTTCACCCCTTTGCTTATGCTAACGTCGATCCTCCATATGTTGGAGACGTGGCATGCATAATGGTGTTACACAGGCAGCCACCTCAATGGAAGATGTCTCACGATGATACCAGAATTGTCAGAACAGCGTTACAGGTCTGTTGCAGGTTCAGCAGGTCTACTATCTTGGCTTGGCCTCTTCATATATAGACGAGGAGGGAGAACGAACGAAAAGGAGGATAAAACACATCTACAGATCAGTCACAGACATCAGGATCATCATCAATCAATCAATCATTCTTAGTTCTCCATGCCTTGAGGAACGAAAGGTCTTGTGTTGCACCGGAACTTAAGAGCTTGCTCTGATTACTGTTCTCCGCTCTACACGTATGTGGCTGCTCTATTGGATCTTGGGAGGGAACGGTTTGGGCTTAGCCTCATCCTTTCATTCTCTTCAAATCATCTTGTGGTGTGCTTCTCTTATTATCATATTCACGTAGGTATATCCTATACCCATCCAGCCAGCTCTGGGCTTTCTCTACAGTCTCCCGGCTTAGGAGTTCGAGCCGAGCCTCCGCAGCTGCCATATCATCGGGGATTTTGTTCCCGACGAGGTCCCTCTCACGCGTCTTCGATACCAGTATGATGCTGTCCAGTGTCCGGCAGTGCGACAGCTGCACATATAAGCTGTATAGGTCGCACTGCGAGGAGACGATGCGTCCGTCGACATTTGTCGTCCGCATCCCTCGCAGCTCCAGCGCCGTTGAGCTGGGCTATGAAGCTAGTATCAAGCTGCTTCTCGATACGGGAAGATCCGATATGAATATTCAAGATAAATCTGGCCGAACGGCGCTCTCCTGGGCCGCCGAGCAAGGTGACAAAGCTATGGTCAAGCTGCTTCTCGATTTAAGTGAGGTAGGCGTCGATGCTGAAGATGATTATAGCCGAACACCGCTCTGGTGGGTCACCGAGAAAGGCCATGAAGCTAACATCAAGATGCTTCTCGATACGGGGAAAATTGACGTTGATACTAGAGATACTGATTGTGGCCAGGCATTACTCTCGTGGGCCGCCATGCACAGGCACGAGACTATCCTAAAGCTACTTCTTGGTACGAGAAAATTTGACGCTGATGCTCAAGATCTTACTGACCGGACACCGCTTTCGTTGGTTGCTGAGCAAGGGCATGAGGTTATCGTCAAGCTACTTCTCGATACGGGAAAAGTCAACATTTGATGCTATACACCACTTTTCGTCAGGAACCGCTCTCGTGGGCCGCTGAGCAAGGGCATGAGGCTATTGTTGAGATTCTTTGCGATTCAGGAAAAGTTTATGCCAATACTCAAGGTGAGAGAGGCCGAACGGCGCTCTCATGGGCCGCTGGGCAGGGCGTAACAAACGTCGACATCGATGTTAGGGACACTGTGTTGAAATGAGCATGTTATGTTGATTGAAGAAAAAAGACTAGCGCTAGCTATGGACAAGAACGCATCTACATCCTAGCCACCAATGGATCGGAATAGCCATTAATCCGTTAAACCACGGATCTCAACACACTGTGTATAGTTACGCACCGCCACTACAAGCCTCTAGACAAGGGCACGAGAGACACGAGATGGTCATCCTACCGCTGTTGGGATTGGGTGCACACAAGAAGTTGTCATCGAGATATTCTTCTCTTAATGAATCTATCGGTTAAAGCGTTAAATAAGCAGAGAGTACATAGTATATCTCCCTTAAGATTAATTGCTAATGCAAGCGCAACCGGATCCCTGGCTTCAATAGATAAACCGGCATTTGCTAACCAGATGCTTTACTATATATTAGCACTTAAACCAGCTAGGTGTATAACAACATTAGCTAGGGGCCAATTTGTGGAAGTGAGATAGACGGCATACGGAACACTATCGTATATATGAACGGGATGTTGCTTGTAGACATTTCTTAAGACGATTTGGCAATTATCTCCATTGTGCTCAGACCCATCTATCACAGTGAAATAGCTTTTAACCCCTTATGTGCTCCTATCGCAACCATTAACACTTCGTATGCGAGATATTCTTCCTGTAAGCCATTCTCAACCCTTTGAGTTTCTAGCGTTAAAACGTAATTGTTGTTGATAAAAAGGCTGTCATTAGCCAAAGCCAACTTCGTTCCTCAAGGCTCCTTTGCGCAAACCGCGACCGGTTTGCCTCTCCTGTATTAACATCGCCAACATAAGCCGCCGCAGAAGTCCAATTAGCCCGACCAATCCCTCTACGCAAACGCAATCGCGACCATTGTCGAGCAACTCAGATCACTCAAGCAGTTCAACCGTCAGCCTCGAAATCTGTCACTGGAGAGGAAAATCCTGCCAGGACAGCAGTCTAATGTAATTGGCCAATCGGTCCTCTGTTAAGGCGTGGTGTAGCGCACTGGCTTCACCGCCTTAGCGGGATGGCCCCACTAGCTGATGCATTTCTTGACCAATAAAAGGCTGCAAAAAGTAAGATGTAGCACGTGTATCAAAATGGTGTAGCACCCCTATCAATTGCCTCAAGTAAAGGCAATTGATATGGGTGCCGCACCACTTTGATACGGGTTGCCGCAAGCTTACGGGTGCCGCACTTTTAGCAATTCCCATTGGTCTACAGACTCGTCGGTCCCGTTAGGCTACCCCGCACAAGGCGGTGAGCTGGTCCGCTCCACCATGCCTTAACATTGTAGGGACCACCGCCACTGTCACGATGGTGTTTTCGTGGAGTAACTGGGTCATCACAGGCATAGAATGGAAGCAAATGGCCTAGCGACTACGGCCGTTGACGGTAAGTATAATGGCTGGGGGACGCGTTGTCCCAAATCCACTGGGGGCGAGCAATTCAACTTATTATTCTTCTGCTGCGTTACAGTTTGACTACAATACACTGTTCCTTCTGGCTTTCGGCTGAGTACATATTTCGAGGCCGATGGTTGAACTGCCTGACTGGTATGAGTTGCTTGACAACGGCAGCGATTGTATTTGACTAGAGGGATTAGTCGGGCTAATTGGACTTCTGCAGCGGCTTATATTGGCGGCAGCGGCATCTGGTGAAGGCATTGTAGAGCTGCAAGAGGGCCGTCATGCATTCATCGTGGTCCTTCGAGTTGTCGACGGCGTAGACGCGAATCGTGTTGACACCGAGGTCGGCAAGAATGTGGCAGAATTCCGGCACGTACCGGTGCACTAACAGGTGTGATTTGAGCTAATGGGAAATGTTAAAAGTGTGGCACCCGTAAGCTTGCGGCACCCGTATCAAGGTGGTGCGGCACCCCTGTCAATTGCCTTTTTCTGAGCCAAGACATTCTTATGTCAGCAATCATTTTGTCGAGCTTCAATCCGACAATTATTCCAAACTCCAATAACTTGTGTCATCGGGTAGTGAAAAATATGGGACTAGATTCATTCGTCTACGATTCTCCCACTCTATAACTGGTGTTATTTTTGTTTTGTTCTGATAAAGTTTTGTCCTCTGAACAACCCGTCATCCCTGACCCCAAAATCTCCATATGAGGCACTGCCAGGCAAGCATACCCGTACTCTATATGACCCGCTGAAGAGGAAGGAAGCAGACGTACTGTCGCAGCTCCGCACCGGAATGGCGAGACTTAACAGCTTTCTGTGCAAGATAAGAGCAATAGAATCGGACACTTGCAAATGCGGGCAAGCATCAGAGACAGTGGAACACTTCCTATTCCGCTGCACAAAATGGACCGCGCAACGAGAAGGCATGCTGCGATGCTCACAGACAAAGATGGGAAACCTCTCGTTCTTCTTAGGAGGAAAGGCAGCATCTGACGGGGACAAATGGGCGCCAAACATGCACGCAGTACGGGCAACAATCAAATTCGCCATTGCAACAGGGAGGCTTGACATGGACCAGAAGCCTCAGGCACTAACTATTCAGATCAAATCCTACTAACATCATACAGTCTCATTTTGACAGACCGTGCTTCAGCTGCTGAGGATAGGATGCTGAACACTTGGAGAAATTGGCCTTCAAGCAGGCCTGTCACGGTATATACACCAGATTGGACCAGTCAGAAAAAGTGAAATTGTGTGGCTTCGTGTGATTATGGAAACACTGTACGAAACGTAAATAGCTTAGCGCAATGGCCCTATGGGGTGTGTCCCCCTGGGCGGAATAAAATCCAATCCAATCCAAGAGCCTTTCGTTCCTCAAGGCATGTAGCCCCGCGCAAGAGTGGCTAGGTTGCGGAGAGAACAACCGTTTTTTTGATTTCGCGGTAGTGAATAGAGTACGCCAGCATCGCAACCATCAACCAACATCCGACAATAGCTAATAAAGAGAGTACAACAACGCAGTTTCATGATGCTAGAGCCCCACGTTCTCCGGTTGAGTAGTGGTTCTAAGCTTGCTTAAATGTCCAATGGATCAAGCTAGCATCTAGGCGTTGCTCCTTGGCTGCGTGCCTCCAGGCTCGCCACGAGTCTGGGACGTCGTGTCCTGTTTCAAGTGACTGTCGGATTTCAACTCGACACTCCTTCTTTCACCCCCCATCTCTTGATTGGCGTTTTCCTCCACGTTGCTGGAACTCGGTACGGGAGCTGATGGGTGAGATATGTTCTTCCGGATGGGATGTTCGATACCGGTGTTTATATTGCCAATATCCGAAGACTCATGGGCTTGAGAAAGCGCGAAGTCACCCGAATCGAAAAACTTCCTGTCCTAATGTGAAGAACGAAGTTAGCAAGAGTTTGGGAAGCAGCTAGCGATATCGTGCAGGATGTTCGTACATCTAACTGGCGGCTGAGGAGACTGGGTGATTTTGCTGTCTTTGGTGAGATGCCGTACAGCTGGCGGATACGCCTGTTCTTCTCGGTGGGAACCTCGGTCTCTTTAGGCAAATTCATGCTCGAAAGTCGATTCGACTGGGTGCAGTAGGGGAGCGGGTGAGATTTAGGATGGGGCCTGCAAGCTATGAGCAAGCGGGCAACTTTTCTCGTTATTTTTTGCTGTCACCCCACGATTGCAAAATCAGATGACGGCATTATAAACTTCACCAGTCATATTGGACATTCTCACTCGGTTCTAGCCGGGCGGGCACAACATGGACATGATGCGAGACTTCTGAGGTCGACCCCAACTGGTCACTCTTCTTACGCTTGAGTTACCTTTCTCATTTACACCTTACTACGGCTCATTAAAATATGCCTCCCTGTTCAAATAAATGCCGATGATCTTCAAGCTTATGCGCACCGCACGTACCATGACACTAACAGCGAGCCCAATCCGTCCGTTTCCACCACTAAGTTTGCTGCTAGGTTGCGCTGATCTGTCTCCTGAGGGTACGGAATAGAGCACACTGACACACACCAAACGTCGAGACCAGGTCACCGCTTTGTCCTGGGCGTTCGGTAAACCAGGTAAAATTGGTCAATGTCAGCGGCCACGTGTGCATACCCGCAAACAGAGCTCGACGTCATGACAACGTAGCGCTAGTCAGTTCAGTCACATCATGTACCTGTCAATCGAAACTTTGGTGCCAATCGGCTCTTCTCACCTGTCCCAGGGTCAGCCGCCCGTCAGAATATTCCGCGGCCAACAGAATTGCTATGGAAGGGCTCAGACAGCAAGCCAATGCCCATACAGTGGAATGCAGCCAAGTTCTGTCAATGTTACTGCTTCAGATAAGAGACTCTAACAAGTTGCGTACCCTGTGACGGAGAAGAGGGGTAAGAAGCGGCCCATATTTAAATGCATCCAGGCTATCCCACTCCCCTCAAATCTCTAATCGGAGCCTCCACACTTTCTCATGGCACTTGAGAACCCCCGGCCTCGGGGTAGAACCACGCAGACGCTTGCATCGTCATCTACTCAGACTACCGACTAAAGCTATAAACAAGCAACTCACGAGGAGACCGGACAGCTTGATTGATAACCTACTAGGTACTAAATGTTTTCCAGCGCGCCAAACAAGACTAATAATGTGCCATTTCCAGCCTTTACTAATCGACTGCTCTTGGCTCTTTGGCCCATCTCTACTCCAGCTCCTCTACGGACTCTTCCTCTCAGAACTTTTATCAAAAGAATATTGCAAACATCTGGCGCGACGTATTCTACCCTTTTGGCAGCTTGCATTTACCTCAGTCTGTTGCAGTCTGTCTCCGTCCAACTAGTCCCTGTTGCTGCCCAGTCGGAAGCATCAACGAAGACAGGGCCTACACAATGTCCACGACGCATGTTTCTTGCTGCAATCATGTTGGGTTGGAAGTATACCAAGGAAAGGAGCCCTTCATCAAAGATGTGGGCGAGGATTTCGGGGCTACAGTTGAAGGAGATCAACGCAAATGAAGCAATGTTTCTAGAAATCATCGATTGGCGTCTTTACATCCCATGCGAACCTTTTGAGCGCTGGAGCGTTCGTATGTGCCGTCGTACTTGAAGTCATGGAACAGTGATATTGCAAGCGCAATCCAATTAACGGCGTGAAAAGGCGAATGGCTTGAAGACGAATGCCCATGCGGAGATTGCGAGGATGTTGGATTGAAAGATGACTACGGCTAAGAGTACTTGAAACGTTTCCTCCTTCTTGTCCTATCCTAGGTCTGTCGTCGAGTTCGCCCATGCCGCAAATATTCATAAAACACCCTTCAAGCGAAAAGCAATTTCTATTCAAGGCTAGGTGATGCATCTATGTGAGTACTAGAAGAGTATCGTCTATGACTCCTCCTGCTGAGGAGCCTCTGGCTTGCGTGCATAAACATAGCGAACCGCCATGTATCCATGGACCTTGCGGTTCCGAAGGTATTTCCGGAAGGACATCAGGAACATCTGGCAATCATCCTTGGGCCACTGGAGGACATTGTGCCACAATAGAAGCGTGTAACGTATCAAAAGACCGTTCGCATACCCAGAATCACATCCTGTCCATGATCTTCTCACCTTCACAATCGTTCTCAAGAGTGGCTTGGACAAAGTTGCGAACTTCCTTCATCTTGGGCTCCTTGGGCCAGCCGCCAACGGGGAACTAGCCATGACATCAGTCCGCTGACACGAGACTTCTCACGATCAACTCACCATGTAGTTAACGCTCTTGATATCAGTGAATCCAGCAGCTTCCAGACCCTTCTCCTGCAGATCCTCCTTCTGCACATAAAATGTGCTGCCCAGCGCCTTGCCACCATCCCGGTAAGGCTGAGCCCAGGTCTTCAACACAGGCTCACTGTCAGTCGTGCCGTCATCACTGAGAATCTCGACGTCGGCCTCGGCAGTCTGGATCCAGCTGCTAGGGGCAGTGCAGCGACAGGCTTCCTTGAAGAGACCAGCCCAGTCCCTGGTGGCGCCGAAGAGGTATCGAATGTGGACGAAATCGACGGTGTTGTCTTTCCAGGACCAGGTGAGGGTGGTGTCGTCGATTTCGAACTTCACGTTCGGGGAACCCAGGTTGGTTGAATGGGGGAGAGATCGGAGCCGATGACCTCGGCGTTGGGGTATTGGTCTGCAAAGTCGCTGAGAAGTGTGAGCCCTTACGCTCAAAGAGGGACAGGGACAAGGGGAGAGATTACATTGCCCAGATACCTAGACTGTTGTTAGTCGTGCAACATCTAAAGGAGGAAGGCTGTAGGTCGTCTTACCTGTTCCAGTGCCGACATCGAGGACTTTCTATTCAAGGGCTACGTTGAGCAGCTCTCACGACGATGCATCTTGTCATGTCTTACCAGGACATTGTCACTAATAGGCGCAATGAATAGCTTTCCACCGAGGAGCAGGGTCAAGGCGTGGTGGCTGTACACAATGTGTCGGTGAGATGCGGGACTATGAGCAGAGCATGTCTTTACTTGATGTCGATAGACTCGGATTGCTGGTCATCGTTGGGAGTAAAATACTCGGTGGGGTCTCGATCACTGTGATAGGTTCGGCCCTTAAAGCGACGGTACTCGAGGATGCTGCTTGAGATGGAGGCGGTAGAGCTTCCTCTGTAACCTTGTGTCAGTGACTTCGACCTTTACTCACTCCCAGAGGGCCATACGCATCATCGCCTAGAGCAGAGTCGGCGTCATCCTCATCCTGTGCGTTCCAAATCCATCAGCACTACCCATCTTTATCAACATCTCGGAATCCAAAGTCTAACCTGTGGATCCTCAGCGGGAACGAGCTCGAGCCGCGGCACGCGATAAAGGAGTGTAAAGGAGAGTAATGGCAGCGCTCCTAATAGTCCAGACCATTTAGACTATTAGTCCAGACCGCAGATCAGGGAAGGGAATCAATCAATCCACGGACGCCCGTTGTGGACGCTAAATACGCTGGCAGTTAGCGAGAATGCAAGGTTGTTGGCACGGTCACAAAACCAGGGTACCCATGATTGTTGCTGTGCCAACCATTTTGTTTTGGATAATTCTGATCAATTCACTGGTGCGATCCAGATCGCTCCGCACGACTGCTACGGTCGCACATTACCACATGGGTGACATAACCCTTTTGGGAAGCCTCAACCATGTGGAAATACTTAGTAATTTTGTGGCCCCTTGGAAGACTACAGTACCGCACACTATCCGGAAGGTATCTCTTCATTTAGATGGCATGTCCACCAGGGAATATGTCGAGATAATTCCTGGTGACGCGTCACAATTCTTCCACTCACACATCCACACCAGCATCAATACCCAGCCCATCGCCAACCCATAGCTGTTATGGGCTATCCCCATCCATTCCCTAAGTAAGCTCGGGTCTATCCATCATGAGATTGTGCGACTGACCTTGTCTTGTACGTAGATATGCCCGATCACGTCCTATCGCAGACATGTCCCGATGTTCCGAAGACCGTGGCCCCTAAATCGTACCAACGGAGCCACGATTTCATCCGCGATAGCTACCCAGGGTCGAAACTGTGTCCATATTGCGGGAGACGTTGGCCCATGAGTATCTCCATCCTCGACAGCTCGCCAGTCCCGTTTCGAGACGTTGAGACAGCTTCCACCTCCTTCGCTATACAGTCTATCGACCTAACAGCCTCTCGACCTAACAGCCTCTGATCGTTCCACGCCCTCACAGACGATCTTCACCGGCTCTGGAGACGGCCCTGGCCGTATCCTCGCAGCATCGCGGCCCTCCGCCGTGTATCGAGATGCCAAACTTACCCAGAGTCGGATCGCGAGGGGCATGAGGGCGAGCTCGTCGCAACTCAGTGAGGCTGTGGCTAAACAGAGCCAAAACAAGAGCAGACGGAAGATCTCGATGCGTCTCAGCGTCTTCCTTGCGAGGCCTGACCCATGGGAAATACTAGACAAAGACGAGGAGCCCCAGTGGTCTTTGGCTAGGGAGCTGCTGAAGGTCGCTTTGCGCCCCTTCGTCGACGAGGAACCATCTTTACCTGTCCACTTCTGATTCGACGGCATCTTCTTCCCTCAGTTCAAAGACAAGCCTGCCCTCTCTTCTGTTCTTCAATTCGACAAGAGACTCGTTCAGAACGCCCATATTAAAGAGGGTATCACGGAGCTGAGCGACCTCAACTGGGAGAGACAGACAGTCGCAGAGCTTTTCGGCGAGGACTGCCCTTTCCGTTTCAGTAAAACAGAGGGCAGATATCTCCTTTTCCTTGTTTTCTATGAGCCATTGCCTCCTCGACCACAAGTCCCGGCCCCTCATCATATCAAGCCGCCGAGGTCAGCCGTAAAGCCGTTCAAAAAGGAGAAGGGAATCAAGAAAGAGTTAGTCAAGACCGAGGTGAAGGTACAGCCAGCCTTGTTAATCGGAAGCGAGTTCAACTCGCCCTCCTTGAGCCCCTCTCAGAGCCCAGTTCTACCTCCTTCAAGAGCTAACGCAGAAGACCAGATCGAGGTTATCACTAGCGACGTGGACGAGACCCGCGCGGGTCAGAAACGAGCTCGAGACTCTATAAGCTCAGCACTCTCGGTAGAGGCAGAGGATAAGGAGCTCTCGGCTGGCCCTGCCTTCACTGCCCATGGTCCCGATGCTGGAACCCGAGGAGTTGATACGAGGAGGCCAAGTAGTCGGCATCCTCGTAAACAGACGAGGAAATGGTAGTTACTCTAGCTCAAGGTGACCCAGGTCCCCCATCAGCTCGTCCACACTATTGATAATATCGCCAGGTAGCTCAGTTCCAGAGAGGCCATTGTTAATAGGCTCAAGATAGTTCTGCTCGAGGAGCTGAAGCTAAAGCATTGTCAGCTAGCTTTTGAGTGCGATGGAGTACTTTTTACATACGAATCTCTCTTGCCCTCCAACTGGACTCTCTGGGATACTCAGCACCGGACTTGCCCCGCAGTCGAGATGAACCTAAATCTTGTCTCTAAGCCGTGAGTAGATGGCGAGGTGTGGTCGCTTATGATCAAGCTCCCCATCTAGCTGACCATCGAACCGAAGACCCCGGAGCTGTTGATCACACCAGTCCGTTGTTATTGGGTCAAGAAGATCGTCTATATCGATAGAATCGACAGCGGCCATCATCTGAGCAAGCCCATCTCGAGCCGCAGGCCCTAGATGGACTGCCCAGTTCTCCACTTCGCTTGTATTATACAGATCCATCGGGATCCCGGCGACGAGATGCTCCCTATTCTTCTGTGGTCGGATGCGATGGCCGTTCCACATCTCCGTGAAGTCCGCAATCTCTTGACGGATCATGGGTCCATAGAGAGCATACACCGCGATCTGGTGAGCAAGACGGTTTGGTTGGAAGAGGCCGCTATCAATCAGCTCGTGTGAGAACGCGATCCAGCGCTGACTGACACCTTTGAGTAGCTTTTCCCACCAAGACTCGATCCGTTGGTTCGATGTGCTTGGGCCCCAGATATGACAGGAGCTCAGTCTCGCTCCCTGCCTGTGGACTCGTTGGTCGTTATCCTCGGTGGTATACCGAAACTCCGTCTGATCAAGGTCGGCGAGAATCGCCTGGGCTCCGGCCCAAAGAGGAGTCTCGATACCATGATCCGAGCGGGTGAAAAGGGGGCGGACCCCTGAGTACGATACAGTCCGTAGAAACTGTTTGAGTGAACTCAGCGCAGTCATGTTCCCCCTGCCGACATATATCCAGATGATGGCTCTCGAGTACGTGTCGATACAGGCGTAGATAGAGAAGCCGAAGTTCTTAAGCTTCTCGTACCCATCGAGAGACCACATGAAGTTAGGCCCAGGAACCTGGAAGTTCTTCCGGTGCTTCCAATCAGCAAGGCGTCTTTGTTCGGCCCGCTTCTTCCACTCTGGGTTCGTTTGGTACTCGCGATATAAGGTATTCTGGCCGACAAGGACGCCGGCACGGATGCGGACGTAATGATATAGATACCCCCTGCCAAATCCTCTGATGCTTGAAGACTGACGGTCGTCTTGGAAGAGGAACTCTCTTGCTTTTTTAATAGCCTCCTGTCGTTCGGCCAGATCTCGGAAGCGCCGCTTCATGCCATGCTTCAGACGGTACTCCTGTACAGTCCGCTCGGAGATCTCGATACCGCGTCGCTTGAGATCACGGACGATGGAAGTGTCGCTATATCCGTATCGGTAGAAGTAGCCTTTGATCAGCTCGACGAAGGTGTTGGTATCAATCTTTGAGTGAAGGGGGGAGTACTCCTGGGCACCCCATTCCGCTAACCTCCTTTTCAGGGTTCTGACGTCGAGTACGTGCCCATCGTCGCGGAGATGGGCACATATAGTGTCAATGGATAGTCCTTCTCGCTGCTCGAGGATCCAGTCCTTGACGCGCTCCAAGTCCTTACGGGGCCTCGGCATTGTGTGAGACGCAGACCAGGGGTTCGAGATCGTGGTAGAGGTCGGAGTTCATACCTCCTTCCAAGGCTTCCAGCTGCAATATCCCGCCCCCTCTGAACCGGCCTTATCGGAGCTTCGGCGCCGATGGAATGGCATCAGCACCGATGGAATGGCATCAGCACCGCTTGGTATGGCATCAGCTCTGCTACATTGAAAACAGTGCGCTATTATAAAATACTACGTCACCCCATGCACATTGGAGCGGCGATGGGGTGCATGGGGTAGCCTCAGCCGAAGGCTGTGTGTCCGCGGGCCGGGAAGCTATTACTACTATTGCATTATCTACGTACTGATCCAGTGCCATGGCCATTCTTGGTATTATATATCATGTAAGGACTCCGTGTAAGAACCTGTCGTTTCTTAAGCTCCTGATCCCTTATCTTCATCTTCATGCCACCCGGGGGAGACCGGTAGACCAGGTGATTACGATCAAATGGCGCATCCAACATCAAACCCTCAAGCGTTTTCACACGAGAGACAGCCACGTAGCTTAAACCGGTCTAAAAGTCCAGGCAGGAGAGATCCGTAACGATCATATCTTCTATGATGCTTTGTGACTTGTGCAAGGTAATAGCGTAGCATACGATCAGGGGAAACTGCGTCCGAGCGCAGAGAGTGGCTCCGATGAGGAAGTCCCTCTCAACTGGGAGAATCGGGACAATCTTTTTGCCACCGGGGGTGGTCAGGAACACCCGTCCGTTGTACTTGTCAAACTCCATCATGATAACACAAGGAGGATCTTGGATGGGGTCAGCCCCGGGTGCCCAACCGATGTCGTAAACCGCACCGCGAGCGCCGTTGCAGAGGCCAACTGGCTGCCAAAGGTTGGACGTCAGCATTAGACGGGCGCCAATGCATATGGGAATCTGCTTTGCAAGGTTGCCCGCCTTGTCATCGGGGGCAGCAGCCGCACCAGGGCCGACGTTCTGAGCTTTGACCTGGACGACCGGCCGGCCGAGGCGGTCGAATCGCGCCTCTGGATCTGGAATTCTTCATTTAGTTAGCATTGAATGCCCTACGGAGTGGAGAGACATCTGACATGAGAATTGCACTGATTACGGCACTCCAGGCAATTCTTAGTGTTACCCGCAGATTTCCTTTTGCTAACGAAGTCACCCGCCGGTTTCTCCTCACCACAGCGGGCACAGACGATGGGAATTATGTCATCTTGTAGCCGTTGAGGAGTAGACTTAGGACTCATTGCGCAATGAAGCAAGACATCAAGCAGCATTGTGTACGAAATCCAAAGTAAACAAACCGGGGGTGTGCAAAATCCAACGTAAACAAACCGGGGGTAATGCCAGCTGCCAAAGTATGGTCCCACTTTTTTGAGGCCGTCATCCAATTGTGCCACGTTTTGCGGCCGTCCATACAAATTTTGGACCAATCAGAAACTTTTGCCAATCTTGCACCAAACCCTCATTATTTGGAAACTTAAGAACTGATGTAGAGTCAGCCTTCGGCTGAATCAATACTGTAGCCCCATATAAAAACACCGAAAGCCTATGTGCGAAATACCTCCAGTCATTTTCGTACATGGTTTTGTCACCCATGTGGTAATGTGCGACCGTACGGGTGGCCTGATCTGCATCCCATGTGGGGTGCGCTAGGTGCCCGAATTTACTGAGTAGTTACGGTAACCTCTCGTGCAGGTCATTGGCATCATTGCAACCAACGCACCCTCGATCAAACCACTCTTCCCTGGCCGCCACAAAGGCTCAACCAACCCGAGCAACCCAACAAACCTGGTAACCTATGGTGGTAGCGGTTCGCACCAACTTTCGCGTGTCACAGGACGCCACCATAAAATTCCTGATCAAATATCAGCTGGGAGTAAAGAGCGGATCGTCCAATCTAAGGGTGGAAGTGTTCAGGCTGAGGTTTTCGCCGATGACCAGAGCTTCGATGATATCGGGCATCATGGCGACGGCATTCAGGTCACGAGGGAATACAGAATTGAGGATCAACGGTGCTAACCATCGTGTTGGAAAACAACGTCAAATCAGCCTTCGGCATTTAATGATCCGGTTGGGTCGCTGCAATCTATGCGGCGCTCTTGAATTTGGGGATGAGCATCGTTGGAACTCCTCGGCAACGCTCGGCGCCCCATAGGTTCACGCCTAGGCGCGATTTTACGTGGTCACGCGTAGGCGTGAGTATTATGTAAGCCTTCAATTGTTGGCCGGCGCCATCTAGGCGCACAGGTCCGTACATTTAGTCAGCAACACCCACTGTAATATTTCTGCTTCACCACTGACCGCCTGTAACCCGTACTACTACTACTGTAACCCTTCCATCTCAACTATCATCACTGCAATCAACAAAATGGATTCCAATCCAGCTTCTTTCCCTCATGATAGTCTTTCTCCTCAGCGGTAGTACTTATTGCAAGAAGATTTATTTATAGATATTAGTATATGGGCGGCAACTAGAGGTTTTACATTTATCACACGAAGGTCGACTATTGGCAAGTCTGGTCGACCTACAGTTACATACTCATGCAATCAGTTCCGTTCTGGCTATATCAACATAAATCCAGCCAAGGCGAGCCTCAAGACACGCCTCAAGGCGAGCCTCAAGACACGCCTCAAGACGAGCCTCAAGATACACCTCAAGACGAGCCTCAAGACACGCTTCAAGACGAGACTTTAGGGGCAAAGAGACCACCTACATGTAGTAAGTGTCATATAAAAGGCCACAGAAGAGGTGCAAAATGTTGCCCGTTTAAGTACAAAAGCAGCCCTTGATAGTTGTGATGGAGGGGTTACAGGCGGTCAGTGGTGAAGCAGAAATATTACAGTGGGTGTTGCTGACTAAATGTACGGGCCTGTGACTGTACGGACCTGTGCGCCTAGATGGCGCCGGCCAACAATTGAAGGCTTACATAATACTCGCGCCTACGCGTGACCACGTAAAATCGCGCCTAGGCGTGAACCTATGGGGCGCCGCAACGCTCAGATAACCAAACTGAGGCCCGTATTTGGTGGACATGAACAGCCCCCCATTGTTTATTGTATAATGACGTGTGAATTTGTGGCACTGTGAGGTTTTCCTCTCGTCGCTTATGAAAACGCTATGGAAATTGCAGAACAGCCACTCTAACTTATCCACGCCCTCTATATAAGGTAATACAGGAATTAAGTTACATATTTCATAGTAGAGTAGAAATATATTATATAATGCTCATCAAAGTAGGATAGCATAAACCTATAAGTTGATCGTTGAATCCAATATCGTCCTCCGCATTATTCCTCTCGAGGCCAAGGACAATAAGTATTAACTATGTCAAACATAAAGTATTTAGTTGAGAGAGGGTGGTATATTGGCGCCTTGATGATTTTGTTGCTCATCCAGAACATTACATTTTTGAACGACTCTTGTCACATTTTGGGATCATCGTAAGATGCCTGGAACAGCTTCCAGACCGGCTGCTAGGAATCCGGTCCGGACCGGGTCTCAGACCCCCGGCAGGTGGGTCCTCCGGTCTCAGACCTCCGGACCTTCGTCCCGGAGGCTGCCGGAGGCCGCCCTCAACTTCATCTATAAGACCGTTCCCTAGCCCTTCGTTAGATAGGAAATCAAGAGCTTTCATCATCATCATCCTGATCCTATCCACTCAGTGTGACAACTCTTTGTCTCCCACTGAGATATCCGTCCAGATAAAAGACTCCGCATGCATTCCTTGGATGGGGATCGGGAAACCATCCATGCCGTAAGTCACTTCCCATTTGAATCAACACAAGATGAGAAAGCCAACAATGATTTACAGCGGCAATGAGAGTAAACATTTGTTCCCCCCGTAGAACTCTGGATCAAAATGCTAACGGGTTTTAGTTCGCTAAACTAAACATTGTCGTGCCCACAGTGATGTTCACAGCTTCCTATGACTTTGAGATGTGGAACGAAAAGGGCGATGTGATGAATGATCCGCTACCAGCACTTGTGTTTGATCGTGTTGGGGCGGGACGGCCTAATAAAACGATGTATATGAAGTGTAGGTCTAGGACCCGAGATCTTGAGTGAAATCAGGATCGTTAGTCGGATCATGGGATGAATAAATAGACACTGAAACATCTTGAACGCCTGAGGCCCGAGGCCTTTTCTCCTATATATCTTCTGCCCCTTCTTTGAAGTGTCTCATGTTAACACCACCATGAACGAAGCATGAGTTGTGAGATGTGTCGTAAGCCCTTCCAGCGACCCTGGAACCTAATTGACCAGGGTCATAATAAGCCATTCTAGCCGTCGAACACCTGCTCATGCTACAAACTCCTCAACTTTCTCGTCATATGCGCCGCGACCAATGTCCCCATGCCGCCGATAAATAGACATACAGCAATGGCATTGGGGCCCTTGGGATCGGCTTGTTCTTTGGTGTCTTCAGATAGGTCGGGGTTCTTGCCTGGCTCGAGAATGGCAAAGACGATAGTTGATATAAAGGTGCCCACGAACTGTGGCAGTGTAGTGTAGATGTTGAGAATACCAAAGTAAATCCCAGAAAGCTCTCCAGCGGATGTGGCTGAGGAGTGCTCATTTTCGATGACATGTTCACTCTGGAGCAAAGCATCATTGCCATTGAGGTTGGAAAGTTCGATCTCGGCTTCGTCAGGGATTCGATGATAGGCGCCGTCATGGTTGGTGCCACGGCCAAGCCTGTTAACTTCAATGCCAAGGAAAGCACTCGGAGCCCACATGCCGATTGCTGATGGTCTATGACATGGTTAGTGGAATGCTCTGTAAACTTCAAGGGTACAGTCAAGAGGCTTACATTCCGCAAATACAGACCAACAACGTTGCAAAGCGGAAGCTGGTACTCGCGAGTGGTGCCAGTAGCATAGCGCCTGCGAATATAAGATGTCCCAGAATCCATGCCGTCAGGAGGTCTGGCTTCCTCTGATGGAAACGCATAAGAAAGCCCGTAACCGGCCGTGGCAGTCTTTGAGCGTCAGTCATACATGGGCACTTTCGTTCGTTCGTTCGGTCGGTCGTTCCGTTTAAAACGTTTATGCATGTTAAATCGTTTAACCGTTTAAGGGCATCCTAAAACCGTTTGAACGGTTAAACGATTTTCCAGCCTTGGTACTTGAAAAATCTTTCAAAATGTCAAGCTCCAGAGACCTTTGCTTAGGTCAAGAGCAAGGATCACGACTATCGTGAATAGCTTCACGGTCAGCGTGAACGCTACACCATATCTAGCGTCAGGCAACAGCCTGCTGCTTATGAGATCGGCAGACTGAACACAGGTATAAGAGACTGACTCTCGTCGCTCCTTAGATAGAAGAGATGGTCCTCAATCTACACTGATCTTTTATTCAATGTCTGCATTTGTGTATCGGTGCTAGGTTGACATAAAACCTATTGACATCGGGTCTCAATCCATAATACCAAGTTCAAAATCTCGCTTTTTAACTACCAATATGTTATCTGACACATCGTCTATTATTGGTACTACAGAAACCCCCTTAGATATTAATAGATTGCCGTCAAACTTCCTCTCAATTATGGATATTATGAAGGACCGTTCAAATACACGCGGACGCAAGACTGGAGGTAAAACTATCTATACTTGCACTGTGTGTCGAGATAAACGATACGACCATAAGGCAAATGCTGCCAATCACGTCAGAAACAACCATCCCGTCGCATCCAGATCCACCAGGTCTGTATCGGGCACCCAGCGCTCAATCTCCGCACATTTTCGCCCTGTAGCAAGCAAGGACGCACTTCGAAATGCCTTCAACCCGCAAGCATATCAGGAAGTATTGATCAGCATACTTACGCGTCGGAGAGTGCCCTTTTCGGCTATTGAATGGGACGAGTTTAAACAACTAGCTCTTATGTGTAACCCATATATCAAAGACTCCCTTATTACCTTACGGCGTACGATGGTCTGATATATTGCAGCAAACTATGATTTTTATAGCAGCGAGATCAAGGACAGTCTTACTACTGCGTCAAGTCCGATTTATATCTCAACAGACCTCTGGATATCACCGTATAGACATTCTCTACTTGCTGTGTGTGCACAATGGGTAGATAAAGGCTACAAGCTTCGTAAGGCACTACTATCTCTACCAGAATGTGCAGAGAGTCATTCTGGAGAAGCTCAAGCGCAGGTTATTATTGATATTTTAGAGAAGTACGGGATACAGTCAAAACTTGGTTGGCACACGGGTGACAACGCGACATCAAACGACATATGTCTTGAGTCTATATAATGCAAGCTAATGAGTAGACATAAGGTTAGTTAACTACTCAGTTTAGGCTATAGGCTGATATTGAGTAGATTAAATTCAACGCAAAAGGACGTCGTATATGCTGTATCGCGCATATTATTAATCTATCCCTTTAAGCCTTCCTTCTCGCATCTTCTAAAGAGGCTCTAGTTGCAGCACTCGAGTCAGCATCCGGCGTCACTGGAGAGGAGCTTCTCTCCCAGTTTTCCGAGGTCCTAGCCTCTCATCGAAAGAAGGCTGCCGCCGAACGAAATACATCAAAGAGAAAGAACGGAGAGCCGGCCAGAAAGCACAAGCGCAAGGGCAGCACGGCTAGCAATACGTCCGTGATATCGGCTGACGACATTAGCGGCGTTGAGAATGTCCCTGCATTACGCAAGCTTCATGGCTTAGCTGTGTGGCTAAGTTCATCAAGCCTCCACCAGAATGCATGGGATAAGGCAGTGGGACTTCGTTTAGGGATGGATAATCGTACCCGCTGGTCGTCCTGGTATCAGGTTATTGATTGTGCGATTAGAAAGAAGGATAAAATCCAGTCCTTTATGTCTGATCACGAAGAGGCCATCGGAGACAATCGGCTATTAGTTGGAGATTGGGAGTTGCTAGGCAAAGTACATACATTTCTTCAGCCATTTACTTCAGCAACATTGTATGTAGAGGGAGATGACTCGTCTATCTCACAATCGTTGATGCCGATGGATATGTTGTTACTCCATTACGAAGAACAACAGGTACCCTTCAATCTATCCACATCAAATCGATTACTAACATTGTATCAGAAGATATATCAGTCGGATGAACACTCCGACGAACGGATGGTTCGAGCCATCGATATGGGATGGTTTATCCTCTCTAAATACTACCGCCTAACTGACGAGGTTCCCGTATACGCCGCCGCTCTCCTCCTTGATCCCCGTAAACGCATCGCATATATCAAGCAGAACTGGCCAAAGTAATGGCATAAAGATACTATTGCCTCGGCCATAGCATTCTGGCAAAAGGAATTTAATTACGAGCAACCCAGCGACCATCCCTCCACCCCCACGTCGATGCCACCACCAATGGCAAAGAAGCCAAATCAACTTGCGATACTATCAAAGAAGCTGGAGGTTAGGACTATTAATGCGAGTATTAGGGATGATTTCACTAGCTTCATCAACGTTGATGCAACAGATATCCCTCTGGATTGTACGCCTCTGGAGTGGTGGTGTCAACCACAGCAGAGAAAGCAGTATCCGAAACTTAGCTGCATGGCTATTTCCATTCTTTCTATCCCAGCAGAGTCATCGGAGCCGGAGAGGACGTTTTCTGGGGCAAGAAGAACATATTCATGGGATAGATTACGAATCACATGCAAAACTATCGAGATGATTGAATGTACGGGCAATTGGTTGCGTCAAGGACTTATACGGCCTCTGCATGAGAATGGGATGGGTCTAATCGGAATCCCACGGCCGGAGGGTGACTCTCAGGACGTTGATGATGATAGTGGGTATTATTTCGACTGGTATTAGAGCAGGCGCGGTGGATATTTCTCACCGTCATAAATCGTTCATTCGTTCGTTTAAATCGTTTATTCGTTCGTTTAACCGTTTGCAATATTTTTGAACCGTTCAAACGTTTGAGGAAATATTCGACCGTTTAAACGGTTTGCCCATGTATGACCGACCGTCACAGCGCCCACCTAATAATAGAAAACAAACAAAACAACAGTCACAGCGCCCACCTATCAGTCGCCGGGTACCCGTGGAATTTTGCAGCCACGGGTATCCGTGGCCCTATTGGACCCCGTTGAGAACGGCAAGCAGTACCTGCACCGCGGGGGGTGCAAATACCAACCACGTGACTCGTGCACCGCCGGGGGTGCAACCAAGATCCGTTATCTAGTAGGCCTGAGGGATATCTCTCTTGCACACACCCACAAGGCATTAATTCATGTAATTGAAGGAAGGGGATGATTTGGTGTATATACAGCTATTCAATGTATCACATTTGATCCGTTGGCAACGTACCAGTCTGCGCAAGGCCGTGAATAACATACGATACTTGGTCATAACACCACAGCAGTCATATGTAAGTGAATGACTTCAACGCCTGCAGTATATAAAGCAGGACTCTTCCTCTTGGAAGAAGCCCTCTTTCTACATTAAGCAATACTGTCAAGATGTACAACCGCAATCAAAGCCAGCGTCAGAACCCTCAAGATATCCCCATCTTCGTGGATCATTCAGCAACACCAGCTGGGCCTTTCCCAGTAAATAATAACAACCCGTTTATTCTACGGCCTATTGCCAATAATCAACAAGTGCCGTTACCAGCCCGCCTTCCTCATATTTCAACAGCTCCATTCCCTGTTGAGTATTGGAGGTCTGCTACTACCTTGCTAACAGATCCAACCTCTCCCACTATGCTCTATGCAGACCCCTAAGCACTTGCAAGAGCTCAAGCTACTCAATATCCCCCCAAAGGGGAGCCTGTTATTACAGAGGTACTGCCATTTGGATATCAGGTCAGGGGAGAGTGGCATATTGGGTATCTTAATGACGCTCTTTATCAACGGCAACATCGCATTCATCCAGATGCGACTCCTATGTGGACTCATAATCGATTTCAAACCCTTGATAATTCATATCGCGGTATGAACATCACGGTCCCAGGTACAGTATGGCCAACAGCTGCTGTAGGGATGACCTCCAACCTATCAAATCTCCGGGCAATAGAGGGATCAGGGATTCATATTTGGAACGTTGATCCAAATGGGTATATTATGTGGATGTGGTAGGGAACACAGTGATATCATAGAATAGTTCAATATGATATTGTTATTGCTATATCTCTAGTTATCTTGTAAGTGACAGTAAAGTATACTTAACCCTATATGTAAACTCAACCACAACTCTATTAAATCAAGCCATTGGATTACCATTACTATACTTGGAGATTCGCCTTCTCTTTCTCTTCCCAATGATATATAACAATCATATTTCCTGTTACTATTACCAACGTTACTAGGGGTGGTTCCCATCTCGATAACATCTCCCTTGCAATTCAATATCTCTCTCAGCAGCATCCCATATATCTTGCATACCTCGCCGCCCTGAGAAAGGCTGCTCTGCCATCTCAATCCCTACATTCTGTTCAACTCGCTCATTCTCAGCTCTATCCCAATCAAGATAACTCATCATCTCCTCCTTAGTCCAGTCTCTGATGCTATTTCCCGCCCTGCAACGACTCCCCATTTGCTTGTAGTTAAGACACCAGTCATATTCTGCTTTGCCGTAATGTAGAGGCAGTCCCATAGCCTTGCGGTATTGTTGATTGGTCTTGTAGGCTCCTCGAGGTAACATGGTAAACCAGGCCTCTCGTGCTTCTTTGTACCGTTGGAAGATAGCACGGGGGTCATCAGCTCGTAACGGAGATACTAATCCAGCTGCTGGAGGAGATTGTAGGTGAGTTGTTCTGTATATTGTTGTTGTCTGTGTTCTTGTGCGGGCCACAGTCTCGGATACAGTCTCGGATACAGTCTCGGATACAGTCTCGGATACAGTCTCGGATACCACAGAGCATCCAGTCAGAGATAATGGAGATAATGAGCGGGTGATAGAGCGAGTAAGTGTATGTGTCGTTGTATGTGTCGTTGTATGTGTTGATGCAGAGATTTGAGCAGGAGCCTGAGCAGGAGCCTGAGCAGAAGCCTGACCCTCCAATAGATGTTCGTAACGTAAGGGGCATGCTTTAGACCTCATTGTGTGGCCTTGTGTATGACATTTCGAACACGTTGGCGCTGCCTTTAGTCGTACTGCTTTCTCAACACCTTCAAATACACAGGGCTCACGTTGTGTGCTCGTTGGTGGCAGCGTCGAACTAGCTGTTAGACGATCAAACTGCCTGTGTGGCTCAATAATGAGCTGGGGGGTTCCTGAGCGTTGGAGATACCAATGTGAATGGAAATGATGTAGTAGAAGGGGCTGATTCTGCTCCAGCAAAGACCGAAGGATATGAGCACAAGGCAGACCAAGAGTCTTAGTGAAGACCTCTGTGCATGCAGGAAGTTCTTTTGATAGCCGTTCCCGCTGAACCTCAACCTTATGCAAGGCTTTGTGTGAGATCCAACCACGTATGTTGCTGTACAAAATCCCAGATAGTCGAATAGGTGTGCTGATATGCTGCCTGCCTTGGTTGGCCTCGAGTTCGGAAATCTGGTTGTGCAGAACAAGCTTGATAATCCTCCAGGCCTCAAAGAGGTCAGCTTGTGAGGATTTCATGTGAGATTTAATAAGCTGATGAATGCCCTCGCCCCGTGATGTAACATATTGCTCAAAGTGAAGGTATTGGTTAACCCATGCCTTGGCAAACCTCTCTTTGTAGAGATCGAGCCAGATGTCCATAAGATAGCCTACTTCGTTGATGTGGTCAGGGATATAACGCTCCTTGAACTTCTCAAGCCTCTCGTTGTAGATATCCTCAGTTGCTGAGGCCACAATCTCATGCCAATGGCCGTAGAACTCCTTCCACTCTTCGTATCCCTGAGTATTGTTCTTATCTTGAGTGAATGCAGGCAGACAATAGCTTAGTACTGCTTTGTTGATATGCCACAAGCATAACATCGCAATTGACTCAGGGAAACAAGAGGGAGAGGCAATAGCATTCATACAGGCAAGACAGCGATCTGTGAGTATCACAGATGGAAGGGCTACTCTATGAAGCTGATACATATACCGTAGCTGTTCAAGAGCCCATATGTAATCGACTTCTTCCTCGCCACTAAGGAATGCAAATGCAATACAGAAGGATCGTTGACAAGCATCAACACCAACTATATCGAGAAGAGGCATCTTATACTTATTGGTCTTGTAGGTACAGTCCAGTATAAGCACTTCGGGATATAATTTGAGGTATCCCAGTGACTGCGGATGTGCAAATAATACTGCCACAACTCTACCACTCTCATCAAGGTCAAATCGACTCCAGAAGCCCTCGATTTTGAGCTGTTCGGCAAGGGCATGTATGTTGCTTTGACCTTGAGTAAGCTTCCGTTTGCCTCGTGCAATGCAGTTGTAGATATCTTGCTGTGTGGCAAGTGTAGGTAAGTTTGTGTGCAAATAGGATCTGATCTCCTTTGGCGCAATGCCGGCATTGGCGAGTTGTTGGACTGTTGTTTCCTGCGGGTCTGATAGCTGACGAAGTATCGGATGTTCCCGTTGAGTGTGACTTGGTTCGTGATTGTGTTGATCAAAGCCAGCCCCAGGACGATACTTCAGACTCCACACGGTCTTACATATGCTTTCCTTTGCTATGACAGAGAAGCGGCATCCCGTACGGCGTGAATTCCGCTGCTGTTCCTCTCCGGTCTTGTAGGCAGGAGTGCGCCCTGCTCCACGGTCACAGATGAAGGTAACTATACTTCTTCTACTGGGAGTCATTCTAGATCTTCCGATCACAAAGGCATAACCTCGTGGCGCTGCCCAAGCGTTGATTGCTATACGGACTTCCTCCCGTGAGGCATATTGGCCTTCAGGAGGAAGGGCATCCTCAGGGAAGGAACGGGGAGCCTCAATTGGGTTCATTGTAGCAGGAGAAAGGCGCGGCAAGTTGAATCGATACCGTAGAAGCTGTTGATCATTGAATTGAGGGCCAATTTGCAGTAGGGATGTTATCAAAGGCCAAAAATGCCTCTTAGATAACGGATCTTGGTTGCACCCCCGGCGGTGCACGAGTCACGTGGTTGGTATTTGCACCCCCCGCGGTGCAGGTACTGCTTGCCGGGTATATGCAGTGACAGGCCTGCTTGAAGGCCAATTTCTCCAAGTGTTCAGCATCCTATCCTCAGCAGCTGAAGCACGGTCTGCCAAAATGAGACTGTATGATGTTAGTAGGATTCAATCTGAATAGTTAGTGTGCCTGAGGCTTCTGGTCTATGTTAAGCCTCCCTGTTGTAATGGCAAATTTGACCGTCGCCCGTACTGCCCGCATGTCTGGCGCCTATTTGTTACCGTCAGACGCCGCCTTTCCTCCCAGGAAGTATGATAGGTTTCCCATCTTTGTCTGTGAGCATCGCAGCATGCCTTCTCGTTGTGCGGTCCATTTTGTGCAGCGGAATAGGAAGTGTTCTACTGTCTCTGATGCTTGCCCGCATTCGCAAGTGTCCGATTCCATTGCTCCTATCTTGCACAGAAAGCTGTTAAGTCTCGCCATTCCGGTGCGGAGCTGCGACAGTACGTCTGCTTCCTTCCTCTTCAGCGGGTTATATAGAGTATGGGTATGCTTGCCTGGCAGTGCTGTGTCTATCTGCTTCGAGTATTTCCCGACTCTTTCTGGTAGTGTTCTTGTTTGCCGCTGCTTGGTTATTGCTAGTCTTATTCTTGTGGATCTTGCTAGATGTGGTGGCACGTCTGGTCTGCATTCTCCTTCTGTGGCCTTCCGCGCTGCTGCTTTGGCTTTTGTTCCCAGCGCGAAATCCTCTTCTCCTGCTGGAACCCACAACATCCGGAGAGAGTGGCCCTCGTCTTCGAGACGCTTGATATGGTTGTATATTTGCCGTATGATCTGTTGGCCGGATTGTTGTCGTGGCCGCCGTATGACTTCTAGTGCGGAGCGGCTGCTCGTCATGACAGTCATATCCCGCCGGCAGAGTCCAGACGGCATATATCTCAATACCATCTCTATAGCTCCCAGCTCGGCGATGTATAGGTTCAGCTCCTCCGTCAATCCGAGAGTGATGGAGTAGCTGGCCACTACCTCGTCATCGTTATTGATCGCCGTGTCTCGTACGACACCTCCCATGCCTACCATGCCCCTTCTCTGCGAGGAGCAGGTGGCAATGACTATGCCATCCACCCTCTTTGCTTCTTCCGCCGCTCTCTCCCGGTCAGGGTCGCACGACACCGGGATACGGTCTCGCCATGGTGGTAACGCGTACTCCCGAATGATCTCCATTCGTTCAGTGGCTGTTTCCCCTTGTACTTGAGCAATCCTCTGCATCGGCGATACGAATCGGCGACACACTTTCACTTTCAGTGTCGCCAACGGGTGTGTCCTGGGAAGGGTCCGGAGGTTGATCCAAAACCTTGTTGCCGCTTGCGTATGCCGTTCTTGCACCGATTGGATGCTAGCTTCGGCCTCTGCCACCGCCGTTGCGACGGTCTGGAAAGCTCCCGTGATCGCCTGTGCTCCGACCATCTGTGCCTTGTCCAGCCAAGCAGCTTCTCTAATGCCACATGAGTGCGTCCACACGCTGGACGCATAGTCCATGGTGAGAGCTACTGTTGCTATGAATAGTTGTCTCGCCGTCCGCGGTGACAGCATTTTCAGTCTTCTCAAACACATAGCAGCCGAGAGCCCCTTTGCTGCGGCTCTAGCTATGTGTTCCTTGTACTGCAGTTTCGCGTCCATGACCACTCCCAGGATCTTGGCGCTTGCTTTTGGTTTGACTACTTTTCCTTTGATTATGAACGGTTTGTCGCTGGTACGTGCGGCGTTTTGCGTGAAATGCACGATGGCCGTTTTGTCTCCGTTGAACGTTGCACCGCTCCGTCTTTCCCAGCCCAGTGCTTCGTCTATAATTGATTGGATGCCGGCTCGATTCTCCTCTGCTGTTGGTCCTACTACCCAGGCTGAGTAGTCGTCTATAAATGCCATCGAACCACCTTTTGTGTTGATTCTTCTCTGCACTAAATCTGTATTGAAGAATAAGAATAATATCGACGACAGCGGTGATCCTTGCGGGAGACCTGCCTGTGGCAACTCCCGTAGCTGTGATGTGTGCCTATTTACCACCACGGTGGCCATTCGTTCAGAGCAAAAGGCGTTAATCTATCTCACCAGTCCACCAGGTATGCCTCTTGCCTTCAGCCTCTTCAGTAGTCGTTCTTTGAATACTCTATTGTAAGCGCCTTTGATGTCGAAACTGATTAGACTGAGCACCCTGCCGGCCCTCTATGCCTTATAGATCTGCTCCTGCAGCAGTATTAGTGCTTGTTCGGCTGACCTTCGCTTCCTTGCCCCGAAGTGGTTTGCGGGCAGCAGTCTATAGCTCTTCACAATATAGGATATCCGCTCTGCAACGACTGCCTCGAGTATCTTGCCCAGTGTTGATAGCAGCGATATCGGTCTCTATGCCTTGGCCACTGTGTAGTCTCCTTTGTCTGCTTTCTTTAGCGGGATGATCTTCGCACTCCTCCATTGGTGGGGTACCACACCATCCCTGAGGGATGAGTCGAAGAGGTGCAAGACACGGTATCTAACCACTGGCTAAAGCTGTTTCCACACCATTGCTGGCAGACTATCCTCTCCAGGCGCTTTCCAAGGTTTCGCTGCTAGCACTTTTCCTTCAACTTCCTCTATGGTGAGGTCTGGTATGTGCACTTCCCTCCGTTGCGGTCGGTTACCTTCATCTTTAATTCTGGCCGGCAACGGCGGGAAGAACGTGCTAAACAGCTCCTCTGCCTGCTCCACCCTATCTTTTGTGGTGGAGCCGTCTTGTCTCTTCAAAGGGGGTACCCTGTTGTCTATGATGTCTTTTCCAGGTTTCAAGTATTTGGCCGCCTTCCATATGTTGACATCTTCTGCCAGGAAATCGTCCCAGTGCAGTTTCTTCTGTTTCCGGATGGCATTATGGTACTCCTTGGATGCTTCCTTGGCCCGTCTTTCCAGGTCGTGCCTCATCTGACCTGCTCGCCGCTGTACCCTGGCCTGATTCCGCCAGAACGTATACACCTGCCGAAGTCTTATCAAATCCTTCGTCCACCAGCGCTTCGCGTACGGTACTGGTTGTGCTTGGGGCGTCAGCTCGTGGATCGCCTCGAGGATGACCCTCATTAACTGGTCTGTCTGTTCCTGCACGCTGACAGTCCAGGGAAGCTCTTGGAGATTGTCCTCCACCCTGGTTCTGATTGTTGTCCATGGTGCATTCTTGAATAACAGTCCTTCCGCGGCAATCCGATCAGGCCTCGCGAGATCGAACGTCGTTTGGATCGCCCGGTGGTCCGATCCGTGTTCTGTCGGGTGTATGGAGCACGTCACCATTTCGTCTGCCGCTTCCGCCGTCGCCAGCACCAGGTCGATTGTGCTTTCCTTGTCGGGGCCTTGCCATGTCTTTGTGCCTCTCGGGAGAAGGCTGCAAAGACCGTGTTCGTTCATGAGGTCGATGATCGGTTCGGCCTCGCTTTGCCTTGCCAATGGCACGTCGTCTCCTCCCCATAGCCGGTCGTGCTGGTTAAAATCTCCTGCCAGTAAGACGTCCACCACCATCCCTGTCCTGCTCCTGAGGTCGAGGATCACCTGGTGCAGGGTATGGCATGTGTGTCGAAGAGTCTGAGGCTTGCCCCCCGGCACGTACACTGACACGACCAACACTATTCGGTCCGGAAGTCGTATGGTTGCTGCTGTCAAGTCCGGGGACTGTATTGGTACTTGCTCGGCCTCCAAATCCCTATTCACCCACAACATGCTCCGGATTGGCTATCTGCCATCTCTCCAAATTGTAGGAACCATTTTGATCCATTTGGGGTGTCCCATAGGGACTGTAAGAAGTTTGCCGTCAATTTTCCGTGCCTGTGGTTCTTGGATCGCTATAACTACAAAATCTTGGAGTTGCTTATCATTCATTAGGCTTTCATGTACCATATCCTGTTTTCTCACATTCAGTTGGATTACCTGAAACATCCTACTCATGCCGGGTAGGATAGAGTTTCGGGCAGCTTCTGCTGAACGACTCGTGCGGTCCACCACAGGGCACACACTTGGGTACCTGCGTCTGGCACTCACTATGATGATGGCCTTCGGCGGCGCATCTTGCACATACCCGATTCTTGCTGCACGAGAAGGCCTTATGGCCAAGCTCCTGGCAGTTGTAGCATTGTATCGGTCCGGTTCTCCGCTCGAATGCGTTGGTGTATGCCGATTTACCGGCTGCAAGGAAGTAGCGTTCCTGTAGGAGTCTCCTAGCATCGCTGTTTTTGGTAAGGTATGCCACTATGGATCCATACGCCTTTGCGCTGTCCTTTCGGCTCAACCAGGCGATCTTTGCAATTTGGATTTCGTTCTCTTGGCCCAAGGCTTCCATTGCTCCAGGGAGGACCTTGCCTTCCTGGTTAAGGACGGCGGTACGGTTCATATTGTCAACTTTGACGGGGTACAGTTGGTCTCGGAGCACCCTCGTGCCTGGGGCCTTCTTGGCCTCGATGATCATCTTGATCCTCTTTAATTCTTCCTTATTCCTACCGATGATCCTCAGGCGCTTGGTATTTCGTCTATCTCTGGTTACCGCAACACATCGCCAGCTAGATTGGTCGCTGGATGCTCGTATTTCCTGTTCAATAGTCCTGCGAATGACTGCTGGTGCAGTATCTCCAATATGATCCTCGGGCACCCTAGATGTGTCTACTGTGCAGAATATTGGTTCCGGGGTTGCTGATCGGACCGTGGATGGGCTTTGAGTGGTGATACTAGCAGGCGTCATTCTAGCAGCATCTGCATATGTCTGACCAGGCGACCTTGCTGCATGAGCATTGTTTAAGGCGTCCAGTTGTAGCCGGGTCTGCTCCAACTCGCTGCAAACCTGGGTAAGCTGCTCTCGGACTTGAGATAATTCTTGTGCCATCTGGGCCGTGGTCCTAGTGACTTCTTCAGCCATGCGGTTGCTAAGTTTTGTAAACTCGAGCTGAAACTCTGCCTTCATCGTTGCCATTCTCTTATTGAAGTCTTGTTCTAGGAGTCGTTCCAGACCCTGGATTGCCTCCGTCATGCTGCCAGCTGCCTTAGGCGTGGTCCTTTTCTTAGTTCTGGTGTGACTCAGAGCTTCCTCACTGCTCTCCTCCTCCTGCCATTCCATATCACCATTTTGCTGTTCGGATTCCAATGCCCTCGTCGTTCTGGTCCTTTTACGCAGGGGACGATGATATCCCCCGCCCGGAACATCCGGTTCGCCTTCCATGACGACAATGACGTCTGAAGCGGGGTTCGCAACACCAGACATCCGCCAAAGGCCTGAATCTCCGCCAAGCGGCTACCGGGTATTTCAAAAGTTATAAAGAAGATAAATAATGAGATTTCGAGAAGTGTCCGACTTCCTGGAGCTCTCGATATCCCGTATCTAATGATCTCGGTCTGTCGGAGGTCTCTCGCACTACACGGACCTCTGCTGCTTGGCCATATCGTGTAAGGGGCAAGCCCGCAAAAAAACATCCGTAGCCAATAGAAAGGCGTGTTTTGAAAGCTTAGTCAGAAAACGCGCCCTAGTCGCCGCGTCCTGGGATTCTTGCATCGGTGCCATTGTAATTAATTAAAAGTTTATAGAGTTGCTGTCGTAGACAGCGATGGAAGCCCAATAAGCGTATATAATAGAGATAATGAATGAGCCTTGTTTTCTACATAGGGAATCGCGTATAGAGCGCCGTTTAGTACGTGGGAGCGGAGCCCCTATTGTGGGTCTGCTCCCGTTGGTCCTTGACTAATCATATCTAGCCACCTTACAACAGTTGCTCAACTTCTCCCTAGCGACAAATGGCTTTCATCCCCCTAGTGTCACGACACCTTCGCAATCTCTTCCTCCAACTTCTGCCAGTCGCCCGGAAGTAGCAACGCGGTGATCCAACAATTGCCACTCAGGTCCTTCCCCACGATGTTGAATACATTCCTAGTCCAGGCACTCGACACCATGGGCTGGCTGTGCATGTACACGGGTTTCCCTCGTGTCATCTCCTTTCCACCTGCACCGCCACTTTTGACCACCGCCGGCGCGAAGTCAATCACATCGTAGAAGTTGGCCTTTGTCCAGTTGCTGAAGATGACGAGCAGCGAGTCCGGCTCTCCATACAGCGGTCCTTGGTATTTCCTTCCCCCGGCCCGCAGTCGTCGCATCGAGGTCCGGAGCTGGGGGTCAGTTGCCTGCCGCTGCAGGTCCTCGCGGATCATGTACGCTAGCATCCCCAGGGGCACATGGAGAAGATCTGCCGCGGACATGATGGTATAGGATGAAAGAGTGAGGTTCTGCACGTAGGCAGCGCCGGGGACCCAGGCGGCCTTGACGCGGCTTCTCCGTATGTCCACCGCGTTATAGATGGTTGCGGGCCGTGATCCTCCTCTGGATTTGGCGATGAAGCGCGTCGCCCAGGCAGTGAGAACGTCGCCTTCACTCACGAAAGCAGCCTCGGCGCCTCCATTTTGTGGACCAAGGTCGTCCAATGCAGTCTCTCGCAGCTTCGCGACGAACTTGGGCGGGAGGCATATCATGCGTGACTCGATGGCGGGATGCCAACATACGTCCCACATGAATCGGAGGATGAATCTCAGCAACCTGACGCCCTTTAGCTCCTTGGGCGCGAGGACTGACGGCTCCTGGTCATTGTCTGCGTCGGTTCCCGCCCCATTTAAAACATCCTCTCGCGCACCCTCCAATGGCGAGACCTCGTCCTCTCGACCTGCCAGCACCTTGGACCAGGCAGCGACAAGATCACGCTGGCCGAGGGCGCCGGTCATTGTGTGCGGAAAAAGCAGGGCTACAAGCGTTGCGTCACTAAAGGAGGTGATGTGCAGCGCAAGCTGTGGCTCGTCACTGTAGAGGAAGTCCTCCAGGGTGGTAGGCGCATCTGCACGGGCGCCGAAGGAGCGGAAGTGAAAGGCCCCCGGGTGCATCAAAGCCGTATCCGTGGCCCTCGGCAGCTGGCTTGCAAGAGGGTGCTCTCTGATACTAATGTCGAAAACGTTGCGCGTGTATCGCACTGCCGGACGATTGGAGGTGAACTCCTTAGGGACATGGATCTCCAACTTACCGTCGGACTATGATATATGAAGGTAAGCAAGCGGATGCGGGTGGCGGGACAGGTCGAAGGAGCAGCTCACTCTCGTTCGGACGCGGCCGCCGAGTTTCCTCCAGTCGCCTCTCTCCAACAGCTTTGCGAGGGCATTGTGCAGCTTGTCCGCGTCAAGAACGTCGTTGAAGCGCAGGGTCCAACTCAGGACCATTGCGCGATAGCTTGGCAGGTCATCGAGGAAGTGAACCGGGTACACATCGTCGGTTTCGACCTTGGGCGGTTGGCGTCTTGGGGTCGATTCGAGGCCCAAGTAATACCGCAGAGTGTCCATATTGTTCTGTTCCCGATACTGCAGCGTGCCGTCTTTGAGATGGAGACGGAGGAGAACCACGGGCAAGACATCGGTGGGCGGGCGCTCGACGCTTTTATGCTTTCATTGAAACGCAACGCAGCGCCGACTGGCGCCAGGGGTTACGTTCCTCTCGCTTGCCGCCGACGATTCTGCGTTACTATGTTGCTATGAGCAGTTTTTTCTTTCCGTTTTTTCTTTCCAGGTTCCGTCGCTAGCAAGGGCCCCATATCGTGTACTTCGAGAATTATGAGGCGGAATCTACCTAACAAAGGGAAAAAAAAACCTTAGCCTCATACTGTAGTACCGTACAATGCTTCGAGGCAAAGTTTTCGCTCCCCATCAGGTATCTGTCCCCCGCAATTCTGATAGTACATCGAAGACCAGGGGTGTTTGGCAGAGGACAAGGGGGTCGTAGGGGAGCCTTGCTAGTGCCCGATACTTGTTCAGAAGTCAGAACTCACCCATATTACCATAGGAATGGAGCCGTGGACCCACACGGTTCACCATGGCTGCCCACTAGGTACTCAAACAGCCTAGTGTATTGGTTCTCCTTCTTTTTATGGAGAAGCTAGGCTGCGCGAGTTGACAGAGTTTTTACGGTACTCAGCCGAGATCTGTAGGTGACCGAGCGACGGGAATTTCGGCCAGCGCGGACTTCATCAAGTTCCCGGCTCCGTGAAGTACGGTACAAGGCCCGTGCGTGGCAGGGACTAGAAAACTTTGCACAGCTCGACGGCACTTAGGAACTTCTTTCTTTCTTCTTTATATTTGATGTAAAATAGCATCCTGGACTAGATAGCTGGAATACAGTTACTAGAGGCCGTTCACACCCTGGTTTTGTGACACCGTACGGAGGACCATTTCAAAAGTTTTGTCCAAGGCTAAAGACGCCACATCCCTTGGCCCTTGTCAGTTACCTGAGGTACATCAAGGATAAGGTCGCTTCACTGAGCCATGCGCTACGCCTTCTATAACTTCAGAGGCAATAGGTGTCACCGGCCAAGAGCTAGCGGTCGCTAGTGCGCTATAATTTGACCCCTTTCAGGGCTCATGGGATGAGGGAAGTACTTAGTGTACTTATCCTAGCATTGATTGGTTCACTGGATATCGTTGCTTTTTCTTAGGACAAAACTTTTGAAATGGTCCTCCGTACCAACCTTGCATTCTCGGTTAACTGCCAGGAAACGTACTTAGCGTCCACAACGGGCGTCCGTGGATTGGTCGATTCCCTTCCCTGGTCTGCAGTCTGGTCTAATAGTCTAAATGGTCTGGACTATTGGGAGAGCTGTCTGAATGTCATCTGTGGTCTGTGGAGCCATCACACGGACAGTAATATCACCGCTGCCCGACTAGGGGCTTGTGTTTGGCGAGTCACATTCAATCCTAGGACCCAAATGGCTTCACAGCCGAAGTCTTCCTGAGTACACGTTCAAAGTTGGGCAGATTGTGCTGATTCACGGTTGGGAGGGGCGGAGGCGACACCCGTGTACTCGTAGTCGACAACATTGAACTCGGGATATCATCCGCAGGGGTCAAAATGGTTGCCCGAAGCGGGCGTCATACCAATTACGAATAGGTACGGATATACCAAGCATGTGTCCTTCCGATGCTCGACTACGCCTCGACGGTCTGCCATAATCCCCTCAAGTACAAGGATGCCGGCAGCTCTCTCCCTCCTCCTCCAAGGCCTATTCTGCCACCTGCCCATTCGCAAATTGAGAGTTCTCAGTGCCATGGAGGAGGCCCAGAATAGGGTTCCGCATCGATCAACGATGGCGATCAATTAGGACCCTGTATCGCCATCGGAGCGATCGATATCGACACCATCGCCAACCCCCTGCTTGCCCCATTTATTACCAAATCAGGAACTCCTGATGCTTTCCGAAAGTTGTAACTTATACATTCCGATCAGGTTCTATTCTATCATGCTATCCACTGTCAGGGATGCTCTCTATTATATCCTCGGCCTGCTGTAGGACACCCTGAAACGTATCTAAGGGAATAGTAGGCTTGTAGAAACCCTCCTTGCTCCACGAACGAAGACATTGAGCCATTGTGGTGATGATATGCCGCAGTCGATTTCTGACCAGTGTGATCATCTGTCCAGCGCTGCTAGAGCTTCTCTCTGATTCCGCAGAAGAGGAAGGTATACTGAGAAAGTCTATAGCCATGATCCCTACTGTTGGAAATCTCTGAAGATTTTGTTGCCACCACTGTAGCGGCGGAAAAGGTCAATGGCCAACACCCCAAATCGGTAGCAATTCCTAAGGAGAGTGCACAGAAAAGCGTATTTATCTGGGTTCCTCTCTAGGGTTGTGCGCTAGGCACAGGCATATGTGTCCTTATGCAAGGTAGCCCTTGGGGGGCCACCTATCTTCTTACACTCAGAGCATTAGGGGAATCTTATGTAAAGGTACCGTGGAAGATGCAATAGGAGTGAATCAGAGGTAAAGAAATCTCGGAGTCTCGGGCACTTCTAAGTCTAGATAGATTTTTGGGTTCGGGCTCGGGGCCTTCTTATTATCCGCGCTGTTTTAAAGCACCTCGGTTAAACGATGTAAGCAGCGGGGTCATTTCTACTTTTCCCTATCTATGACGTGGCTTCACAACTCCGCCGACAGTTGACTTCCGTCCACTACTTGCTAGCCCATTTTCAGACGACCATTGAAACTCTACTCCGTAAACCCCGCAGCCGCGCAACCCAGCGTTGCCCTCTGACCACACGATTCATGTGTTTCGTTGTCCAGGTGATACGATTAAAAGAACTTTTCGATATCCGCAGCAACACTAATATTACGGCCGTAACCATATTGGAAATTGCGCCTCTTTGAAATTAGCCCAACTTTGCCGGCATTCGGATCCGTGTTCGGGCGTGTCCCAAAAGTCCGCTGCACCCATACTAGATCAGGATCAACTGTGTGGAAGGGGGTCGAGTTCGGGTAGCATCAACTTCCCGGCAGGACTATTGAGGCAGTGATGTGTTCAAAGGCGGCGTCTGCTTATCAACCCGATATTGCTAGGGTCTGTTTCTCATGTCCGTTTACTTCCACTATCTAGGCGGTGTACTTTTTCTTTTCGTTTTAGGGTTTCACCTTGGGCACCTGGCTGTGGATGCTGCTCCTTCTTAAAGTCCCGATCGCCTCCCCTGCTACTGACTGCGATTCCTTAAGTTGTGGAAGCTTCGATTAATTCACTTCAACTGTATATTAAATGCTTTGAAAATGACTTCTAAGCCACCAGCTCAGTGCTGTTCAGTGGGCGTGAAACACAGGTGAGGCCTCACTATGATCTACTACCTTCCCTTGGCTGCTATGATGCCCTATCGAGCAACCCCCCTTTTCGAACTCTCCTATCTAATACCTAGGTAAACTGATTTACTAACCCTTTGAAGTGGCACACCTCGAGGCACACGTGCCCAAGTTGACGGGAAATGGGACGCCTATCTCGCTATTCCACCGGTAGACAAGGCACACAAAGCGACGGGCATCCTATTCTGTCCGGACGTCATTGGCATTTGGGAAAATAGCTGCCTATTGGCAGACCAATTCGCCGCTAACGGGTATCTGACCATGATTATCGACCTCTTCAACGGTGACCCCGTACCCCTCAATAGTCCTTCTGACTTCGACCTGATGAAGTGGCTAAGGGAGGGAAGCGACGGCAAGAATCCGCACACTGTGGAGGCGGTTGATCCTATTATTGAGGCCGCCATCAGGAAGTTAAAGGATGAGTATGGTATAAAAAAGCTTGGCGCTGTTGGGTACTGCTATGGTGCTAAGGTATGTTCTCTAGTAGAGGATTGTCAGTGGAATAACCCTGACCTGTTCTGGTTATAGTATGTTGTCCGCTTTTGTAACAAAGGCATCGACGCTGGTTACCTCGCCCACCCCAGTTTTGTTGAGGAAGAGGAACTCACGGCTATCACAATGCCGCTATCTATTGCCGCCGCCGAGACTGATACCATATTCCCGGCCGAGAACCGCTACAGGTCTGAGGAGATTCTAAAAGCTGGCGGCAGTCCATACCAGATAAACCTTTTTTCTGGTGTTGTGCATGGCTTTGCCGTTCGTGGTGACTCCTCAAAGCGAGTTGAGCGATTTGCGAAGGAGCAAGCCTTTTATCAGGCTGTTGTTTGGTTCAATGAGTACCTTACCTGACTAGGAGACAGGTATCGGGACATAAAGAGCTGGAAACGGGTATTCATGCTTTCGCGCGCTAGGTATTGATATCTTGGCTTTTTCGATTTTTCTTTTCAAGACCTATTAGTGGTTACAAATCGAGGGCATTGTTCACAGCGGCCTGACAATTGGCACTTTAAGTCTGGGGAACGAGTCGAAGCACCAGATTGGGCGATGACTCGGTGGTATAGTTCCAGACATGAGGCCAAGATATCTATCGCAGGCCAAATCCTTGTTGATGCCCATAAGCTACTCCGTCTCACCAGCCCCGGTGCCAGCCTTTACTTATGCGGCTGCCGATCTCCCGGAGTCTCCTTGCATTACCTGGGATCTCTCTTTTGCTATACTTAAGCCCAGCTTCGGGCTCCTCTTTGAAGTAGTTGTACTTAGTGGGCAGTTCGTGCCATGCAAGTCAGTTGGTACTGTTAGGTCCATCACCTCCCTGCCCACTGCCGCTCTAACTGATGGCAGAGATGTATTGCTCTTTATTGAGAAGGTGCGAGAAATGAGGGGTTTCGTTGAATGCTTCTCTCTCGGACGTGACGGAGTCGGGATCCGCAGAAGCTCCCGTGTTTACGAACAGAGTAGCCTCTGGCTTGGGGAGGAGCATATCTTATGCTGCTATCTGCGACATGAATATCCACCGAAAGGGCCATATAGTGCCAATTAGTATCTTCTGGTGCCATATTGGCCTTCAAAGCCAGTAGTTTCGCCCTACTCTCTTCGGCATCAAGTAACCCAAGGTAAGGTCATTAATATTGACTCTGAAATCTAGCCTGATTATTGCACATTCTTTCTCTGATAGTTTCAGGGACCTTGTAGAGGGGAAAGGTCGTGGGATCAATTTCTTGCTCTAGTTGGTCATCGGCCAATAACCCGCTGGAGGCATAGCTAACTCATTATAACAGTGGCCCTCCAGGCGCTGGGACAACCCTGACCGTCTGACGGCGGAGACGATCGCCGAGACCTACCAGAGACCGCTCTACACTGTCCCAGCAGGATAGACAGGAGTGGATCCAGTGAAGGTAGAAAGAATCCTGACGACTATTTTCAAGATTGCGAGCCGCTGGAAAGCGATCCTGCTTCTGGATGAGGCGGAGTATTTCTGGCCCAGCGCTCGAATGATCCTCATCTCAACGCTCTCGTCTCTGTATTTCTGCGTGAACTGGAACAGTACGAAAGGGCCATGAGCCTTTGCGAAGGTATTCACCCATTTAAAGAGAACCTCGACTGATGGTGCCGCGTCGCCTGGGATTGGTGGATTTGGGATGGGGTCTGGGGTAGGCGACGAGGATTGTTGGAAAGGGGAAGATCTGACTGTCTGTGGGGGTGATGATGCTTGGGGGGATTGGGTAGATAGCCCTCGTTGTAGTTGGGGGCCTTGGGGCAGATTGTGATGGAGAGTAGGATGGTAGTGGGTCGGTTTCAGGGCCTGGTATACGTATTCTAACTCGCTGCGATCGTGTTCGTCCAAATAGGAAATCATTCGAAAGGTGTATCTCGTGATCGAAACGGAGCTCCCATGGTGGCTCATGGAGCCCCTGCGATCCATGAGGCCGTGGAAGCTTGTAAACGTCTGTGGATAAGATGCGAAGAGATTTCCGAGCGCATCTTCGTCGCCGATACCGTACAGCGGGGTTCCAAAAGTCTTGCAACGCCACGCGACTTTTTCGCGACCAGGGTCAAGGATCCGAACCGCGTTTTTTGCTCCTTCATCTTCAACATCTCACAACTTTTTGTTATGACGTCCAATTTACGATCTTTTGGGACCATAATATCCGGAAATCGCCAAGGAAAACAACGAACTAGCCCCGAGCTTCGTGCGGCTATTATTGCGGCCGTGCAAGCTGGAGAAAAAAGGAGTGTGGTTGCGACGCGTTTTGGGGTCACGACAGCCACAATCAGCCGTCTGCTTCAACGGCTCGAGATAACCGCATCAATCGATCCTAGCCCTCAGTCCGGGCGTCCCCCAAGTCTGACGCCTCGGGCGAAAAGGGCTATTATTCACGCTGTACGACAGGACGAAGGCGTCTCAAGGAAAGATCTGGTGGATGACCTGAGTCTTGGGGTGAGCGCGACGACTGTACGCCGGGCTTTAAATGAGGTCAACTTACGCAAATGGCAAGCTAGAAAGAGGATCTTTTTACGAAAGGAAGATGCAGCTCAACGGCTTCAGTTTACGCGCGACTGGGCGAAAAAAGAGGAAGAATTGAGTGAGGTATGGCTGAGTGTTTAAGATGTCCCCGTCTGCTACTGTACCTATTACTTACACCCCTTAGATTATCTTCTCTGATGAATGTTCTGCTGCAAATGGCAGCGCCAATCCAGGTACCTGGGTCTGGAGGTTCACCCATGAGATCTATGACCTAAAATTCGTCAACAAAATGGCCCATGGCAAGGGTGATGTGACGATAATGGTGTGGGGTGCAATTTGCAAGAGAAGCCGAAGCAAGCTGGTTATTATGACTCGGGATACAGCCTCCAAGCGCGGAGGCTACTCATCAAAGAGCTATATTGAAGCTCTGACTTCTGGGCTTCTTCCTGATTATAACGGCACCCGGCATTTTCAGCAGGATAATGCCGGAATTCACACATCAAAGGTCTCAATGAGCTTTCTGCTCGAGCACGGGATCTCTCTTATTGACTGGCCGCCTCACAGCCCCGATCTGAACCCCATCGAGCATGTTTGGGCCAGACTAAAGAGAGATCTCTATAGAATGTTCCCTTGGGTCTCCAAATTGAAGAAAAACGCAGCCGATATCGCTAAATTTAAAGTGTGCTTGGAAGCGGCGTGGGAAGCTATCCCTCAAGACTTCATTCGGGGCCTGCTGGAGTCTATGCCGCGTAGGGTGGAGGCTTGCCGTAAAGCTAGGGGTTGGTATACAAAATATTAAAGCCACGCCTCTGAGGAATCCAAAAATGTAGTTACTTTTATTACAGCTAGTCTGTGGCCTGTTTAATTGGTATCTTTATTGCATGCGTTCCGGTGAGGGTGGTGGTGTAAGTGGGGCTGTTGCAAGACTTTTGGAACCCCGCTGTAGTACTGGCCGATACTCGCGGTGCTACGAGCTCACTGTGGTCTATCCGTACGTAGCGGTGGGCTGAACCCGGCTTGTCGGCTCTGTCGCTGTCGTTTTCGAGGACGTGATTGATGGCTAGGCCTTCGGGTTCGGCGTCTTGAATCGCTCTCTGAGCTAGGAGGAGACTCGGATTGGGACATAATGAAGGTCTTTATCTTCAAGGGCTGGGAGACTGGCAATGGATAGCTATCTGATTGACAGCTGGACCGCGTCGCGTCAGTCACTAAGGGATGATTATGGACAGCTAAACTCTGGGTACAAATTAAGGTTAGAGCTGTCGGCAGACCGAGATGTACTAACAAAAGAGGGTCCTATCTAATCAGATGTCATAAAAGTCATGCCCGTGTAAGAGTCATGCCCGTGTATCAAAAATGTCATGCCCGTATATCTATTCCCCTTTTAATATCCTCGTTCTCTTCGTGTCTGACAACTCTATGCCCAACGAGTTATGGGGTCAATCCCGCCGTCCATCGACGTCTCAGTCGTTGAGTCAGTGCGGCTCGTGACAGAAAGCGAGGAGAGAGTCGTTGCTCTCTCGCTTTTAGACTGCACCACAGCCGAATTCGCAGCAGGAAGTGCTTTTTGGCTATACGAGAAACTTAAACTCCCAGAGTCAAAAATCTCAACTTGTCGTTTCATCTTCGTGACTCCCTCGCTACTATTCTGGAGGCCTACCCACAATGGTGTGAGCAGCTCAAGGTTATCAACAGCAGAGATGGAACTGCCCCGCCCGAAGCAGCACATCTTCCACCTCATGCCCGACGATTCGGCCGCATCTATGCACATTTTGGAACAGCCGAGGACCCGGACGTTGAGTTTGTCTTTGCCAAAAGTTCCGTAACCCTCCAATCTCTCTATCCCGCACACCGCACTCAAGAAGGTCCTGCGAAACGGCCAATTTTCAACGGTTCATGGCAACTGGGACTATTGCGAAACCGCTAGGGTTCAGTGCGGATGAAGAAACTGGACTACCTAAGCTGCTGATGGCCATCCTAGTTACGCAGCTGGCCTGCGGAGCCTTGGTTCTGGCGTTGCATGGCACGCATCCTCTGGCCGATGCTACGACCTTCATCTCTTTTCTTAAAGACTGGGCCCTCATCAGTCGCTTTATTTTGAATGATGAGCCTCTGCCTCAGTTGACGCCTGTCTTTGATCCCGCGCTGCTGAACGCTCAAGCAGCCGGCGGTATCAACGTCGACCAGCCAGACGCGGATATCATACGACGGGCAATGAGTTTGCCCATGCACAGATATGACTGGTGGGCTTCAGCAGCTACCTGTCCCTGGCCATTTCAGATTCCAACTCCTTTCAAATCTAAAGAGTTAACACGGACGGGAAAGGTGATGCCCTGGGCTGAGTGGGATCTTGCTGTACCAGTGTCCAACTACGTGGTTCACTTGAATCGAAGCCAGATCGATCATTTGTGGAACAAAGCCACCAAGAACGCGTCACAAAAGCTCAGTCGACACGACGCGGTTTTGGGCCACATATGGTCCTGCATTGCCCGCGCTCGCGGCTTGGCAGAAGACAATGGTCCTATCCATTGTGATCTTGTGTATGGAGTACGCCCTTCTTTCAGACTGGGCGAGAAGTTCCTGGGATCGCCAGTCACAATGATGAATGTGGAACTGTCAGGATTCGATGAGGCAAACCCTTCCAACCTGAGAGCAGTGGCAACTAATGGAAACGTTCTGATTAAGGAAGCACCCCCGGTTGGAAAAACATCTGGCGAATCGTCTTACTGGACGGACAACGGCGTCGATGTCTCCATCCATATTCGGACCGAGGATACGCAACGACTTGCTAAGGACCCGTCTCTCTTTCCATCAGATGTGTGATTTAATAATACTAGCTAGACTAATGGTACCAAAACAGTATCTGTGCTCCATTGTTAAGACAAGTAACTACTTGGTCAAACGATTCAGATAAGTAAGGTAACGAGTTTAGAAAAAGATGTTTGTGTAAGTCACATGTGGCTGGAAACTTGATGTGTTTAGGAAATCTAAGGTAATGAATGAGTGCAGTGTCAAATCCGAGTGTGTTGTCTAAGTCTAAGTGAGGTTCGATCTATGATTAACAATCCTTCCTATACCCTATCCTTATTTGCATTCGCCAAGTAAGAAAAAGAAAAAAAAGGGTTCTGAAAACCCCCAAAAGTTTAGGCTTTCTTCTTGCCCTTTGGCATGCGAACAAGCCAGTAGAGGCCGAGAGAAGCCACAATGTTGACGGCAATGTACACCATGCCAATACCCCAGTCTCTCCATCGGTGCTCGTAGCTGGAGCTGATGCTATCCAGGAAGACGTTGGTGTCCTTAATGGTACAGAAGTTGCAGTTCTCAGTTGCGTCTTCGTTCAGGACGTAGCCACCAGCTCCAGCGATGTAATCACCCAGATACTGGATGCAGGTTTGGTTGTCGGGAGGATTGAAGACGGCGTATTCGTTGGGTGAGCATGTAACCTCTGTGTTCGCCAAACCAGTCGCCATGATCGATGAGACTAGATACGTGAATGGCGAAACCCGATACATGAAGATCCAGAAGCCGGGCAAGCTATCGGGGCCTGCCAACACACCGCAGAATAACAAGCAAAGCATGAAGAGGACGCTGGCTAAGTTTCCGCCTGCCTCTGCAGTATCCGTGATGGCGATGCAAGCATGGGCAAAAGTGCAGGTGAAGATGAGGAACTGCCAGAAGAGAAGCCACATGAGAAAACCGCGCTCGGCCGTCTGTCCAGCTGCCGCCGCGTTCTTATCGAAGCCGACCGGATAATAGACGCAGACAAACATCAGGACGGACATGAGCGTATTCCACGGGATCTCAACGATAACCTGAGAGAGCATAAAGATCTTCCAACTGTACGTTTTCGATGGGCGTTCTCGAACCTCGTAGAGCGAGCGTTGGGTAACGAAGTGAGGCATTTGCTGCTGGACGAGCTGACCAAAAATGGTCAAAATGTTGAAGATGGCGAACATCTGGTTCTGCAAGCCTTGAATAGTCAGAGGGGCATTGAGGAAGACTAGACCGATGAAGAGGGCGACCGATATACACAATGCAGCCTTGGAGTAGATGTAGGAAGGTGTGCGCCAGTATTGCTCAAAGGCTCGCTGAGTGGCAACCTGGAGCTGGTGCCAGAAAGGCGCGGCAAACTCGCGGTACGATTCAGGGTCATCGTTGTGAGCAGCGGCGTTGCCACCATTACCTTCGTCCTTGAGATGATGAAGCTCGGTCTGAACATTCTGATATTCGGGGCTATCTCTCCAAGTCTGGTGCCAGTCGATATCGGTGTGCGAGCCAGGGGCAGCGCCAATGACCTCAAGCATCCATTCAGCTGGGTTCTCTCCCTTGGGGCAGGGAGCGGATCCGTTCTTCACGAAATAGTTGGTCAGAGTCTCAGAGTTTTCACCGATATCTCCGAAGTAGATGGTTCGTCCTCCCTTGGCGAGGAAAAGCAGCCGGTCGAAGCGTTGGAAGAGCATAGCAGACGGTTGATGGATGGTGCAGAGAATAGACTGTCCGGCCTTGGAGAGCTTCTCAAGGAGATCGAGAATAGCCCAGGAGGTCTGAGAGTCAAGTCCAGAAGTCGGTTCGTCCACGAACAGAAGCAGACGCGGCTTGGCTGCGAGCTCAACACCAATCGTAAGTCGCTTACGCTGTTCAACGTTGAGACCCTCGCCCAGCACGCCAACCACAGCGTCAGCATACTCTTGCATGTTCAACAGCTTGATGACCTCATCAACATAGGCAATCTTCTCGGCCCTGGGAGTTGTCGCGGGTTGTCGAAGCAGGGCGCTGAAAGTCAAGGCCTCGCGGACGGTGCTGGTTTCCAAGTGAAGATCCTGTTGCTGCACATAGCCTGTTTTGCGTTGGAACGATTCATCGCGAATCTTGCCGTCGACTAGCATTTCTCCATTGATGACGCCCATCGAGATACGGTCTGCGAGACAGTCGAGAAGAGTGGTTTTACCGGCACCTGACACACCCATAAGAGCAGTGAGGGTTCCTGGCTTGACCCATCCATCGATGTTGTCCAGAATACGCCTTGGTTCGCCCTTGATCTTGATATCGTAACAAACATTGTTCCAGTGGAAGACGCTGGTTGAACCCTGGATGTTGCCAGCGTCCTTACCATCCCGAAGCTTGTCGACAGTGGTGATGGGGCCTGAAGAGGCGGCCTCGGAGTCTCCCTTGCCCTGTGCATGAGCAGGCAAGTGTCCTCGGCGGAAGACAAGGACTTCACCCTTGGACTTCTTGGCTGAAATGACCTCGGTGGCGACGATATAGAGGATATGGAAGAAGATGGCAAAGGCAATCAGGATACCAACGTTACGCCACTTGTGGCTATGGTAATAACTGTACTGCGAGTTGATGTACGCATCGCCGTTGACAAAGTCCTCGCCTGGAACGGCACCAACAGCAGAACAAGCGCGGTTCATGGCACCAACGTCTTCGTAACCGGGGACCAATGGGTTGGGCACAAACTGATCACAAGTGAAGTTGCGGTTGTGGAACTCGTTGATCATGAGCGCCTCGAAGCCGTAGGCAACGGGGTCCAGATAGTTGATCCAACGGCACCAGCCAAGCATGTAGTCGACAGGGATGACGAAGCCGGTGAAAATGACGAGGGCGAGAATCAAAATCGATGCTGGAACCATGGCCTGCGAGAGGGTACGGGACAGCGAAGCACTAGGTATGATTAGCAACAGCTCTCATTTCAGGGCAAGGAAACTTACATAGACCGGAAAATTCCTGACATGGTGAGGACCATGAGGAACGAGACGAAGAAGAAGAAAAAGAAGTTTCCTGGCTCGCGGTTCAGGTTCGTCATGAAGTATATAACGAGATTGTAAAATATGGCGTTGATGACTTTGTAGGGTATGTCAACTAAGATAGATGCGAACGATTCGGCAGATGCGTGGTAGAAAGCGTAGCGGGTATGTTTCTCAACAATAGGTCGCTGAACATACTGAGTCAAGATTTCCAGGGCACTCGAGAAGGCGTTGGAGAGGATGGCGACGAATAAGACCGCTGCTCTTTGGTAGAACGATGCAGTTGTTGGCTGCAAATCGTAGAAGAGAGACGAGATGATCAGAGCCGTTGCCGAGTTTGCAATGAGTGAGAAGATTGTCAGGCCAGGCGATCCGATGAGTCTCTTCCAGCCTCGCCAGAGACAGAGGTTGATTTGCTGCGCGTACGAGAGAGTGAAGGGCGACTTGACGCGCTGGCCCTTAGCTTGGCTTGCCTTCTTGTTCTCGCGGAAAACCTCGGCGCTGGAACCGTTCAGGGGGTGCGCGGCCTTGTACTGATAAATCTCGTTCTTGACGAGCTGATACTCTCGGCTCTGCTTCCATCGGGCGCCGAATTCTTCGGGCGTCCGGGGGACGCGATTCTCCCAGCCAGGGCGGACAACACGTTCAGATGGCGCCGTCATCGAAGTCAGGAAGTCAGGGCTAGTTTGACGATCGGGGCACTCGAAGCCGAGGTTGATGAAGTATTGCTTGGCTTCCTCAGCAGGGCCAAAGAAGATTTGATGGCCTTCGTAGATGACCAGAGCCTTATCGAACAGGTCGTATGCGCTCTGAGGAGCCTGGTAAATCGAAACAGCGCAGGTCTGTCCAAAGAGCTCGGATTGCAATCGCAAGGTCTTGCAGAATTCGATCGCATTAGCCGAGTCGAGACCACGGGTTGAGTTATCCCAGCATTGGAACGGAGCGTTGGAAAGGGTGGCCTCGGCGATCGTGACTCGCTTCCTCTCACCACCGGATACACCTCGAATGTAGTTGTCGCCGACCTGGGTGTTGATGGTGTGGCTGATGCCGTACATGGCCATGACGACATCTCGGAAATGGTCGCTGTACTGGTTGTGGGCGACGCCAGGGGGCAAGTTTTGAGGGCATCTGGCGCGGGAGGCAAAGGTGAGGGTGTCTCCGACGGAGAGCATGGGGAAGTGAACGTCAACTTCAGCTGTATAGATGGCTTCTCCCTTGTGATGGTTGTGCATCTCCTCAGCAAGAAGACCCTGGTAGTTGAAATACGTGCTGTCATCAACGTAGATCCCGTTCGTCTCGCCAGAAATTGTCTTCAAGAAAGTCGAACAACCAGAGCCAGGAGGTCCAAGAACAACCAGCATCTCGCCAGCCTTAACAACACCGTCAAAGCCTCGAAGGATGTCAATCCGTCGCTTGCCGCGCGTGCTCGAAGTGAGGTTGCGGAAGAGACTCGGGATCTCGAGCCACACGTTGCCAACGTCCTTTTGATAGTCGGTCTCGGCGCCGTATCCAAAGACATTCATCTCTTCGAAGCAGAGGCCGCTCTGACGGAATCCACTGCCGTGCTCGGACATGGTCTTGGCTACGGCCTTTGCCCAGGCTCTGGCATTGAACTTCTCACTCGAAGGGTTGACAGGAGAGTTAGGGTCGTTGGCAGCGAAGAGCGCGGCGCCATCGCCCTGGAAATGGTGGGTGGAATTCGAAGTGTATTGCCGCGCAAGGTCACGGACGATGGAGTGGCGACGCTCCATCCCGCTCGTGTCGTCTTCTTCGTCATCGCTCGAGTTCGCCTTCTCGTTCTCCGACTTGCGGTTGTTGGAGGCATTTTTGGGCTTCTCGGTCGAGGGGGCGGGAGAGGCAATAGTGTCAATGTCGACGACGGTGTCGTGGCTGCCGTGAAGAGAGCCGGGAGCGCCCATGGGTGCCTCGCCCGGGGTGGCAGAGTCGGGGTTCAGCGAGGCAGACATGTTCTGAAGCAAGACAATGTGTCCAGCCTAGCGATTTGGTCGTGCTGTCCCGTTGTCGTTGCAGTTATGTGGCTGTCTATCACTCGATTGTTAGGCGGGTTGTGACTGAGAGACAATGGATGGCGTTGACAAACCGATTCAGAATTAGGAAACAAAGAAGTATTAATGAAGGAAGGTATAAGTAAATGGATAAAAGGAATGACTTGAAACTGTTGCTTTGACATTGACCACTACGAGGTCCTCACCAGGTCTTATCCTTATCATGGACGGGGGTCCAGCTCAACCCGTCCTCCCGAAGGTTGGTGAGTCCGGGCTGTCAAGACACGGGTCCCGTCAACTCCCCGTCCCCGACAAGAACTCGGGCCCCGACGAGTGTCCGTTCCCGACGAAGGCATGAAGGAAATGTTGCATTAATAATATCGAAGAGGACCAATCTACGGCTGTCCGCTTTCCTCAAACGGATGAGATAAACCCCGGCACTGCCTACAGCATTATCAGCACGAATCCCCAAGCCTTCCGCCGGATAGACTCACTCACCGAGCAACAAGAATTCTACAAAGACTGCTTACTTTTGCCTAATAGTTACTTTTGTTACTCAGCAGATCTATCTTGGCCTACTCGACACAACACCATGGCAGCCCAGTCTCTCGATTCACAAAGACCGACAGAGTCAAAGAGGATATTAGCTTGTGTACTTTGCCAACAGCGCAAGAAGAAGTGCGACCGCAAGAGTCCTTGCTCATTTTGCATCAAGGTGAGGAAATTACATATGCTGCTTGCTCCTACGATAGTCGTTGTTCTAACATGCTTGGAAGGCCAAAGTTGTATGCATCCCAAGTACACCAGCTCCCAAGCGAAAGCGTCGGAAGTCTACCAAGGAGCTGATGGAACGCTTGGGGAGATGCGAGCAGCTCCTGAAGAGATGCACATGTGTGCAAAAGGCCTTGATTTATGACTCTGCGGAGCAATGCAGCGAGTCTAGCAGCACGGCGGATACCAACTCGAGTCCACCTCCAGAGTATGAGACGGTGGCTTCTTCGAATGCTCAACCACATCATAAGCTAGTGCATTAGCATTCAAGACAGCTTTACATGATTTCGAAGAAGTAATCTCAGCTGGAGGGCCTCTTATACCCTTCACGGCGACTTGCTTGGTCGAGAAACAAGAAGCATCAAACACATGATGGTAATATGGGTCCAGGTCACAGAGTCGTTCTAGCGCTGAGACTTTTGACCGTTGGCGAAGAGCAGCATACGGTTTATCACAGCCATGGAATCTGCATATCAAACTGGGTGTAAATGGAGGCATTCTCGCGTTAAGGCATGACTCAACAGTAGATAGATGATGGGAGCCCTTTGACACGGCTTTGGGTGACCTTGGATATGGAGGCGTTAGGATTCTTTGTAGTTAACAACAAATAAATGATAATGGGAAATTACAGCTCCGTGTGAGATAGCTGAATCATGCAGTACAGGTAGACATAAGGTAGAATGGCCTGCGAGTGTAGTGTGTGCCTGAGAGACGTTGGCAAGAGACGGAGTGTAGTTGACCAAAAAGGCTGGGGGGTCATGTGCTCTCGGTAAATTGTGGGCACCTACACAGAATCATCTGTGGATCCCTTACCGGGATTAAGTTTTAGTCTCATCAACAAGGCTGGATACATGCGTATTCGTACTCAAGGCATCTGTGATCTGATGTGACCGCTTCGGACCTGGTAATTCCCCCAGAATGTACGCTTATTAACACTATTTGATGGACTGTAGGCCCTACTCTAGTGAATCTTAGAAAAAGAATTGGTTGTTCTTCCAACTTGACGGTTTTGTCGGGGGGATCTCATCAGCCTGTTCTAACTGGCTAGGGTGGTGAAGATCCGGATCCGAACGGCGGACTTTCTCGGCCGCGATACTTGACGAAGCCCGAACAACAGTCGTCAGTTCCTGGTTCATGACGAAGATTATACAATAAAAAACTCACTCTCATTCTCTTCTTTCCTTCCGAATGTTTCATCCTCATCAGGACTCTTGACGGAGTCCGTTACGGGGCCGTAAATTGCCTCCCGCGACTCCACAAGGCGGTACGTGTTGATCCTTTCTCCACTCTTTCCGAGGAATGCCGCGGATTCCACGGGCTTTGACAAGCCTCCTACGTTATTCTCTGCCCGTTCCAGGCTAATGAAAACGTAGCAATGTATTTCTTTCCTTTGATCCCTGTTTTGGCGACGGGATTTCCAGGGGCATCAAGGGTGAGAAATGCCCGCATTGTCTTCGAATCACTCTTGGCCTACGTGGCTCCCAGTTGCCGGTCGCATTGACGCCATCCAAGATTACTTGAGCTTGAAGACGAGGCCACCACCTTTGATTCAAAGCCAACAAAGCCACTCATCCTGGCACAGGGGTAAAAGTTAGCCCGTGATTTTCTTGTGGTTCAATTTCTTTTCAAAGAAATTCTGATCTTGGAACTCACATCTTGCATTGCATGAATGTCGACGGTCATGCTTTGCTTCCGAGGTTGGTACATGGTACCCGTAGGGTCTGACTAAGTGGGCAAGCCACTTAGTAGGGCAGAAAAACTTGGAACAGTCAAAAAAACCTGGAACACCCCACTACGCTTAGCTGTCGTAAATATCAGGTCTTCAATACGTAAAATCAATCATTTTATCGACACCGCTTCGTCAAATTCACGCTAAAGTCGTTCATAATGATTTCTGCCGATACTATCAAGCAAATCCAAGGCAAAAAGGCCGCCCGAGCTATTCTCGACTCCCGAGCCCGAAAAAGCTCACTTCGCGGCATCACCAAAACCCTCTCTTGCCGTCAGGCCTCACGTATATACGATGTCAGTACAAGTGAAGTTTTCCGGCAGTTGAAGAAGCTAGAAAGCGGCTCTTCCGATACACCCCGTCCTCAGGGCCGTCCGCGCGCGTTGACGCCCGCCGAAGACAATACTATCGTAGCATACGTTATGTGGATGGAACGCGCGGGATTTCCTGCCTCCAAGCTGCAAGTTGAGGAAGCTGCAAATAGCTTCCGGCTCCAAAGAGACCCGGAATCGAGTCCTCTCTCACGCGCCTGGTATCCCCAGTTTTATAAAGACCACCCGGAGCTTCGTAGCACGTTCCTCAAGGCCGTGGAGAAGTCGCGGAAGTCATTTGAATCATCTGATATCGCTGATATCACCACCTTCTATAAGGAACTCGAAGATCTCATCAAAATACACCAAATTGGCGCCTCAGAGATCTGGAATGAAGACGAAGCTGGCATCCGACTTAGCTGCCTTCGAGAGGCCGTGCAGGTCCTCATAATGCGCATAACGCAGGCCTTACGCCCTAAGGTTCTAGATCCAGCTAATCGTAAGTCTTGCACCCTTATCGGTGCAGGAAACGCAGTAGGAGACTCTATTCCTCCCTGGCTTATCTTCAAGTCTTTTCCCACAGAAAACTTTATCTCTATTGAAGTTGATAATAATATACAGTTCGTACAGACCGATACCGCCTTCAGCAACGCCAATATTACATTTAACTGGCTTTATAAATTCAACTGGGTTTCCTGGATAAAGTCAGCACAAGCTTCAAGACTCAGAGTCACACTGAATAACTGGTTTAGCTGTAATAAGTAGAAGTATATTAACGGTATTACTGAAGTTGAAGTTAATAAGCCGCCTAATTATCATTCTGACGATAAGAAGATATAGCGGCTTCTAGTTATCGACAGCTTCACAGAGCACTCATCCTTCAAATTCATTAAATATTACATCCAATTTAACATCTTAATTATTATACTACCGCCGCATTCAACCTATATTATACAACCTATAGATATTAGCGTCTTTTAGCTATTAAAACACACATATCAAGTAGCTCTTCGGAAGTCTCTTCAGAAAGGCAACCTTACCTTTAACTGCATAAATTTCATCTCTGCCTTCCAAAAGATCTTTAATGCCGGCTTTAGCAGACATAACATTATATCAGGGTTCGAAAAGACTGGTCTCTTCCCACCAAATAATATACCGGTAATCATAAAGTTAGTAGAGGCACAGAGAAAGCAGCATAATACCGTCAACCCTACCTTTAAGTCACTTCTCCCACCAGAATCGCAATTCTAAGGTGCTTCAGATACTATACAGCATATCAATACTAAATACAGTAAATTACTAAGCTTACCGTTACGTGCCGCCCTTCAGCAGGTCTGCTCAGTTGTTCACAAAGCTGCAATTCTTAACGCCAAAGTTGCTGCTTTCTGCCTCAACTGCACACAGCGCATCGACCGCTTATTGCGAATACGTCGCCGCAGTAAGTCAGTCAAGCCGGAAGGTCGATTTATTATGAGTTCGAGCCTCGCTGAGATCCGGCAATAACAGGAAGAGACCCTTAAAGTTAAGGCTAAAAAGAGTCGCTGCTGCAAGCTATAAAGTCACCAGACCACACTGAAGAAAGAGATAGATAAGCTAAGAGAAAAATAGCAATCTTCTAATAAAGAAGCTGAAGTTAATAGCGTTATAAAGAAGATCCCGATATTCAAGAAGTAGCTAGAGGTTACAGGCTTTAAGGATTACTATCTTAATATAGAAAATACCAGCCAGAAGTATCTTAACCTCCTTAGGCAATATAATAATAGCTTTATTATTAACATAAAGCTAGATTCTTATATTTAAGCAGCTATCTGCAAACTTAAATATACTGTAAAACCTCTCTCTAAAGCTACAGAGCTTACCGCATTATAATATAAATTAGAAAGTAATACTTCTCTTAGCTCTACTAACCTCAGCTACTTTAATAATAAAGATAACTATAAAGAAGACCTCTCTAAGCCCGAAAATAATATATACAATAGAGTTAAATCCAGTAATAACGATAATATTGAAATTATTACAGAAACACAAGAGATACAGCCGTAGGAACGATCCTCGCCGCCGGTCACTTGGGCGGAAGAAGTAGATAAGGGGCCAGAAACACTATACCTACAACCACACACACAACATCGCGAGTCTACATACAAATATATAAAAAAGGACCTCGAGACATTCCGCGACCGCCTCAGGAAGCGCGGTGACCTTCGCGGACGCAATACTATATAAATTGCGGTGGCAGGGCGGCCTCAAAGGGCAAGCAGGGCGGGTTGCACGTCTGCCCGCAGGCTGCAATTCCGGCACGAAGGCACATTTTTTACGGCATTTGACCATATATTCATTTTCGCAAGAACCTCAGCTCCTAGGATATCTATTTTTTCTACAATAAAACTGCTTAAACGACTGTCAGAATCATTTGCAGCATTAAGGGCCAATTTTGGCTGTGATTTTAGGGGGGGAGCCCTGTTCCAGGTTTTTTTGACTGTTCCAAGTTTTTCTGCCCTACTAAGTGGCTTGCCCACTTAGTCAGACCCTACGGGTAACTAAGTCTAGGCGCCCAAGTGCATTCCCAATAAATGTCATACGGCTTGTCTCTTCGAGGTCTAGACCTCAGATTCGCCTCAGTTGTATAAGACTAAGCTTATTCGCATGTCACCATGGGAACATTACCGCGTTAATGAAGCTGTCGTGATTGCGGAGCGCTTGTCAATTCCAGGGCGCACCGGTAGGTGACTCACCAAGGTGGCGGGGTTGGTTAACACCATCAACTTTCATCTTCATTCACAACTTCGATCTTCCAAGCACCTCAAACAATTCTGAAATATCGCCGCCATTAAAATAACGTATACCCTCTTTATCGGCAACAAACGCTACTCCTCCTAGTCAATGCAGCCATAGGTCCTCCTCAAAGCTCTTGACATCCCCTTCGAAAAGAAGCTCAACTCTTCAAGCCCGGTCTCCGCCAGCCGGGAGGTATACCTCCGTCTTCGTGTGGACATGATTTGGCAGTGCATGGTATGTTATACTACGACTTTTTCTTGTACTCGGCGGGTCCTCTCTTCTCATCCAGCGTAATATTGAGTAAGGTAGTCATGTAGGCATGAGAAATCTTCATGCTGTTGATCTCATGATCTACTGTCCAACCCCCTCGGTCTCACCTACCCGAATCACCATCTTCTTGCCCCTGACCGTCCCGTCCTTCAGCCCATTCAATACCCCTTCCAAGCCCGCAAGACCTCCCTTCACAGCCTCATACGGGTGCGGCGTAAGCCATCCTTCGCTCAGCCCCCTCGAAAAGGCAGCCGACCAGACCGTCCCAAACAGCTGCTCCTTGTGCACATGATCCACCATCGTCCTCACAAACTCCACGCTCGGATCCGCCATGCTCTCATCCAGCGGCAGCACATGCGTGAGTCTCGGCTTCCTACCGTTTGCGTCCGGCGGCCCAGCAATAGCCTTGCTTAGCGTAACATATGTCCCATTCTCCGACACGCAGTCGTACACATCGTACGCGCGCCCGTCCTCGACACCCGCCTCCTTGACGGCATCCTTCAGCGCGGCGACCAGCTCCTCGGACGTCTTGTACGCCGTGTAGTCCACGATCCTGTCCCCTTTGCTAGAGTTCAAAAAAGGCACGACAAACTTGCTGTTCTTGCTGCCAACGGCGATGACGGGATGAATGTTGGCTACCTGCGCGAGCTTTATGGCAAAGGCGCCAATGGCCGTGGACGCGCCGTAGATGATGACGGGCCGCTTCTTGCCGCTGTCCCTCTTGGCCTGGGGGTCCCACGGCGAGGGGAACTCGAGCTGGTGGAAGAGCGCGACGGCGGAGGTGTACGCGGCCAGCGGGATGGTGGCGGCCTCTTCGTAGGAGACGGCCGATGGCAGGGCGAAGACAGTATTCGCGGGCGCAATGGCGTACTCGGCAAACGCGCCGTGTGGGGTCATCATGACGTGGAACGCTGCGACGCGGTCTCCCTTGGTGAAGCCGAAGACATTGTCGCCGAAGGCCTCGACCGTGCCGGCGATATCATCACCGGTGTTGGTGTTGTTGCTGGTCGGCAGCCAGATGGGGACCTTCCAGTCCTTGGGGTTGGTGCCTGGCAATCATGTCAGTATGGAGTTTTGGACGAAGTGCTGACGTCATTGAAGCTCGTCGAGAAGATGAGGGGAGATAACGAACCGGCAACAATGACCTTGATCAAGACTTCGTCGGGTCCGGGCTTTGGGACAGCGACGTCCTTGATTTCGACCTTGGCCTCCTTGTTGACGATGGCTTCTTTCATGTTGGCGAGTGGGCTTGGTGTAGTGACTTGTAAGGTTGAGGCGTTGATGAAGGGTGATGAGATGTGTTGTTGAGATGAGTGGTTCATGTGTGCTTTATACTCAAAACATTCAAGAGTTGAGCAGTTCCTCAAGCGCTATGAACGCAGATAGCTTGCAAAAGGATCGGGCGAACAACATCCCGAATGGCGTCGCCGGTTTCATATCGTGTAGTAACGAAAGCCCCAGAACAGACCTTCCACAATGGCACTGATGATCCCCCGGTTATTCCGCAGTCGCCGGGTTGTACGAGCACCCCGAACGAGCTGACAAATACGTAACAGCTCGGTCAACTCAAACAACGCTAAGGGTCTCGACTCCCCATTTAGCTGCTGATGCAGCCACCCGCGAAGTTTAGGTGCCAGTCAAGTTTGAGTTCCAGATATTATCTTTAACACATTGGAAAGTCATATTAAATAGTAAGACTAACTACAGCTAGATTACTAGATATTATATATTTTTCTAGTATTATAATGTATATTTAAAGCTTTATACTATCTTGTTACGGCTTGGTTCACCGAACAGCGAGAGAGGCTTAAAAAGAGCAGCTAGTGTGCCCAGTAGTTGCAATCAATGCGATTATTGACCAATCTTGTTAGATTATGTTGGATTGTGACCTCGTGTGGCGGCATAATATGCCGGCAGAAAGGCTGACAGGAATATCGCCATCAAAGATAAAAGTTGCCACCTATTGCCACTGGCTTAGCACGCAGCTTCTAGTTGATTCCACATAGCACGGAAAAGGCATAAAAAGCTTGCCCTGAATCCTCAAGAAGAAGAAGGACCTTGAAAATTTTACATCATTTGATCAATCACTTCTGCTATTGCATATAGCAAATTGCGTATCCAACACTTATCACAAATTATGAGACATTGCTATGTTGAAAAGAAGCACTAAGAAGCGCCACCAAGTCTCGTCACACTGAGTCAAGGAACGAAGAAATAACACATCCAGGCTTGTCCACTTGGAAGCACGGAAGATGCTGATCGGCTGAACTTTCATTTGGCCCTAATGACCCCCGTTCCGTGAAACGATCAACGCTAGGCCAATAGTCAGGTCATTTTCTTCTCCGCCATATTGCGGATTTGCGGAGTTTGAACTCCGCTGTCCGCAACCATGACGGGGATCGGGGTAGAGGTGGTGGGGGTCGGGGAGACGCAGACTTGGAAACAACAATACGAGAGTTAGGGTATGATGTGATGAGCTAATATGACACCAACTGGGTCCCGGCAAACCTCATTTGCACTCGCTCCTTAGTGGGCATGAGATGCAGCTCATCCTCTCCACCACACTTCAAGATGGCTTTCGTCCCTCCTAAAGGTCTTATCCTCGTCACCGGTGCCAACGGCTACATTGGCAGCACGATTGTCAAGGTCTTCCTGGACCAAGGATACGCTGTCCGTGGGACGGTACGCTCTGCCTCCAAGAATCAATGGATGCTGTCCCATTTCGGTCCCCGCTTTTCTCTGGTCGAGGTGCCTGATCTGACGGCTGACGGTGCCTTTGACGAGGCAGTCAAGGGCGTCGATGGCATCGCTCATGTCGCCTCACAAAAACAATTGAGCCCAAACAATTCTTTCATCACCGAGGTTGTCAAGGGCACCACCAACCTTCTCCAGGCAGCAGCCAAGGAGTCTAGCGTGAAGCGCGTCGTCGCCACCTCATCACAGGCGGCATGTTGCACACCGCGCACAGGGGAGCCATACCAAGTCGGCCCGGACACCTGGAACGAGGAGGTTGTCGAAGCTGCCAAGTTGCATTTTGATGGCAAAGATCCTACCCAGCGTAGCTTGTTAGTTTTCAACGCCGCAAAGACCGTTGCGGAACAAAAGGCTTTTGAGTGGGTACGCGAGCACAAACCGCATTTTGTCTTCAACACCGTGGTGCCCAGTGTCAACCTGGGGCATATCGTTTCGGTTGAACATATTGGCTTTAGTAGTAGCATGGCTATGGTCGAGTCGGTTTGTCGTGGGATCTCCGTTGCCGCCGGTTTTCTTCCGTCGCAGTGGTTCGTTAATATCGAAGATACGGCTTTGCTTCATCAGGCGGCGCTTACACTCGACGAGGTGCGGAACGAGCGTCTTCTCGCCTATGCTGAGCCATATTCTTGGAACCAAATTCTTGAGATCCTTGGCCGACGCTACCCTGAGCGGAAACCCAAACTGGCTTCCATTGACGAGCTGACCACCGACAAGGGAGAAGTGGACAACAACCGCTCGACGGAGATCCTTCGCAAGATGGGGAGGGCTGGATTCAGAGGCTTGGAGGAGACACTCGTATCAAGCATGAAGACTGTAAGCGAGGCCGAGGCGCTGCCAAACAAGCCCAGAAGCCTCGTGGATGACATGATGGCGATGGCGGAGGCATGATGAACCCATATTTGGTTGGAACTTTCTATAAGAGTACTACGACTAACTACAGCCTTAAATGCTAGAACTACCGGAAAACAGCGGTGTAATGTGATAACATGCAAGCTTTGACTGTTGCCTATGGTGAATTCTACTTGCCGGACACGGAGAGTAACACTTCGGTTCGGGGTCTAGAAATGCCCGGAACTTAAATTAAAACCACGTCCCGAAATAAAGAAGCGACAATTAAGTAGGGATCCCCACAGTCTTAAAATTAATCCACCAGTTAAGAATATCAAAATTTGTAAGCAAGATACTGGCTTGTTTTCATGCATATATAGCCCCACGCGTCTGTCCCACATTTCTCCGCTGGCACACTTCTCTCTTCACTGCTTGGCTACTATTACTCTTCCCTAGTGAGACAGAGGACAAGATGAGATTCCTCAAAAGGATTGCTATTCTCATGGGTGTTGCCGCCACTGTCCTGAACGGGGCCGTGGCGGAACGAACACCGAGCTTGCATAGCGGTAATCCTGTTGGAAAAGAAATTACGTACAAGGGAGGTTAGTTTCACCCGGTTGATCATAAGCTTATAACAACATCCTGGTTAACTGGATTCATTAGTCAAATTCTATGTTTCAAAGCCAAACGTGAAACAGCTCGGGAAGAAGGGCGCAACGTCCGGCGTCTTATTCTTGTCGGATATTACTGGCATCCAGCCCAACGAAAACAAACTGTTAGACCCATGAACTCCCCCGCACGATTATTACTAATTCTCCACAGCTTGGTCGATGGCTTTGCACGAGAAGGATTTGTCACTGTGGCGCCGGACCTGTTCAATGGCTCTCCAGCGCAACTCGACCCTAACCTCAACGTCACGGAATTCCTCAGCAAGCATCGTCCTGAAGTCACGGATCCCATAGTAGCAACTGCGGTCTCCTATCTTAGGGACGTGCTTGGCATCAAGAAGATCGCAGCGTCGGGATACTGCTTTGGAGGACGCTATGCCGTCCGCGTGCTCAATGGGGAACATGCAGTGAATGCCGGATTCACCGCGCATCCAAGTCTGCTTACCACCGAAGAGGTGAAAGCGGTTCAACGCCCACTCGGCCTCGCCAATGCTGGTAAGACAAAAAGCACCACTGTTTTTCCTTGACGCTAACCATTGAATAGAGAATGACCCGGCCTTTCCCTTGGAGCAGCAAACCGAGACTAACACCATCCTGGGTCAGTTTGGTCATGGTTTTGCGGCATCTCTATATAGTGGGGTTATACATGGGTTTGCCGTCCGTGCAAATCTTTCTGATCCGGAACAAAAGTTTGCAAAGGAAGAGGCCTTTTCCCAGGCAGCTCGCTTCTTCAAAGCGTGGGCTTAGTCACAACGGAGTGTACATACGCTGGTTTGTTAAAGGCGCCTGTTCCGTCATTCTATGCTTCTAGTTAGCTCTGTTCGAATGAAATCCACACCTATACCTTGTATCTTAGCCTTGAATTGCCCGAGCGATGTGGTAATCGAGTTGCCGCCGCTGCGGGAAAATTAAAAGGGGGCGGCCTCGAGCCCTAGCTAGCTGGTCTCAACACCAGGAAACCGGTCTCAAGACCGTCAGATCTACAGTCTCAAGGACCTTAGTCTGGCCCCTTGATAACAAGGAACTAGCCCCTAGATGACTAGCATATGTCTATAAGAGAGCTGCTTTTAGCCCTCTGTTAGATAGAAATCAAGAGCTTCTACACACATCAATGCACCCCTATCATCAGATGCTACATATCATCTTCAAATATTTTGGCATATTCTGGGCGTCATCTCTGCCCCTGGCGTGCAGAATTCATCTTATATAGGGCGCTTACCGAAAGGCAGCTATTCTCAGACGCCATTAATCATTCATGTCGAAGCATCCAAGCTACTACTTATCCATCTTCTAATGTCCAGGGTAATGTATGAACCTTTCCATTGCCAAAGGCACTAGGAACACGTTTCATCGATACGAGCACTTGTTATACCGTTGTATGCGGCCGGTCAGTGGCTGAGGTGCGGAATCAGGGCCCCAATAACATACGATCAGAACATCCCGTCTACTGATCAGAAGGGGCGACTCCAATGACAACTGATGGACGCTAACGAGTCTGCCATTCTATGCTAGCTGTCCCGAAATTGGTAATCTAATGCCCACCCAAGAAAAGAACAGTCAACTATATATACCTAAGATCATCAGACACGTGCCCTGGCCCTCACGTCTGATGGTCCATTCCACTCCGCCCGTCTACAATATATGCATTCCACTACGCTCTAATAGCGTCAATTGTCTCAACCACGGGATACACATAGCTCCCATTGGCCATGGCATCCTCTCCGCCGTAGAATCTCAAGTTCATTTGGAAGCCATTCCCGTCAGTTGGTGCAGGCAACCAGTTGCTCGTCCAGTTGGCCGGTGGCGGGACGTTGCTTGGCTGGATCAGAATCTGGAAAGGACCGTCCTCACCATCGCTGGATATCGTCCCGTCCATCAAGGTAAAGTTGCTCCTATCCCCTAGTGTGTACCTATTGAGGTCGTTCGGGATAAGATACGCGTCGGCGTCGTATATCGTCAGACTCCAAAAGCCGTGAGTCTTCAGCTTTGGTTTCGCCGAGAAGGTCATGCGCAACGCACTGGTGGATGGGATGAGATTGCTTGTTGTCGAACCCATGTAGGCTGGGTACATAGCTTGATCCCTCGTCAGGGCCAGGTAACCCGTCGCCGCAATGTTGTATCGCGTAACATATGCACTCTGAAAGTTGCCGATGTACGCGGCCTGCGGGTGCACCCAATTATTACCGAGATTTTGAAGATATCCTGGAATAAAGAACTCAGTGATGATGGAGTTATTTGCTGCCCGTGACGCCGCGGTGAGGTTAGTGCCCTTTGGTTGCGCAAAGCGTCCCTTGACGAATCCAGCACCTTGAAGTGTTGCTGACACCCAGGTCCTGTCTGCGACAACCAGAGGGGCATTGTAGGGTGACAACTTTGCGGTGAGCTTGAGAACGCCCTCCTCGAGTGTGTTAATTGATCCTGGCACAATCTTTGGATCAGTAAACATGGTTAGGTTGAGGGGTGGTGCAACTGGAAGCCGAGAGGCTCGCCAGATAGGGGTAATCCTGAGCCGGTCCTGGACGCGGTGGACAGCAGCGGCATCGGCGTCGTCTGGCTGGACTAGGATGCGGACCACAGAGATGGCATATGGAGTTGGAATGTTGATGTAGGCTTGGTACGGGCTCTTCCTGTTCAAACGTTGCACGCCTGGGTTGTTCTTGTCGAAGCGGACAAGGTATTTGCCGGCGGGGTACGACTGGAGCTTCCCAATATTCGCAACGTTGTTCCCGTATCTATTCGATGTGAGCTTAGCCCGGCATGTTGGTAAATGGACCTTACGCGTCGTAGAAGGGCCAGACCTGATAGTATATGTCAGCCTTAATTTACTACGGGGAGTATCGGAGCCGTCTTCAACGTGGGTGTCTAAGCGGAAGATGGCATGCTTTCACCGAGACAAGAAGATCAAAGAAACCCAGAGAGCACAACTCACCCAGTAACGGTCTCCCATTTCCGGGACATTAATGACCAGATCCGAACACGACAGGTCGAGAAACGCTCTAGAGTATAGAGTATCCACGTTGGGTTTGTTTAACCATTTGTCAGCCGCAGTCGACACGTTGCGCTGGTGGAACAGCGAGTTCGTAGAGGCATTCGGGGTGCGCTGTACGGCCAAGGCGTACTGGTAGAGGGGATAGCCGTACTGGTTCGATTAGTTAGTTGGAGTTGCGTAACGCGCGAAATTTATAAGAACAGGATCGACTGACGTAGTACGCAAAAGTCACGTTTGCCTGAGCACACGTCGTCGTCTGGTTTGCGCAAACCGTCCACGGAAGGTAGGAGACATCCTGGGCCGCTACAAGCCCAGCGCTGAGGCAGGCTGCCACTGCAGCCTTAGCCAGTGTTCCTGAAAGCTTCATCGTCCCAAACGGCGACGACCCTTAGCAGCGGTTTGCCTTTGCGCTTTGAGGTTAAACGCAGAATAGTGTGAAAAGAATGTAGATGTTGTAGGCTCTTTGTTGTAGGTCTACATCCCAAAATGCAAGAGCTTAAGAGTAAGGTCCTGGAAAGTCTCCTTTATCTATCCTACAGCAATTAGACCCAAGCTGTACAAGTTGGTGATCGGCTCAAGCTTTCAAGTCCTGTCTCTTCTGCGTGCCTCGGTCCTCGGCAACTTTTTGAAGATTTCAGAAGCAAGCAATCTATAAAAACGATGCATTGTAATTTGGCTTAAACTTAAAGTTCCCCAGCCACAATCCCCACGTAAATACTATCTCTAGCGGTCGCCGATTTTGTATTATAATTTTCATCACAGCCACGATTTAAGTGGGGGGTACCTAGCAGGACGTTAGATCATACAGTACCCATTAGAAAATCAATATGAAGGAAATTCACCAAAAATGGCGTGCGGGTCTTGGGGAAGACTGACATGACGGGCTCGTCTAGCCCCATGGCTCTACCGGGTTCCAGGGAGTCTGCGCTGCACTGCGATCAACAGCAATGAGCCAGAGCTCTATGTTGGGGAAGGACTTGGCAACACACAACATCGCTGGTTTGTCTCTGTCCACTTCGATGAATCATGACGCCAGGGCCCATTCTAGCTGCTACAAGTCTCACGTACATAGACGATGCCACGGGAACGACCCTTCACCGAGTCGGTCTCTTTCTTACCATGAAGCGAGCACTTCGACTTGCCTCAGTTATTTGGGATCAGTAAAGGGTGGCAGTCACAGTACGGAGAACCCGAGCGGGAGTTCCACACCCACATGATCTTGCCCACCTGCATAGCCCTGCGCCAGCTGTAAAGATCTACGACCCCCTGCAGCCGCGCAACCCGGCGTCGCCCTATGACCACACGATTCATGTGTTTCGCTTTCTAAGCGAGAAGACTAGGAGAGCTTTTCAACATCCCCAGCAACACTACAGTACTATTACGACGCCGTAGCCATACTGGAAATGGCAGCTCCTTGAAACTAGCCCAACTTTGCCGGCATTTGGATCCGGGTTCGGGTGTGTCCCAAAAGTCCGTGTCCCAAAGGCCCGTGTCCCAAAAGTCCGCTGCACCCATGCTGGATCAATCAGCTGTGTGGGAGGGGGTCGGGTTCGGGTAGCATCAACTTGCCGGCAGGACTATTGAGGCAGTCATGTGTTTAAGAGTGGGCGACAGATACACTTGCGCGCCGCCTGACTAAGAACCTGAAAATGCGGCCCCCTGATTAACACGCATGATACACGCCTGCGGTATTAACACCTCGCCCAGCAATTAAGCCAGTTACCAAGCAACTAAATAAAGATAACTTAAGTAATGTTTATTAATAATGTTCTCCTACTGGTGTGGCGGGCGGTCTGGGACTTTTGGGCTAGCTGGTTGCTAGCAGGGATGCAATAGGGATAAGTAGGGGAGGAAGCTGCACACGGAAGGAATGGGGACACATCCTTCATTGATTTTTCTTTTCAGTCAGAGAGACAGAGGTCTCAACGACCTTAATTTGTTAGAGAGAATGAAGATTTTTGCTCTTAATTTTTGAGAGACTTTTACGAGACTATTTTGACCACAGTCGCGATCCTCGTCCGACCTCAGTCTTCCACTTCGCCAATTGACGGGCTGCCGCAGGCCTCATCGATGCCTTGCTACCATTATTTCCTGCGACCGACCCAATAGAGCATCCGATTAGATGCTTTCCTATTAGGAGACATAAGCCTCAGATCAATCCGACCACATACGCGTAGTCTGGTGCGGCTTCGGGCCGACCAAGCAAGACGCCTGTGCGACACTTTTCTGTGCACCCTCTCAAGGAATAGCAGATGATTTAGGTGTTGGCTACTGACCTTTTCCGCCGCTAAACTGGAAGGTATATATAAATTATAAGAGTCTATATAATGTGGTTCATCATTGAGCAGCACACCATCATTAACCAGCATGTCACGGGCCAGGGCCCATATCCTTGCGGCTGTGCCGCAAGACGTACTAGGCTCGTGCGCGCCAGGGATGAGAAATCGTTCCACAGCTCAGGGGCACTTAGGAACTTCTTTCTTTCTTCTTCATCTTTGATGTAAATAGCATCCTGGACTAGATAGCTGGAATCCAGCTACTAGAGGCCGTTCACAGTTAGATAAAGCAGACAGTAGATGAACCTGAAGGGAGCTCTTGGGTTCTTTCCGGTCCGAGGAATAGACCCCCGATGCCGTCATTGTGCTCGTGCTGCATAGACAGCGCCTTGATGCGAGACAAGGGGAACTCAGAATTACTTTACAAACGTTAAGACAAGAATATCTACGGTAGAGGCACGCGGGTAACAGAACAGCAGTGGAACCGAAGCGAGTGAGAAAAACACCCGAGCGGTTTGGCGAAGAGTTTGGGGTGCGAGTGCTCTACTAATTTTATTCACTCGATCACTTTCCTCCAAACGAGTCCCGATTATTTTGTGACCCGGGTGAGAGGTAGGGAGAAGAGCCCAGTTTTCATATGCCCCCTGCTGCATCTACGTCGCTCGGACAAGGGTCTCGTATTCACGGCGAATCAGACTGCATCGTCCAAGCTTCTCGGGCTCGGAGTCAACCCGAAAGTCCGCCACAAAACTGATCCTGGTGTTTGCTGAGGGCAGTGTTCCGTGCAACAAGCCAATCGAGAACCACGCATTGTCAATAGCAACCGAAGACGCTTGCAGGGCTTATTCCAAAACAAGGCTGGTCGATTAGGTTCAACTGCCGGTAGCCTGAGGCGTGCCGCGCGGCACTGCACGTCAAAGCGCCGCTGTTGACGTTTCAAATCTCTATTTGAGTTCATCAACGTACGACCTCTAGCTCGTAAACATCCAGATATAACTTGGACCTTGCCTCATTTCTGATTTCTGGCCATCTGGCAAGCGAACAACCTCATTACCTCTCCACCTGTGACCTACCTCCTTGGTCGGCTCAGTCTCAATCACTCCCGACACCAATTCAAGTCATCATGACGAAATGCGAAGATCATCCACTCGATGTTGATAGTACGTACGAGTAGCCAATGCCGCGATTTCATCCTAATAACCCTCCCCAGTCGTTGAAGAACCCCTAGATATCGGAATCAAGGTCCATGGTGTCTTGATCTGCCTGGCCGCTTTCGCGTGCACTGTGGCATGTCTGGTTTCGGCCTATTTGATATACAAGCACGCACAAAACTTTACAAAACCTTCACAGCAGAGACAGTGGGTTCTTGCCCCTCGAGTGTTTACGCGGCCGATGCTAACGGACCATGTCACGTTTAGAGTCATTCGAATCCTTCTTATGGTGCCCGTGTACTCGATTGCCTGCGTTTTCAGCATCATATTCTACCGCCAACATGTATACATCGCTGCCATCTATGAGTTCTACGAATCTCTTGTCATTGCCGCCTTCTTTCTTCTCCTCTGCCAACTTCTCCACATGGACTTGGCTACGTTACAGATAGACTTTGCTGGAATCCAGCCTAAGCCGTGGATCTACCCTATTCGCTTTGTTGTCTTTTGTTTCGGCAACAGAGGTGGGTGGACTTTGGATGGCTTGAAATGGTTCAATGTAAGTTTTCCCTTGTGCTATCATCTTCCGGGCATCTATTGAGTGATTACTTTTCAGATCATTTGTGTTGGTGTCCTACAATTCTGCGTTGTCAAATTTCTTGGAGCACTTATCAAATGCATCACCGAGGCTGCAGACGTATACTGCAAAGAGTCAAACAGCGCCTCTCATGCTAAAGTTTGGGTAAGAGCTTCGTCTGACTTTATAACGGTTGGAATACACTGAACTTCATAGGTAATGATTATTGAGATTATATCATTGGTTTCAGCAATGATGTGTCTCTTGCAATTCTACAAGGAAATACGCTATCGAATAGCTGAACATCGACCTGTGCTGAAGTTTTTGGCTATCAAGATAGTTATCATGGTCTTCTATATCCAATCGGTATGGCTGAGAACTTTCCACTGGAATTGCGTGCCACCACCATTGAACGGAAACGGGAACTTACGATCATTTGCAGTTCATTTTCAGTTTTATTACCAAGCCGGGAGGGCCTGTCAAGCCCAGCGCACATGTCTCTTACCCATCCTGGGCTGTCGGTATCCCCAATACGCTTCTGTGCATCGAGATGGCATTCGCCTCCATTTTCCATCTCTATGCCTTCCCATATCAGCCATACCAAGAGGTTCAGGTCCGAAGCAATGCGAGACTTGGGGTACAGGAAGGAACCGGCCAGTTTCAAGGCGGATGCCAAGAGCTGGACGATGTCACCGACTCTCAATACGACTCCACCTGGTCTCAAGGAACTAAGCGGTCAGCCAAGTCCCAGAAGTCGGCCTTGGGGGCTGTGTTGGAAGCTTTAGCGTTCAAAGACATTCTGCAGGGCATTGTCAAAGCTACAAAGTGGTTATTTATCTTGCGGAGGCGGCAGCGTAGACTGCAATCTTGAGCTCAGCGGATCTCTCTGCTCTACAGTCGTGGTTGCGAGACGGCACAAAGCCAATGATAGTCACCATTGGGCACCATTGTTCTGGCAAGTGATGCTAGTACTCGTCAAAGCCGGACAGGTCTCCTGATAGTCTAGGAAGGTCAGCCAGAGCAAGGTCGGGTCCTTTCCAATAAAACACAAACTGCTTGCTTCATCCATTCTCGATTCTGCTGAAGAAGAAGGGCCTGAGCCGAGGTACCAGATTGCTGAAACTATAACAGCATCTTTGAGCTGACAGCAGTGATGCGACTCAAGTGAAAAGCCAAGGAGACCATTTTGCTTCGGGAAACGTGGCCACAGTGGGTTCTCCCTACGAAGGAATACTGGTAATTATCGTTCCGTGGCCTCACAGCGCCGGTCCTCAACGACATCAATAACTACTAAAACACCCTTGTGTCGTTGGTGTGAACCATGGTTGCACACAACTTCTTCGATCCCAATCTCGCAATCTACTTTGACAGTGGTAAGTTTGAGCGTGTCAACATCAATGGCATAGCTGGTAACTATGGCAGAAACTATAATAACTATCAACTGTCATCTCCAATTCCTGTTCTCCATCTTCATTGATAAGTACACGTCCATAAGAGACCACCGACTCGGTGGTCTCTCATGCAGACATCCCAACAATCAGTACTGTTTGATAAGGCCTATACTGACACTGATTGATTGATTACCATGCTACTGATACTGGTTGATTAGCTTATCAGTAAATGCCAAGACATGACGTAATTGTGCTTTCAGCCCGAATGTGTCACCGCCCCCATGATTCTCAGCCTAATTGTCATCATCGCTAAGTACATGCACCTCGCGAATAAGGTCGTTCTTGTTCCAACTGCCAAGACACTTTGTCATCTCAATAGTCTCTGCCCCGAGGCGTGCACGATCAAACGAAATAGTACGCCGAGCACCTGAGAAGACACGTTCGGCCTTGTCCGACATAGGCGCAATCGAAAGTACGTTAATAGCCATCTTATGCAGCCGCGGGTATTCCATCCGTTGCTCCTCTCTGGTCCACCATGCAAGGGGACTGACTGCGATCTTGCATGGAGAACCGTGAATAAACTTCTTGTCAGGTGCCGGAATGCAAGGGAAATCCACAGAATGCAAACGCCGGATCCGGGGTTCCCTGATCGCCGGATTCCGCCTAGCCGGTATTTGGCATTCCAGGAATCGGCGACCTCGCAGCTACTCCGCCGACGAGGCTCGGCGTGACGGCAATTAGATTACCGATGAAGAAGCATAAATAGCTATCTTGCACCCGCAGACATGAGGGAGGTCAGAGATCAATAAGTCAAATGCCCTAGTAATGGACCAACCCACCTTTGGACCACCCCCACTTACATAGTCAATTGAGCCACCCACTAACTTTAAATGCAAATAAAACAACAACCAAATTTTCCAATTAGTCTATTTAAAGACTTTTCTAATAGAGAAATAACTGAGATTTCAAAAATCAATAAATCAGCCAGTAGAAATTTAAGTAGAATTAGCTATTCTGAATATTCTGACTCTAAAGGTTCTACCCGCTGTCTCGTAGCTCTAACATTCTGAATAGAAATAAAAAGCTTATTTGGATCCTTTTCAACTGCAGCTCTTTTCCTCTTCTTTGATTGGGCTAATTGTTGCTTTCGAGCCCTATTTTCCTCTTCCAATTGCAGTACTTTCATCCCTAGAGTATCCAGGCCCTTGCCTATAGTCCGAAACAGCCGTCTTGTGGTTGGGCTATTATAGCTAGGTCGACCTTGTGACCGCACCAATGACTGTACATCCCTTGAATGACTAGGGGTTGTAAATAGGTTATTTTCCGACCTCTGGTTCAGTCTTGGAGGCGAGGGATCAGCTGATTGGACTGTAATAGTCTGATTGGGGTCATCAATAATGAACCGACTACCCAATGCCTTATTTCGGTCCATTGGCCACAATCCTGACCCTTTCCATCCAGCCTTTGCATTGGCTTCCGTCAGGGCGGTATTTCTGGCCTCAAAATAGCACTTTAGGAAGGTCTCTTTCCTTGTTGGGCTGGTATCAACAAGGGGATTGGCTAGGGTTAATGCAGCCCGATATGCAGCCTTCAAAGGCCCAAAGACTGATATATCAAGAGGCTGAAGAACGTGGCTTGTGTGTGGAGGTAAATAGATCAATTGGATCCGATTGGTCACACAGAGACGCATGAAATCCGGTGTTGCGTGTGATCCATGGCCATCTAATATCAGAAGTCGCTTCTCATTGGGCTTTTCTGTCTTCGATCCCGGAATAAAGATCTCTTTTAGCCACTCAAGGCCAATTGCATCATTAGTCCAGCCTTTATCAGAGGATATAAAGTTCCAATTGGTTAGAAAGTCCATATCCTCTGGAAACCACTGCTGTTGGGTTTTTTTTCCTTTGAAGATAACCAATGGATTAAGGTGTTTTCCAGTTGCAGAAATAGCTTCAAGAATGCTAGTCCAATTCAAGCTGCCCGGGTGCTTTTTAATCGTTGATTGTAGCTCTGATTGGCCAAGCACAAGCCCATTAGTCCCGATTCCTTGGAAGATCCCAGTTTCGTCCCAATTCCAACGGTTGCGCGGAGGTATGTGACTGACGCCTGGTTGGCTCATGATATCAAAGAACTGGCCAATAGCGTACGGATTGGCGCCATTTATCCTTCTTGAGTCAATTCCCTTTGCTCTGAGTGTTTTTATTCGTGGATTGCGGTGTAAAAACCCGGAAATCCAGCGCTTTCCAAGTGGCCGGTTATCTTTTGCAGCGCCCAAAATGGAAATAACCAACTTCCGGATCTGGGCATGAGTCATAGCCATACCCAGCTTGTCTTGGAAGATAAGCCAGTCACAGAGCTGCTTTTCCTGATGTATAGAAAACCGTTGCTGCCATTGGTAAGCTTCATGACGAGTCTCTGTGCCGTTAATCCGATGGCGTAGGGTTCCATAGGGAAGGTTATGATGATTGGTGTCACGGGCCAGGGCCCATATCCTTGCGGCTGCGCCGCAAGACGTACTTGGCTCGTGCGCGCCAGGGATGAGAAATCGTTCCACAGCTCAGGGGCACTTAGGAACTTCTTTCTTTCTTCTTCATCTTTGATGTAAATAGCATCCTGGACTAGATAGCTGGAATCCAGCTACTAGAGGCCGTTCACAATTGGCTGCTTTTCGCATTGAGACGCCTTCAGCAACCTCTTGAATAGCCAATTGAAGGTCATTTTCAGTATAATTCGGCATGTTGAAGAGCCCTGATAGGTCGGATTGTTCAAAAAATTGATGTAGATGGAAGAAACGCGTGTGGCGTGAGACGCGTTGTGGTCAACGCGAGTTAAAGTGGGCCGGTCCAAAGGTGGGTTGGTCCATTACTAGGGCACCTAACTTACAGTCACAACCCCATCACTACCTCCTAGCTGCTATCTAGTAGCGTGTCTGCCCTCTTCACTCCTTATTGTGTATTCTAGTCCTGACAGAATCGAAGATGAAGGAGTGCGACAACAGCGGAAAGCGGTGCCCATGCCGGGCCTGACCCTGGAAGAAATCGAGGAAAAAGTCATGGCAGCTAAACCGTGGAAAGCACCCGGCGGAAATGGCCTCCCGGCGATGGTTTGGAGACGACTCTGGCCGGTGGTAAAGTACCGGGTGTTAGCTCTCTTCGATGCGTCGCTCAGAGACGGCATAGTGCCTCACCAATGGAGAAGTGCGAAAATCATCCCACTGAAGAAGCCGGACAAGGGAGACTACACGGTAGCGAAGGCGTGGCGACCGATATCGCTTTTGTCAACCCTTGGTAGAATAATGGAAGCGGTCGTCGCTGAGCGCATCTCCTACGCAGTAGAGACTTACGGGCTCCTACCCGCAAACCACTTCGGAGCGAGGAAGCGACGGTCGGCCGAGCAAGCGCTCCTGCTTCTGCAGGAACAAATTTACAAGGCATGGAGAGCTCGCAAAGTGCTCAGCCTGATCAGTTTCGATGTCAAAGGCGCCTACAACGGAGTGTGCAAAGAGCGACTACTCGAGAGGATGAAGGCGAGAGGGATACCAGACAGACTGGTCAGGTGGATGGACGCCTTCTGCTCCGGGCGAATAGCCTCGGTGGTGGTGAACGGGCACACATCTGAGCAGCGGGAGCTACCCCAAGCAGGTCTCCCTCGGGGATCGCCTCTGTCACCGGTCTCGTTCCTCTTCTTCAACGCAGATTTGGTGCAGAGAAGGATTAAGGCGGAAGGTGGCTCAATTGCATTCGTGGACGACTACTCGGCCTGGGTGACCGGCCCGACTGTGGAGGCGAACCGGGCAGGTATTCAGTCGATCATTAACGAAGCGCTCGAGTGGGAGAGACGCAGTGGCGCAACGTTTGAAGCGGACAAGACGACAGTCATCAACTTCACGCGAGTCACCGCGCGCAACAGTGACATGCCATTTTTGATCAAAGGGAACGAGGTCAAACCAAAAAACAGCGCGAAAATTCTAGGAGTGGTTATGGACGCGGGCCTGCGGTACCAGGAGCACATGGCTAGAGCCGCCGCCAAGGGGCTCACCGCCGCCATGTGTCTGAGAAGGTTGAAAATGATGTCAACGAGGGTGGCGAGACAGTTGTTCGTAGCGACAGTCGCGCCGGCAATGGATTATGCCTCCAATGTCTGGATGCACGCTCGCCGTGCAAGAGAAGCTGCCTGGCTGAACAAAGCGCAGTTGGTGGGGGCGCAGACAATTACAGGAGCGTTCCGTACTGTCGCAACGGCGGTGGCCGAGGCCGAAGCCAGTGTCCAGACGGTAGAGGAACGACACAGACAAGCCGCAACAAGATTCTGCATCAACCTCAAGATGGGTCACATGACGGACGACGAGCTTCAAGGGTGGGCAACAGCGTGGCTTGAGAATGTGGTAGAGCGCCACCAAGAAGAAAGCGGTTGGGAATAGCTATACTATCACGAACGGCAGTACTTAATCAGGCCAGGGCGTTGGGAATAACTTCACTCTTAACAACTGCTGGCTGCTGACCGCTGACGTAATGGACACATCCACTACGTCCATTCCACTCCACGATAGCTTCAAATGGATCCACTACACTGGTGGGCTCCGTGGATTGCAACCCTGACCCCATCGAGGCGAACTTCTGTCTTGTTTAGTGCTACTGCCCCCGGACTACAAGACTTCAGAAAAAATGGCCCAATGGGGAAGCTTCACAATACGGGAGTTGCACTTCACCGAAGTTCACAGCTTCATGATCTGTTTATTCAGGCCCAGGTCAGGATTATCAGTTCCCGTTGCAGCTTTCTTGCCTAACTAACCACTCCTCTACAGCTCGAAGCAGCTACACAGGTTGCCAAAGAAAGCAATCTCGATACTGAAGAACCCATCCCCACTCTCGAGTTTGTCCACAACGTAGTCACACGCTGGCAGTCAGACAGAGCGATGGTAAACCGAGCCTCACTCCTTGGACGTCCGATCAGTTACTTCTTCTATATAATCGAAGAAAAGTAAAATATAGCAGGTGCTAAAGCTAAAGATCGGCCTCCTGTTCTTGATTGTAAGCTTTCCATCCAGGATTGGGAGATTATTAAGACTTTCGACCGTATTCTCGAGCCCTTCGAAGTCGTAATGAAACAACTTCAAGGAAGCGGTCAGCCAGACAAACGATCAACTACTGGCGCCTTCCACGAATACCTTCCTTGTTTCGAACTGCTTTTGGACCACCTTGAGGAAGCAGTTCAAGGACGGGTCCTCAGAGAGAACGCAGACGGCGAAATGGAGGTGATCAACCTATTCACCGATATAGGAGTTGAGACTCGTCGGCTTATCAAAGTCTTCATCAAACTCTCGTGGCAACGGCTCGACAAATACTACCACCTCATTACGCCAATTGCGTACGTTGCTGCCGTTGTTTTCCATCCCTGCAGAACAAATGTGGAATGGGCTTCTAACTCGGCGATTAGTGGAATGGACGGAAGATTATCAAAACCAGATCAGGGCTCTTTGGGCGGCTAAATATAAGGACAAACCTACCCGATTCAATCAGCCAAGAGTCAATCAGGTAGCCCATCAGTCGTATATTCAACGACGGCTGAACAGGAAGATCGGGCCTTATCGGTCAACTATAACTCAGACGCCCGCCACTGTTCTTGATGAGTACGAGAGATATATCGTGGAAGAGCCTATCGACAGTGCTCAGTTTGAGACTGATCCGATTTCTTGGTGGAAACTCAATGAGTCGAGGTTTCCTGCCCTCTCTGTAATGGCTGTGGATTTCCTCTCGATCCTCTCGTCCTCGAGTGAATCAGAAAGGACCATCATTAGCGCAGGCATGCAGTCATCATATGTACGAAGCCGCCTGAGTAGGTCTACTATTAGCCAGCAACAGTGCCTTCGATAGTGGGGAAAGGAGGGTATCTACGAGTCAAGGGTGCCTTTGGATCAGGCTGAGGATGACTTCACTGAGCGCACCATGGACATATCGTAGCTAGGTATTCTAAACCCTCGTTACATAATCATGATCTTTAACGATTCGATTCAATCGCGACTCGATTGGCGTTAAGCTCCCCGATCGCGATTCGATTGAGTGTTCAATCGATTGAGTTGATCTGGGGACCACCCTGCAACGGTTACAATCTGCGCGAAATGTTTATGCTACTAAGGATTCTTGAATCACTCTGCTTTATACCTGTCCTGAAACGCATCGTCGAGGATCTTTGGTCTGACAAGAACATTGAAATGCAGAAGATATGGCAAACCGTCATCTCCGACTACACAAGATGTGTCCTCACAGTGCATAGTGACAAGCTGATGGCTGTCGCTGGTCTGGCATCGTCTTTCACAAGCCTAACCGGAATGACATATTTCGAGGGAATCTGGATTGAATCTGCATGCTTTGGGCTCGCTTGGAAAGCAAATGGGTCTCCGTTCAAGGTCGTTTGTAGACGTGGTAAGAAATCCTAGTTACCTACTTCCACAGTGATCTAAGTGCTGATTTCTGTCATTCGCAGCGCCTTCTTGGAGCTGGGCATCATCCAACGGTCTCTTGTCATTCTCAATGGATTCGATGACCGCTTTTCCCTCCCCGAAGGGTAAAACGCAGGCTACTGTTACTACTTCAGCACATGGCATAAAGGTACTTGAACTAAGCGACAGCGTCATCCGTGTCACTTCCTTGGAGACGGTCCCAGACGCCTTTCATTTCTCCGAGGACGACTTCAGTTCGGGAAGACACATAGAACGTGATTCCGGCTGCAGAAGTCGGACGGAATGTCGGTTGTGTCGAGACGGTCAATGTACACATCTATACGCTCGGAATAGCTTCGGTCAGATCTGCGGACTGCTTAAGCTTGATCGGCAAGAAAGTCCACCCTCGGATTTTGAAGCAATTCTACTTTTTGATGAAGGGGTAGATCAACTTCACTTTTGGCTTTGCGAACGGTTACTAATTATCAGTACACTGATACCATGCTCTCGAATTATGTGTTACTCGTCCAGCGAGATCGTGATTTTCCGGGCTGTTTCCGGAGACTTGGAACAGGCATCATATATTCCCGTCATAGCCGCTTCAGAAGCCAAGTATGCCCGGATGAGATCATACATGGGCAGCACTTCCGACTGATATAGGCCGTGGTTAGAAGGGCCCCTTCTTATCTCTTATTCAATGTTTATATATCTAGTCAAAGGTAATGCAGTGGAATTTGAGGTTGAGGTCAGACAGATCAAAGCAACAGAAGAGGAAAAAAAACTTCGGACTGTCCAAATATACATTCAGCTCTCTGCATCACATGAGGCGTAACATTCACTGGAGCCTCCTTTTATCGATAGGTACCTCAATAACCTCAGTAAAACAGCAGAGGGTCTGTCGTAAGCCAATATCCGTACAGCCAAGGCGTTCTACATGCATTTGCACCAGAGTGGAAGGCTGACTGGTTCTTCATAACTGTATGCTACCCAGGTACATTATCAGGTTGACGTAGTAAGCCTAGCTGCCTAATTGATCATCTAGTAGAAATGATACCTGATCAACACCTTGAACTTCCCAGTCGTCAAAACAAGAATTGTTTAAATCGACAGAGTGTCCGCCAATATTCAGTTGTGACCAATTTTCAGAGACTGGGCTCTGAAGCGGTAACAGACATGGATTTAACGGTTCCAGTTCCTTCTGTCTTCCCATGTCATGCTGAAATTTAATGAATGTCTCTGCAATTTTGTAAATGCCCTTGCAAAGTCTGAATTGTCTCTGGCAGTGTTCAGAATTTGGTGTGACTTGCTCCAGAGTAACGAGGACATCGTTGAGAAGCTTCATGTCTTCTTCTTCAGAGTTTGCTATGCAATGTAGGAACGTAACTACAAATGGTGTGAATGGTGTATAATAGAATATGCTAAGAACGATTAGTCTGGACCAACTATAAAGAAGGTTGAGCTTACAATCCGGCGTAGGTATGTAACCCGTGCGTTTCCGAAGAAGTAAGCTTCAGATAATAGGCCAAATAAGCTCGCAAGGCCTTAAACGCCCCGTCAAAACATGCTTGTGAAATGTGATCCGCCGAATTTGATGAAGTTTCGCCACGGTGTAGGAGCGTGAGGATTGAGAAATAGAGGATCTCTACAGGTCCGAAAAAACTGTTGAACAACTCCCTATTGAATGCATCTTTTGAATCAATCCGCATCCATTCTTGGTACCATTGAGTTAGACAGGCCGACAACCTTGAGACAATACTCTGCCTTTGCGATGCTGTCAATCCCTGAGCGGCTGCTGAAAATAGTGACTCGTAGATTTGACCTTGAATCCTTGAGAGCTCGACAAATTTAACAAACGCTAGGTCCCAGGGTGCTTGACTCGGGTTTCGTGAGAGGGGGTAGGGTCTGGTATCGATATCATAGTCCGGGATCGTACAAGGTAACCCGAGACGTAGGCAAAGGCTTTTATCCGAAATGTAAATTTGCCAGAAGAGTCGACGGGCGCGTTCCACCTCTTGGGGAGGGAGCAGTGCTAACCGGTTCTCGCGGTGATAGCCCAATGCGAGGCAGTGTTTTGCTGCCGTTGAGGTTAAGCTATGCTGGAAAAGCAGTTTTGCTTCTCTCTGAGCATGAATCATCTAAAATATTTTTGTTATTATTGGAATTTCTCTATAATTGAAGGATGGCATTACAGCTAGCGATAAGATCATCGTATTTTCATGTGTTGGGATAGCCATCACCTCAAAGGTTTCAAGACCTGCTTGGAGGTTCGCTTCACATAGACTGCGCATGTCGTTTAAATCTTCATCCGCGAGCCCGGAGGACTGGATTAAAATGCTTTCCCGCAGGATACAGCATAGAATCCCGTTGAATAGTGTGATTTCACTGGTTGCTAAAGCCTCAACAGGGAAATACACCCGCTGACATAGGACGTCTACTTGTGCACGGTCATGGAATCCATACAACAAGAAGAAGAGTGGTTCTTTCTCTAAACATACGGTCAGCTTCAACGACTTTTAATGAGAGGTGGGGGAGGCTGGCTTACCTCTTACTGCTCTGAGCAGCTGAAGGACCAAGCTGGACGGAGGCAGCTTTATCTCAAGGCGAGAATTGCCCGGATGTGATGTTGGAATGTAGAGATGCCCTAGTGTTTGAGGTGCTGCTTGATCTTCAGTCATAACTAGTAGATTTGCTAGTTCCCGTTGAACAGGTTGTATTTGTGAAACCTTGGTAAGCGTTGTGACTTGACTTGCGACGCGAATCTGCCGACCGAAGGAGGAATCTCCTTCTGAGATAGAAGTGCGACACTCGGACGGCTCTGGTGTCGATATGGTTCTGTCGGAATCATGTGAGAATGGACTCTGCGTTTGTTCTGTGCTCGATTCTTGGCTGAGTTTTTCAACCGCCTGCTCAATCGCCGAGAGCCTCTCCCGCAAGCCTCTTTGCTCCTCTCCGCTACTACGGCTGTTAGGATATTCGTGACGCGCGAAGCGTAGGCCATGGATGAATACCTGTTCTGATTGTTGACTTGTGCTGGCTGAACAGCCGACCTGACTCGCGGGGCACAAGCCAGTCCAGATATCCGGCAATTGGCACAAGGAATACAACGATCGCAACGGACCTGTCACATCTTAGCCCCATCTTCTTAGGTGGTGACAGAGGGGCAATACCTTGCGCATTCGGCAGTTGAGGCACTGGTCATGCTCATTAGCTCACTTCCGTCCAATCACACGCCAAAGCAAGAGAAGGCTTACAGCTCTGGGCATGACGGCCCTTGCTGGCTTGTCAGGACCCATACGGACCTGGGAGCAAATTGGTTGGATTGGGTCGGAAGGGAATGGGAAGCAGGTTTCTAGATTTCCCAGACCTCGCAGTGTGAGGATGCCGCGTACTCCGCGTAATCCGCGCAATCCGCGGAGTGGTCACATGACTAACACAGACCCACTGAAGCTAAAAAAGGGGGTCCCAGGCCTAATTCCGGGGTGGCCAAGTCTAATTCCGGAGTGAGCGGATGGACTCCCGTCGGTAGCACCCGTTTAGCTCATCGCGTATTTACACCTACGGTACGGAGTATGGATCTTGAAGTTGCCAATTGAATGGATAATTTGCTGAAGGCGAATAGAAATATTCTCACTGAATCAATTCGAAATTATCCGATGTCGCAATCGCCAGTAGCACTCTGTCGGCCGTTATTACGCATTTTGTGAATGAAGGTCCAAGCGCAGGACATTCATATCTGATCTTACAGCCCTGCGATGCCCAGCCCAGAGAATTGTCTCCCCTTAGACTCCTAAAAGTAATTCTAAGAAATAGACGCCATGTAACAGGTTGTTCTTTCAATCTAGAGGCACAAAAACCCTATCTTCCTCCTTTTCACGACGTCGATACCTCATATGTAGTAGTGTTATGATAACAAGGGTACCAACAAGCATTCCCGCACTGGAGCCTGAGTAAGTAGAACGTCTGAAGAAGCAAGATTGTACTTACCTCGAGAGGCCTATTGTGAGTAGCATGACTTTTTTGAAAGGGATTGACTTCTCACGTCTGCCGAGGCTCCGCGCTGGGAGGGAGTAGCTATGGATCCTAACTGACATGATGCAGGATGTCATCGATCAGACCGTGGGGCTGAAGGTCACAATAGTCTTTGACTGACGAAAGAATGATGAAGAGTCAATAGTAAATATTGTTTCCACTTAAATAACATAAAGGTTCAGTCTCAGGGGTCGGGAGCTGAGATGTAGTGATGTCGCGCGGAATCCGCGGAGCCACTCAGATCTCGTCTGTGAAACAAGTCGTCACTCCAGAGACTTGAACTATCTTTGGAAGAGACAGGGCCGATTCAAGGATTCGTCCGACTCATGTCATACGGAGACTAACATAGAGTCCACCAGTAAGTCAATAGTGCTTTCAAATTTGAACCAAAACCAAATTGATCTCTTTATTACGATATTCAAGCTGCGAGGTAAATAGAAATGGACACTAACTCGGTTGGCCCGCGCGGACGAACTGTAGGACGAAACAAATCCTGTCAAGAGCCGTCTTGCTGCCAGGCTCCCCGTCCAGGCTCCCCGTCGTCCAGGGCGTCTTACGACCTAGCAGCCAGCCACCTTGAGGTCGTTGGACAATTTGAGGTCATTGGACACGCCCTGGGCGATCCAATCCGCGATGGCCATGTTGGTCACCATGGGATTCACCCCGCTCGCGCTCGGAAATACGCTCGCATCCGCGACGTACAGCCCCTCGGCCTCAAACAACCTCCCCTTGGGGTCGACAACGCCCTCGTACTCGTTGATGGCCATGCGACAGGTGCCCATCTGGTGCGCCGACGCGAACGTCGCGTCGCGGTTGCCCACCTCACGCAGGCGGCCTAGCCACGCCGCGAACTCGGGGTCGTTGATGCCGCCGTCCATGTCGCTAATGTCGCCGTCCACGTCGCTATCGCCGACATCTCCTTGCCCCGCCGCGACCGGCGCTTTGTTCTGCCGCGTGGTGTCGCGGCCCCGGACGAAAGGCTCGACGCCCGGCAGCGTGGCGTAGATCTCGACGGCGCCCTCGACGTAGCAGATCTTGGCGAGGGCAATGATGCCTTCGAGGGTGTGGGCGCGGTCGAAGTCCGAGGCGGTGTAGGCGATGTGTGGGAGCCCCGTGATGGGGTCCGGATAGACGCTGCCCGAGTCGCGGTCGCGGGTGAGGGAGATGTATCCGCAGGCGTTGCGGTACTTTAAGGCGTCCAGCTTTGACTCGAGGCCACCGCGCCAGGGGATATTGGAGAGGATGGCGTACGGCTGGGGATTGGGTTAATGAATAACACGGGAACATGCGAGGGGTTTGTCAGAGTGGCAACGTACCACCATGCAGGTAGGCTCGAGCTTGACGCCGTGGCCATGGCCGTCGAGGTCCTCGAAAGAGTGATTCAGGGCCGTGATGATGCCGCCTAGGTGTTGAATTGTCAGGAGTTTGGCTTGACTTGAGACGCCACCTGAGTCTCTTCTTACCTTCCCAGGGATTCATGTCCTCCTTCCAAATACCAATAACCATATTGGTCGGATGGAGTTTGAGATGCTTCCCAATATGTCTATTCTGTTTCGCTGTTAGTATCCTCGGCCGGGACTCGATTTCTGGCCCCCGGGGGGGGGGGGGGGGGGGGGGGATCGCAGCTCACCTTCAACCCGCTTCTCATCAAAATGAGAGGACTGATGAGAGTCCCCGCTGATACGATGACCTTCTTCGCCCTGACGATGATGTCGCGTGTGACACGCTTATCCTTTGGTCCGCTAACGCCTCCATCGGCGTCTCTGGAGATCCATTTCCCGCTGATACCAATGGCACTTTTCGAGCCACCCGTCTCGTCGAACAAGACTTTGTCGACGTTGAGCCCTTCGATGAACTCGACCCCAGCCTCCGCGGCCGCCGGCAACCAGCTCGCGACGGGCCCCTTCTTACCCATAGTGGCACAGCCAAGATGGCATCGCCCACAGTCATGCTCTTCCCTCCCCGTGTTCTGCGGCGCCGGACTCGCGTGCCACCCGAGCTTCCGGCTGCCGTCCATCAAGAAGCGAGCCCTTTTATTGTCGACGTTGTGTTCCGTCCCGACGCCCATGAAATCGCACACCCTGTCAAGCGCATCCTGGAACCTGGCCGACGTGAAGAAGAGCAACCCCTTCTCCTCCGCCCACTCCTTCCGCACGTAGCCCTGCGTCTGCAGCGAGACGCTCCAGTTGATAGTCCCTCCACCGCCCCAACAGCTGCCTGTGACGACGTTCACGGAAGCGTCGTCGCTGCTGAACAAACCCCCGTTCTCGAAGAGGTACTGACACGCCGCCTCCTGGGGCATGGGCAGCTGAGAGGGCGGGAAATAGTACGACTTTTCTACTACTACAACGCGATGGCCCGCTTCCGCGAGGACCTTGGCACAGACGGCACCGCCGCAACCCGAGCCGACGATGACGACGTCGGTCTCGACGACTTCGGGATGTGGCCCGGCATCGAACTGCTTGAACTTGAAGTCATAACCGTCTGCCGGCTCATGGTTTTCCGGGACGTCGGTCCAACCACTCAATTGGAGGAACAAGGAACTGGACTGATACATCCCCTTGAGCGCCAGGGCGGTGATGGCCTTACTCAGTACGCGCAGTGCCTTGATCCTTGATTTCTGCCACGATTTCAGAATGGTGTGCCGCACGTGAAGCGGTTGCATATGAGGAGGGTCCCAGTATCCGGTGAGAAGCAGGCTTCCGGCTCGGGTGCTTCTGCAGTATCAGCATATTTGTGTGTTTACTCCATGTCAAAGAAAGAAGCAGCGTATTACCCAAGCGAGGCCAAACTGCCGCCTAGTTGTTTTTGGGCTGAATCGTGAAACACAGACAAGGTTCTCTTGACATTGTCTCTGAAGGCGGCATCTTGGACGGGATTATAGTCAAGAAAAGACATAAATTGCTCCTCGGACGGGGGATTGGCGACGGTGGTCCGAAACGCTTGGTAGAGCTCTGAGAGCTGTTGGTTAGGGACCTTCAGCTGGTGTGTACCGTCCGATGATGATGTCGACTCGTCTCTGATGGAGGGCAGCACAGCATCGAGCAACGACCAGAAGATAGTCCATTGCGTGTCGTCCCAATAAGTCGTGGATGTCACTGCTGGGAGCTGCAAGGCGCCAGTTACGGACTCCCAGGTGGAAGCCCCCAAACTCATAATGGGTTACAACAACAAAGTGCCGGGTTCACACGAATCACGGGTGAAGGATTATTCGGATGACCGAGTACTCAACAAAGACTAAAGCGAGCGAGTATTGAAGGTGCTCCGAGAGAGAGAGAGAGAGAGAGAGAGAGATGAGCAGAGTCGCTTGTGGGATAAAGGGGATCATAGTGGATCTGACAAAGAAAATGCGGAGAAGGGATAAGGACCTCGGAAGCACATGATAGCGCAGCTCCCTGCATCATCTGTTCAGAAGCTTCTCCAATCGCAAACTGTAGTGTGCGTTTTGGTTTCAAGGGCAAAGTCTGGGGTGCGGTGATCAGACCAGAGCTATACCAGTTAACTGTGATAGGCTCAAGCTTCGGAGTCCTCTTTCTCTCCGTCCCTCGGTTCTCGTCAATTTTTGAAAGTCAGAAGCAAATAAAAATAATACATTGTAAATTAGCTTAAACTTAAAGTTCCTAAGCCACAATGCCTACGTAAATACTATCTCTAGCAGTCAGCCTTGTGGCTTGGGAATTTTAAGTTCAAGCCTAAGCCACAGCGCCCCGTTTTCATAGATTGCTTCTAAACTCTAAAAACTTGCCGAGAACCGAGGGACGGAGAGAAAGAGGACTCCGAAGCCTGAGCCAACTACCAACTTGTACAGCTCGGGTCTAATCACCGTAGGATATATAAAGGAGACTTTCCAGGACCTTACTCTTAAGCTCTTGAATTTTGGGATGTAGACCTATAACAAAGAGCCTACAATATCTACATTCGTTTCAAACTCTTCTGCATTTAATCTCAAAGCGCAAAGGCAAACCGCTGCTAAGGGCTGTCGCCGTTGTTTGGGACGATGAAGCTTTCAGGAACACTGGCTAAGGCTGCAGTGGCAGCCTGCCTCAGCGCTGGGCTTGTAGCGGCCCAGGATGTCTCCTACCTTCCGTGGACGGTTTGCGCAAACCAGACGACGACGTGTGCTCAGGCAAACGTGACTTTTGCGTACTACGTCAGTCGATCCTGTTCTTATAAATTTCGCGCGTTACGCAACTCCAACTAACTAATCGAACCAGTACGGCTATCCCCTCTACCAGTACGCCTTGGCCGTACAGCGCACCCCGAATGCCTCGACGAACTCGCTGTTCCACCAGCGCAACGTGTCGACTGCGGCCGACAAATGGTTAAACAAACCCAACGTTGATACTCTATACTCTAGAGCGTTTCTCGACCTGTCGTGTTCGGATCTGGTCATTAATGTCCCGGAAATGGGAGACCGTTACTGGGTGAGTTGTGCTCTCTGGGTTTCTTTGATCTTCTTTTTTGTCTCGGTGAAAGCATGCCATCTTCCGCTTAGACACCCACGTTGAAGACGGCTCCGATACTCCCCGTAGTAATTAAGGCTGACATATACTATCAGGTCTGGCCCTTCTACGACGCGTAAGGTCCATCTACCAACATGCCGGTTTAAGCTCACATCGAATAGATACGGCAACAACGTTGCGAATATTGGGAAGCTCCAGTCGTACCCCCCCGGCAAATACCTTGTCCGCTTCGACAAGAACAACCCAGGCGTGCAACGTTTGAACAGGAAGAGCCCGTACCAAGCCTACATCAACATTCCAACTCCATATGCCATCTCTGTGGTCCGCATCCTAGTCCAGCCAAGCGACGCCGATGCCGCTGCTGTCCACCGCGTCCAGGACCGGCTCAGGATTACCCCTATCCGGCGAGCCTCTCGGCTTCCAGTTGCACCACCCCTCAACCTAACCATGTTTACTGATCCAAAGATTGTGCCAGGATCAATTAACACACTCGAGGAGGGCGTTCTCAAGCTCACCGCAAAGTTGTCACCCTACAATGCCCCTCTGGTTGTCGCAGACAGGACCTGGGTGTCAGCAACACTTCAAGGTGCTGGACTCGTCAAGGGACGCTTTGCGCAACCAAAGAGCACTAACCTCACCGCGGCGTCACGGGCAGCAAATAACTCCATCGTCAATGAGTTCTTTATTCCAGGATATCTTCAAAATCTCGGTAATAATTGGGTGCACCCGCAGGCCGCGTACATCGGCAACTTTCAGAGTGCGTATGTTACGCGATACAACATTGCGGCGACGGGTTACCTGGCCCTGACGAGGGATCAAGCTATGTACCCAGCCTACATGGGTTCGACAACAAGCAATCTCATCCCATCCACCAGTGCGTTGCGCATGACCTTCTCGGCGAAACCAAAGCTGAAGACTCACGGCTTTTGGAGTCTGACGATATACGACGCCAACGCGTATCTTATCCCGAACGACCTCAATAGGTACACACTAGGGGACAGGAGCAACTTTACCTTGATGGACGGGACGATATCCAGCGATGGTGAGGACGGTCCTTTCCAGATTCTGATCCAGCCAAGCAACGTCCCGCCACCGGCCAACTGGACGAGCAACTGGTTGCCTGCACCAACTGACGGGAATGGCTTCCAAATGAACTTGAGATTCTACGGCGGAGAAGACGCCATGGCCAATGGGAGCTATGTGTATCCCGTGGTTGAGACAATTGACGCTATTACAGCGTAGTGGAATGCATATATTGTAGGCGGGCGGAGTGGAATGGACCGTTCAGGCGCAAGGGCCAGGGCACGTGTCTGGTGATCTTGGATATGTATACTGTGTTAGGGGAAGTTGACACGTTAGTCCATAGTGACATGAGAGCCGCACGGGCTACGGGATATTTAAGGCAGTGCCGGACTCCCTTTCTTACAGAGGCATCGAGTTCTCTATCAGTTTTTTGCACAGTCAGTTTGTTAGTGCTTTTCACGGGCTCTGCCCCTGCTGCCGCTACGGCCTTAATTCTTCATTGTTTCCCCCCATTCTTTAAGTTCCTTGTTCCTTAGCATATGATCACATACGTCAAGCATTCGGATTGTCAATTGCTTGCTTGGCTGATGTGTGGTTGTATTACTAATACCCAGATTTTCCTAAGTTCCCCGAGTCCTACCCTATAGCTAGTCTAGCTGTAGTGGGGTGCTTGTATCGATAAAACATATTCCTAGTGCCTTTGGCAATGGAAAGGTTCATACATTACCCTGGACTTTAGAAGATAGATGACTAGTAGCTTAGATGCTTCAACATGAATGATCAATGGCATCTGAGAATAGCTGCCTTTCGGTAAGCGCTCTATATAAGATGAAGTCTGCACGCCAGGGGCAGAGATAACGCCCAGAATATGCTAAAATATTTGAAGATGATACGACAATAGCACATTAGTGGCTCGGTACTATTATGAATGGACATCCCGAGGGAGGAATTGGCTATTATATGGCTGAAGTACGTATAATAGGTATGATAGATGGTATACTTAAATTTAACCTACTAAATAGTAGTATATGCCTAGTCAGGCAACTACTCTGCGGCGCCTATAGAGATCAATCATCAATGCAACATGGCTTTTTCCGAGCCATCAGTATCCAGGCATCACAACTTGTCCGGACCTGGATAATCATGCGTCGCCGATAAACGCTAGAAGACTGAACAGTATATCCGTCTTGACTCGGCATCACTTACCTGGTTTAATCGACTTACGAAAGCCGCTCCGCAGCCATATTGCCACATCTTCCTAACTGACAACCTTGGACTTCTGCTGCGCGATGAGAACGTATGCCTTGGAAGAAGATATTATAGACACACCGTCAGCGTTTACTTTAAAATTTGCCTCCGTCGCAATTGGAATACGTATCCAGGCAGTAGGGGAGGGCACTCGTGACTTAGAGCAAGGCGTATTTCGTCCGTTGCATTGATAGTTGTAGTGCATCCAGTGGTTTAGCAGGATTGGATGGTTCTTGTAAAGATCTGATACGTGAAGAACCAGTCTTGGGCCTGGTGCTTAAGACTGGCATTATAGGTAACATCACGTGAGGAAGGAGACCTTATGCTCCCGTCCTCAAACTGTAGTCTTAGCTCGTCATCCATCTTTCTACATCTACATGACAACCACACTTTATGTGACCTCCGCGGTATATTCGCATCAAGATCCTTAGTGCTGTACTCGTTGACTTCCGGGAAGGTATAGAAAATCCCCAGAAGCCCTAGCTTCTTATCTTTCCGAACAATGACTTGTTCATATATGCCCTCCTCCCCAGTCACCGGGCGCCAGTCACATCTATCATACCTGAGTCAACAATGATCCATTGCCACAGTTCTGGGTTGGGTTGAGAGAAATATGGCATTGGTGCCGCCCTGGAATTGTCAGAACATGTGTCATCAAGTAACAACTACTTCAAGGAACGGACTTACTCCATAAAACCAACGACGTTGACCAAACAAACACAACCTGGTACTACCAGGAGATGTATAGACTACCTAAACTACAGTACGCTTATCCTCTAGTAGTACACACCCTCCCACCATTTCTTCTTCAGATATAGAGTTTTAATGGTTGTCTGAAAATGGGTTAGTATAACTGTCAGCTGCCTTAACCGCTGTACCATAGGCCAAAAGATTGGTCAATGATCGCATTAGTTACAATCACTGGGCACACCAACTGCTCTTTTAAGCTTATCCGCCGTCCGGTGAACCAAGCCGTAACACTAGCAAACCGCTAGAATTCGGTTGGGATCCTTTCTTCCTACCTATGCGTTGCTGTCTTTTCCTTTGCTTTCCGCTTTGCCATAGGAAGAACATTTTGTGGTGTCTAGGAATATCTCCCCATATTGGTGTTGTATTTTGCCCTTCCCGACACGACGGCGGCCCGTTCCCCCCCACAAGCCTCGAGCAGCATGTCACTAGACAGGTTTGAAGATATCAACCCCAGGGCTAGGAATGCTCTAGACTACAATAGCCCTCCTAATCTACTGTCTACAGAATGTGTTAAGAACGGCATCCATTGCCGCCTGCAAAAATAGCCAACTATAAGAGACTGAGTATTAGATGGAAATCAATCATCTTTTAGTATCCTAGTCTATTCTTGCCTGCAACGTGGAATCTTCGGATTACCTTAAGACATCTCTCACCGAGCCCTCTTCGGCGCAATCCGCGGCAAGATGGGCGGTATACTATTATATATATCAAATCTCAAGATTAGTACGGGCAGGCCAAAGTCTCCTGCTCTCCCATCTGTCGAGAGTGAAAACGCCGCATAGCCCACATCCAACTTGTCACATTGTTGGCCTAGATAGCACCCCATGTCATAGCCTTGACCTCATATCGCTCTCTTACATGCGTTCCCTCCTCTACTTGCGCCACCACATCAGTTTGCATGCGGATGTCCTGGTCCACATCGTCGAGCATCACGAACTCGGTTGTCGAATCCGCCGCCGGCCCTATGGCCCGGCCGCTCTTGCCATCGCCCTCGCGGTCGGTGGCGCTGGCCTGCCTGATGTACCTGCTGGCTCCGGGCCAGTCGCTGCGGGACTGGGGGCTGTTATCCGCGTACGGTGCCGTCTTGTTGGAGCTCTCGAGGCGGCTACGGAGACCGAGCTTATACGAAATGAGGCGGAGCAAAGGTTGGAGGGCTGGGAAGCAGCCGCACCAGAGGCCGATGTGGACTTCGAGGGTGGCCCAGAAGCTAGTGCGGGTCACCTTGTAAGTACTGTGAGACCAAGTTAGCCGTCCTGTCTAATAACTAGGCGAGAGAGAGATAAGACGAACGCATTGGTAGTAACGTCAGTGGTGATCATAAAGCCAAGTCGGACGACTCCGGTAATAACAGCAAAGAGACTAATGCAGAAGATAAGGATAACCCTAACGGCCTTGGAGCTCAAGGTCATATTGGTGTGGATGACCCAAATGGGGAGGCCGAGGAGGGCCAGATCGATACAGATGCCTATAATCGAGTACGCCCACATCAGTTGAATACCTGCTTCATTGCTGACGCAGTTACGATTGGGCTTAGCAGCTTTAAAGAGGTCCATGATAGGTCGGCATTGAGTTAAACCAAAGACGAATGCGACCAAGGTGATGGCAATAATAACGAAGCCCACGCCCCAGACACATCGCATGTAAATGCCTAATATAGGTGTCAGTTCGCTGGTCGACAACACTAACTGTACATTCTCTTTTCTAGGAATACTCACGATCTCTATTCAGACGGGGCAGGAAGGTTAGAATAGATAGGCGAATAGTGCCACAGCTAAGGATAAAGATGAGTTCGCTGACAGGTAGCATCTAAATCCTCCTTATATTAGCTAATTGTTCCTAGCATGTCAACTCCGATGGGCTTCTAATACCGAAAAGAAGGCATTGATCTGCTTGTCAGAGAGCTGGTCTATCGGCGTCCCTGATCCATTGTGGACTGCGACGATTTCCAAAGCTGACAAGGCAATAGCGAAGCCCTGGTGAGGAATGGTTAGCATCCGACTGGCCTGAGACCAGTGTTCTAGAGCAGCCACTCACAAAAGCGATAACAGCTATGAGATCGTCCAGTCCCAATGCCTTGGTCATCCATCCGCGGGCATGCAGTCGTAGAATCATAATGATGGTGGTAATGATGATGAGAGCGATATTGAGATCACGTATCACATGGCCCTGGGACTCAATGGGCTTGTCCGACCCTTTGGGTGGTCCCATTTTGTCGTCTTCGTCGCTTTCGTCGTTCTCTTGGTCGTCGACTGCTGCGACGCGCCCAGCCAAGCACGCGGGATAAGATCTTTTGCTCAGCAGGCAGGGAGGTCATTTATCAGGGACTCGAGCAAAGAAAGTTGGTATCAACAAAGTTCAAACTTGTGAGGGACGTGTTTGGAGAAGGGGCGGGGGAGGGAATTCACAGGATCTTAAAACACCCCCCGGCCTCGACCTCGACAACCAAGACAGAACTGGTTCAAGCCCCAGTGGTGGCGCCCCGACTGAGAATGACATGTGACAGTGTGTGCTAACTTTATGGCAAATATTCTCTCCTCAAGTCCATCTGGACTCGCTTAGCCTGACTCGACGAGGGAGCGGGCTGAGCTAAGAAGCGCCCGCCTTAACGCCACGGCCATGAAGCTTTCTCTCGGGACGAACCAAGGGTACGGTACGGTTGGATGGATGGATTTTATTTCGCCCGGACCGAAGGGGTACGCTTCAGCTCCCCGTGCGATTACTTCGGCTCCCTGTGTGCCTAGCCCAAGGAGGTAAGACTATACGCTAGTAATGCAGCTAGACGAGTGGTACAACTATTTTATATGTACACCCCACCAATGCGTATGTACCTCCCGTCCTTTCCCTTTTCAGCTTTCTGCCATCACCACCAAGTCTAAGCTAGCTCCACCGAAAAGATGATATCGCAACTTTGCAACTACATGCCTTCCGGCACACATCACGATGACCCCAGAAGCCTCCCCAGCGCCGCCTTCGAACCGGCCTTGGTCTCCCTTACGATCACCCTCACCGCTGCCTTCATGGCTAGAATCGTCGCCACCGCCGTCCCCGTCAGCCCAGCTGCTGCCCCCGTCATCCTCGCCGCCGCCCTTGCCGTCATCCACGCCGTCACGACGAACGCAGCCGATACAACAGCGCCGGCAGCTGACAGCGCCGCCTATAACAGGCACATACGCAACTCATGAAGATGCCTTTGCTGCTATGCAGGCCGATGGAAGAGAGCAGGGCTACGCTGTGGTCTACAGCAGGCCGAGCAACTACAAAGATGGCAAGCCTCGTCGCCACGAGCTTATCTGTGCCTGTGGAGGCCGCCCTTTTATCTCGAGGTCTACTGGGCTTTAAAAGCCCTCAACCCGTAAGACAGGCTGCCTTTTCAAGCTCAAGCTGGTACAGCAGAAGTCTATTGGAGACCGCTGGGTCATTGGTATCCTTTACGGTGACCACAATCATCTCTCTGATATTCCGGGCAAATTCCCAGAACACCGTGCTTTACGGCCAAGCCAGGTTAACGTGGTACAGTCTCAGTCTCGCAATGTGAAGCTGACAGCGAGGGCGATAAAGATGATATTACGAGCAAGTGATCCAGACCTCCTTGTGACCGCACAGGATATCTATAACATCCAAAGAACCATACGATACAGGGCAACTGGCCCTCTTACGCCAACGCAAGCTATGATCAAAGAGCTTGATGAGGATGGCTTCTGCCACGCTGAAGTCCTTGACGATGAAGACTGCCTACGTTATCAGCTTGTTAATGTGGATTACAACCTTGAGATGTGGTTCCGATTTCCCCACGTTATGATGTTTGATGCTATATATAATACCAATCGCTTTGGTCTTAAGCTGCTCCAGATTAATGGCATTACATCCCTAGGATCAGTCTTCCCTATTGCCTACGGTCTCACACCTTCAGAAAGTGCCCCATTTTTCACCTGGGCTCTCTATCGCTTGAAGGAGTGGTTTGAGCTGCTTTCTGATGCTCATGAGATGCCTGAGGATGCATTTTATCCCCACGTTATTATCACTGATTTTGCTGCCGCAGCTCGTGTAGGGATAACCTCCGCTTTCCCTGATGCTCAGAAGCAGCTGTGCACTTGGCATATCGCAAAAAACGTCCTAAAGGCCACAAAGGAACGCTGGATTAGCCCAGAAGGAAGCAACTTACGCCTTCAAGACTTTCTTTCTAATGACGATAATAGCCCTGCTGAGCAGCTTGCCCAGCAGCCCGCACAGAGCAGCGAGTCTCCAAGCCCGGCGGACTTTAGCCAGGCGTGGAAGGCTGTTATGTATGCGGGAACCGTGGATGAGTGCGATGAGCGATGGAGAGAGCTTGCAGAGGAATTTGCTCATCAAGAATGTATGTGCCCTTTCTTTCCTTTTCTCACTTTACTAACTGCCTTCCCTAGCCCTGATTTCCTATCTCGAAGACACCTGGATCCCCCTCCGCGCACAGTGGGCTCGTGCATATACTAAGCATTATCGCAACTATGGGCATACTACAACTTCACCCTGTGAATCCCTTCATGCTAGTACGAAATCACTCCTTCGAAATGCCTCACAGACCCTCTATCAGCTGTTCTACGCCCTGAAGCTCCAGAAGGAGCTTATCGATGAGAAATTTGAAGAAGAAATCAACCACGAAGCCCGCCGCATTCGTGATGAATACCGTCATGAGTTATTGATCGATGTGACTGAGAAGGTATCGTGGAAAGGGCTTGCCCTTGTGCATAAGCAGTATCTTATGGCTAAGGCATCTAAGCTGCACCCTATTGACCGCCCTATTGGGGTCTGTAGCGGTGCTTTTAACGCTCAATTTAGTCTGCCTTGCAAGTATACTATTCACAACGAATATATTAAGGTTGACGGCGTTAAAAGGGATAGAAAAGTTATTATCCTATGAGCACTTGATATTTCCTGGTTTGATAACTAGTGGATTCTTCGTGTGGACCTTGTGAGTATCCCTGATCTAGTTTTCTATGTAATTTACTAAGAAAATAGGATGAGCTTGACCCATATCAACGAATTCGCGATCCTAAGGTTATTCCTCGAAGGAAGCCGCCGCAAAATGCCGCCCTATCAATCCCACAGCCAGCAACGCAGCCACTGCTGACGAGGTCATCGCAGCCGGCAACGCAGTCACAGCCGGCAACGCAGTCAGGGTCAGCAACACCAACGCCGACGAGGCAGTCACGGCGCCGGGGACCTAGCCTACGAGCTAATAACCTTGATGTATTATCACAAGCTATTCGGGGCATCGTTAGGGACGAAATAACGCGAATACAGCCGGCAGCTATACAGCCCGTGATGCAACAGCCCGTTATTCCACGGGCAAATACGCAATCCCGGACTGTCCAGCGATCAGTTGCATCACAGATTGAGATGCAGAGGCTGCCCTCAGGATTTGAGCGCTTTAGTTCCCCACAGTCATTTCAACAAGGGCCTCATCCCGGACCAAGGGAGTATCCCCGTTATTTCCCTCCGGCCGGAAGTCGGCCTCCCGTTGGGGACTTACTCCCTTCAATTGAGACTAACAGTCCTGGGTCTTTTGTATAGGACTCTGTATTAGAGGCAGATACTATAGTTGTAGAGGGCTATGAGGAGAGTCAGCCAAAACGTCAGAGACGTCAGCATCGGGTCAAGAGGGGTAGACTTCCTTCGTACGAGCAACGCATCGTCTTCGAGTAATAGTGTAGATGTTGAAATCTTCAATCAAGGATATCACGTGGTCTGTTAGCATTTCCTAATTGGGAAATTGCAGTTGTAAGCGCGATTCCTTATTCGGCAGGCGGTCAGCACCATGTCATACTATTCCAAATTAGGCTAGGCACACAGGGAGCCGAAGTAATCGCACGGGGAGCTGAAGCGTACCCGGAGGGAAGTCCCTATAGGGCCTTGCGATAGGGGGACCGTTGCAAAACCCCCGGTCGTTTCCTTTTGGGTTTAGGCACTCATCTCCTTAGTCATCTCAGTACTTTAGGTCGCAATGGGATATGTACTGCGGACTAGCAGCGGACGCACGGTGGCCTCAGGTCCGATTTCCTGCTCAATGTCGACAGGTGGGAAATGGTGAACTGGTTGCGGCCACACAGATACTTCACAGCAACATATCCCCAACACAGTTCTGACAATATTCAGTTGATCATTTCTAAACCAATCCACTACCTAACTGTCTTTGCTATTTTCGCAATCGAAACGCAATTATGTCAGAAATCTCACTGGCTTAGCTGCCAATTCAGCTTCCGCTTGCGAATGCAGGCCGGTAAGGCATCTCTGCGCCCTGTCAGCTAACAAGCCATTGGCCCCGCTGCATCTCTAGGTTCCCGTTGAAGCTCATGCTGTTGTACGTGCCTTTCGGGCTCTTAACCGGCTCAGCGGCGCGGATGACATTCCAGACGAGACCTGGCGTGCTGCTGCACAGCGGCAGCGCAACAATTACGAGCTTGCAGCAGTAGTGCGGTCCCTCCTACTACTCCACAACCAGCTCCTGCTTTAGCTTCGTTTGGCGAAGTAGCTGAGAGGAGCCTCGAGGAGAGAAAGGTTATAGCGCTGGAGACCATCGCCGGGGCTGTTCGGCTCTGCAAGTTCGAGTACTGACTCCATGTCAGCAGCTGAGTCAGCTGGAGGAGGAGGAGGAGGAGGAGGGAGATGAGGAAGAGAATGAGGATAATTGAGCAGTGTCGGTTTCCAATCCAACTGCCACTTGATGCCGCATGTCGTTATGAATGGAATTGAAATGCATTCTGCTGGTTCGCTGCGGACTCGTTGCTGTGACTGCATCTCCGTGCCGCCTCTAAAAATTAAGAAATTCAAGCTGAGGTACAAACTTCAATGTACTGCGGGGCCGTTTGACAACGCCGCTAACCCAATCTGGCATCTTCGCAGTGATTTTGGGGTTTTGCAACAAGTGACCCCTATAGCCTGCCGTAATAGAGACTAGCTATCCCTTCCGGGTCTCGCGATGACGGATCCATTTCCCCGCAAACAGCCACAGCTTCGGCCAAGTGCCTGGCGGCCTCCGTGAGCTGGTCAATTATCAGCAGGATCGAGGAATACTTGGCTTCTAGTTCCCTGCGCCATGTTTTGCTTTTTCCTGCATCGACTAACTCTACTGAATCGCCGTCCCAGAAATCTTTTTTCTTACCAGACCGTTGCATCTGAGTCCAAGCCTCGTGAGTCTTCGTAGACGCGAGTAATAAGCCTGCCATCGTGCGGGAAGTTCCCTGGAGCCTAGTGACATGCGAGGCGCTCACTCCCTTTGTGGCGCCCAATGGCCTCTTTCTGGCCGCGCCCATCATCAAATGCAGAGCGACTGACTCGCAAAACTACCACCCTATGTCACACAATACTACCGCACCCAGAAGGGGTCGCTTCCAACTAGCTGCAGAGGGCTGAACACCCAACTTCCACCATTCGACAGTAAGGTCCCCTGAGCATATTTCCCGTCCCCATGGTCTTGTCGAGGACATGGGCTATAGTCTATATATCTGGGAGATCTCCACTCCCCCCATCCCCACCTTTAACACTCCTAAGCTACGCGGCAAACGTATAACGGAATCTTCTCTGCTAAAGACATCTTTACACGGCCACTTGGGTCCACCCTCTTAGTTCGACGAAATGGCAATGGGGGGTGACGGCCCTTGGGCCGTTGCCGTGTTGTGGGCCTTGACCTTCGTGGTCCTTGTCTTCGTCGTCCTCCGAATCTACGCCCGCGCAACGGTAGTGCACATGTTTGGGCCTGACGATTATGTCTACGTCATATCTTTTGTGAGTAAAGTCCCCCATATTTTAAACTATTCTTTTTTTCGAAGCTGCCCTTCGAAAGGCTGTGTTCCTGTCAGGGGAGAATCCCTAACCTGTCATAATTCCAGATATTCCTGCTTTTCTTCGCCATCTTCATCACCATCTCCGCAATGTACGGATTCGGCCGAGACATATCCGACATCCCAGACACCTGGAAAATGGCCAAGGCGGTCCTCTACGAGTGCGTTGGCCAGACGTTTAACGTAATAGGCATGACTCTTGCCAAATGGTCACTCGGGCTCTTCCTCTTGCGGATCGTTCAGGAGCCCTGGCATAAGACCGCCATCTGGGCCTCCATGTTACTTCTCATGGGCGCCTCCATCTCATGCATGTTCTGCTTCTGGCTTCAATGCTCGCCGATCGCGTTTCTTTGGGATTGGGCAATTCCTGGTGGCAAGTGTGAGCTCAACACCTTACCGATTTACATCATTCTAGGAAGTAAGTCCATATCCTTGAATGTCTATGGTTTTTCTTCATTTCATATCCCTTCAACGGTGGTATTGGCGGGTAGGCTAAAGTGGCGTTTTACCAACTTTTTCTGTTCTTGTTGACTTCTTCTTCGCCATCTTCCCTTGGATCTTTATGTGGAAGCTCCAAATGAATCAACGAGAGAAACTCATCATCCTTGGAAGCATGAGCTTAGGCATTATGTGAGTGGCGTTAACCATTCTTTCTCTCCAACCTCCGCACAGACGGAAACTGACAGACGACAGCGCTGGAGGCTTTGGTATTAAGCGAGCAACTGAGATCCCTCGTCTTAGTGTTGATAACTACTTGAGTATGAAACTTCTTCCCCGCAACCCTCTGTCATTCTCCGATAGTGATGCATATACCCGTCAATGTAGAGAACTCTGTTGGAATCATCGTCTGGGGAGCCGCCGAAATGGCCGTCACCATGGTGTGTATCGGTATTCCAATCTGCCGGCCTCTTTACAAGAAGTATATCGACAAAATGTCTTCTAAAGATGACAGCAAGTACAACGGAAACAGCGGGGCAGGCTATCGACTTAAGTCCTTTGGACCAAGTATGTTGTATCACGAAAACCGCACTCATTCGGGCGATCCCTCCATAACTGATGAAGAGCGCGGCATTGTTGCGGGCAAGAGCATGGGTCTCAAGGACCCTTATACAACAACGTATGCTATTGGAGGAAGGTTCCCGGCAGATAACCAGAGCGAAGAGGAGATACTGGGTCCGGACTTCCAGGTGAGTCAGCAAAGAAGATCCGATGACGCTGGTCTGGATAAGGGGATTCTTGTGACTGAGGAGTACCAAGTCAGAAGCTTTAAAGCAGACCGTCGGCGTGAATGAGGCATCTGTTTCATTCTGCGCCAGTACGGTACACGTAAGATTAGGTTGGATTTATTGTATTATAGTGATAATACCGACGGATGATTTATAAGCCATCGCGAGGGTCTTATTTTGACTTGAACTTCGTTACCCTAAGCCCAGCCAGCGGTCGTCTTCGAAAGTGTTCGAGGAGTAGCCATTGGAGTAGATAGTATATTTCCTTGTCGCTGGGTAAAAGCTGGATCAAGAAGATGGGATCTGTTGCGCAGTACTCCGTACGCCGCCTAAGGCTCCCAGTCATCCGAAGCTTGGGCTATGCTACAGTACTATGTAGACACAGCCCGATGATTGTTGATGGAGGCACCGAATGCGGGAGTTCTGCGCCTGGATGGGCTCAGCGCCGTCTAGGGGCACAGGGCCTGTGTGCTCGGGGCACAGAACCCCCTGTAGTAGTAGTATATTTATTACGCCCGGGAGAACGGATCTCATAGTGTTGGAATGAGGATAGAAGTGACGCAAGGATCACGATGAGAGTGAACGACCACAACTAGCATCAGGCAGCAGCTTGCTGCCTATGATATCGGCAGATTGAACATAGGTATAAGACGCCAACCTCGTCGCTCCCTTAGATAGAAGAAAGCAGCGAAAATACAATCTCTTCGGCCCACACCCTTCGTTGCACAACTCGTTTCGTGAGACATAGGGCCATGGAACACGCTATGCTATTTACATTTCTACCACTTCCATCCTGACCACAAAGTAAAGCCCACTTTCTCTCCCTGAATCGTTTTCTTTTGGCCTCGCTTGACTCCGTCTGACAGGCCTGCTTGAAAGCCAATTTCTCCAAGTGTTCAGCATCCTATCCTCAGCAGCTGAAGCATGGTCTGTCAAAATGAGGCTGCTTGTGCTAGTATTGTGTCAATGTTTCCTGGTTCCGGTTGTTAGTATGTCCCATTCTCCTACTTCACTCCCAGTCTTCCCGTCTTCATCGCAAATTTGATCGTTGCTCGCACCGCCTGTAGGTTAGGTGACCACTTCGGTCCGTCCAATGCCGACTTTCCTCCCAAATAGAACGACAGGTTTCCCATCTCGCTTTGCCCGATTTGTCTTATGCCTTCGCGTTGTGCATCCCACTTGGTGCATCGAAAGAGAAAATGTTCCATTGTCTCGACTGCCCGTCCACAGTCGCACAACTCTGATTCCACCGCGCCGATCCTCGACGGATAGCTATTGATCCTCGCCATTCCCGTGCGTAGCTGTGAAAGCGTGTCTGCTTTGCGCTTCTTCAGTCCGTCGTATAGCACCTTTGTGTGTTTGCCTGGTAGCGCTTTGTCAACCCTCGTGGAGAAGCCGCCCACTCTGTCCGGTAGCGTCTTGCGTTGTTGTAGCTGCTCTCTTGCCACCCACTGTATGTATGTAATGTCGGCTAGACTGAAAATTGAGTCAAAAGCTATTAGCATTACTAATATGGTATTAGTAATGTCATTTTATATGTGCGGACTTGATGCGGCCTTGTGTGAGCTACACTGCGCTAGCTGTCTGATACCGTGAGCATTTTGACTCATCCGGGGAGTGCCGGACATAGTTAGCAGCGAGCTAGGCCCACTTGAAGTAGCGCGCGGGACAAGACCGATAGGTAGTTTCACAAATTAGCCTTTCCGCCATTCCAACATGCCCCTCCAATTTTACCCCTTGATGCCTAGCGGCTCCATACCTGGGCATTTGAGTTAACTCAAATCCTAACTCATGAGTTAACTCATAACTCTAACTCATAAAACTCACATGAGTTGAGTCTGAGTTATCGCCGCTAACTCATGAGTTAACTCATACCGGCGTTCCCGGCGTCTAGTTGGCTCGTTTTATAATCTAATCTACTCTAGCTTATCGCAACCCCGCTTTGTTTAGAAGCGGTCATGGGCGTAATACTGGTAGAACATCATCATCATCATCATCAGTTCAGAAGCTTCGAAAAATCAAGTCTTCTGGGTACTGTAGTTGCTAATACGATTACCAGCAGACTTTCCATCTCCTCGATCTATTATCTATACCATCAAACTTATCGCTATAGCGTCCGAAGCATCTTCCTTATCGAGTACACCCTCTTCTGCCCCTAACTTCATCGATATTAAGAGATTTTTCACTAGAGAGAAGGCGAAGCCTCGCGCTTTATATATCTGCTTATACTGTACGGTAAAGCCATAGAAGGATGGCTATAAGGGTAATGCGCGGCGTTATATAAGGAATAATCATCTATATCTTATGGGCCTCTCTAGCCGGCAGAATCAATCTCAGCAATCGCTCGATTTATATATTACATCATCCACTACACTATCCAAGGCAATATTGCGGAGTGCCTTCAATCGACAGGCTTATATTGACGCTATTATCGGCCTTGTTATGCGTCGCAGAGTGGCCTTTTTGATGGTTGAGTGGGACGAGCTAAAGGACCTAGCTCTAGCATGCAACCCTGCTATCGAGGATAGTCTGATTACCTTCCGGCGTATAGTGATACGCTATATCTCAGCTAACTATTAGTTATACGCCGCTCAGTTGGCTCAGTCCCTTCAATCTGCCGTTTCGATAATTCACATCTTATCTGACCTCTAGATATCACTACACCGATATGGTATGCTAGCAGTATGCAGACAGTAGGTCAATAAGGACTATAAGCTTCGAAAGGCGCTCCTAGGGCTGCTAGAGTGTCGAAAAGACCACTCTGGCGAGTCCCAGGCCTGCCTGATTGCTAATGTCCTAAGGCGATTCGAAATTCAACGCGTGGGTTATCATACTGGAGATAATATATCCTCAAACAATACCTGCCTAGAAGCTTTATTAGAGAAGCTATTTCGCGAGCTAGGAGTAAGTAAAGATGAATTTTCTATGGCTGTGCTAGCTAAGTTTCGTCTAGATCATCTTCGATCCTATCCGCCGCCGTATCCGCTGTTTCGGCCATATTATTAACCTTTCCCTTCAAGCCTTCCTTCTCGCGCTCTCGAAAGAAGCTCTACGAGCTGCCCTTAATGCCGCCGGCGACGCCGCTGGTGTGCAGTCTATCGAAACCTTCTCTACTGCCCTCAATGAGAATACGCCTTCGGGACCCGATACCACGGTGGATTACATACCAGAGGAGAACCAGGGGAGACAGCAGAGACCTCAGGCGAGAGAGAGAACTACTCAGCAGGTAGAATTTAGCGGATAGGAAGGTATTAATGCACTCCGGAAGCTCCACTATCTCGCAGTCTAGCTTCGAAGCTCTCCAATCTATAGTGATAACTGGCGTGAAGCTGTAGGTTGCAGTCTTGGGATCGACAATATAATACGGTGGTCCTTATGGTATAAAGTTATTAGTATCGCCCTCGATAAGAAGGCACAGGTCGTCCAGTTTATAGTAGACTATAATAAGGATATCGGCTGCGCTAATCTTCTAACCGGCACCAATTGGGATATACTGTTGAAAATGTATACTTTCCTCTAGCTCTTTACTGAGGCAACTCTAATAACAGAAGGTAACAAAGCGAGCCTCTACAGTATGCTGCGGCTGATAGATGGTCTTCTCAGCTACTTCAAGAAAGCAAAGGTACCTAATATCTACCTCCATTAAAGAGATAACCTTTAGCTAAATTTATCAGATATACTACTTAATACCGGAATTCCATAATACCCATATGCTTCATTCTATTGAGATGGGATGGTTTGTACTCAATAAATACTACACTATATCTAATAAGGCTTCTATTTATATCGCCGCTCTTCTCCTCAGTCTACGCTGTCGAAAAGCATATTTGGATAAGAACTGGAAGAGTATATAGATTAATCCAGCGATTGTGAGTGTCCGGCAAATATGGGAGGAGGAATATAATGTCAATATCAATATCGATGGAGATATTGAAACTACTGCAGAGGATATCCCAGCCGTACTAGGGAAGCCGCCTTTGCAGCTACAGCTATTGCTACAGGAGATGGAGGTCGAGACAGCTGTTTCAACCGACGGCAATAACCTAGATGCATTTATTAATGCTCCAGCTATTAAGATTGATTGCAAACCTCTAGCGTGGTGGTGTCGTATTGAACAACGACGGCAGTTTCCACACCTTAGCCGTATGGCTATCGATATATTCTCGATAAACCCCCAGTCAGTAGAGCCAGAAAGGACCTTATCGGGCGCGCGTAGGACTGTATTATAGGACCGGCTGTCGATGACGTGCGAGTGGATATAGGAAGGTGAGTGTCTCGGCAACTGGATGCAGAATGGGCATATTATAGGGACTCGATATAGTGGACTGGGGCTAGTATGCGATCCGGATATTGTTAATAATAATATTGATATAGAAATTAGTGATATGGAGTAGCGCGGTGATTTTTTATACTTTTATTTAATAAGTTATTATAGATTTTTATCACTAACTTCCTATTTAGGAAGTCGGCGATATTATATAACTAAACTACATAAGTTAACTTATAAGTCTGAGTTAAACTCATAAGTGAGTTATAGTGAGACCGAAACTTATATGGGTGAGTTAAAAGGGTCGAAACTTATGAGTTAACTCAAATGCCCAGGTATGCTGTCGGCATTGATCCCACTCGTCTTCAGGCTCCGGAAGAAGAGATATCCACTCAACAATCTGCTTCCGAAACATTTTCCGCACAACGCTATTCTTTGGCGTAAAGGCAAGAACAGACGAATATAACTGAAGAGGCGTAGAGTCGATTACCGACATATTAGTTTGCATGTGCCCGCATGGACTTTTGGACTAGACTGGTCTATACCGGTTGCAATGAAATCTTTTTCGTCGTTGTCACTCTATGGATTGACTGGAAGCTTCAATGGTCAATGACCCGTAACTGCGCTTAATAAGAGGATAATTGGCGCTCATCTGGGAATCAAATGAGGCAGACTGGCTTGAGATATGGCGAAATACCACTTCGCTCTGGCACATACAAATTCATCGATCATGATTATTGCTTGTGTCCAGCGCAGAGTTGGAAATCGATCGTACAGATCGATTCCGAGCCCTGATCGATCGATTTATATCGATCATCGCCTTCAATCGATCAGACAGAGCCTCACGTGACGAGGCAACGAAGCTACAGAATCCTAAAAAGGAAGGTGGTGGGGCGCCTTCCTCCTTAGAAAGCACTCAACAGCAGCGTCTCTCCACCAATCGCACCTGCCAGGGGTGCTTTGTGGGACATGCGATGTGTTGCGATCCACACAGAGGCAGAATCCAGGGCAGCCTACCCTGCACCTCACCGATTTATATATGGACCACCCGATCGACGATCAAATCGATCGATCAGGGCTTGTAATCGATCGATATCGATCGACTGGCAGCTCTGATCGATCGATTTCGAAGCTTGGTCCAGCGTATAGCCTCCGACGCTCACAATATGGCAACCATTGCAACTAGGAATACACCAACCCGGTTCTTTAGAGATCCCAGCACTTCATTTGCTAAGATCTATCAGAATCCAGACGAATATAACTGATCAATAGACATCGTTGGTGAAGACGAGGCCGTCCCCTTTTAATTTTCCAGCAGCGGCGGCAACTCCATTACCACATCGCTCGGGCAATTCAAGGCCAAGATACAAGGTATAGGGGTGGATTTCATTCGAACAGAGCTAACTAGAAGCATAGAATGAGGGAACAGGCTCCTTTAACAAACCAGCGTATGGTCACTCCGTTGTGACTAAGCCCACGCTTTGAAGAAGCGAGCTGCCTGGGAAAAGGCCTCTTCCTTTGCAAACTTTTGTTCCGGATCAGAAAGATTTGCACGGACGGCAAACCCATGTATAACCCCACTATATAGAGATGCCGCAAAACCATGACCAAACTGACCCAGGATGGTGTTAGTCTCGGTTTGCTGCTCCAAGGGAAAGGCCGGGTCATTCTCTATTCAATGGTTAGCGTCAAGGAAAAACAGTGGTGCTTTTTGTCTTACCAGCATTGGCGAGGCCGAGTGGGCGTTGAACCGCTTTCACCTCTTCGGTGGTAAGCAGACTTGGATGCGCGGTGAATCCGGCATTCACTGCATGTTCCCCATTGAGCACGCGGACGGCATAGCGTCCTCCAAAGCAGTATCCCGACGCTGCGATCTTCTTGATGCCAAGCACGTCCCTAAGATAGGAGACCGCAGTTGCTACTATGGGATCCGTGACTTCAGGACGATGCTTGCTGAGGAATTCCGTGACGTTGAGGTTAGGGTCGAGTTGCGCTGGAGAGCCATTGAACAGGTCCGGCGCCACAGTGACAAATCCTTCTCGTGCAAAGCCATCGACCAAGCTGTGGAGAATTAGTAATAATCGTGCGGGGGAGTTCATGGGTCTAACAGTTTGTTTTCGTTGGGCTGGATGCCAGTAATATCCGACAAGAATAAGACGCCGGACGTTGCGCCCTTCTTCCCGAGCTGTTTCACGTTTGGCTTTGAAACATAGAATTTGACTAATGAATCCAGTTAACCAGGATGTTGTTATAAGCTTATGATCAACCGGGTGAAACTAACCTCCCTTGTACGTAATTTCTTTTCCAACAGGATTACCGCTATGCAAGCTCGGTGTTCGTTCCGCCACGGCCCCGTTCAGGACAGTGGCGGCAACACCCATGAGAATAGCAATCCTTTTGAGGAATCTCATCTTGTCCTCTGTCTCACTAGGGAAGAGTAATAGTAGCCAAGCAGTGAAGAGAGAAGTGTGCCAGCGGAGAAATGTGGGACAGACGCGTGGGGCTATATATGCATGAAAACAAGCCAGTATCTTGCTTACAAATTTTGATATTCTTAACTGGTGGATTAATTTTAAGACTGTGGGGATCCCTACTTAATTGTCGCTTCTTTATTTCGGGACGTGGTTTTAATTTAAGTTCCGGGCATTTCTAGACCCCGAACCGAAGTGTTACTCTCCGTGTCCGGCAAGTAGAATTCACCATAGGCAACAGTCAAAGCTTGCATGTTATCACATTACACCGCTGTTTTCCGGTAGTTCTAGCATTTAAGGCTGTAGTTAGTCGTAGTACTCTTATAGAAAGTTCCAACCAAATATGGGTTCATCATGCCTCCGCCATCGCCATCATGTCATCCACGAGGCTTCTGGGCTTGTTTGGCAGCGCCTCGGCCTCGCTTACAGTCTTCATGCTTGATACGAGTGTCTCCTCCAAGCCTCTGAATCCAGCCCTCCCCATCTTGCGAAGGATCTCCGTCGAGCGGTTGTTGTCCACTTCTCCCTTGTCGGTGGTCAGCTCGTCAATGGAAGCCAGTTTGGGTTTCCGCTCAGGGTAGCGTCGGCCAAGGATCTCAAGAATTTGGTTCCAAGAATATGGCTCAGCATAGGCGAGAAGACGCTCGTTCCGCACCTCGTCGAGTGTAAGCGCCGCCTGATGAAGCAAAGCCGTATCTTCGATATTAACGAACCACTGCGACGGAAGAAAACCGGCGGCAACGGAGATCCCACGACAAACCGACTCGACCATAGCCATGCTACTACTAAAGCCAATATGTTCAACCGAAACGATATGCCCCAGGTTGACACTGGGCACCACGGTGTTGAAGACAAAATGCGGTTTGTGCTCGCGTACCCACTCAAAAGCCTTTTGTTCCGCAACGGTCTTTGCGGCGTTGAAAACTAACAAGCTACGCTGGGTAGGATCTTTGCCATCAAAATGCAACTTGGCAGCTTCGACAACCTCCTCGTTCCAGGTGTCCGGGCCGACTTGGTATGGCTCCCCTGTGCGCGGTGTGCAACATGCCGCCTGTGATGAGGTGGCGACGACGCGCTTCACGCTAGACTCCTTGGCTGCTGCCTGGAGAAGGTTGGTGGTGCCCTTGACAACCTCGGTGATGAAAGAATTGTTTGGGCTCAATTGTTTTTGTGAGGCGACATGAGCGATGCCATCGACGCCCTTGACTGCCTCGTCAAAGGCACCGTCAGCCGTCAGATCAGGCACCTCGACCAGAGAAAAGCGGGGACCGAAATGGGACAGCATCCATTGATTCTTGGAGGCAGAGCGTACCGTCCCACGGACAGCGTATCCTTGGTCCAGGAAGACCTTGACAATCGTGCTGCCAATGTAGCCGTTGGCACCGGTGACGAGGATAAGACCTTTAGGAGGGACGAAAGCCATCTTGAAGTGTGGTGGAGAGGATGAGCTGCATCTCATGCCCACTAAGGAGCGAGTGCAAATGAGGTTTGCCGGGACCCAGTTGGTGTCATATTAGCTCATCACATCATACCCTAACTCTCGTATTGTTGTTTCCAAGTCTGCGTCTCCCCGACCCCCACCACCTCTACCCCGATCCCCGTCATGGTTGCGGACAGCGGAGTTCAAACTCCGCAAATCCGCAATATGGCGGAGAAGAAAATGACCTGACTATTGGCCTAGCGTTGATCGTTTCACGGAACGGGGGTCATTAGGGCCAAATGAAAGTTCAGCCGATCAGCATCTTCCGTGCTTCCAAGTGGACAAGCCTGGATGTGTTATTTCTTCGTTCCTTGACTCAGTGTGACGAGACTTGGTGGCGCTTCTTAGTGCTTCTTTTCAACATAGCAATGTCTCATAATTTGTGATAAGTGTTGGATACGCAATTTGCTATATGCAATAGCAGAAGTGATTGATCAAATGATGTAAAATTTTCAAGGTCCTTCTTCTTCTTGAGGATTCAGGGCAAGCTTTTTATGCCTTTTCCGTGCTATGTGGAATCAACTAGAAGCTGCGTGCTAAGCCAGTGGCAATAGGTGGCAACTTTTATCTTTGATGGCGATATTCCTGTCAGCCTTTCTGCCGGCATATTATGCCGCCACACGAGGTCACAATCCAACATAATCTAACAAGATTGGTCAATAATCGCATTGATTGCAACTACTGGGCACACTAGCTGCTCTTTTTAAGCCTCTCTCGCTGTTCGGTGAACCAAGCCGTAACAAGATAGTATAAAGCTTTAAATATACATTATAATACTAGAAAAATATATAATATCTAGTAATCTAGCTGTAGTTAGTCTTACTATTTAATATGACTTTCCAATGTGTTAAAGATAATATCTGGAACTCAAACTTGACTGGCACCTAAACTTCGCGGGTGGCTGCATCAGCAGCTAAATGGGGAGTCGAGACCCTTAGCGTTGTTTGAGTTGACCGAGCTGTTACGTATTTGTCAGCTCGTTCGGGGTGCTCGTACAACCCGGCGACTGCGGAATAACCGGGGGATCATCAGTGCCATTGTGGAAGGTCTGTTCTGGGGCTTTCGTTACTACACGATATGAAACCGGCGACGCCATTCGGGATGTTGTTCGCCCGATCCTTTTGCAAGCTATCTGCGTTCATAGCGCTTGAGGAACTGCTCAACTCTTGAATGTTTTGAGTATAAAGCACACATGAACCACTCATCTCAACAACACATCTCATCACCCTTCATCAACGCCTCAACCTTACAAGTCACTACACCAAGCCCACTCGCCAACATGAAAGAAGCCATCGTCAACAAGGAGGCCAAGGTCGAAATCAAGGACGTCGCTGTCCCAAAGCCCGGACCCGACGAAGTCTTGATCAAGGTCATTGTTGCCGGTTCGTTATCTCCCCTCATCTTCTCGACGAGCTTCAATGACGTCAGCACTTCGTCCAAAACTCCATACTGACATGATTGCCAGGCACCAACCCCAAGGACTGGAAGGTCCCCATCTGGCTGCCGACCAGCAACAACACCAACACCGGTGATGATATCGCCGGCACGGTCGAGGCCTTCGGCGACAATGTCTTCGGCTTCACCAAGGGAGACCGCGTCGCAGCGTTCCACGTCATGATGACCCCACACGGCGCGTTTGCCGAGTACGCCATTGCGCCCGCGAATACTGTCTTCGCCCTGCCATCGGCCGTCTCCTACGAAGAGGCCGCCACCATCCCGCTGGCCGCGTACACCTCCGCCGTCGCGCTCTTCCACCAGCTCGAGTTCCCCTCGCCGTGGGACCCCCAGGCCAAGAGGGACAGCGGCAAGAAGCGGCCCGTCATCATCTACGGCGCGTCCACGGCCATTGGCGCCTTTGCCATAAAGCTCGCGCAGGTAGCCAACATTCATCCCGTCATCGCCGTTGGCAGCAAGAACAGCAAGTTTGTCGTGCCTTTTTTGAACTCTAGCAAAGGAGACAGGATCTTGGACTACACGGCGTACAAGACGTCCGAGGAGCTGGTCGCCGCGCTAAAGGATGCCGTCAAGGAGGCGGGTGTCGAGGACGGGCGCGCGTACGATGTGTACGACTGCGTGTCGGAGAATGGGACATATGTTACGCTAAGCAAGGCTATTGCTGGGCCGCCGGATGCAAACGGTAGGAAGCCGAGACTCACGTATGTGCTGCCGCTGGATGAGAGCATGGCGGATCCGAGCGTGGAGTTTGTGAGGACGATGGTGGATCATGTGCACAAGGAGCAGTTGTTTGGGACGGTCTGGTCGGCTGCCTTTTCGAGGGGGCTGAGCGAAGGATGGCTTACGCCGCACCCGTATGAGGCTGTGAAGGGAGGTCTTGCGGGCTTGGAAGGGGTATTGAATGGGCTGAAGGACGGGACGGTCAGGGCCAAGAAGATGATGATTCGGGTAGGTGAGACCGAGGGGGCTGGACAGTAGACCATGAGATCAACAGCATGAAGATTTCTCATGCCTATATGAATACCTTACTCAATATTACGCTGGATGAGAAGAGAGGACCCGCCGAGTACAAGAAAAAGTCGTAGTGTAAGATACCATGTACTGCCAAATCATGTCCACACGAAGACGGAGGTATACCGCCCAACTCCCGGAACGCCGAACAATCTCACGCACGACCACCGTCCACGCACTATAACGGCCCGTTTGCTTCCGCCCTCTCATGCCATCGTAGCTTCGACCTTCTTCCCCTTGACGCTCTCCATTCGCAGCACAAAGCCCTGATAATCGAGAATGCCGCCGCCACCGCACTGACGAGGAAGCACCGTGTCAGCCCTTCGTTGTACGCGAGCCTCAGCCCCGGCAGCTGGTCAGGGTCAACCATGTCCTGGATGGTGGTGGCGCCCAGCTCGATGGCCATCATGGGGTCCGGGTCCGGGACGTACTCCCGGATGCTGTCGATCAGCTCGTTAAAGACGGTGTCGCCGACAGTGACGAAGATAGCCCCCGCGGTCCTCGTGACCCAGGGTCCGTACAGCCCCTAATTCCCTTGCCTTAGCTAGCTAGTTACACATCATCAATACACACATCTTTGGCCTCTCAACGGGTATTAACGTATGCCAAAGATTAAATTATTGATTAATTACTGTTCACAGAGTACGATGCAGCAACGCAGATTAAACACGAACAACAACCTTTCCCGTAGCCGTCCCCGACTTGATCTTCTCAATCGCCTTGGGCATGCCGCTAAATTCGAATACCGTATCAATCACCGTCCTAACCTTGCCGGCTGCCATCCACTCAGCAATCTGCTCGAATCCTGCCCGATTGCTCTTTACGAAGTAGACCTCGAACTTGGCCCGTCCACCACCCAGCATGGACGGACAAAGCATGTTCTTGGTGATCGTCTGCATCGTTCCGCCCGATACTGCACCGGGGATCATGACAAACTTGCCGCCCTGCTTGACGAAATCATTCGAGGCTCTGTATAGCTTGGTTTCCTCCCGATATGCATAGTCGACGACCAAGCTGAAAACCCTGCCCTTTTCCTTTAGGACCGAGACCAAGTCCTGGGTCCGGTAGTCAATCACATCGTCGGCTCCAAGCTCTTTGCAGAGGTTGACTTTGGTTGTTGAGCATGACACTGTTACGTGGCATCCGTGGGCTTTAGCGAACTGAATAGCAAAGGTTCCGACACCTCCTGTGCCTCCGTTGATGAAGACCGAGTCGCCGGGTTTACAGTTCAAAACAAGGCTCTCGTAAGCCGTGATGGCGGCTGTGCCAACACCTGCGGCTTGCTCAAAGTCGATGCTCGACGGCATCGGCACACATCCCTCCAATTCAGCTTTCGCAAACTCTGCCATGGTTCCGGGTATGCTTTTTGGCGTGTCCACTCTGCCAAAGACGCGGTCGCCTGGGTGCATAGAAGTAATGCTGCTTCCGGTCGACACAACTTCACCGCTGAAATCCATGCCGGGGAGTGGTGTTTGCTTGATCATGGCTTTTCCTGGCCAGGCCATCTCGGCGAAGAGAGAGTCTGCCGGATTGATGCCCACGCACTTGACTTGGACGAGAATCTCGTTGGGCTTGAGGGATTCTGAGGGCCGAGGATAATTCTCCACTAGCTCCATGCCCTTCTCTAGCGGCAAGTTGGTGGATTTGTGTATCCAGGCACGCATTGTGTTGTTTGTCGCCATTGTGATTAATTAGGTGCAGTTAGGGATGAAAGGTGTGAGGGCAATGATGTATCTATCGAGGAGATGTTACCAAGCTATCTACCTACCTACTTGAAATTCCTGCCGCTCGTTATGTATTGCGGGAGAGGTCAGGTTGGCTGGGGTTGAGATTTGATTCGGAATTCGGGGTAGTGTAAGAATCCGAGGACCGCATCCACCAACCCGATGGGCAGAGTCAATTTCCCCCCTCGACCAATTGAATTGGATGCACGAGCCAAACCAGCTTCAATTTATGACGCGGGGCTTAGCTAAGTCCGATATCTCCAGTGGACTACATAGTATGTCAATGCCATCCAGATTCCTATGACACTGGTAGATAGTCCCTGGTTTTCTGAGAGGGAGAGCTCCAGGAAGTCGGACACTTCTCGAAATCTCATTATTTATCTTCTTTATAACTTTTGAAATACCCGGTAGCCGCTTGGCGGAGATTCAGGCCTTTGGCGGATGTCTGGTGTTGCGAACCCCGCTTCAGACGTCATTGTCGTCATGGAAGGCGAACCGGATGTTCCGGGCGGGGGATATCATCGTCCCCTGCGTAAAAGGACCAGAACGACGAGGGCATTGGAATCCGAACAGCAAAATGGTGATATGGAATGGCAGGAGGAGGAGAGCAGTGAGGAAGCTCTGAGTCACACCAGAACTAAGAAAAGGACCACGCCTAAGGCAGCTGGCAGCATGACGGAGGCAATCCAGGGTCTGGAACGACTCCTAGAACAAGACTTCAATAAGAGAATGGCAACGATGAAGGCAGAGTTTCAGCTCGAGTTTACAAAACTTAGCGACCGCATGGCTGAAGAAGTCACTAGGACCACGGCCCAGATGGCACAAGAATTATCTCAAGTCCGAGAGCAGCTTACCCAGGTTTGCAGCGAGTTGGAGCAGACCCGGCTACAACTGGACGCCTTAAACAATGCTCATGCAGCAAGGTCGCCTGGTCAGACATATGCAGATGCTGCTAGAATGACGCCTGCTAGTATCACCACTCAAAGCCCATCCACGGTCCGATCAGCAACCCCGGAACCGATGTTCTGCACAGTAGACACATCTAGGGTGCCCGAGGATCATATTGGAGATACTGCACCAGCAGTCATTCGCAGGACCATTGAACAGGAAATGCGAGCATCCAGCGACCAACCTAGCTGGCGATGTGTTGCGGTAACCAGAGATGGACGAAATACCAAGCGCCTGAGGATCATCGGTAGGAATGAGGAAGAATTGAAGAGGATCAAGATGATCATCGAGGCCAAGAAGGCCCCAGGCACGAGGGTGCTCCGAGACCAACTGTACCCCGTCAAAGTTGACAATGTGAACCGTACCGCCGTCCTTGACCAGGAAGGCAAGGTCCTCCCTGGAGCAATGGAAGCCTTGGGCCAAGAGAACGAAATCCAAATTGCAAAGATCGCCTGGTTGAGCCGAAAGGACAGCGCAAAGGCGTATGGATCCATGGTGGCATACCTTACCAAAAACAGCGATGCTAGGAGACTCCTACAGGAACGCTACTTCCTTGCAGCCGGTGAATCGGCATACACCAACGCGTTCGAGCGGAGAACCGGACCGATACAATGCTACAACTGCCAGGAGCTTGGCCATAAGGCCTTCTCGTGCAGCAAGAATCGGGTATGTGCGAGATGCGCCGCCGAAGGCCATCATCATAGTGAGTGCCAGACGCAGGTACCCAAGTGTGTGCCCTGTGGTGGACCGCACGAGTCGTTCAGCAGAAGCTGCCCGAAACTCTATCCTACCCGGCATGAGTAGGATGTTTCAGGTAATCCAACTGAATGTGAGAAAACAGGATATGGTACATGAAAGCCTAATGAACGATAAGCGACTCCAAGATTTTGCAGTTATAGCGATCCAAGAACCACAGGCACGGAAAATTGACGGCAAACTTCTCACAGTCCCCATGGGACACCCCAAATGGATCAAAATGGTTCCCACAATTTGGAGAGATGGCAGATGGCCAATCCGGAGCATGTTGTGGGTGAATAGGGATTTGGAGGCCGAGCAAGTACCAATACAGTCCCCGGACTTGACAGCAGCAACCATACGACTTCCGGACCGAATAGTGTTGGTCGTGTCAGTGTACGTGCCGGGGGGCAAGCCTCAGACTCTTCGACACACATGCCATACCCTGCACCAGGTGATCCTCGACCTCAGGAGCAGGACAGGGATGGTGGTGGACGTCTTACTGGCAGGAGATTTTAACCAGCACGACCGGCTGTGGGGAGGAGACGACGTGCCATTGGTAAGGCAAAGCGAGGCCGAACCGATCATCGACCTCATGAACGAACACGGTCTTTGCAGCCTTCTCCCGAGAGGCACAAAGACATGGCAAGGCCCCGACAAGGAAAGCACAATCGACCTGGTGCTGGCGACGGCGGAAGTGGCAGACGAAATGGTGACGTGCTCCATACACCCGACAGAACACGGATCGGACCACCGGGCGATCCAAACGACGTTCGATCTCGCGAGGCCTGATCGGATTGCCGCGGAAAGACTGTTGTTCAAGAATGCACCATGGACAACAATCAGAACCAGGGTGGAGGACAATCTCCGAGAGCTTCCCTGGACTGTCGGCGTGCAGGAACAGACAGACCAGTTAATGAGGGTCATCCTCGAGGCGATCCACGAGCTGACGCCCCGAGCACAACCAGTACCGTACGCGAAGCGCTGGTGGACGAAGGATTTGACAAGACTTCGGCAGGTGTATACGTTCTGGCGGAATCAGGCCAGGGTACAGCGGCGAGCAGGTCAGATGAGGCACGACCTGGAAAGACGGGCCAAGGAAGCATCCAAGGAGTACCATGATGCCATCCGGAAACGGAAGAAACTGCACTGGGACGATTTCCTGGCAGAAGATGTCAACATATGGAAGGCGGCCAAATACTTGAAACCTGGAAAAGACATCATGGACAACAGGGTACCCCCTTTGAAGAGACAAGACGGCTCCACCACGAAAGATAGGGTGGAGCAGGCAGAGGAGCTGTTCAGCACGTTCTTCCCGCCGTTGCCGGCCAGGATTGAAGATGAAGGTGACCGACCGCAACGGAGGGAAGTGCACATGCCAGACCTCACCATGGAGGAAGTTGAAGGAAAAGTGCTATCAGCGAAACCTTGGAAAGCGCCTGGAGAGGATGGTCTGCCAGCAATGGTGTGGAAACAGCTTTGGCTAGTGGTTAGATACCGTGTCTTGCACCTCTTCGACTCATCCCTCAGGGATGGTGTGGTACCCCACCAATGGAGGAGTGCGAAGATCATCCCGCTAAAGAAAGCAGATAAGGGAGACTACACAGTGGCCAAGGCATGGAGACCGATATCGCTGCTGTCAACACTGGGCAAGATACTCGAGGCAGTCGTTGCAGAGCGGATATCCTATGTTGTGGAGAGCTATGGACTGCTGCCCGCAAACCACTTCGGGGCAAGGAAGCGAAGGTCAGCCGAACAAGCACTGATACTGCTGCAGGAGCAGATCTATAAGGCATGGAGGGCCGGCAGGGTGCTCAGTCTAATCAGTTTCGACGTCAAAGGCGCTTACAATGGAGTGTTCAAAGAACGACTACTGGAGAGGCTGAAGGCGAGAGGCATACCTGGTGGACTGGTGAGATGGATTGACGCCTTCTGCTCTGGACGAATGGCCACCGTGGTGGTAAATGGGCACACGTCACAGCTACGGGAGTTGCCACAGGCAGGTCTCCCGCAAGGATCACCGCTGTCGTCGGTGTTGTTCTTGTTCTTCAATGCAGATTTAGTGCAGAGAAGAATCAACGCAAGAGGTGGTTCGATGGCATTCGTGGACGACTACTCAGCCTGGGTAGTGGGACCAACAGCGGAGGAGAATCGAGCCGGCATCCAATCAATTATAGACGAAGCACTGGGCTGGGAAAGACGGAGCGGTGCGACGTTCAACGGAGACAAAACGGCCATCGTGCATTTCACGCGAAACGCCGCGCGTACCAGCGACAAACCGTTCATGATCAAAGGAAAAGTAGTCAAACCCAAAGCGAGCGCCAAGATCCTGGGAGTGGTCATGGACGCGAAACTGCGGTACAAGGAACACATAGCTAGAGCCGCCGCAAAGGGGCTCTCGGCTGCTATGTGTTTGAGAAGACTGAAAATGCTGTCACCGCGGACGGCAAGACAACTGTTCGTAGCAACAGTAGCTCCCACCATGGACTATGCGTCCAGCGTGTGGGCGCACTCATGTGGCATTAGAGAAGCTGCTTGGCTGGACAAGGCACAGATGGTTGGAGCACAGGCGATCACGGGAGCTTTCCGGACCGTCGCAACGGCGGTGGCAGAGGCCGAAGCTAGCATCCAATCGGTGCAAGAACGGCATGCGCAAGCGGCAACAAGGTTTTGGATCAACCTCCGGACCCTTCCCAGGACACACCCGTTGGCGACACTGAAAGTGAAAGTGTGTCGCCGATTCGTATCGCCGATGCAGAGGATTGCTCAAGTACAAGGGGAAACAGCCACTGAACGAATGGAGATCATTCGGGAGTACGCGTTACCACCATGGCGAGACCGTATCCCGGTGTCGTGCGACCCTGACCGGGAGAGAGCGGCGGAAGAAGCAAAGAGGGTGGATGGCATAGTCATTGCCACCTGCTCCTCGCAGAGAAGGGGCATGGTAGGCATGGGAGGTGTCGTACGAGACACGGCGATCAATAACGATGACGAGGTAGTGGCCAGCTACTCCATCACTCTCGGATTGACGGAGGAGCTGAACCTATACATCGCCGAGCTAGGAGCTATAGAGATGGTATTGAGATGTATGCCGTCTGGACTCTGCCGGCGGGATATGACTGTCATGACGAGCAGCCGCTCCGCACTAGAAGTCATACGGCGGCCACGACAACAATCCGGCCAACAGATCATACGGCAAATATACGACCATATCAAGCGTCTCGAAGACGAGGGCCACTCTCTCCGGATGTTGTGGGTTCCAGCAGGAGAAGAGGATTTCGCGCTGGGAACAAAAGCCAAAGCAGCAGCGCGGAAGGCCACAGAAGGAGAATGCAGACCAGACGTGCCACCACATCTAGCAAGATCCACAAGGATAAGACTAGCGATAACCAAGCAGCGGCAAACAAGAACACTACCAGAAAGAGTCGGGAAATACTCGAAGCAGATAGACACGGCACTGCCAAGCAAGCATACCCGTACTCTATATGACCCGCTGAAGAGGAAGGAAGCAGACGTACTGTCGCAGCTCCGCACCGGAATGGCGAGACTTAACAGCTTTCTGTGCAAGATAGGAGCAATGGAATCGGACACTTGCGAATGCGGGCAAGCATCAGAGACAGTGGAACACTTCCTATTCCGCTGCACAAAATGGACCGCGCAACGAGAAGGCATGCTGCGATGCTCACAGACAAAGATGGGAAACCTATCATACTTCCTGGGAGGAAAGGCGGCGTCTGACGGTGACAAATGGGCGCCAGACATGCGGGCAGTACGGGCGACGATCAAATTTGCCATTGCAACGGGGAGGCTTGACATGGACCAGAAGCCTCAGGCACACTAACTATTCAGATTGAATCCTACTAACATCATACAGTCTCATTTTGGCAGACCGTGCTTCAGCTGCTGAGGATAGGATGCTGAACACTTGGAGAAATTGGCCTTCAAGCAGGCCTGTCACTGCATATACATCAGATTGGAACAGTCAGTAAAGTGAAATTGTGGGGCTTCGGGTGATTATGGAAGAACCGTACGAAACGAAAATAGCTTAGCGCAAAGGCCCTCTGGGGTGTGTCCCCCCGGGCGAAATAAAATCCATCCATCCAATGCCATCCAGTCATGGGCTGCGCATGGGATTTGACGGTGGCGGTTCTAGAATTCTACACAGTAAACACCACAAGCAAGAACAGCCCTCGAGATAAGGCTGGGTCTCCAGGTCACCCAAGGCGTCTTGATCAACCTATTGTTGTTTGGAGCCGTTCGTGCGTGATTGATGTCATATGAGTAGGGGAGAGAGGCATAATAAAGGGACAAAATTATCCAGCGTCGGCCAGATGGAGGACAATATACCTCAGGCAGTTCGGAACTGCCGTACTGCAAGCAAGACCTGCCCGAAGTCGGATTTCGAAGCGTTAAGGGCCTTACGAAGTTTACAGGAGAGTGTGCTAGCTGTAGGGCACGCCGAAGGGAACGGGTAGCCGAATCCCGAGCCGCCGTTGCAGCCATGCGGAACATCGTCCTGAGGCTGTCGCCACGCAAAGCCACGAAAGGGACCGATTCTCTAGCTAACCTGACGCCTCCAAGGCGGACTGCGCCAAACCCTGCGTCTGTGCACGGCTTACAACCTCCTGCCACACCTGCTTCATTCCGTGGCCTGGCGCCCGCACTACACGGATGGATGGATGGATTTTATTTCGCCCGGGGGGACACACCCCAGAGGGCCTTTGCGCTAAGCTATTTTCGTTTCGTATGGTTCTTCCATAATCACCCGAAGCCCCACAATTTCACTTTACTGACTGTTCCAATCTGATGTACCGGCGACTGATACATGGGCAGCCCCGTACACGCACCCCTGGTTTGATGAGTCAGCAACAGCCCCTATAAATCCCCCCCTAAATGCCCTAAGAGCCCTATAACGGCTGCCTCTAGCATCTACCTCAATGGACCTCCCACCTCAACAGCTTTACGATTCACTTGAAGATCTTTCATTAGATCTTGCAATTTACGCAGCAATTGGTGGCTATAGATTTATTATTCGACGGTCACGTTCATTTTGGGGTGGCTCTGAGCGACCTTCTATTTTATTTGCTTGCAATCGCTGGCGTCAAGGCTGCCAATTTTCAATCCTAGCCAAAGAAGACTCTTACGAGCCGTGGCATCTCAAACATCGCACTGAAGCCCGATTTTCTCGCCACAACCACGGGCCCCGACAGCTTCAGCAGCCCCAGCAGCCACAAGAGCCCGAGCCGCAGGAGCCCAAGCCGTCAATTGAGCCGCTGGAGAAGAAATTGCCTACCTGTAGCAAATGTCACAAAGAAGGCCATAGAAGAGGTGCAAAATGCTGTATTTTGCGTGGTCAAGATAGCCCGTAAAATAATTACTGTTATAGGGCTCTTAGGGCATTTAGGGGGGGATTTATAGGGGCTGTTGCTGACTCATCAAACCAGGGGTGCGTGTACGGGGCTGCCCATGTATCAGTCGCCTGATGTACCCGGCAAGCAGTACCTGCACCGCGGGGGGTGCAAATACCAACCACGTGACTCGTGCACCGCCGGGGGTGCAACCAAGATCCGTTATCTAGTAGGCCTGAGGGATATCTCTCTTGCACACACCCACAAGGCATTAATTCATGTAATTGAAGGAAGGGGATGATTTGGTGTATATACAGCTATTCAATGTATCACATTTGATCCGTTGGCAACGTACCAGTCTGCGCAAGGCCGTGAATAACATACGATACTTGGTCATAACACCACAGCAGTCATATGTAAGTGAATGACTTCAACGCCTGCAGTATATAAAGCAGGACTCTTCCTCTTGGAAGAAGCCCTCTTTCTACATTAAGCAATACTGTCAAGATGTACAACCGCAATCAAAGCCAGCGTCAGAACCCTCAAGATATCCCCATCTTCGTGGATCATTCAGCAACACCAGCTGGGCCTTTCCCAGTAAATAATAACAACCCGTTTATTCTACGGCCTATTGCCAATAATCAACAAGTGCCGTTACCAGCCCGCCTTCCTCATATTTCAACAGCTCCATTCCCTGTTGAGTATTGGAGGTCTGCTACTACCTTGCTAACAGATCCAACCTCTCCCACTATGCTCTATGCAGACCCCTAAGCACTTGCAAGAGCTCAAGCTACTCAATATCCCCCCAAAGGGGAGCCTGTTATTACAGAGGTACTGCCATTTGGATATCAGGTCAGGGGAGAGTGGCATATTGGGTATCTTAATGACGCTCTTTATCAACGGCAACATCGCATTCATCCAGATGCGACTCCTATGTGGACTCATAATCGATTTCAAACCCTTGATAATTCATATCGCGGTATGAACATCACGGTCCCAGGTACAGTATGGCCAACAGCTGCTGTAGGGATGACCTCCAACCTATCAAATCTCCGGGCAATAGAGGGATCAGGGATTCATATTTGGAACGTTGATCCAAATGGGTATATTATGTGGATGTGGTAGGGAACACAGTGATATCATAGAATAGTTCAATATGATATTGTTATTGCTATATCTCTAGTTATCTTGTAAGTGACAGTAAAGTATACTTAACCCTATATGTAAACTCAACCACAACTCTATTAAATCAAGCCATTGGATTACCATTACTATACTTGGAGATTCGCCTTCTCTTTCTCTTCCCAATGATATATAACAATCATATTTCCTGTTACTATTACCAACGTTACTAGGGGTGGTTCCCATCTCGATAACATCTCCCTTGCAATTCAATATCTCTCTCAGCAGCATCCCATATATCTTGCATACCTCGCCGCCCTGAGAAAGGCTGCTCTGCCATCTCAATCCCTACATTCTGTTCAACTCGCTCATTCTCAGCTCTATCCCAATCAAGATAACTCATCATCTCCTCCTTAGTCCAGTCTCTGATGCTATTTCCCGCCCTGCAACGACTCCCCATTTGCTTGTAGTTAAGACACCAGTCATATTCTGCTTTGCCGTAACGTAGAGGCAGTCCCATAGCCTTGCGGTATTGTTGATTGGTCTTGTAGGCTCCTCGAGGTAACATGGTAAACCAGGCCTCTCGTGCTTCTTTGTACCGTTGGAAGATAGCACGGGGGTCATCAGCTCGTAACGGAGATACTAATCCAGCTGCTGGAGGAGATTGTAGGTGAGTTGTTCTGTATATTGTTGTTGTCTGTGTTCTTGTGCGGGCCACAGTCTCGGATACAGTCTCGGATACAGTCTCGGATACAGTCTCGGATACAGTCTCGGATACCACAGAGCATCCAGTCAGAGATAATGGAGATAATGAGCGGGTGATAGAGCGAGTAAGTGTATGTGTCGTTGTATGTGTCGTTGTATGTGTTGATGCAGAGATTTGAGCAGGAGCCTGAGCAGGAGCCTGAGCAGAAGCCTGACCCTCCAATAGATGTTCGTAACGTAAGGGGCATGCTTTAGACCTCATTGTGTGGCCTTGTGTATGACATTTCGAACACGTTGGCGCTGCCTTTAGTCGTACTGCTTTCTCAACACCTTCAAATACACAGGGCTCACGTTGTGTGCTCGTTGGTGGCAGCGTCGAACTAGCTGTTAGACGATCAAACTGCCTGTGTGGCTCAATAATGAGCTGGGGGGTTCCTGAGCGTTGGAGATACCAATGTGAATGGAAATGATGTAGTAGAAGGGGCTGATTCTGCTCCAGCAAAGACCGAAGGATATGAGCACAAGGCAGACCAAGAGTCTTAGTGAAGACCTCTGTGCATGCAGGAAGTTCTTTTGATAGCCGTTCCCGCTGAACCTCAACCTTATGCAAGGCTTTGTGTGAGATCCAACCACGTATGTTGCTGTACAAAATCCCAGATAGTCGAATAGGTGTGCTGATATGCTGCCTGCCTTGGTTGGCCTCGAGTTCGGAAATCTGGTTGTGCAGAACAAGCTTGATAATCCTCCAGGCCTCAAAGAGGTCAGCTTGTGAGGATTTCATGTGAGATTTAATAAGCTGATGAATGCCCTCGCCCCGTGATGTAACATATTGCTCAAAGTGAAGGTATTGGTTAACCCATGCCTTGGCAAACCTCTCTTTGTAGAGATCGAGCCAGATGTCCATAAGATAGCCTACTTCGTTGATGTGGTCAGGGATATAACGCTCCTTGAACTTCTCAAGCCTCTCGTTGTAGATATCCTCAGTTGCTGAGGCCACAATCTCATGCCAATGGCCGTAGAACTCCTTCCACTCTTCGTATCCCTGAGTATTGTTCTTATCTTGAGTGAATGCAGGCAGACAATAGCTTAGTACTGCTTTGTTGATATGCCACAAGCATAACATCGCAATTGACTCAGGGAAACAAGAGGGAGAGGCAATAGCATTCATACAGGCAAGACAGCGATCTGTGAGTATCACAGATGGAAGGGCTACTCTATGAAGCTGATACATATACCGTAGCTGTTCAAGAGCCCATATGTAATCGACTTCTTCCTCGCCACTAAGGAATGCAAATGCAATACAGAAGGATCGTTGACAAGCATCAACACCAACTATATCGAGAAGAGGCATCTTATACTTATTGGTCTTGTAGGTACAGTCCAGTATAAGCACTTCGGGATATAATTTGAGGTATCCCAGTGACTGCGGATGTGCAAATAATACTGCCACAACTCTACCACTCTCATCAAGGTCAAATCGACTCCAGAAGCCCTCGATTTTGAGCTGTTCGGCAAGGGCATGTATGTTGCTTTGACCTTGAGTAAGCTTCCGTTTGCCTCGTGCAATGCAGTTGTAGATATCTTGCTGTGTGGCAAGTGTAGGTAAGTTTGTGTGCAAATAGGATCTGATCTCCTTTGGCGCAATGCCGGCATTGGCGAGTTGTTGGACTGTTGTTTCCTGCGGGTCTGATAGCTGACGAAGTATCGGATGTTCCCGTTGAGTGTGACTTGGTTCGTGATTGTGTTGATCAAAGCCAGCCCCAGGACGATACTTCAGACTCCACACGGTCTTACATATGCTTTCCTTTGCTATGACAGAGAAGCGGCATCCCGTACGGCGTGAATTCCGCTGCTGTTCCTCTCCGGTCTTGTAGGCAGGAGTGCGCCCTGCTCCACGGTCACAGATGAAGGTAACTATACTTCTTCTACTGGGAGTCATTCTAGATCTTCCGATCACAAAGGCATAACCTCGTGGCGCTGCCCAAGCGTTGATTGCTATACGGACTTCCTCCCGTGAGGCATATTGGCCTTCAGGAGGAAGGGCATCCTCAGGGAAGGAACGGGGAGCCTCAATTGGGTTCATTGTAGCAGGAGAAAGGCGCGGCAAGTTGAATCGATACCGTAGAAGCTGTTGATCATTGAATTGAGGGCCAATTTGCAGTAGGGATGTTATCAATGGCCAAAAATGCCTCTTAGATAACGGATCTTGGTTGCACCCCCGGCGGTGCACGAGTCACGTGGTTGGTATTTGCACCCCCCGCGGTGCAGGTACTGCTTGCCGGGTTAGCATCACTTAGTTGAACCCTGCATGCCCACACACCTTTAAATCCACTCCACCGAGGTCTCTAGTGGAGTGGATATTGTGACTGGAATGGGAATTAGTAATGTGACGAATCTTAAAGAGAGCCTCCTGAGGTTTCCGCGACTTAGTAAACCGTCTCAGCACAGTGATGGCCGTTCGCAAGGCCCTTTGTGTCAATGGAATGCAGATGTCTTAAAACCTCAAGCTTCCTATTCTAAGTATTCTTGGTACTAAGCTTCTACTGAACTGTCGGCAATGCCATCCTTATACCTTGTCACGGTACTAGCCTCAGTCCTAGTCGACTAGCATGGAGTGCTAGGAATTGGGATACCACGTGACCACATGACGTGGGTCACCCACTGTATATGTAGCCCACGTCAACCTTAGCTCCTTGTCTCTTCACGGCACAACAACGATTCTTAGTCGACCCCAAGTTCCGCCCCGTGATATACCTCTATATATTAGCACTACTCCTTTGTGTTTATTCATCACTGCGTTCAACTTCAGACTCGGAAACATTCATGTCTCAAAAGGCTCTTTTACTCGAGGAGGTGGGCAAGCCATTGGTCGTGGGGGACCGTCCAATCCCGCAGCCTGGTAAGAACCAGTTACTGGTCAAGGTTCTTGTTGCCGGCCGTAAGTTTTGAAAACAGTTCCACCGCGGAGGATAAGAGGACCATAGCTAATTGGCGTTTAGTAAATCCTCATGACCAGAGAACCCGCGATGTTGGCCTCTTCGTCACGAGCATGCCATACGTCCTTGCTAGCGATCTGGTCGGAGAAGTCGTGACTGTGGGAACTGGAGAGCATTCTACCAAGTTCATCGTTGGTGAGCGTGTTTTTGGTCACACCTTTGCCGAGGGGGGCTTCCACAATGACTTCAACGGAGTGCAGCAATATGCTCTCGTCGATGCGAGGTTTGTAGGCAGGGTGGCCGGCAGTGGGCTGAGCAACGACGAGGCATCTACAATCCCCGTCATTTTGTTGGCAGGCTTCATTGCCCTCTTCGCGAGCTCCGGCCATGGCTTGCCCCCTCCTTTCTCACCGGAAGCAAAGTCCTTCGAATATGCCAACGTCACGCTTCTCGTCATTGGAGGCGGCTCCAACACCGGACGAGCCACAGTTGAGCTCGCCAAGTTGGTAGGAATAGGCCGAATCGTCGCAGTTGCCGGCCACCGCAATGAAGCAAACCTCAAGTCTGTCGGGGCTACCCACGTCATCGACCGACGAGCCCCCGATGCGCTGGAGCAAATTCGTGCCATCACGGGGGATGAGTTAGTCTATGCGGTGGACACGGTCAATGCCGGCGTGGAACAAGAGCTCGGTGTCGCGGCCCTGTCAAACACGAAGAAGGGCACCCTGATCACTCTTCGTCGACCCGACGGAGACTTTGACGCTGCTCGGATAGGTTCCAAGTCTGCGGGGTATGAACGCCGCCTTGTGTTTGGCATATCTCCGATGCACCCAGAAGTGACGGTGAGGTTCTGGGAAGAGGTTCCTCGATGGTGCAAGGAGGGGAAACTTCGCCCCAGCAGTTTTGAGGTTATCAAGGGTTTAGACGCGGATGCTGTCAACAAGGCGTTGGATCAATATCGAGATGGAAAGGGGGCTAAGATGAATATCCACCCTTGGGAATGAGCAGCGATATATAACATACTGAGTCTCCTATGAGAAGCAGCTGTCCTTTTAAGAGACGACGGTTGAGCAGTTCTATTTATGGGGGTTGAGAGTGTACCCAAACACTGAGTACTCCGACTCCATGCATACTGGATGGTGTCACAGGTCTTCGCGCCCGACGACCGGTCGTCCGGTCGCCGAATGACCGCACGGCCCCCATACGAATCCCTGTTCAAATCTGAAGGCCCGGTCCTTCAGAATTCAATAGGGATTCGCTCGGATGACCGGCGTTTCAGGCCGAAATTGAGGGTCCGTGGCCACCAAAGGCGGCGCAGGGCCTTCATTTTTGGACAGATCACCATCATTTTGGCAGGAGCATCAATTATCCCCATCACCGACCAACCATAACCCGCCACCACAACGCAATGGAATCTACGGATTCGAACGCAATTAAGGATCCCAGGGTTAGGGCGGCTATCGAGCACTACCTACTGGATCTAGAAAGTACCACGCCGCCGAATACGTTGAGGAATTACAAGCCTAAGCAGAAGGAATGGCAGGTTAGTACATGCAGACAGATGCAGATGCATCTGCAACACCTATATACACAGAGGAGGCTTTATTTCACATTGGATTTTCCTAGTAACGATAAGCAGGACTGGTGTGAGCAAAACTGGCCTGCTATACCTGCAGGATGGCCTCCACAGGACCCGATTCCATCTGGTCAACAGCTGCCCGGAGATCTCGTCGATGAAGGCAAACTACTGCTCTTTATGAAAGAGACTGTAGTATCCCGGGCTCCAAGGAAGGGAAAGAGGGTTGCCCATGAAAGGAAACATCACCTCGAGGAACAGGAAGCGAAAAAGGCTGCGAAACGACGGAAACATGCCCCAGGTAAGCTAAGCAGTTACTGCCGTGGAGCAGTCTGGCCCCCGGGACCCCAGCTCATTCACATCCATTTTAGGGGACACCATCTATGTTGGTGGTAAGGATGATAGTAGTAGCAGTAGCTCTGACTCTGACTTCGAAATATTCGAGTCCCAGCTTAAACTGCAGTATAATTCTGTACGTGGGTACGTCTCAGCGATCCAAAAGCTCTACGATGAGCAGAAAACTAGGGGGATCAACCCTGCGCCGCGGCCACAAGGCGTGGCGTTGAAAGCTCTCAAGCGCAGTATCCTAGCCACTACGTGGTCTAAGAAGCGAAAAGAGTATACCGATAGAGGCGTGGGGACCTTAAGAGATGTATACTCGCCGACGCAGATACCAGACCACACCGCCGTAGCCTGGGCTGAACAAGATCGGATATCTATCGGCAGCGCCTTACGGACCCAGGTCGACTTTCTGTTCGGGAATCACATGTTGCTACGGTCGAGTAACCGGCTCCCGATGGAACTGGCGGACTGCTTTTGCCTCGGCCTTCCAAACGAAGGTCTCAAAACTGAAGGATTTACTACGAAGGCGCTGATCGTTGTGATGAACGGCGGGAAGACGAACCAACACGGGCGGATGGAATACGGCGCTGCCCTCCGCCACCGAGATCCGAGATCCTGTCTTATCGGCGCCTTAGCATTCTTTTTCTTCTTCTGGCGTTGGCAGGCGGAAAAGGCTGAGAAATTTCCAGTCTTTGGAAAAAGCGAAGACTGGTACGGGATAAAGGTCCTGCGGCGGTCAGCGAAGGAGCCAAAAGGTTAGTGTTGTGTTATGCCACCGCGTAACTTCGCCCTCCGTCCCCAACACTTCCTGACTATTATATAGCTCCCCTCTCGTATCAGACTGCTCGTGACTGGACCTCCCGCTTCTATGAGAAGGCAGGTATCATGGTCAGCAAAGTCAGCCACGCGCCTCGGGTAGCCGGCACGCAGAATGCAGATATTGCAGGCGTGGCCGAAGGTCAGGTACGTAGTGCAACTAGGTATAGCGGATGTCAGTATAGCACTGGGTATATCTGAACTGTGGAAATTTGTATGGAGGAATCGCAAATTCGGCTAAAGTCAGCCAAAATTGCATATTCAGCCATAGTAAAGTGGCCACGCTTACACAGCCCCCTGCCTATTACACGATCCTATCTACTTTTACACCTACTCTAACTAACTGCTCACAGATTCGCCGGGCGGGCAGGTGGAATAACGGGGATCAGATGACTGGCTGTTACCTTACCTCCCTACCGTTCGAGTTTATGCGGGCAGTGGCCGACTTTGACCCAGAGTGGTCAGGAACCTACTTTGTGCCACGTGCTACTGTGCGACCGCCTGCCTCCCTATTAGCTCAGGTCTGGCCTGAACTAGATAAGTGGAAGGCAGCACACGATGACCCTGGTTCGAAGGAAGCCGTAAAGCTCGGCGTTGAACCCAATATGGCTGCCGGTGCTTTTCTGGAACTACTGGAGTGGCTACGAGAAGTGCTCCTGCAGGACGCGGTTTTCCTACGCGAGCACTACCCTTTCCACCCCATCTTCGAAGAGCCAGTCTTTCGCTGCTCGGAATTCGCAGCGTTCGCGGTCCAAATCAAGTACGCTTGCAAACGTGCGCAGGAGGTATCACACGTCACGGCCATTCAGAAAGCAGTCCCGGTAGTCGCAGCTCAACTTCGAACCGTAGCCGCCCAGCAATTGGCGGCTGAGCAACTAGCTCAACAGAGGTACACTGAGCTGATGGCGGCTAGTCAGATCCTAGCCACCAAGATGGACGACCTGACTGGCGGTTCCTTTACAGTCACGTGGACCCCTGGAAGGTCTAAGGCTACCTTGCAATGGGAGGTGCACGCCGGCCATGAACCGCGTCAGCAGAGGCGCCGTGTATCCCGGGAAACTACTCCCACGCCCTTGGCCCGACCCGTTCATACTACTCCTCCCACACAAACTGCGCCTGCGCCAAAGCAGGGTCAGGGAAATGGGGAAGCCAGTCGGTCAGTTGCAGAAAGATCTCAGCCCCCGAGCTATAAGCTCCCGCGAGCTGTTAAGACGGTTCAGGATCTGCTACGTTTGTGGCGCCACGGCCTAGGCGGAATGCCCTCTGTGGATAGCCTTGAACGTGACTGGGGAACCCGCTGGCGACCATCCTCTGAAAAGCAGTATTTCTCTACTAGAAAGATGATCATTGACGAGGTTGCTCGGCGGGCTGCAGCACAGGATAGCTTGGATAATTTTCTCTCTAAACCGTTCAATGTTAAAGGCCATGTTGTTTTGGAGGTGAAACGTGTTTTTGAGTCAAAAGAAGAGACGGCAGGAACCATTGAACATGGTCCTGAAGCGGGTATTTGTATTTGTATTTGTACAGTGGGGTTCCAAAAGTCTTGCAATACCCCCCTTTTTACACCAAAACACACTAACTGAATACAGCTATATATATTGAAATATAACTTCTAAAATTCAAAGTAAAATAGCAATATATACTACTTTAATTAAATATCAATATTTATATAACGTACATGATAAGCGAGTGCCGCATCCAAGCGAGTGCCGCATCCAAGCGAGTGCCGCACTTATACTGTACTGCTAAAAGGCTAAACTTTAAATTTTCTAAAACGCGCTAAATAATTTATAGAAATATAAAAATATTATAGTTATACATCTAATGAAAAAAGTCATATAATAACATTTTTCTTAGATTTTAAAAAAAATTATATAGCTATTAAACCTAAAAAAACTAAACAAAAACAGTGCGAATAACATTTTTCTTAATAACCTTATAAAGTATTTTTTTTAAAAGTCTAGAAAATTTTATAATGAATATTCCTTATATAATAAAGCTTATTTTAAAACCTTAACTATTGTGGACTTTTTTTAAATTTTAGAGAATTATTTTAGCTTAAGGTGTAAACACTAAGAAATTTCAAGTGCGGCACTCACTTGGATGCGGCACTCGCTTATCATGTACCTTATTTATATATTTCCTATTATCCCCTCCATTTGTATACTTACTTTTAACTAAAAGTTATATATTTCTGAAATCTTACTCCACTATAATATACGCTAAACCCTTCTGTAGTAGGATTTTCAAAATACAGCCAGCTTTAACGAATTATAGCACTTTAAAATATTGAGGTATTTTATTAAAAAAGATATATATTGTATAAATAATCAATAAATTACCTATATTATTTATAATATTTATCTTAAGGGCTTATCTGATATATTTATTGAGGAGTGTTTAGGGTAGGTTTTGGTGTGAAAAGGGGGGTATTGCAAGACTTTTGGAACCCCACTGTACATACCTTGTACAGGTAAGGGATTTTCCGGTGATATTATATGCCGGATCACCGCCACTTCGTCCACTCGACATCAATCGGCAATAACACAGCAACCATGGCGCCAATTGATGAGGCCCTTGATTTCCTGAAGTCATCAGAGTCAATTAATTATGCTGAGACTGCACGATATTTCAATTGCGACGAGACTACCTTGCGGCGCCGGCATCAAGGCAAACAACGGTCAAGACAGGATGCCGACAGATTGTATAAGTCACGGCTGTCAAAACAACAAGAACGGGATCTCATTGCCTATATTCATAAGCTTTCGTCACGTGGAATTCCACCTACCCTACCTATGATAAAGAACTTCGCTCAGGATATCGCGAAAACTGAGGTCGGAAAGAACTGGCCGTACAGCTTCGTTCAACGCAATCGTGATGAGCTCGGCTGCACCTGGTTCGATGGATTAGACATTGCACGAAAGAGAGCTGATAATGCCTCTAGATATAAAGCTTACTTTGAGCTTGTAAGTTGGTGTGCAAATCGTCCGTTTCGCTGCTGACGATGGAAGATCCGCACGAAAATCGAGAAATACGACATCTTACCTTGCAACACGTATAATGCGGATGAGAAAGGATTTCTCTTGGGAATAATCAATCGAACGAAGAGAGTATTTGCCATTAGTGTCAAAAAGCAAGGCAAATTGCTCGGCGCAGCACAAGATGGCAATCGATCCTGGATTACCTTTCTGGCGTGCGTCTGCCAAGACATGACGTCGCTGCCTCCATTCCTTATCTACCAAGGCAAACCAGGGCAGGTCCAAGATTCCTGGCTCACGGAGTTTGACCCAGAGCATCAATCAGCCTTCTTCACAACGTCAGAGACGGGATGGACAAATCACGAGCTTGGGAAATAGTGGCTCGTCCGTGTTTTCGACCGCTTTACTAAGGCGAAAGCTCGAAACGGTCGTGATTATTGCCTTCTCATCACTGACGGGCACTCCAACCATGTTAATATGGACTTTTTGGAGTGGTGTGACCAACACCGGATTATCGTTGCGCTGTTTCCCCCCCATTCCACGCACCGGTTGCAGCCCTTAGACGTGTCGCTATTCAGCCCCCTCTCAACCGCTTACACAAATCAGCTTATCCAGTGGACGGCAAAAACACAAGGGCTTATTGGTCTATCGAAACGCGAGTTCTGGACTTTATTTTGGAACGCATTTGAGGCTTCCTTCTCTCCGGAAAACATTGCGAGTAGTTGGAAACGGACTGGTCTCCTGCCTTTTGACCCAGAAGTCGTCCTATCGCAGATCACTGAGAAAGCAGAAGATGATTCAGATACAGGCGGGGACTCTGCGGAATCAATAGCCCTTCAACAGCCCACTGCTCGAGATTTACGCCGACTTGTTGACAAGGTGTTTGACAAATCCTCCAGTGATGCTGACCGCAACAGCCGAAAGCTGAAGAGTACTCTCGAAAGCCTTCAAGCTGAAGTTGAACTGCTTCGGTATGAGAACCAAGGACTGCGCGAAACTATCGTTCATGAGAAGCAGCGCAGAATGCGCGGCAAAGCTTTGAAAGACTATCTCTTTGATAGTACAGATCCCAATTCGGCCCAGGTATTTAGTCCAGCAAAAGTCGCCCAAGCTCGCCTTAAGAAGGCTGCCATAGACACTCAAAAGAAAGAGGAAGCTTTGCAGAAGGAAACGCAAAAAGCCAAACGACGGCAGCAGGCGGCGGAGCAAAAAGCTCTCGCTTTGGAGAAGAGGAGGCAACGAGAGGCGGAAATGGAGAGAAAGCGGCAGATGAAGGAATCCCGGCGGCAAGAGAAAGAGACCGATTGGCAGATCCGACAAGAAATGAAACGCCGCAATCAGGAAATGGCACATAAAATACAGCATGAAAGACGGGTGGCTTCTGAAGCTCGCGAGAAGAGTCCAGGCTTTCGAGACGAAATAATCGTCGCTCTTCCGGCTACACTAGGACCATCGGTAGCATTGCAGGCACCAGACCTACCAAAGGAAAACACAAAAGAGAAGGCAACGACTGCCCCAATCCGCACAGCTCGTCCGAAAAGGCCGTCTTTAGCTGTTGAGAGTGATCGGGAGATGGTAGTTGCATTTCGGAGCTCAGGGCGGCCGCAGCGGAATAGCAAGCGACCACGATGGCTTGATGATTATGAGATATCTTGAGACGAATCTGACTAGTACGATTTTATTATTTTCTTAATTTTAGACGATTTGGAGCTGTGGTTGTGAAGTTATTCTTGATTGATATCAGGAATGAAGGTGGGTGTAAGTCCGGCAGATCACCGGATCCGGCGGATCACCGGAAAATCCCTTATGCCTCTGGCCTCCAGTCTCTGCAGGAGACGATCCTTGAATACGCCGTTGTATGCGCCTTTGACATCGAAGCTGATGAGACTAATCACCTTGCGGTTTCTCCACGCCTTGTAGATATGTTGTTGCAGAAGCAGCAATGCGAGACCAACGTGTACAGAGCTGTGGCTGGCGTTTGACGAATCTATGTGCCCAGAGTTTGCCGACAGGTGGCGCGTCGCGTACGCGTAATAGATGGTTGGCCATTTCTTCAACACCACGCAATCTAGGAAGAAATGATCGCGTTGCTAGTTCAAGTACATATTGAATAATAGCCTGCTCTTCTGATTCCGTAAGATTCGTTGAATTGGGTCTGGTATCGCGTCTAGCAGTACGACCGTCGCGTCGATCACGGATTGTCGTAGCAGGTACATCATAGATCTTAGTTGCAGCTCGAACACTAAGATTCTTATCGCTTTTGATAGCTTCAAGGGCTAAAATAACCCTAGATTCATTTAAAGACTGAGGCATTTTGTATTGTGGAGGAATTTGTTGTAGAAGGAATGTGTACACGTTGTGATGGAACGTGCGCGACTCGGTGATATGCGCGACTCGGTGATAAAATACGTTACCCTTTGTACAGTAAGTAGGCTAGTGTTTACACTCAAAGCTCTTTCTTTCCAGGTTCTGAACGGAATAAAATACTACTCTTGAATTAAACACCGAAGTGAACATAAGGGACCCAGAGTGGTCGCCTCGCCTCCGACCCATGTTCCAATTGAGCATCCCTTTCCGCTTTCGACGAGCATGAGTTTCCGCGCGCCGCATTCTCGCCGTCTACCCACCGGTCTCGGACCGTCCTCATCGCCCGGTAAAGCCCCCGGCTCACGCACTCATCCTTTATCCCCTCATGCCGCAGAAACTCATACGTCATTCTCGCTATGTCTACACACAACCCGTCATCGACACTCCAAAGCGTGCCCACCACGTGACGGAACCCCGCCAGCTGGCAAGCATTGGCAAGATGGATACTTTTGTTGAGATCCGTTGTTTAACGGATCAATGGCTATTCCGATCCATTGGTGGCTGGGATGTGGATGTCTTCTTGTCAATAACTTCCGCTGGTTAGCGCTAGTCTTTTTCACCTTCAATCAACACAATATGCTCATTTCAACACTATTACCCTGATCGAATTGGCCGTACCGGATCCAACAATACACACAAATGTGAGCGTAGCATTAAGCGAAAGCTTCCTTTATCAGGATAACGAGCAATGAAAAAAAAAAAAACTGATTGGCTCTAATCCCTATAGTGAAAACCGGAGACGGCGTCATGTTCCATTGAACTATTGGAAGTTAGGGCTCGATGGTACGTAACATTACGGTGTGATGGGTTCAGGGGTAACGGGGTCAAATAGGAGAGGGTGGGACCAGGGGGTCTCGCCCCGGAATAGGCAACAATATTCGGATTACAAACCTAACTATATCGAATGATTCCACCAAGCTTCGCTTCACCCTTATGCAGCTTCCAGAGGTAGGTTAGCGCGTCAGGTTGTTTTAGCGCTTACGTCATATGACCATGCCTTATTGAGTCAGCGTGCGGTAACTTTTTGCCCCTCACGATATTTTGGGAGTCTTCCGGGAGTTACAAATACCGCCACTCCTTACCTGCCTTCATAAGCGCAACCTGCGTCGTGAATTTCCTTCCAAAAGGCCTCGTCAGAACATCTCACCTGAAGACAGGGTCTACAGCAACTTCATTTATTCTTACTGGATCTGCGTATGTTAGAATCGTCAGATACCTCGCTGTGTCGAACACAAGACGGTCTGCTTCACAGGACTAATTATCATTTGTCTAGGCCATATAAACGAACCGACGCGCCGGCTTAGTGACGGTGATGTCTGTTGTTCAGAACAGCGAGGACGCTGCCCTGTGGGCTCGTTTGACTGGGAAATCTGGCGAGTTCAAGCGCCCTCAGAGCTCTTTCGGGGAATGGGTTTCCAAGAAGCCGGGGTCCAAATTCCCGGCAGAGAACGGCAGGTATCATCTCTATGTCAGTTATGCCTGTCCTTGGGTAAGTGGTCATCATATCATCACGTGGTGCCTGAATCGACTCTTACACCAATTGGGCTAGGCACATCGAATTCTGATTGCCCGCAAATTGAAGGGCTTGGAGAATGTGATCTCCTTTAGTTCCGTGCACTGGCATCTGGACCTACAGAAGGGTGGGTAGTTCCCTGGCGTGATGTGAGGGCAGAAAGGAGATTTCCGGTACAGAAACCAACTGAATCATGAGACATTAGGATGGCGTTTCCCGACATCGGAGGACAAGGATGCGCCGGGAGAGCATGTGGTTCCCGACCCTCTGCATGAGGGTTTCACCCATCTACGCCAACTTTACCTCGAGACCGATCCTGACTACCAGGGTCGATTCACCGTACCGGTTCTCTATGACAAGATCCAGAAAGTCATCGTGAATAATGAGAGTAGTGAGATCCTCCGCATGTTTGGGACTGAGGTTAGAGACTTGCTACTCTCTGCTCCTGTCGTTGCCACTAATTGTGTACTAGTTTGACGACGTCATTGATGAAAAATATCGAGAGGTCTCGTTGTACCCCGAGACGCTCCGGGAGCAGATCGACGAGGCGCACGAGTGGCACTACAACAAGATAAACAACGGGGTATATAAGTGCGGTGTGGCAACCACGCAAGAAGCCCACACGCGCAACGTTTTGGCACTCTTTGAGGCGCTTGAGAAGGTTGAGGCTCATCTAGCTTCTAGTGAAGGTCTTTATTGGTTTGGCCGGGGAATCACTGAGGTCGACATAAGGCTGTAAGCAAATCCTCTCCTAATTCGACGGTGCCCTAGAGCAGCTTGATAATAGCACTGACCACACACTAGTTACGTCACGATTATTCGTTTTGATGTATGTCAGCTCCATTTTCTTTCTCTCCCGTGGTTTCACCTTTTATATATCTCTTTATCTAGCTTCGTAAGTTCTAGAAGTGGTGTGATGGTGTCACTAATAATCACATAGCCAGTATATGTCCAGCACTTCAAGTGCAATATTCGAGATATCCGATCTGGCTATCCGCATATCCATAAATGGATGCGGAACCTGTACTGGAACGTCCCAGCATTCAACGATACCACCAGTTTCATCCATATCAAGAACCATTATACCAAGAGCCACAGCATGATAAATCCGTTTTCGATCACCCCAGTTGGACCGCTTCCTGATATCCTGCCGTTGGATGAAGAAGTTCCAGCTGTAAATGCAAAGAGAGCGCTCTAATCAGTTTCTCCAATAAGACTTTGAAGTCCGGTTACGAGGGACTTGTCAAGCCACCTGGCATGCTTGTACGCAAAATGGACTTAGCCCCCCCTTACATAGGAGATAGACTCTTCTCAACTCAACTCAATCAATCCACTTAACACTCCTCATTTGTATCTACGGCACGGAGAGAATTGAGACGGTCTCATACTTCTTCAAATATAGTCATCTGCAGTTCTGCAACATGATGTGAAAGTGGTCCGCGCCGGTCTAAGTCGCTTGGCTTAACAGGGGGAACCTCCAATACTCCAGGCTCTCCGAGAGCCTTAGCAACAGCCACCACCCTTGCAGCTTTGTGGGATACTAGACTTGCCTACTTCTTTTTCTTCTTCATAGCAATGCCGCAGCTCCCAGAATTAACAACAAAAGGGCGATGCCACCAACCGCGATTCCAGCGGAGGCTCCTATACCAATCCTGTTCGATTTATTGGCTGACAAGACCGAGGTTGAACTGGCCGTTGCACTTGTAGTCGGAGTGGAGGTATATTCAGGCGACTGTAAATCCGAAGTAGTCATTGCGCTTGTATTTGCCGACGATGTCAGAGGTTAGAGGAATGCCAACTTATTTAGTAAATGGCGCGAAAAGTGTGTAAATTCAAGAACCGAACCTCACCGCCCCGCTCGGAGCCACTCAGTTTGAGCATGCCAGAGGAGAGAGTGCAGGGTATCGAGGAACGGTTTCCCAAGTCCGTACGATTATCATCGCATCTAATGGGTTAGATAGCGGCTAACAATATTTAAGTCCATCCAATGGGAGCTCGAACTGGTGAGTCCAATATGAAGACCCATGATAAGGATGGTGGGAAAGCTTCGATCGTTCCCTGGAAGCTGCAAGAGATATTGCCAGAGAGTGTTGAGAGGGCGGTTCTCAACGCTCTCCACAACCCTGGAGATGCTGGTGTCCCGCATCGAAAGCAGTAATTGCTGTCGAATGGAATAGATATGATGCATTTAAATTTAAATGAGACTTTTTGGTTACAGTGAAGTCTTCGGCGCGCGTACTGTCGCATCTTTATGAACAATCCATACTTGTCGTTATCAATCTAGCGTGTATATCGACACAAGCTGAGCACAGTTATAGTACAACCACAATGTCCATAGATCACAACTATCAGCAAAACTTGAGAAAACTCAATCTTTAAGCGCCGGCCTGCACCGTAACCTTCCTCGCAAATAGGAACTTGGTGGATGGAAATTCCGATAACAGATAACTCAATTTTATAATGCCACAGAAAGCGACTCACTCGTTGTATAGCTCAAGTCAGATCGTTGTCAGTTTCACTGCCACTATTATTGGTCCCGGCCGCACCATCTTGCGAAACGAATCCGTATCCGGCCTGGACAACATCATCAGGCTTTCTAACCATACGCGTATGGTTTAGTTAAACCATATATTACTCATATATTGCCCATACACCTATACCATACAGTCTGAGGCGTATGACCATATATGATCATACGCGGGATAAAGTTGCTCCGAGTCAAAAATAGTCGGGTAAGGAAATCGGCGGCACTAGAACACTTGACCATCCTCCTGGTCCTGAAAGGCCGCTCTTTCCAATAGATCCATAAGGTATAAAGGATACTTGAATGGCAAATCGGTTGCTTAAGCTAGGCGTGGGCAACTTGGTACTGCTGTGCAACGTCTCCGTAGCTCCAATCCTAGGCATAAGGCAACTATGAAGATCGCTTCGAGTCACATTTTCAGACTTCATGTCAAGATCAAGTCGCTCACTTATAGCGAACAGTTAGTACGATCCTGCCAGGTAGGCAACAGGTGCTGCCTTGCAGGCAGCCACAGTATTCCAGATCATATAGTCTCATACGATTCCACTCCTTGAGAAAGAAATCAAGTCTCATTCGTTACCCGATTCACTGAGGGACCCTCTGACCGGCCGTCAGCTAGCCACGCCTCCGTGTCGCGCGACACTTCATCACGAAGCTAGTGGAAAGCCATGATACCCGTTGATTGCTTGCGATGGACTCCTTCCTCAGCCGCACGCCTAGTGAACGCGAGTCCTCCATAGCTGCAACAATCGAGACGGCTTCTGAGATACCTGATAGGCAGAGCTTACCCTCCGTTGAATCTTCCACTTCAACAACTCCAAAGCGCAAACGCATCACTACGGCCGATGCGACGTGGCAACACACCCGAAAACCTCAAGGATCCGAGCCTGAGCGCGCTGGGCCAAAGCAAGACTTAGTGTTCTACTGCAAATACTGCAGCAACCCACCGTACTCCACATACGTGTCTACCACATTCCGCAACCACCTACTTAAGATACACTCAGTTGAAGCCGCTGGCTCAGAGCCAAATTCAACCAAGAAAGCGCGCACCAGCCTCATCAAAGAGGCGTTCAACAAAGCTGGCGAGATTGAGGTTACTAAGCTTCAAGAAAGAGAGGAGCAAGTGCTTCGGAACGCACTTAATCCAAAGGCTGCAATGGAAGCCTTAGTCCAGCTGGTTACTGTCCGCAATCTTCCATACAATTGCAATACTTGGCCAGAGTTGCACGCTCTGCTCATGGCGGCAAATTATACTGCAGAAGAGCTTATCAATACCTCCCACGGCCATGTCCAAAAACTCTGCTCAAACTCATATGCGATCCACAAAGATATTCTCCGAAAAAAGCTGCAATCCTCACCTGCCAAGCTTCACCTCTCCGCTGACGTATGGAGCGCACCAAACCACAAAGCTTTCCTAGGAATATGCGTGCAATTTATGCAGGAAGGCACGAAAAATCCCTGCCAGGCACTGCTGGCCTTACCTGAACTTCCTGGCATAGACGGCCCTGGAAGCCACAGCGGAGCCGAGCAGTGGAAGCTCCTTCAGCCAGTCATTGAGGAGTACGGCATCTCACGCCAGCTGGGATATATTACAGGAGATAATCACGGTTCCAATGATGTGCTATGTCGTCTATTGAGCCACTTCCTTGATGGACGAGGCGTCGCCTGGAATGCAAGACACCGACGGATTCGTTGCCATGGCCACGTTGTCAACCTTTTCGTCCAAGCGTTTCTTTTCATGGATAGCAAAGAGGCTGTGCTTGAAGCCTGCAGGCAGATTGAAGAGATGGACCAAGCTTCGTTCAACATTGACATGATGCAGGGTTGGAAGAAGCGAAAGGACCGTGGCTGGAGTCAACTCGGTGCGCTCGGCAAGTTGCATAATACTGCTATCCATATTAGAGCGAACGATTACAGGTATAATCTCTTTCGGAGGCGTGCCGGCAAAGTCCTCGGCCTCGACAACGATACACGCTGGAACTCATGGTTTCTTCTGCTCGATGCCGCTCTTGATAAGGAGGAGCATATCAAGTGGTATCAGGACAAGTACTACGACGCCCTTGTGGACGACTACTTAGCACCACAGGATTGGCAAAACCTTCGCGAGACGCGGAACTTCCTACAGCCGTTTTGGAAGATAACTCTCCTTACTGAGGGATATCGTTCAACGCTCGATCGTACATTATTTACGATGGACGTCCTTCACAAGCATTACCAGCAAGCATTCAACAAATACAAGATGAACCAACAGCTACTTGGTCCAGTACTGACGAGCTGGCATGTCTTCGACAAATACTACCAGCTCTCCGATGAGAGCCCGGCATACGGTGCAGCGCTTATTCTCCATCCATCCCGTGGAAAGGCTCATATACAGAAAAATTGGCCAAAGGCATGGCATAAGAAGATCTTTACTGGAGTGAAGAAGTTGTGGGAAGACGAATACAAGAACCTGCCAACCGTTTATTCAGCCGAAGGCTGACTCTACATCAGTTCTTAAGTTTCCAAATAATGAGGGTTTGGTGCAAGATTGGCAAAAGTTTCTGATTGGTCCAAAATTTGTATGGACGGCCGCAAAACGTGGCACAATTGGATGACGGCCTCAAAAAAGTGGGACCATACTTTGGCAGCTGGCATTACCCCCGGTTTGTTTACGTTGGATTTTGCACACCCCCGGTTTGTTTACTTTGGATTTCGTACACAATGCTGCTTGATGTCTTGCTTCATTGCGCAATGAGTCCTAAGTCTACTCCTCAACGGCTACAAGATGACATAATTCCCATCGTCTGTGCCCGCTGTGGTGAGGAGAAACCGGCGGGTGACTTCGTTAGCAAAAGGAAATCTGCGGGTAACACTAAGAATTGCCTGGAGTGCCGTAATCAGTGCAATTCTCATGTCAGCTGTCTCTCCACTCCGTAGGGCATTCAATGCTAACTAAATGAAGAATTCCAGATCCAGAGGCGCGATTCGACCGCCTCGGCCGGCAGTCGTCCAGGTCAAAGCTCAGAACGTCGGCCCTGGTGCGGCTGCTGCCCCCGATGACAAGGCGGGCAACCTTGCAAAGCAGATTCCCATATGCATTGGCGCCCGTCTAATGCTGACGTCCAACCTTTGGCAGCCAGTTGGCCTCTGCAACGGCGCTCGCGGTACCGTTTACGACATCGGTTGGGCACCCGGGGCTGACCCCATCCAAGATCCTCCTAGTGTTATCATGATGGAGTTTGACAAGTACAACGGACGGGTGTTCCTGACCACCCCCGGTGGCAAAAAGATTGTCCCGATTCTCCCAGTTGAGAGGGACTTTCTCATCGGAGCCACTCTCTGCGCTCGGACGCAGTTTCCCCTGATCGTATGCTACGCTATTACCTTGCACAAGTCACAAAGCATCACAGAAGATATGATCGTTACGGATCTCTCCTGCCGGGACTTTTAGACCGGTTTAAGCTACGTGGCTGTCTCTCGTGTGAAAACGCTTGAGGGTTTGATGTTGGATGCGCCATTTGATCGTAATCACCTGGTCTACCGGTCTCCCGGGTGGCATGAAGATGAAGATAAGGGATCAGGAGCTTAGGAAACGACAGGTTCTTACACGGAGTCCTTACATGATATATAATACCAAGAATGGCCATGGCACTGGATCAGTACGTAGATAATGCAATAGTAGTAATAGCTTCCCGGCCCGCGGACACACAGCCTTCGGCTGAGGCTACCCCATGCACCCCATCGCCGCTCCAATGTGCATGGGGTGACGTAGTATTTTACTACTCCTTCCATTGTTCCGGCACTGGAACTGGATGAGTATGACCTGCTTGCACAGGAGCTTAATGTCATAGGCACAGAGCCCGACGTTGACGAATACGAAACCTACACCTCCCAGCCACCCATTCCAATCGACTGCTCCCCCCTTGCCTGGTGGCTCCGCGATGAGCAGAAGGAGCGCTTTCCCCGACTGTCAAAGATGGCAATAGACATTCTCTCAATACCCGCCATGTCTGCTGACCCTGAGCGTACATTCTCTGGAGCACGGCGTACAATTTCGTGGGATCGAATGCTCCTTGGAGCATCGACAATTGAAAAGGGGGAGTGCTTAAAGAGCTGGATTCGCAGCGGTATAACGGCAGGGCTACAAGTAGACGAGGTGGAACAATACGAGTACATGGCAGAGAAGGGAAGCACCAGCGCTCTAGGGGAAGATGTGGGCCCTTGACCGGTTTGACGTCATTTGCCGTATGGGCAATATATGGTTTAGTTCGCCATACGAGAATAAATCATACACCATAAACCATTCAGGTCCGTATGGCGTATGACGTATGGTTAGAAAGCCTGACTGTAATAGTATAGTCGTTGAAAGCTTCAATCAAGGATATCACGTAGTGTATTGACCTTTCCCAATTGGGAATTGAAGATGTTAGCCGCGATCCCTCATTCGGCAGGCGGTCAATATCCCTGTCTGACTATTCCTAATTGGGTAATTACACAGTGAGCCTAAGTTTTTGGACAGTGAGCCGAAGCGTACTCGACTTCTACAGATAGCTTGACCGCCGAGCCAGATAGCATGCGTCGCACCCCTTCCGTCATGTTGATGCCATATGAGGAGGAGCAGCCATCGTCCGAACGATGGGATATTTGGCTGCGTTATTGACACTGTTAACACGGCTAGGGACATTGCCTATGTTATTTGGAATGTGGGCTAGGGGGTGGGGACCTTTGGCGACTGAGACATTTCATGTCTTTTGGAGACTGCTCCTTCGATAATTTTATTTTTCCTCGTTCATTGCTGAGCAGCACCAGCCATTCCTGGCCTCCCCAAGACTTGATTGGTGTCAGACCGTACCGGCCACACTCCCGCACGTGGCATGGCCAAGAAATGTCACTCCACCAACCCTCTTCTGCAGGCCACACTTGTCAATTGGGCGCGTCTCTGCTACCTCACGGCTCAGCGACCACGACGAGGTGCTCGAAACTTTCCGACCGATCTGCAACAAGAGCCACAATATGGCCATCCCTGAAACAAATTGAGGGAGGTTGTTTCCCCCTTTCCTTTCCTGGTATCCGGGAGTTTGTTGGCATGTGAAGATGACCGGGGTGCTGAGGCGGAGAGGACTGGCTGGCTTTCACTGGTAATACTCCGCGGAGCGCCTTTGAGCCTACGCCATACTGGATAGCGGAGGTTGGGATTGCCCTGTACTTTAGCTAGCTCAGCACGTCTTTTGCCCAGATAGGGGCTTGGCTACATTACGGCCTACCCAGATGTTAAACAAACAAACGAACAAACCATCCCTACTCAAGTATTCTCCACCAGACTCTGGTAGAGCCCGTTGAAAATGCCACCCTTTTAGAAATGGGGCTAATTGAGACAGGGGGTAGAGTCAGTTGCACCGAGAGCGCAAGAGCAAGTAGAGTTCATTGACATAGATAATTTGATGAAATTAGTGCATATAAAGCTAGGGTTTAGGTGATTCAAATGGTCTAGTTAACAGGAAGAGCAAATATGTTTTGAGGGGAGAAAGGTGTGGTATTGTTCAGCAGCAACTTTTGCCAGAAATGGTGGGGAGTGGATTTTTAGAGAGGGAAGGTGAGAATGGGTGCATAATCGAATTCAAATAGGTGACTGATTAAAAACGCCACTAAGCAAGGCAATGAGGGGGGATGGCGACGTGCCAGTATTGTGCATGTGATAAAAGTTCACCCGATCGTACGGCCCAGTCCCTTCTGATGAGATTGTGTGCATTCAATGCTGCAACTGTCAGGAGATCGGACACACAACCCTCCCAGTGCAAGAACGTTCAAGCCACACTCTTCACATCTGTTGGCTGGATTTCGGATTGGCCAGCGGGGATATCCTTGGTCGATCTTAGACCAAACCTTGAGTACCAACAGCAAGGAAAGTTGGGAAAATTGCCTCCGTTGTGGAGAACGCAGGCGAGTTGGGGAAAGCTTATTTAATCCGGGATGTGGAACGTGTTAAATTCGCTATTGGGTGACGATCTTCATGACGGTACTTTGTGGGCGCTGGGTGTGAAGAAGCTAGGATTTGATCCTATGGTCAGTCTCAATCTTCGTCTCCCAGCCTGTTATTTCTACGGTTATCTTTGGAGAGCGCTACTGTCCTTGTGTGTCTATTTTTTATAGATCCGTCAATACCACTTAACATCACGGAAGCCATCCCAATGTCTCCTAACAAGACCTTCATAGCGCACGACGTGGTTCTCTGGGGACCAGATCTATTTCACTGCATAGTACAAACCGCGCTCTGACATTCGATAATGTCGAACCAGCCAGTCCTCAACATCCCCTTCGCCTACCGCGCGCTCTTCCTCTACTTCGAACCTGTTGGAGCCTTCGTCGGCGCCCTGTTGCTTCACTTTCGCCCCTCGAGCTTCCTCAACGTCATGGCCCCGGCCGCCAAATACGCGCCGGATAACCAGATCATCTACGACCAGCTTGCTGCGACATATACCCTATTCGCGTTCAATGAAGCCATTATCTTGCGCATTACGAATGACCTGCGGGTGTGGAGAGGAATCCTGATCGGTATCTTGGTGTGCGATGCTATACATTTATTTGGGAGTTGGGCAGCTCTGGGCGGGGCAGTGTTCTGGGATCCTCGTACCTGGATGCTCGAAGATTGGGTGAACCTTGTGAGTCTTTGGGGACAGGCGGCCGTCCGGCTTGCTTTCGTGGCAGGAATCGGGCTCGAACTCGCTGTGACTAGGAAGCAAGAGTGATTGGATGTGTGGCTCGATGTGTGAGGATTTCTCTGTCTTCGTGAACCTTACAGGGGTGGCCGAGAGCGTCTGAGGCGGTGTGATTGATTGCAGGGTCGAGTGTGACTGCGGTGCCTAGGTGAAGGGTGTGAAAGAGGGGAAGCCGGGCGGCTGGGTTATCGCCGGGCACCGAAGGGACGGGACTTTTGACTGCCAGGAGGGACGGTATCGATGAAGTCGGAGAATCAGGTACGGCGGCAGAGAACAGACGTGATCCGGCTTCGGGAAACCCACTCAAACGAGCGAAAATACATCATAGTCCTAGGAACACCGCCGGTGCCGTTCGGGACACTCCTCGAGAGTGGGAGCTGACCGGAACACCGGATCATCCCATTGACCCCGATGATGACGAACTCGTCCACTCAAAGAAGAACGGAGCACAACCCGGTTCTACTGATCTTGCGTCCGAGAAAGCACCTTGTCCCTCTGCCTGGTGGTGGGCCGGGGATGCTGTGGCCATTGGGAGGCGGATATTGCTCTAATCCCAAATCCTAAGGGGCATTGCATAATGGCGTTTGAGAGACGACAGCAGACAAGACTACCGGAGTGGTTAGGGTAGCATTCAAACCCCCCTTGCGCATAATCGGGGACCCAAGCACACCAAGCCAAGGTCTGTGGCTCTGTGACTAGAGATACATTAGTCGGCTTGTCACATGCCGGCCTAGTGATCATGCCGCCTCCCGCACTCCATCGACGCCATAGTTCGGTATCTTGATCCGGACTGCGAGCAGTTGAGACGGATGAGGGTCAGCAACTCCAAAAAGCCAAGGCCAGAATGGCGGCCATTGATAACGGCTTCAGGGTCGAAATAGGAGGAAATACGGTAAGTTAGACAAAGATGAAACGACGCCCTCACACGTAGCTGTGGCATTGAACCCGGTGTCGTTCTTTACTGCGGCGTTGTGGTCCGGCCCAAGCACATATCGAGGGCGCCGCGGCGATGCAGAGGATTGGTTGAGGTACACTGTGTGACAGTCAAAACCTGCCCTAGTTAATTACCACTCTGGCTTGATGTGGCACCATCAGACGTTGATACGGGCCACACTCCCGGAGCTTGGGCTGAATACAATGGGGAAAGATGACGATCCGCGAGAAACTGGTCGGCGGCGAGACAGGAGGAGGTGCACGGCCTTGAAGGCCGATGTGGGAGACAATAACCAGATAGTAGTACTGGTGCAGACTCATTGATTGCGGCATCAATGGCCAAGCCATATGCCTTTTTATCTCTGCCGAATGACATGGTCATAAAACTCGCTAAGTCAAGGCATATCTCTAATACCACGACTTCGAACCTGCCCGTCCGCTTAGACGGTGCCTCTAGGCCCCATGATTGAAAGGCCCGCCGTCCAATATCCCCTGGGCGACGCCATCAACTGTCCATATGAATGCTTCCAGAAGAGCCTAACTTTCCTGTCGTTCATCTGACACGTCGACTCGGTGAGAGGGACGCCCTGTTTCCCAATTGAGTTGACAAAGTCGAGCCCATGGCTGACCAGGGTCTCGGAGACCTTGTATTTCCGCTCCGTCCGTGCTGCGTAGCGGAGGAGATATATCAGATATGGCATTAGAAAGCTGAGGAAGAAGATCAAGTTGACTACGGTTATCCGAACACCGCGATGCAGAATGGCCAGGCCGAAGAGCCCCCAGGTCCAGATGGGTTTGACATCCTCGGGTAGAGCGGACTGGACCCGCCTTAGTTCGCAAACATCGAGGTCCTGGGGAAGTGCCTCGAGAAGATACGTCACACCATCAATGAAGGCCTTCCGTTCGAAAGTAACATCCTCCTCTGCGACTGCGGGCCTGCCTCCATCGACAGAGATGTTTACGAGACTGGTTCCCAGAGTGAAGGAGGATTAGAATGAGGGATATAGGTCTTGGCCCTGTCACAAAATCCGCCTTACCTTGCCGCGCAAACTTCCAATGAACACCAGAGGCCCTCCTGATAGCCTGATCATCACCCACAGACTCCGAGTAAAGAACCCTGCTTATCAGTCGCGGGAATATGGCCTTCGATTCTGGATCCTGGTAAGCACCATTCTGCTGGAGCATCTTAGTGATGAGTGGTTCCTGGGCCACAGTCGGGACATTGGCCTCTGAGAGTGGTAGAGGTTTTGGAGGCGCGTCTGAAACTAGGGCACCTGGTCGTACGGTGTGAAGGCTGATGCTGCGGCGAAGGAATCGAATTAGATTTATGCCTGGCTGCAGTGATGTTGTAATCATGGCGCTAATACTGAATGTTCTGTTCTCGGTGATTTGGTCAACCTTGACCTCTTTAAAGGCTGGCATAAAAGGCCTGTGATCGGACGCCATGTCGCGAATGTTGGCTCGTTATCATGCAATGCTGATCAGTGGTGGTGCGCGAAAATGAAGAACCATTGGGTGACGATAGAACCATCTACCGGTTTAACGTCCAGGTTATGATGTTAACGGGCAGATCAACTTGGTAAGAATAATACGTATGGAAATAATTATGAGAAGAAAATGTGATATTCTGGGGAGAAGCAGTGAGAGATCAAGACCAGCCGTTGAGAGAGGTATCTGGCGACGATATCCTAGATCCCGCCAACCCACCCCTCCCTTGATTTGACATGTGAAAGCTAATAACTTGGGTCAGGATGGCAATTTTTTTTGTAGGCCCTGGGTTGGCCCGTGTTAAACTCTGATCGCATCGCTAGGAAACTTCTGTTGTTGGGAGACCGATACGCCAGTACTTATTTAAAATTGTTGAGCGGGCAATTTCCCAATATTATATACCACGATATATACTCTTTTGTTCTGAAGGCAGCGAACCGCCCTTCTCCGTACCGCTCTAACGCCTAGCTTTATACTCCTTCTATTTCACTTTTATTCCCCCAGGCACCGTCTGGCAAGGGCACAATCAAACATGGTACTCTCAAGTTCTCTTAACCAACATCTATTTAGCCACTTTGGTGATGCTTCTACTCGTGAGGAATTGCACCACCATAACTCTGAGTTACTCTTCACGCACTCTAGCTCGAGGCCTCTGAAGCTTATTGGAGAGTTTGACCCTAATTTGTGTGTTTGCCCACCCTTATCTTCTTACTTCCCTGTCTCCAATGCAACCAAGCTTGCTGGAATCGTAAACGCAGCGACGGCGCGTCCCGTCACCGCCACCGTCGCAGTTGGTAGACACGGCATTGAGGCCGGCTGCAATGTCCTCCACGAGGAGCCGATAATATCTGCTAGGTCTCCTGGACGCATCTTGCCAAACCTTAACAGTACCTCGTTCAGTGGCATATATCCGAGTATGAACAATCTAGTTGCACCTGTGCGTAACAATACAAATATACAGAGCACTAACGCTGTGGCAGAGGTTGACAGCAAGGGAAACGCAGACCCGCTCGTCCTATTTCTATTGAAGTTGTATTTGCGGATGCGCAGAACCAGCCAATGCGGCCGAGCACCCGATTTCAGATGGAACAGCCAGGGTATGGCAGCATCCAACTGCGAGGAGCATTGTGGCCGTGGATGTGTGGATGGTCACTGGAGTGTGCAGTGTGGCACGCGGTCTGATCTTGACGCGGTATGGTGGAAACATTAAGGGCAGGGTTCAGATAGGTAAGTTGCTGCTAGGACGATGACGGTGAAGTGAAAAGTCAAATGGGTGGAAGGCGAGCAAGGGATAAGTGGATCAATCGCAGGCGCCAATTGTTAGGGCCAGAACGTGTAGGTATGGGGTTAGGATACCTGGATGGGTAGAATACATCCTTTCAGGTGGAAATGAAATGCCAGTCCACCACCACCTCCTTCCGACCACATCTGCCTGATGCATAGAACATAAAGCGGGCCCCGCGTCACGGAAATGCCAAGACAACGAAGTCTCAATTCTATGGATGATGGAGAACCTTGCCGATAATTGGACTATCAACATGAGGACCAACACCACTGCTTTGGGTGAGGATGTCTCACCTGCACAGCCGGGTTATCTTCAGCTGCTCATCTACTTCGGTATTGTGTTCCTCATAACCCTGATATACTCCTCGTTTTGGTGCGTTCTTCTCGCGCACCAATGGGTTGCCTTTGTATTTTTATTTTTTTTATTTTTTATTTTTTACATTCAACTTTTCTCCTTGATAATTAACAGAAGACACAGGTATTTTCTAACGCGACTGGAACGCCGACGGGTGGTCATCCATCCAGATGATCTAGAGACTGCCAGACTTCCCTATGCAGTCGAAACCCTTGATCAAGTAGTTCCAGCCCAGACTTACAAGAAATGGAAAGCCGAAACAAAAGATGCTGGGAAATCCGCTGAACGACCCAGAACCTTTCTCGACTGGTATACGCTTCCAATCAATCAGCCCACATGTTGTTAGGATCTAACACTCCACATCCTAGCGTCATTTGCCTAGAGACATTGCAGGATAGTGACAAGGTCCGTCACTTACCGTGCGGTCACATCTTCCACTCAAATTGCATCACGATGTGGTTCTTGAAACGGCGCGACACCTGTCCGGTTTGCAAACTTTGCTACATGTCTCAGAGATCCAGCACCTCAGGCAATCGCCTGTAGCCGAAAGATGCGATCCATCTAAGGGGGGGGGGGGAGATTCCATAGCTCCATGACAGGCTGGCGGGAGGATCAACTCCCTAACCCCTCACTGTCCTGAACGACTTGAAACACGCTCTCCAGCGGGCTCTTGAAATCTCAGCTATAGGGTGAGTATGATATGATACGCTAGGGTGGGTATAGTGATGTGTCGTAATGCAAAATGGGTTGTGAGACAGAAGTAGATATAGTCAACCGTACTATGTAACTAGACTGCGTTGTGCTCTTCCTCTGCACACACAATTTAGACCTTTCAACATCACCAACTTCACATCTACATTATGTCTTTAATCGATTCGCGTGGGGTCGAAGCTGGAGTTGGGGTTGCACTGGGAAGAGGAGTCGGCGGGGTAGCATGTCCGCGAGAGGTTAGATTTGTAGGGCGAGGTGAACTTGGCAATCGCCTCCCCGAAAGGTGTAGGGCCAGAAGATGATGAGTGGGCCGTCGCGGCGCCCGGCGATGGCGTTGACTAGGCAGGCCCGGAAACTCCCTTGTCGAGAAAAGACGTAGTCCTGCTCGAGGGCCGGGCGGCTGCACCATGAGACGATGGTCGAGCAAGCCGGCCACTTTGCCGGTGCAGGTCAACAAAGCAGGTCAACAAAGCATTGCTCTGGAACTGGGTGTCCTGCCTCTCGGCCATCATCTTGCACAGCGAGGTCCACAGATTCGCATGGACAGGGAAGATGACAAAGACCTGGAAGGGATGGAAGCCTCTTGTACGGCGTCTTGTCCAGCGCTCTCAACAAGACAAGCCTAACCAAGACAAGACAAGCCAAGTCAAGTCAAGCCAAGTCAAGTCAAGCCAAGTCAAGTTGACCATCTTATCAATCAAGACGGCTTTTTTAGCTGGCTTGACTTGTCTTGATATCGGCTTGGTAAGCAGGGACCCTATGGTGGTCATAGCCACGGTGGCTTGGATGGTAAAAATCCTGCTGGCACGGCCAAAAGTATTGAAATGAGCGTGTTGTATTGATTGAAGAAGAAGAAAACTAGCGCTAACCAGCGGAAGCTATTATAGGAAGACATCCACCAATGGATCGGAATAGCCATTGATCCGTTAAAACACGGATCTCAACACTCCCACTCGAGCCATTGGTGCGAGATGTTTCTGCGTAACAGAGCGTGGCCTCATTAAAACCTCAAAAACACCTTCGTGGGTGAAAAACAGGAAAGAGCTTCTATTACCACACTTGCGTTGGATTGTTCGGTCACTGGGGCCTTAGCACCCCAGGTCTACCAGGTAGTTTGATGTTTGATTGATGTTTGAAGTTTGAATGAAGCCTTGGATTCTTCGATCACTGGAGCCTCAGCACTCCAGATCACCTACTTCATCCCAAGTTGATGTTTGATGTTTGTTTGATGTTTGAATGTTTAAATGAAGCCTTGGATTCTTCGATCACTGGAGCCTTTGCACTCCAGATCACCTACTTCATCCCAAGTTAATGTTTGATGTTTGTTTGATGTTTGTGAGGCGAACAGCCTTGAATTCTTTGGTCACTGGGGCCTTAGCACCCCAGATCTTCCAGATTGTTTGATGTTTGATGTTTGAGTACAGCCTTGGATTCTTTGGTTACTAGGGCCTTAGCACCCCAGATCTCCCACTTCATCCTAGGCCTATATTTTCCGAAGTAAATGTAGAGGACATTGATCTTGTCCTTTGTTGGTATTGCTGACTGAGTACCATAGTCAGAGTTGTTTTGTTTTCTTTGACCGGATCCGATTGAAGAGGTTCCGTTGCATGCCTCGTAGGACCGTGGTTATTAACGCTGAAGAAGCCAATCCAGCAGCGTTTGCCATGTTTTGTAGTTTTGTAGAATTTTGTGATTGTCTCGAGCATGGGCATATGCCATGGGATTCTTTCCAATCGGTATGTGTGATGCCTCTCTGAATGAAATGGCTCTCGAATATACGCAAGGAGCGTTCAGTATAGTTGAAATTATTGTAGAATTGCTGTAAGAAGCCGAAGAATTCCGAGCTGAGGACCTGTGGGTCGCTTGGAGGCTCGATGAGCGGCATAGACTGTTGGGCACCCATTTTCTCCCACTTGGGGCATAATGAAAAGGGTTAAAAAAAAATCGTGTGAATTTGATATCATAGACTTTCGACGCCGTTGCTTCCAAATCCCAAGTCAGTTTGTTGGCAGGTTACTTGGTTGTCGAGAGATCGCGGAGTGTCAGTTGGCCAGGTGTTCCCGGCCACCTCCTTTTCTCATGACCCATACTTGCGTGACCAACAGTGAATCATGGGTTGGAGAGGCCCAGCGCGTTGCGAAACACGATAAAACGGTCTTTTGGAAGGGCTTTCGTAAGTCCATCAGCAATTTGTTGCTCGGTTGGGACATATTGAAGCTCAACGTCTCCATCCGAGACCCGCTCTCGAACGTAATGCCATTGAATGTCAATGTGCTTAGTCCTGGCATGGAACTGTGGATTTTTGGCCATTGCAATTGCCCCTTGATTGTCCCCGTAGAGGATAGTTGTTTGAAGGTCTCCATGTTTGTATTGGGCCAGAAGTTCGCGCAGCAACCCTCGTAGCCAGATCGCTTCTTTGGTGCATTGTGTTTGTCCCATGTACTCCGCTTCGCAGGATGATAATGCGACCGTTGGTTGTCGTTTGGAGCTCCAACTGATGGCGCCTGTGCCGACGTTGAAGACATAACCAGCCGTTGATCGTCTGGTGTCGTGGTCGCCAGCCCAGTCTGAGTCGGTGTACCCAACTAACGGTCTGAGTGGTCCGCTGAAAACGAGTTCCAAGTCGATAGTTCCTCGCAAGTACCTCATGATGCGCTTGACGGCTTGGACGTGTTCGTTGGTTGGGTTTCCCAGATATCGGCTGCAGAGAGAGACGGCAAATGCGATGTCTGGGCGAGTGCCAAGCATGGCGTACATAAGTGAACCAATTGCCTTTGCGTACCATAGTTTCGTCGTTTCAGACGATTTGTATTCGTCTGGGACAGGTTGGAATTTTGACGTGTTTAGGGGAGTTGTGACTGGCTTGCTCTCCCACATGTCAAATTCCCGTAGGACCTTCTCGACATATGCTCGTTGGGAGAGGAAGATGGCCTTGTTGCGTCTGTCTCTCCGGACGGACATTCCCAGGTAGTACTGACACGGACCAAGGTCAGTCATTTCGAATTTCTTGCTCAAGGCGGCTTTGATTTGGCCGATTTCTTCCTTATCGGGACCAGCGATTAGGAGATCATCCACGTAGACGGCGACGTAGGTTGTGCCGCGGATGAAGACGCCAACATCGGCGTTGAGTGGTTTGAAGCCGAGGGTTTCCAGAAAATCAGATAATGTCTGGTACCAGATTCGGGGAGATTGTTTAAGGCCGTAGAGAGCTTTCCGCAGTCGGAAGACTCTGCCTGACTTGTCGTCGAAACCCTGTGGCTGAGTGACGTAGATTTCTTCTTTGACACCACCGTAAAGGAAGGCAGTTTTGACATCCATTTGTTCCAGTTCAAGGTCCAGGGCCGCAGCGATAGCGAAGATCATTTTATAGCTCATCGGCTTGACCACGGAGGCAAACGTCTCGTGGTAGTCGATTCCCTCTCTTTGTTCGAAGCCCCTGACGACGAAGCGAGCTTTGAATCTGGTAATCTCGCCATCTTTTCCTCGCTTGAGCTTATACACCCATTTGCCTTGGAGAGTATGTTTTCCTGGAGGTAGGTTGACTGGTATGAAGGTGCCATTTCTCATTAAGGAGTCGATTTCGTCAATCATGGCTTGCATCCATTGTTCGCTATGAGGCGAGTTCATTGCTTCGGCAAAGGTTTTGGGTTCGGTCGGTTCAAGGTTGTTGGCGACCATGGCCAGATGAATGGCAATCATGGTGAAACGCCATTGGTTTTGTTGAGCTTCTGGGTCTTGTTGAGCTAGGACTGTGTATCTTGATGGCATTTGTCCTCGGGTTTCCCGTACTGGAAAGCGTAGTTCGGGATGATGGTCGGCTGCTTCCGTGGCGACTCGGTGTTCATCGACTGCACCGTCGGGGCTCTGTGTTCTTTCTGGAGTCCCCAATTCCACATGGATGCTCGGTTCATCTTGATTGGATGGATGGGATTGGTTGGGAGCTGTCTGTATCTCTTCGTCTATTCTGGTGCTTTCGGTTATAGGTATAGTTGGAAGAGATGGTGTGAGATCCATCCGTTTTGCGTTGGGTTCATCAGTTGGTTGCTCCGATGCAATTCGTTTTCTCAGCAGGGATTTCTCATCGAACACAACGTTATTCGCAAAGAATATTCTTCCATCATCGTCGACTAAGGTGTAGTTTGTGCTCCCTTGATAGCCGAGGAGTCGGCGGGGGATTGTCTTGTCGTCCATCTTCTTCCGTTTGGCTGAAGGCATTTTTGCAAAGCCTCGGCTGCCGATAACTCGGAGATGGGAGAGATCCGGCACTTCCTTGTGCCATGCTTCATAAGGTGTGATTTGACAACCCGAGGCTGGTGAGAGGTTTCGTACATATGCCATGGCTTTGAGGACGTATGGCCAGAATTTCTTTTCCAGTCCTGAATGAATGAGAGTTGTCGTGAGTTTCTCAAGTAAGATACGGTTTGCAACTTCGGCCACCCCGTTTTGTTCGTGCTGTTCGGTGGCAGAGAAGATCATCTCAATCATCTTGTTTTCGCAGTAGAGAGTGAGTGTATCAGCTTGGTTTTCTCCCGCCCGATCGAGGCGAAGGTAACGGCAGCGACGGGTTGGCGTCTCAGCTTGTTCCAGAAGTTTTCGAAAGCAGTTGCCAAATTCGGACTTTTGCCTGATTGGGAAGACCCATGTCATCTTGGTGAAATCGTCTATGAAGCAGGCCCAGTATCTATGGCCGTCGATGCCTTCGTCTGGGAAGGGGCCAGCGATATCGCCATGAAGGCTCTCCAGTGGTCTTGTTCCTTTTCGAATGCATCCGCGGTGGGGCTTTTCCTTCATGCGTCCTTTTACGCACGCTTCACAGACGTTGGAGTCAGATAGAGGAGTGATGCCCGTGGACATCTTCATGAGTCAATGTAAGTTCTGTTCTCCCAAATGGCCGAGCCGGTCATGCCAGATCTGCAGTTTGGGGTCGCTGACGGAGTAGGCGGCCATAGCAGTGTGCAGTTGTTCGTCATCCTCGTCGATCACATATAGACCGAATTTCCTAGTGGCGCTGAGGATGACTTTACCGTGGTTTGTAATGACGGCTCGTCCTTTTCGAAATAGAATAGTTGCTCCATCTTCCTCAAGGGCTGAGACTGAGATGAGGTTGCAGTGAGCGCCTGGCACGTAAAGTGCCTTATGAAAGGTTGTCGTTCCCTTGGCATTGTTCCGTATGGTTTTGAGGGTGTATGTGCCTTGCCCCTCAGGCATAATGGCCGAGCCAGCTATGCCGTTGATGGCAGAGCCGGTGAATTTCTCGAGTGACGTAAAGTTCTGTCGATGGCAGAACGTGTGGGAGGAGGCGCCACTGTCTAATACGTGAATTCGCTCGAGCAGTTTGGACGGTTCTGATGCGGCTAGGCTAAACTGGGGTTGAAAGGATAGAAAGGCCGTGTTTAAGAAGGCGATAGCGGCAGTGTGATCCTCGTCAGGTTGCAGTGACAAGGTGTTCTCCTTTCTCTTCTCAAGCTTGGTTTCTCGTCGTTCACTCCGAAGTGCTCGTTTTCTCCTGAACTCCTCAAGAAGGTCGGGATGTAAGCCAAAACATCCGGCCTTGGTGTGGCCTGGTTTCTTGCAGTGGTCGCATGTCTGCGTCACTCGGTCTTTGCCAGTACCACGCGTTCTAGCCAGCAGAGCTGTTTGTGTCTTGGCCTTTTCTCGTTGTTGAATGTTCATCTCCTCTTGCTCTGCGGCGGCAAGGGCGATTTCGAATGTGACGGCAGGTTTGATTACTTCTCCGTTGGAGCCTCGTTCGGGTAGCAAGTTGTGGTTTTGGTAGAAAGCAGTGAGGAACACTTCGTATTCGGGGCCAAGTCCGGTTAGGAACTTATTGATGAATTGAGGAGTGCCGATTTTGCATGTCTCGTCTAGTTGCAAGAGTTCAGATTGAGCTTCTCGCAGTCTTTCCGCAAAGTTCATGACTCCCGAGCATTGGTCTAAGGCCAGGTTGTTGTATCGTCGGTCGAGCTCTTGGAAAACCGCACTCCCCTTTGGTTTGAAGCGCTTTTCAAGCTCCCCGAACATCTCCGTGACGGTCTCCTTGCCCTTTACCTGCTCCCTGGCGTTGTATCCAAGTCGATTGAGGACTGCTCCGCACGCGCGTTCCTGCTTGGAGAGCCAGTTGTCGATCTTTTCAACGGTCGCGGCGCTGGTGCCGGTGGGTTTGTCCTTGTTTCGTTTGAACAAGTCTCCATATCCCGACATCGTGAGATGGTCCTTCATTTCTCGGCTCCAGTTGATCCATCCCGCTGTTGATTCTAGCTTCGGGATGTTGGCTAAGTTGCCAAGTGTTCCCGTCGATTCCTTCGAGGCCGACATGCTTGAGGATGGATTCCTTGATGGCTGGACAAGAGAAGGCGTGGGACGAGTGTAGGGCAGGTTCAGGTGAATCTTCCCTCTTCAGCCTAGCGACGTCTCTTGCGAGCGCAAAGTCGGAATCCTCGTTGTTGTCGATGGTGTCGGTAACGGATGAGTCGGAGCTCCCACTGGATGTGACGTGGGTTTCTCCTGGTTCTGATGAGGCAATTGATGCAACTTCAAGGCCCCAAATGTTGGTTGAACTTGCGTCTGAAAGTGAGTGGTCGGTGTCGAAGTGGGTTGCCCAGGACTCAAAAGCTTAGAAGGAACCACTCGAAGATACAAGGCCTCAGAGGTCCTTTTCTATGCGATGTGGAATCAACTAGAATAGCTGCTTTATCATCCTGTGGCGATAGGTGGCGATATTCCTGTGGCAAATTCCTTCCTTTCCAGCAGCTTCCAATAGCTTCCTTTTGCCACATATTCAACCAGAATTCAACATCAGAATTCAGCAACAGAACATCCGTCAAGGTCAGCGACACGATGAGGAAATGTTGCTTGTGGAGGAAACAAAGGAAGGTCGGTTTCTAGAGGGGTCGAGCTCTCAAATTATAGTCATGTGAGGCCATCGTGAGGTCGAGAAGTGTGCAAAATCCGGTGCTTGATTCCTAAATCACGCGGCTAGCGGTATTCGGTTAAAATTTCGGGTAAGGTGTGATGAGTATCTTTGTCGCAGTGGAAGGAGGCGATTAGACCTCGAGTTATGTTGGAAATCATGATTAGGAGGATACTCAGCTGTATGGTGGCTTTTCCGGGCTCATAACCTGTTGAAATGAGCATATTGTGTTGATTGAAGAAAAAAGACTAGCGCTAGCTATGGACAAGAAGGCATCTACATCCTAGCCACCAATGGATCGGAATAGCCATTAATCCGCTAAACCACGGATCTCAACAGATACTGCCCGTCGTCCATAATGATAGTGACGATAATAAACGATGGATGATGCGGATGATGCAGATGATGCCGATGATGCTGATAATGAAGAGGAATGACGCCGGGATGATAAGACGCTTCAGATGCGTTTGTTTTGGTGGGCAGGGCTTATCACTCCACTTATCATGCCAGGCACGGGCGGATTTCCCCTCATTTCCCAAGGCAGCGCGGACAGTGTGGATAAGGCGGTTACATAAGCGGTTGGATTTCCCCCGGGTTTCCCGCGCCCTCGATAAGCTTCAAGCTCGACAATTCTCCGTTCCTGACTTCGTTCCTCAAGGCTCTCCTGGGCAAACCGCTCCGGTTTGCGTCTCCTATTCATAAAGTATGAAAGTCACATAATCGTTCCCTCACACTAAGAAGCTTATAGAGGCCTTTCCATTAATATCTCACAAGTCCCCTGCGTATGGTTACCCCGGGACCCGGGTGCTATCTCCCAATGTTTGGAGCCGCCTTAAGTAGAATCCCTTTTCCAACAACCTATTCCTAGTGACCTAAACACTACCCGTTAACGATTACTCGGTTCAGATCGGGAGAGGGGGGGTAGCCAGACCGTGACTGAAAATTCAAAACATACTGAGCTTCTTTTGGGGTCGGCGCGGCTAGAGTGAATTTCGACATACCAGCCGCCCGGATTCTCGGCGTAGGCAGCATGAGCCAGGATGTTCTCCGATTCGCATACGGTCGTGAGGCTATTAGTAGGCAAGGCTTGTAAGGGAATGACTCGATCCATGAGATGTGCAAGAAGGCAACCAAGGCAACCAATGTGGCGTGCAGGACAATACACTTTGCAAAGTTCTAGGTGCTCGTCCATATATATATTGTTTACCACGGGAATCAATCAGCCTAGAGTTCCTACCCATGCGTCGAGTGAACGTCATGGTTTACTCAAGACCCCCTGTACACCTTCTGCGTAGAGGTGTACAGGGGTCCAAAGCCACTCATCTTAGCATCGCACCCAAGAGAAAGCGGTGAGACCCACACTCCAGGCCCCTGACGCCTTCTCCACAAGGGTGTACAGGAGTGCTTGCGTGCGTGCGTGGTGATGCGCGTATGTCCACTCTGCAAACTCAACAATGACAGTCTCGCAGCCCGATGGAAAAAGTCCATCTAACTTGCAAGGCCTCCATCGATTTATTTTATCGGCTGGGGATCACAGAGAACCGATTGTCATCCGTGGTCGTGCTTTCTTTCTCCCTCAAAATTCAAGGCAGTATTACGAGTGTCATGTTGAATCCTCACCATGATGTACCTCTGGCCTCACTCGCGATCGGGTCAACAGGGCCATAAAGCAAGCCTGTGATGATATCTTCCAAGTTGGACATTGGGTCGACGGCTAGTATGTACAGTCTTCTTCATGAGAGCTAATCACATTCCACCAACTGGCACTCAAATGCCAACCTCAAACTTTAAAGTTCCACGAGTTTCCACCAAACTTCCACCAAACTTCCACCAAACTTCCACCAAACTTCCACCAAACTTCCACCAAACTTCCACCAAACTTCCACCAAACTTCCACCAAACTTCCACCAAACTTCCACCAAACTTCCGCCAGGTGACCCACAACTTTCGCTTTGTGGTGGATACGCAATTTGATGTATTCAATGACTGATTTAATGATCAAATGAAGTGTGTCAGGAATCTTGTTCTTGCATTGACTGAGGATCCTTGGAGCTCTGTTTTATCCTAGGATAGGTCTTCTAGATGATTCACCAAAGATGTCCCGTTCCGGTGGTCCCGTTCCGACGATCCCGATCCGGCACATTATGCCGCCACACGAGGTCACAATCCAACACTTTGCGTAAACGTGTAAGCAATTCAACAGAGTTACCTATCGGTCATTGACACAGCCAGTGCGCCGAGATGCTTACACATCTGATGTCACATCCAGTATAGGCCATCATTGCACTACGCATTAGCGGAGTGTTCATTCCACGTTTGCCGTAGCCGGCAATGCGACATCTGAAACTCGCGCCAAGTTCCTTGGGACCCAAGCGAACCGCAAGGGACCGCTGAGTGAGCGCGACCCCGGCTTTCGCATGCACCAGGGCAAAAGCTGATACGACTAGCAGCCACCTATTTGCCGCTGATGTGCGGAGCGGACTGTTGAAGTTTTTGCTGTGTTCGCCCAATCTCTTTCCGGCAAGACGGGCTGCGCTTAGAAGGGTCGAGATTGCCTGCCCTTATCCTTGAGCAGCTGCCGTCCAAGCAACCAGGCCCGCTCCAATCGCTGCACTTCAGCAGCTGTACATGTTTCCCCGAATGATAGCACCTGAAGTCAGCGCTCCTAATAGTCCAGACCGTTTGGACTATTAGTCCAGACTGCAATCCAAGATCAATAATCAATCCACGACGGGTGTTCGTGGATTGACGACTAGGATGATGCGTCCCTTGAAACGAGCCCGTGTTGATCTGGATCGCACCAGTAAATTGATCAGAAATATCCAAAACAAAATGGTTGGCACAGCAACAATCATGGGTACCCTAGTTTTGTAACACCATGCCAACAACCTAGCGTACTTAGCGTCCACTCCGGGCGTCCGTATTCCCTGCCCTGATCTGCAGTCTGGACTAATAGTCCAAATAGTCTGGACTATTAGGAGCGCTGCTTGAAGTACAAAAGACTAGGCTCCCCCATTGCTTCACCGAGATCATAGTAGTGTATTCCATCGACAATCGATTCCTCACACCTACTTCTGTCCCCAGTTGATTCCCCGTCTCACTCTGCGTACCATCAGCCATGGCTCCCACATTCGACGAAACTACCAGGGCTAGCGAGCTGGTGCCGTACTACGCCAACCAAATTGCCGGCAAGACTATACTCATCACTGGCATCTCCTCTGGGAGTCTGGGCGAGAGCTTCGTGAAGCAAGTGTCCATCGGCAAGCCTGCGGCTTTCGTACTCGCCGGTCGCTCTCCGAGCAAGTTCCGGTCACTCGTTGACCATCTCGCGAGCGCGTACCCGAACATCGCGGTTAAGTCTCTCGCCTTGGACTTGACGTCTCTCGCCAATGTCCGCAAAGCTGCTGAGACCGTCAATTCCTGGTCTGATGTGCCGCATATCGACGTACTCGTGAATAACGCCGGAATCATGGCGGTCCCGTACCGTCTGACCGAAGATGGCTTCGAAAGCCAGTTACAGACGAATCACCTCGGCCATTTCCTCTTTACAAACCTCATCATGGACAAGATCCTTGCCTCGAAGGCACCCCGCGTCGTCAATATCAGCAGCATGGGACATCGGCATGGCCACATCCGATGGGCGGACTACAACTTCAGCGATGGACAGTTGTATGACAAGTGGACTGCGTACGGACAGTCCAAGACAGCCAACGCATTGACGGCCCTCGCGCTCGCCGAAAAGCTCGGCTCGAAGGGGCTTGTCTCATTCAGCGTTTGCCCGGGCTCTGTGGGGACCAACCTCGCCGCCCACGAGGCAGACAATCTGGCCGCCTTCGTGAAGGACTTTCAGGCTGCAGATGCTCGGATCGGCACCAAATGGATGTTCAGCAACGATACTCGATACAAGGACCTGGATCAAGGTGCTTCAACCCACGTCTTTGCAGCATTCGATCCGGATGTTGCAAAATACAACGGCGCGTACCTGAATCATTGCCGCCTTGCTGACCCCTATGCGGAGGAGGTCTGGCCATGGGCGACAAGCAGGACTTCGGGGGACATGCTTTGGAAGCTCAGCGAGAAGCTTGTGGGCCAGGAATTCAAGTACTAAGGTGTAGATACCTAGTTGATAGCTCAACCAGCATCGGGCTTGCCGATACGTTAGAGCTCGAAGGTTGCGCACCAGCCAGAAGCAACATAACAAAATAGACCTTTCTGATATCTTTTCACGTTCCGCCACTTTCCAAAATGGGGGCAAGCACCGTGGGACTTGAACTGCCATGCTGGTGTTTGCATTGCGCCTACTCACTTGGGGACTCAGCCCCTAGTCTCATGGAAGAACCCTCGATAAGTCGTTGGCTTGCTGCCCAACTGTCTACCTTTCCCCTCCCCATCAAAAGAGTCATGAAGACGGTCGAGAAGCTATCGACCTCAGTAGGCATGGCAGTCGATAGAAGCTCGTCGACATGCAGGCTTCTGACAAACAGGGGTTCTCTCCCACTAACTAGTCCGGCCCATGCTCCAGACGAAGTTGCGTCCCATAACCCTTCGCAGGCCGTAAACTTTATCTCACCGGTACATTCATTCCAGCCATCCCTTTCTCTGAAGTATGCCGCCAACGTGCTTTGGCAAACAAGCCACGTCCGCCGTACACTTTCACTGAGGATCCATGCTTTCCAGTGTGGGAGGGTTGTGAGTCCGTCCTTGGGATCGAGCCCGCTCAGCTCAGGAGTGCTTTGAAGCGGCGTGCTATGATCTGCATCCAAAGCAGCTGATTGCCAAAGCTGCTGGCACCATGTCTGCAGAATTGGAATGGTGTTTTCGGCGACAGCCCGCTGGCGGATAGAGCCGTCGTAAAGACGGAGGTATTGATATACAAACAGGGCTTGCACTCGAGCTAGGTGTTCGATAGTTTGAAGGCCAGGAACTGCCATGAAGGAGTCATCGTCATGAATCTGTGCTTGTAAAAGACTGTTGGCACGGTCGTCGAGGATGTTCATGACTATTTGCTCGTTCTGAGCCGTTTTCGAGGAGTACGCAGTGAGCGTTAACCAAGCGTCCTGGAGGCATTGAGGCAGGCCTGTATCCAAGTACAGCTGTTTGTGAACGAATGGATTGCATCCTTCTTGGACCCACTGGCGTAACCAACCCGCAACACTGGAGGTCCAGCTCTTGACGCCCATGGAAACAGGGATGGGTTCAGGGTTGAAGCGGCACGTGGTTGTACCAACATTACTAATTGCCCAAGTCTCCAGCTCCAAGAACCAGAGTGTGTAGGTAACTGGGGTGGCTGTCGGAGAATTCGCCGTCGGCGGATCCGTCAGGCAGTGGCCTCTCGTCGTGTTGTAGAGGTCGACTTGTCTTCTGGCGGCCTGCGGCTGTGGATGTTCTACATGTGGCATGAGGGCATTGGCTGCACTGATTCTGTCTGGTCGGGCAGATGCTGACGGAGCACGCCAGTATCTCCGGACCGTCGAATATTGACAATTGAGGTTATTCGCAGAGCACCGTTGGCAGCTTGGCATTCGTTTGTCACACGTCCTTTTCGCCTTTGCACACCCAAGGCAGGCTTTTCGCTCACTTAGCGGAAGAGGTGACATCATCGTCGGGTGGAGGATGTGGAAAATTCGGCGGGAGACTTCTAGGCGCGCTGGATGTGGAGAATCCTTGCTGCAACGGGTGGACGGAATCCAAGCCCCGCGTGCCGGTGACCTGAGGTGCTGTTGATCGGAGAGAGAGTCGTGGATCGGAGATGTGGAAGAAATGAGGGGGAGGTGGCGGAGATTTTGGCGGATGTTTTCGTGGAACTTTGGCGGAACTGGCGGAACATGTGCTGGCGGTGGAGGGATGAAACACGTTGCTCGGTCTGCTCGACGCGGAGATAACTAAGTGGCTTAAAGTTTGACAAAGCTTGCCCGCTTTTCCCTCTTGGAGTTAGCGTACACCGGTACCATATCATTGAGCTGTCGGGGTTATCAACTCTAAACTCCATGGTGTGATACATGCTCTTGGGAATATTCTCATGACAAAGCTGTTTGCGAGCCGCCCGGAGGGGGTTGGCTTTCATATATTCATGGACACGTACCGGTGAGGGACTTCATCATGACCTATTCACCAGCTACGCTATCTGCTCTTCACAACTCCATCAGTCTCACTTCCAAACACTACTTCCAAAATGCCTGAAACTAAGCTCTTCATCAATAACGAGGTTCACAATTTGCCCATACCTTGACACAACCATCTGTGCTGACAGCAACTATAGTATGTCGACGCGAAATCCGGTAAAACCTTTACCGTGTATAATGCGTCTGACAACAGTGTTATCACGGACAAGATTCACGCTGCAGGCGCAGCTGACGTCGACGCTGCCGTGGACGCCGCCGAGGCGGCTTTCAAGAAGGGTCCATGGGCAAAGTTTACACCGGCCCAGAGGGCCAAGTGCATGAACAAGTTTGCGGACCTGGTGGAGCAACATGCCACAGAGCTAGCCGAATGGGAGTCCCTGTCCATGGGCCAGCCTACCGCCTTGTCAGTCGGTGTTACAACCATTATCGCACAACTTTACCGGTGTTAGTAGCCTCCCGACGTTCTGCCTGATCAGTTGTGTCGCAAAGGCTGCCTCGGGCTCAGAGTGGCTAACATGTGGACGCGCTGCAGACTTCGCCTCTTTGGCGGGAAAGGTGCCGGGTGAGCAGCTCCCAGCTGATGATGGTGTCTACAAGATCGTGAGCTATCATCCAATCGGGGTGTGCGCCGGTGTCGGACCCTGGAACGGTTCCGGCGGGTAAGTCAAAGTATCAGAGTGTCCCAGTCCGACAAGCTAACACTGGAGGGCTTCAGCATGTTCGCTACGAAAACTGCCCCAGCCCTGGCCGCGGGCAACACGGTAAGCACTGTTTCTCCGGGCGATAAAATCCTTTTATAGCAGGCTACAGAAGCTGAATCGTGCGGGTACCATAGTTCGTGTACAAAACGTCAGAGAAGTCCCCCATCGGTCTTCTACAACTGGGCAAGTTCTTTGTCGAGGCGGGCTTTCCCCCTGGCGTCATGAACATCCTCTCTGGCGCTGGTGAGCCGGGAGGGCTTCTGGCTTCTCACATGAAAGTCCGCATGATTAGCTTCACCGGATCGACAGCCACCGGCAAGAAAGTCCAGGAGTTGGCTGCCCAGAGCAACTTGAAGAAGGTAGCCCTCGAGCTGGGGGGGAAGTCCCCAGCGCTGGTTTTTGAAGATGCAGACTTCGAAGTTACGATGAGCGCGTGAGTGTTGTCCTTGAGCATAAGTAGGCCGGCGGCTATACAAGAGTGTCGACCTACCGCTGGGTCTGGTAGCCTGAGCGTACTGATAAGGAGTAGTCTCACCAACGGATTCCTGTTGAACTCAGGACAATCATGCATTTCCTCTAGCCGGGTATACATCCAAGAGAACGTCGCCCCCAAATACCTTCAAGCCCTCAAGGAGCGGTATGAAGGCGCGAAATCACTGGTTGGCTTGCCCCTGGACAAGAAAACCATGATAGGGCCGGTTGCCGACCGCCAGCAAGCCCAGCGCATACTATCATTTATTGAATCTGGCAAGAAGGAAGCTGAGCTTCTGGTGGGCGGACACCGAATCGGCGGGGGTGATAGCAACTTCATCGCACCGACCATTTTCATCAACCCTAAGGACGATGCTAAAGTCTACCGAGAAGAGATCTTTGGGCCTGTGATGACGATCAAGACATTCAAGACTGAGGACGAGGCGCTCGAATGGGCAAATGATACCGAGTTTGGACTGGCCGGTAAGTTTTGACTATCAAATGCACCCCCTAGGCATCGAAACTGCAAGCTCAATGCAAATCCGCAGGATACGTCTACACGCAGGACATCAGCCGGGCTTTACGCCTGAGCGCGGCGCTCGAGGCTGGAATCATTGGCGTGAACTCTACCGTCGATCCTTGGGGAGACACACCCTTCGGCGGCTTCAAGCAGAGCGGCTATGGCAAAGAGTCTGGCCATGCTGGTCTCCTGGAATACCTCCAGGCGAAGACAATTCAGATCAGGTAAGTGCATCTGCAGTCCTTCGAAACACTTGAGCGACGTGCTGATGATGATGCAGGGTGAGTGCGGGAGCCCATTGGGTTGAATAACGCGAATGGGCAGCGCTTGAACAGCTTGCAAACAATTGGTTGCTGGAACGTCAGTAGCTGTTGTTAGTAGTTCATCCCAACCATTCGGAAGAATGTACTGAAGCGGTAGTTGATGGAACTTGTTGAAGGGGGTTGCTGCCTAAAGAATCTGCCGGGCAGCTGTTGGTTGTTATTATACTATCAACAAATCCGAATACTTCAAGTGCAGTGACAAGATCGTAATGTGACATTTTGACAACTGTGAGGGTTGTTCGCTAGTGGACTTTGGTCAGGTACAGCTTCTCAATGGAAAGGTATCTAGATCAGGCCATGATGTGAATAATTAGATATAGTATCTTCACACAGCATGGCGTATTTCTAGAACAGAAGATAGAAATCGCGGAGGTAGATCCCGACTTGTTATATGTAGATGATCAACATCGCATCGCACCGGATCATATGACTAGCCCGAGTGACGTCTTTGCCCGGGTTAGTGACTCGGTACCCGAGCCAGCACGGAGCTTCTGTCGATTCGGCGCTTGTCATATTCCTCACTAGTTGATTTCGTATCCTCAAGCTCCGTATTGAACGGTGTCTATCGTATTTCATACATATCATTCAACAGGTGAAGAAAACACGGTGTTCAAGCAGCCTGCATGAGGTTGGAGCCATAATGTGGGCTTCCTAGCTCAGAGGTTCGCAGATATCTGAGTGGGCGACCATGGCCTCGGCCAGACTGGCTGAACGTGCATTAGGGATGGTGGCCCAAGGGAGTCCATCTCTTGGAAGGACCATTCCTCGGTATGGGCCCTCAGGATGGTCCCTCGGCAAGGTCCTCCCTCGGCTGCATGTAGTACCGTGCTACCTGGGAGTGACAGGTAAGGATGGACCCCTGCAACCCCGCTCTCCAACTCAGCCTCCATCTTGATCCAGGCCCACACTCCGCTTGAGAAATCTGGGGGGCTGCGGGGGATGCTGCAGAAAATTCTCCCGCTGTTGGCCTGATCCCCATCGGGGCAGTCCAATGGCAGTGTCAGATTAGAAGGGAGTAGAGAAGCAAAGTCCACTTGATCAGAAGATCGCCCATCGGACCATAATGTCCTAGGCCATAGGACGTTGTTATGCCTTGGAAATCTGTTGGGCTTCCTAGGCCGATGCTGTTCCCCTCGGCACGCTACGCACATATGCAAGCAGTACACGTATACCTGCGGAACAATTCCATCTTGACGTTTCTCAAGAGAGACGTCGAGGCGTTAATAGTTATACCTCATCTCATCACTCATTATTTGAATCTCTGTAACCTCGACGCAACTCTCCAGAGCAGCTAAACCTCCCTCTACTAAACAGCGTTATCCGAGACATACTCAAACATGGACTCAATTCCCAACACCAACGGGGCTGTTCCCTTCACCCTGAAAGACGCACCAGTGGAGAACCACCGGCCCATGAAGGTTGTCATCATTGGAGCGGGATTCTCTGGCATTTACACCACGATCAGGTACGCCCTATCTTCCACAATTGGCAGGAGTCTCAACGATGTGGGCTGGTGAAGACTGACACGACGCCACCAGGATCTCCCAGAGACTTAGGAACATTGATCTCACGGTCTATGAAATGAACGAGGAGATTGCTGGTGTTTGGTAAGATTCATGTTTATTTCGCCGCGATTATGGCGCATTCGAGCCTCATTCCATTGCTACAGGTGGTTGAACCGATACCCCGGCCTTGCCTGTGACATTCCTTGTGAGTAACCCCCAAAGACGGTCATGCATTCGTCGAGACTGCGGTGACTGATTAATCCATGACTGTATCAGCATACTGCTACCAGTACAGCTTCGCGCCTAACCCTTACTGGTCTTCACTTTATGCCCCAGGCCAGGAAATTCGGAAATACCTGCAGGATGTGGCAGAGCGATACGGAGCTACCCGGTTTATCAAGACCTCCCACAAAGTAGAGACTACAACTTGGGACGCTGAGAAGAAGCTATGGTAAATAGACACCTGGTCCCAGGACAGACACCGGCAATGTTTCAAGCATTTAACTAACAGTCAACAGGCGAATCGTCGTGATCAACCGCGTTACAGGCGAGACATTCGAACACACGGCAGACATCGTCATCTCTGCGCGAGGTGGCCTCAACCAGATTGCTTGGCCCGACATCAAGGGCTTGAAGAGCTTTGACGGGAAGCTCATCCACTCTGGCGCTTGGGATGAAAGGTCAGTAAGAAACAGCCGTCCATTAGCGAGGGGCTAAATTAGCTGACAACAGTGAAGCTATGATCTGCGTAACAAACGCGTCGGTGTCATCGGCAATGGATCGAGTGCCATCCAGATTGTGCCCGCCATCCAGCCCTTAGAAGGCTTGAAGCTGTGGACATTCGCGCGGTCCCCTACCTGGATCACCGCCGCATTCGGAGACATGGCAATGGTGAAGTTGGGAATGGACTCCCCCAACACAAAATGTGTGTATTGCCAAGTCTCCGTCATAACAACAAGCTACAGAGCGCTAACCGCAGTGGATGGGCTTCAACAGTCTCGCGACAGCATCAGGAAGCCATGGCAAGGAACCCTGAAAAGTTCTTCAAGTTCCGCAAGACCCTCGAGAATGAAAACGCCAAGATCTATCCCATCACGCTCAGAGGGACCAAGGAGCAGGTTGATGCCACAACGTTCTTCGAGCAGAAGATGCGCGAGAAGCTGGACGGGCATGAAGACATCTTCACGACCATGCTTCCCAAGTTCGCTGCCGGGTGTCGCCGCTTGACGCCTAGACCTGGATATCTCGAGGCTCTCAAGAAGGACAACATTGAGTTCATCAGCACGCCGATCGATGAGATCACGACCAAGGGTATCAAGCTCACTTCCGGCGAGGAAGTTGAGCTTGACGTTATCGTCTGCGCGACGGGCTACGACGTTGAGGCGCCGCCCATGTTCGAGGTCATGGGGCGCAATGGCACCACGCTGGCTAACAGGTGGAAGCCGCAGATCGAGTCGTACCTGGCGCTTGCTGTGGACCAGTTCCCTAACTTCCTCATCGTCGGAGGTCCTGGCAGTGGGCTGGGATCGGGCAGTCTGGTCAGCGTGTTCGAGGCGCAGGGTGACTACGTCGTCAAGGCGATCCGCAAGATGCAGAAGGAGGACTATGCGACTATCGAGATCAAGCCAGAACGGGTAGCCGACTTTAGCCAATACATCGACGAGTACTTCAAGAACACGGTGTACACCGACGAGTGCTCGTCCTGGTACAGGCATGGTAAGAAGGGTGCACGCATTGTGGCGCTCTGGCCAGGATCCTCGGCGCAGTGCCTCGAGGTTCTGAGGTCGCCTCGATGGGAAGATTACCTGTTTGAGAGCGCAGACCTAACAGGTAACCACCTCCGGTGGTTGGGCAACGGCTGGAGCACAGTTCTCAAGGAGGGGGATCCTTCTTGGTTCCTGGATGATGATGTGGTCGATAAGCCGGAGGAGGGCAAGCCGGAGGAAGGCGAAAAGTATCACCGGCGCCGTTTCTCGTACTAAGGAGACGTCGTGTCAGTTTGGCGCGGCACCATTGGATCCACCATTTAGTAGCTCTCTAAAGTCTCCCTCACACCCGGTATATGGGAGAATTCTTATTCATGATTACTCTGGCAATTAGTTTCATTGCTTTCAATTTTAAGCCGCTGCTTCAAGATTGCGGTTTTCTTCCCAGTGCATGCCGTGTCTACTCACGGGTCACTCGACATACCTGCCACACTGGAAAGCCCGAAACGTCGAAATGTGAAGCTGGGCTAGTTGCCAATGAGGGGAATCCCACAGCGGGACGGCAGCGGGGAACGGCATCTCGGGCTCCGCAACAACCCCGTGCAGGGCCACTATGCAGATGCCGTCGTTTTAGTCAATACTTTTGGGTTCCGTGAAATCGACAACCCCAATCTATTCGGAGATACTAGCAGCAATCCCGCAATCTGGAGAGTCTAAGCCTCGCCTCCATGTTTTCCCTTAAGTCCGACCGAGATTTGAAAAGCCTTTAGTCGGCCGAAAAGCGGGTCAAGACAAGCCGCATTCCTCATATGATCTCAAGTCTTAGAGAATGCGGCGTAAAATTCCTTTCCGGTCTCTGATTGGCGGTTAGTGGACAAGTGTATGGAGGCGTCGTCATACTTGAATGTTCCGCGAATGTTCCGTGAATGTTCCGCAACCGAGACCGGTGAGGCCAGGAAAGTTATCCACAGTTGTATCCACAGTTGGTCAAGAGCGGCGGAAGTTTGACGGAACATTGTGGGTCTATATCTCCGTTCGTCCTCGTGAAAGCTCCACTCGAGCTCGAATGTCCGAGGGATCTAGAAAGGATAGGACATTACGGAGTTAAATCGCCGTACTAAGTATTGATTTCAAAGCAATTCCTCCCTGTTCAGTACAGTACAGCGAAGGCCCCCGCAAACGGGACAGTAACATGAGTGGTCCATTACATGGGGCAGGGACTTATCAGAGGGAAATCAGGAGTGAGTCGGCCGACAGTTGCACCGATTGCTACTTGAATTGGGGCCTGTTGGGCACTAAGTGGCTGATCGGCGTCTCAGGCAAAATAAACCTAACCATGGCGATATCTGTCTATACACTCTGCTAAAGAATTTAAGGCGGGAACGGGGCCCGTTCCAGCTTTTGGACCAATCACAGCTCTAAGTCCTCTACCCTCTTTCGCGACTTGGTACGGGCCTCGTTCTTAGACTAGTCATGTTTAGCTAAAACGCGAAACGGGCCCGTTCCCAGCGAGATAGTCTTTGCTACCCTTGTAGAAGTCAGCGGAAATGGGAACGGTAGCAGTGATGTCCCAACGTGTGCACCGTTCTTCATCCTGCTCCCTTTTATGGTTTCTAAAATAACAAGAATGAGCACTGAAACCCTTCCTCTTGGGCTTCCTAGAAGTACTAATACTCTGTAAAGCCTTCCCCTTAGACAACTACAAAGCTTGAAAACCTTAGTTCAGTGTTGCTAATAATATGGCAATAAAACAATATACTGCAATACATACGATATGATATACCCTACACGATATTGTACCAATACAATATGCAGATTGCCATATTGTCACAATACAATATCGGGATGTCCATATTGGCAATATATTGTTTGTATTGGCTTGTCGCTTTGGAGGAAAAGTTCATTTGTTTGTTGACAATTTGACTAACTGACACGCGATGACGCGTGAAAAAAGGCGTCATGGAGGTGTCAACCGAGTGCTATAGGGTAGCAGTCCCCCAACACCAACCCCGCAACCGCGCTGCTGTCAGGGCACAAAGGAGTAGAGACGACCTCGATGCCTCAACAATGCCCATGGTTTGGGATTCGAGATTTTCAAGGTGACGATATTTTAGCCACGGCAGGTGAATAATGAAGGTCACGTGTAATATATGGGATATATTGTCACACTGCCAATATATTGGATTCTTGGCAATACAATAGTTACAATATCGGCCATGTTCATATTGGGTAATACAATATGCACCCCTTGACAATACAATAATATTGCGAGGGGTCCATATTGCCAATATACGTATTGTTTATATTATTAGCAACACTGCCTTAGTTTACACTATTATCTACTAGAACCAGCCATCATCTGCATCGACTGCGGGTATGCGTTAAAAGGGGGCGACGACTGTGTTACACGCTATCTTTAGAAGAAATATGATATTCCTAAGTTAGCTCGCTAAGGCCTTAACTCCCTACCCCTTATGCCGTTGTATCTTTTTACTTAAATGACCCTTTAGCGGTTTTTGTCACGGCCCAGGTTGAGACCAGGCGGTCACAACCGGCAGAACCATGACGACCCCATTTTTCTCTCACCAATCACGTATGGTCGCGCTCTGATGGATCGTGGCCACGATCCAGCACGCCTCACAATCGACCATCAATCGCATTGTATATAGACAGGACCTTGAGTCCCTTGACAAGGAACTTAAGCTCCTTAGCTATCAACACACTTGGTTACATTAAGACTACTTCTTTACCATTACCAGACCGTGACCTACATTGCTCACTACGACGTCCTGATCCACTCGATCATACACCTCGGACCTACCTTATACCCGTAGGATAGACCCGACCGTCACAGTTTTAAAATTATCTTAATAATATATTTCCAAGTATCTTTAACTTCTATTTCTTTACTATTATCTTAGGTTTTTATCTAAATAGTATCTTAACTACTTTAAAATTATATAAATATTATAAACTTGCTATAAAGCATCGAAGAACACCTAACAACAAAGCAAATCTTCCTAGCCGATAAGGCTCTCGGGATACGACATGGGGGATGGGACGTCCTGCCGGAGATGTTTCAAACGGGAGAACAAGCCAAGGACTCCGCCACCCTATGCAATGCTGTTGAGGAAGGAAGCGAGGCACGCTGAAGCAGCCTGGTGTGCGTATTTAAGGGGGGACTGATCGTGCCAAAATGCCTCATCCACGATCCGAAGTCCTCACCGGCCTACAAGTGCAACCTAGCTCTCATATTTAACAAAGCTCATTCCTTTTAGTCTCCTATTCCGCAGCTGGTCCAGCACAAAAGCCCGCCCAATATGACCGAAGATCAAGAACTCAACAAGGACTGGGCCGATCCCCGTGTAACTGGCTTCGACAACTTCACCAAGACGGTTCACCACAAGCCTGGGGCCACCCTCCAGTCATCGCTTTCCCTCCAGACTCCATACAATGTATGCGTCGTTGGTGCCTCCCGCGGCATCGGCGCTGGCATCGCACGATCCTACGCGAAAGCAGGCGCGAGCACCATCATTCTCGCAGCGCGCAACACGCAGCAGCTGCAGGATGTGGCCTCCCAGATCGCCGACATCAACCCGCGCTGCGTCGTCTACAGTGCGATGTGTGATATTGCATCGCCATCCTCCGTCCGCGACCTCGCCGCTTTCACGCGCGAGAAGCTGGGACAGCAGCAGCAGCATTTAAACGCTGTCATCGTCAACTCGGGCTATGCCAATAACCGCGAGCTCGACGTAACTGAGGGCGACGCCACGGACGAGTTCTGGGCACAATCCTTTGCTGTCAACACGCTCGGCACCTACCATGTAGCACACTACATGGTGCCCCTCCTACTGAAGGCGCCGGAGGACGCTGGTAGGGCGTTCCTGGTCGTTGGGACCGTCGCCGCCCTCATTCGCAGAGGATCAATCGCTCCTAGCAAGTACTGCATCAGCAAGCTGGCGCAGATGAGGATAACCGAGCACGTGGCCGAGCAATTTGGCTCGAGAGGCCTCTTTTCCGCCGTGGTGCATCCCGGTGCGGTGGCAACAGAGATGGCGCTTGACGCGTCGCCGGACGACAATTTCAAGCAATGTACGTAATCATTTGAGTTTCCACTGTCTACCAACGCTTAAGCCTATGGAGGCGATGAAGACATGTGCTGACGAGAGGATAGACCTTATTGACGATCCAGAGCTTTGCGGATATTTCTTCGTGTGGCTAACACGCCAGCCTGGGAGCCTGCAGTGGCTTAACGGAAGATTCTTGAGCGCGAAGTGGGATCCTGATGAGCTGATTGCCCAAAAGCAGCAGGTTTTGGAGGGGGACTTGCTGAAGCTCGAGCTGAGAGCGGATTGATTCATTGGGGAAATGGGGGGGCCGGGGGGGTTTCTTTGCGGATTGTCTGAGAGAGCAGTACTACTTGTGTATTACGTATAGCGACTATGCGGCTGCCTTCATCTCTCAGCGTCATCCGTAACCTTAACCTCGAGAGCTTAATAGAACGTTTTAGCTCTGCTGCTGACTTTCTCAGGCACCACAACGGTGAAGCCGCCTTTTAACTTTGACCTACTATAGTATGCCTCTTCTACTGTACAATAGTTGCGTTTTCGCCGGGTGACGATGAATTGGGGGTTGTACAAGGAGCAGGAAAGGACTTAACTGGCGGGGAGGGCGTACATCTCGTTGACAGAGAGTGGAAGGATCCGCTTAACGCATGTGCGGATTTAGAAGGCGTGGCGGAGTTTAACGGCCGGGGTGGCGCCGGTTGCGACACGCTGCGGACATCATGTCCGCAGCGATGGCAGGGAATGGGGGATGCCAAGGCCTGCAGAAGAACAAACTTTAAGGATAATATAGATTTATAAGCAAGCGAGAATAATTATTCCGAGGTACTCACTACTCCACTTTAGAAATAACCCTAAGACAAGTCCACACCTGCAAGCTCTGATGTTTCAGTTGTTACAATTACGTATAAATAGTTTCCATTATTCCTTACTCTGTATTTAAAGGCTCTCAACACCCTGTAAGAAACAGAAGAGGACTCTCCCTTATCGGTCTCCAAGGCCAACTCCCACCTTTCTCTACCACTTGATAAAACGAAACTCATCTGTTAGTCTCTAACATGGCCTACCCACGCACCTGCCGCTCCTTCCGTCGTACTGAATCCCTCTACCCACTTTCTGTTGTACCCTCCACCGAAACACTCCCAGAGACGCTCGGACTTCACGACGTCGTCATCCGCATCCATGCCGTCTCGCTTAACTTCCGCGATGTCGCCATGCTGCACGAAGGCCGCTACCCCGCGCCGGCCGAACGCCGAGGCATACCTGCGTCGGACTGCGCGGCGGAGGTTGTGGCGGTTGGAGACGAGGTGAAGGAATTTAAGACTGGGGATCACGTGGCCCCAGTCTTCAACATGACAAATCTGGACGGCACTGAAAGGGATATCGATGCAGTGGCCCTTGGTGGCGATGGCCCGGGGGTGCTCACAGAATTTGCGGTATTCGAAGATAAGTTCTTGGTGAAGCTGCCGCAGCATTTATCTTGGGAGGAGGTAGGTCGAGTCCTGAGGGCGGTCGTGGGCGGTTATGTGGAGTCGGCTGATTGATTTGAACAGGCATCGACGGTTGCGTGTGCGGGACTGACGGCCTGGATGTCGCTTGATTCGCTGAAACATTTGAACGAGGACACGGCCGTGCTGTTGCAAGGTGAGACAATACGTTACTGCGTTCTGTTGATCCCTTTGCTGACGGCTGGAAAGGCACCGGCGGCGTCAGCATGTTTGCGCTGCTGATATGTCTTGCGGCCGGCATCAAACCAATCATAACTTCTTCTTCAGACGCCAAGCTTGAAAAGGCTAAACAGCTTGGCCATAGTGTACAAGGAATCAACTACAAGAGGCACGCGGACGTTGCAGCGGAAGCGTTGCGTCTCACTGGCGGCAACGGGGTAGACTATGTTGTTAACAACACGGGGCCAGCTTCCCTCCCCTCCGACTTTCAGGCTTTGCGTAAAAAGCACGGTACTGTTTCATTTGTAGGATTTCTAGAAGGCTTCCAGGCCGACTGGAATCCTAGTGTGCTCCTAACCCTTTTAACAAAGGCAGCTAAGATTCAGTAAGTTATCACACTGCTACCCTCGTTCGCTTCCCTATAGAAATTGAACTTTTACTAATCCTTGGTTTCTTAGGGGCATCCAAGTAGGATCAAAGAAGGAGTTTGAGGAATTGAACAGGTTTCTAGAGGAGAAAAAAGTCCGGCTTGACTCGATTATTGATAAAACTTTCGCTTTTGAGGATTCCGCTGCAGCATTCGACTATCTTTACTCGGGATTACATGTAGGGAAGGTTGTGATTAAGCTCTAGATATGTAAAACTGTTTAATATCTCTCATAAGCTAGAGCCTAGTCACAGGCGCCTCAGCTTTATTAAAGCGATCTTTATAGTACTTAAGTATAGTGCTATGGTTCCTTCTGTTCATGACTGGAGGGGAGGTACGATGGATCCGACTAGTAAGAAGTAGAAGTTATAGGAAGGAAGGTTCCAATGATAATAAGGTCAGGATTGGCTGTTAGAAAGATAGCTTCTACCTTGGTACTCACGTCTTAAGAGTCACTTGTGGCATGGTCCTAAGGTATAAGTTGTAAAGTAGAAGTTGATGTCCTCTACCTAATGATGGCTAGAAGCTACCTAGATAAAGAAGGAATATCCACAAGACTAAGTCTCTCCTTAGGATAAGTTAGTTAAGGTTATTTTGTATATAATTAAAAACAACTCGACATTTCTTACAGTGCATCGCGGTTTATTGTGGTGATATGCTCGCTTTCTCAATACTCGAAAGTAGATTAAAGCAACCCAATAGGAAAAACATAACAATCTTTTCATACAATTGGAGGCATCATACCTAATGCCCCGTATCACGATAACCATTTCTAATAAGCTTCACAACCGCATCGCAATAGGCATCGGCAGTTTCGTCATGCCTCGACTCGCGGTTTATTTATTCCCCTCTTGGCATATAGCTCTATATTTAAAACTTCGATTCCAAGTCTCGTGATTTTCGCGCGAAGACCTACTGATCTCTTTTGTCTGATAGTAAGGAGTGCAGAAGACTGCCCCCCTGGACCGCTAAACTTAGACAATCGTCTGCCAGACCATGACACCAAGCGTCGCCACCCTCGGCATCTCCCATTGCATTCAGAAATATCCGAAGGTAAGAAGCGTGGAACAAAACCCTCACAAGGCTTAAGCATCGCTGACCGAGGCGGAAGTGGAAAACCCTTCGCAAATCGCCGTGCAGATCCCCGACAGACAAATCAGTACCGCACTGCGGCGCCCACCAGGGCAGCCTATCCACAGGCTCATGCCAGTTATTACAACTTGTCTGTCCCTCCAGGCAATAAAACGGCATCCATCTAGCACCTCGAAAAAAGACGCATATTTGACAGTACTGGTCCTGTCTGGCATGCTGCTCGGTCCAATCGCAAACGAGGGTGTGAAAATGTAGAACAAAGCGTTCACGCAGCTCAAGCAATAGTTCGCTGAGAACCCGGTCTGCTTCTTGGACCGTCTCTTCACTCAGCGTTGTGGGCATCGCTCCCCAAAGCTTATTCCCGGGGTTGGTTGGGTTAAGCGATCGCAGCCACCGCAATATGGCCATGCGCTGTGTGATGACTTGCCTCACTGCAGTATCTGGGAAAATAATGAAGCGATTCCGGGGGATATCGGCATTGATGCTCCTTTCATTCAAAGGTCCAACACGTTCTGCGCTGCTTGAGCCGAAATGACAAGAGCATGTTGTTTGATCCGTCGACTGCATGATTGACAATGTATTTACGTCCAAGGAGGTCGTTAAACTAGCTAAGATAAGTTCCTTTGGTTCAGATGCGAGAGCAATAGGGGGGATTTTACCTAATTGTGTGAAGGGCCTTCTTGGATTTTTGATGGCTGCAATAGACTGAGGTAGAATAAGCTCTGAAAGGGAAATGGGGGCAGCGGTCCCACTTTTTATACTCATGTTGTTTTTCATCGCAACACAGCGAGATCTGATAGTCAAGGAGCCTGCACGGACCAATTTCGTTGTGTTGCGACGCAGAACGGACGGAGGGGTATTTGTACAGTACGTTGGGATGCCACAATCGCCGTTACCATTTTTGGAGACTCCTTCAAGGGTGGCGCAGACCATCGCGATGGGAACTGAGCCAGTTCCAAGTCGCGACAAGAGGGTCGGGTCCTTAGAGCTATGATTGGCTCAAAAACTGGAACGGGGCGCGTTTTAGTCAAGACGGATTGAGGAGGAGAATCGCCGGAGAACGGTTAATACCTAGGCCCGGGGTCCGCCCTCACGGACTTTCCAGACTAGGACTTTGGGCACTCGATAGTTGAGGGCTATTCTCCGATGAGGAGAGGGGGTGGGCCTAGGTGGGACCGCTTGTTAGTCAAGCTGGCGGGTAATCATAAAGCCTTTCCTCCGCACCCGCGAATCTTCCACCAAACTTCCGCACCAAACTTCCGCACCAAACTTCCACAAAAGTCTCCGCTACTCGACCCACGACTCTCAGCCAACGGTTCTTCAGGTTACGTTCCAGGGATCAATTGTGATATGGCCAGCCCGGAATTCGGCGTTTGCACAGGAGCCAGCCCCTCGCAGCAAGGATTCCGCATACCTGACGCACCTGACTCGTCGAGGGCTTTCCCCGCCATCAACCCGAACATGGTATCATCCCTCCCGCTGAGTGAGCATAAAGCCTGCTTTGGATGTGCATCGGCGAAAAGGGCGTGCAAGAAGCCAAGCTGCCAACGGCAGCGCTCTCAACAAGTCAAGACAAGACAAGCCAGAGCTCTGGCTTGTCTTGTCTTGATAACTTAGCGGTCTGTCTTGACTTGACTTGGCTTGACTTGATATCTTGTCAAGCCTATTCAAGACGTGTTAGTAAGCAGGCCGGCCATCGTGAGCAGGGATGGACATCTTACGAATCGAATGCATCTCCCGCAGATTCATATCGAATCGAATGTGCCTTCCGTAGATTCGATATCTATCGAAAACCAAGACTCGATAGAACGACCAATCGCGATGCAGGTAGCTGGTACCTGGGTTCAATGGTAATTTGGGCTTGGGTTAAGGTCCCTGTGACAAAAAGCGATGGATGAACCTGGGAAAATGATGAATACCATACTGGTCAATACATTTGTGTTGGAGGAAACTACCTATTTGTCTCTAGAAGGTTCTGTGGTCATTACGACCCCTGTCAGCTAGGTCTATATAAGACCTAGGCTTCCGCTCCTTCTGTAGCTAGAGAGAAGATCAATTCATTCCTTAAGGGCTGCGCGTGCGGACAACAATTTGACTTATCTAGTAGACTTAGAGAGTGATATTATTCGGTTGGGACCTCTTTCTTCGCCTGGGTTTGGATCCGGATAAAATCTTCCCGGATCTTTCACCTTCAAATGGCAGTTGTTTGATACAGGACAGACATTATTCAGGATGTGAGATAGACATAAGACCCAAGCCGGAAATATTGGTCTGATCATACAAAAACTAGCACCGATAGAAAGCCCTCGGCGACAGAAATCTAGAGGGACTAATTTTTTGTCTGCATTTCTTCCATTCTACAGAAAAATCGGCATCTGTTCTTGTTGCTCATGTGGGAGCAATTGCTCGAAGTATCCCTCCCTACCCTATACCCCGCGAAAAGTAGCAAACGCGTCGCTTCCGGCTGCGGCGGATCTCGTGTTCAGGGTCGAGGGCTGGCTGGCCGTCTCGGTAACTGCTTCCGAGAGGGCGGTCACCGAAGAGGTATCGTCAATATCGGACATCTTGACGGTGATGAGCGTGGTGCTCGGGGCTAACTTTTGGCCGTGCCAGCAGGATTTTACCATCCAAGCCACCGTGGCTATGACCACCATAGGGTCCCTGCTTACCAAGCCGGTATCAAGACAAGTCAAGCCAGCTAAAAAAGCCGTCTTGATTGATAAGATGGTCATCTTGACTTGGCTTGACTTGACTTGGCTTGTCTTGTCTTGGTTAGGCTTGTCTTGTTGAGAGCGCTGGCCAACGGTGCGCTGAAAGGGCATTGATTGTCAGTATCCAACGACGCGGAGGTACTTCCGTGCTCGGCCAGCATCTGCCTGACGACCAGCATCAGTACAATAAACGCCCCTAGCCAGCATGTAGACTATCCACGGCTGCAGGGCCCCGAAAGACGGGCGGAACATACTAACACATCGATGAACGAGCTGGAGACCTAGGCGAGTGAGAACGAGGGTGCAGCTATGTGTAAGGTTTAGTGCTGTGTGCGCTACAGTGCTCTTATTAACAGTTGTGAGGTGCTGTTGGATAGCTCGTATGACCACTTGATGACCTTGAACGTGTGTGTGTATTGTATATCTGTTCACTGTAGCTCCCGCCCCTTGAGGTCCGGGAGGTCTAGCTTTCCTTTTCTTCCTAATACCGGCTATCCGGCCGGAGGCTCGGCGAGCCCCTTTCGAGTCGGTCCCGACACCCCCTATTTCTCACGTGACTCCCTGGAGCCCTGGTGTTCCAACATGCCTCCAATTCAACAGGTGCAGTATCCGCACGTAATGCGGACACTGGTTGATCTTTTGGTCTATTAGGATGATTGATACACTTCTCAGTCTTCTTACACTATATACTGCTTTAACCCTAGGCCTTTGCATAGTTCCCTGCAACTTAGAGGCTAGACTAGGAGTCTTAAGAATTGGTTACGCTAGTAGGTTAAAGAGAGCAATAATTTATTTATCTGTAAGTAGCTTTACTTCAATATAGTGTGTTGGGGATTTCGGACTTCTGGGGTTTAATGACAGTGGGTATGATAGCTCTCAGCGTCGCCTACTTAAAGCAACCGAACCGCCCCGTTAGTGGACGGGGCATGCTATTCCCCTTCTAAAATGAATTTTACTACTCTTGGTCGACACTTCTTCTTTTACCTGGCTTGACGTGAGAAAGCTGTCGCAGCAGCTAGTGATGCTTCCAGTCTAATCTTTTGACTTCCCTTTGCTAAATACCTTTTGATTAACCAGACCCTGCTTTCCAATTCTCAATCCCCTTTCCCCTAAACTTACACAATCCCCATTTCAATCCTCCTTTTCAGACCTCTAGGGTAAGCTCCTTTGTCTTGGATAGGGGTGTACACTGAAGTGTGCATTTCACCAACAAAATAGGCTTGCTCTTATATTACTATCTAATAATAAATACTAGCAATAATTACTTAGGGAATTGATAGAGACGCATGACGCTTTTGATACAGACGCATGACTCTTACAGACGCATGACTTTCTAGAGCTGCGATTGGCCAACGTTAAAATTGTTAGTGCACCTGGATTCTGTCGCCCACACTCTAAGTACCTTCAGCTAATGGCTGTAATCTCTCCACATTCCAACTACAGCATGCATCTTAGTGGGAAGTCGAAATAAATCCACACACGCCAGGCTGGCGCTACAAGGAAGTAAGCCGAGTAGCACACACGCCAGTGTTCGGGTCAGTAAATTAGCCAGCGGTCGGAGGTTGCAACCGATCATTCGAAGAACGAGGAGTCAATGGGAGCTAGCTGACAGCGATGAGGACACTCTTCCGTGCATAGTGGTCAGGAGGTAGAATAGAGGGAATCTTTCAATTAATAACAAGACCTCTTATGTTGCCTTGTCGCGGTGCAGAGCGCTGGGAAGACTTAAAGTGAGAATACTGTTAGATTGGACCATGCACCCGGCATCAGACCGGGTGGGTCATGTGATCAGTTGCCTAGCACTTTGCCACAAGGCTTAGGAAGCAGCTTCTAGCTGATTCTACACAGCACAGAACAGGTATATAAAGCTTGCTCTGATACCTCAGAATAAGAAGAGAGGAGGAGAATACAGATATACAATATAATATACACGATTAATATCAGAGTGCTACGCTAGCTTTCCGACAAATACAGCCGTGTTAGGAGCGTTGGTCACACTGCATTTGCCAAAAAGTATTTTTAGGTAGGGCTGTGACTGGCCAATCGCAGCTCTAGAAAGTCATGCGTCTGTAAGAGTCATGCATCTGTATCAAAAGCGTCATGCGTCTCTATCAATTCCCTAAATTAAGTCTATTTAATTAAATTATTTATTTTAAAAATAATAATTAAAATTATAAAAAAAGTTTAATTAAATATTATAAAGTAATTTAAGCCTAATTTATTATATTAAAATTCTATGGAAATAAATATTATAAGTAGGCTTAATTAGTTTTTCTAATAGCTAATTATTTTAATTTAAGTTAATTAAGTTTTAAATTTACCTTAAATTAAAAGTTTCTATTTTAATTTACTTAATTTTAAAAAATCCTAAAGTAGAACTTTTAGTTAATACATGTAGTATTTTTTTTTAGCTAACATTATAATGAGTGAGGGCGGGAACAGAGGACACTAAGAACACACAACCCACCCAGAGGCAGAGCTGTGATGACCGCAATAGTGTTGTGACGGGAAGAGTGGGCAGAGTCGGGATCAAATTCTTGATAAGTAGCCCAATTGAGCAAAAATGACGAACCTCTCAGCTGATACCATTTGATCAAATGGATCTCTGAGGGGTCTCAAAAGAATAGGCCAAAAGACTGTCAATTGAAAATGAGATACTCGATGCGTGATGCTAGGTTGATGTTGTGTGATGATATAGGCATGATGCCTGCTAATAGACCTTGCACGAGGTCTCCCAATTTATGGCCCCAATGGGTCAAGCCACTGGTCCCTATCTGGTACGGTATTTCCTGTTGAAGGAAGCCGTCAATCTTAGCCCTAGTCGCGGCAAGGATCTGATAAAATGACCTTATCCCCCAAAAGACCGGAAATCCCCGACTCAATAATATTTGTAAAATAGGGTAAAATTAATTTAAAATAGAAAATAAAAGCTAACGAACATGATAAGCGAGCGGCGCAGACAAGCGAGCGTCGCACTTGGATTTTCACCTTAAATCGCGATTTTAAAATAATTCTTAAAAACTCAAACTAAGCCTAAAGTAGCTATAATTTTAAATACAGCTTATTTAAAATATATTTTATTTTTAAGAGCTTTTTTAAGCTATATATACTTATAGCGCTAGTAGTATAAAATTCGCACTGTTTCTTTTACTATTTTTATTTATAACTAGTTTCATAAATTAGTTACAAATATAAAGAAAATAACATTTCATGACTTTCTTTCTTAAAAACCTAACGTTAATTCTCTAGAAATTTACTAATTAAATAGCCTGTTTTAGAAAATCTAAAATTTACACTTTTAGCTGTACAGTATAGGTGCGACGCTCGCTTGTTTGCGACGCTCGCTTATCATATACGTTAGCTTTTTTTAAGTAGATAAAACTCTTAATTATTAGATTTATTATAGACTATTTAATTAAATAGTGAGTGGTGGGCGGGGACAAGAGACACTAGAAACACACAACCCACCCAAAAAGCAGCTTGTGTGATGACTGAAGGAGTGATGTGTCTGCTATGGCAGATAGGGGTCGGGACCAAAGGCGGGAAAGATAGATCAAATGAATAGGTCCAAAGGTTGCTGGGTCTAATACCATTTGATCAAACGGTTCACTAAAAGAGACATGAAGAAAATGGGCTAGAAAGACTGTAAATTGAGCTGAAGACTGATCATGACTGAGGGTATACCCAGACAGCTATTCTAGTGATGATCTTGCAAGAGGGATCTTGCCTGATTCTATCTACACATCCAAAGCTCTTTTATGGTCCCAATGGGTTAGGCCACTAGTCCCTGTGCGGTGCAGCCTTTCCTGTTGAAGGAAGCTGCAGCAGTCTTAGCCCTAGCTGCGGCAAGGATCTGATCAAATGACCAACATCCCCAAAGACCGTAAATCCCCTACTCAATAGATAGTGTTTAAAGCAGTAATAATATTGATAATTTCTTATACTAATTATCTAAACTAGCTGGAAGAGGAGTTATTAGACCTCCCTTCTGACTAAGGTTAGAATATCAATCTATTAGAGGTTTCGTAATATAGAGTTATATTCCAACACTATGAAAGTAAATATCGCGGGCTTTGCCTGTGTCTTGTAGTGAGGCTCTGACACTCTAACTTTAATTCCCCCCGTTAAGATAGCTTAATAGCGACAACTTTTGCCGGCTCAGTGATGCTGCCATTAACCGCGGCCCCAAGTCCGCCATTCGTAGTAACATACAAGGTATTGCCATACCCCTTTGACGTTGCCAGGCGCGCCGAGGTACCACCTGCAATATCTAGGGAAGTGGCTGCACCCGCGACAGTGACTGTGTTACCATCGGGGTCCACACGAACAACCTCGCCCAAACCAACAGTTGCAATATATGCTGTACCATCGGGGGTCAACGCGAAGTCATCCATGGATACACCGCTTAGAATGGTTTCTACCGAACCCGCGATGGCGAAATCATTGGTAATGGGGACGCGGAAGAATGTTTGGTTGCTTGTGCTGGCGTAGTACAAAAACCCATTTTGCACTCTGATACCATTTATACCTGCAAAATCGGTATCCGAGACAACGTTTGTTATGGACCCTCTGCTAATGTCGATTTGGTATACTGCTCCCAGCACAGTATCGGATACCAGGACCTCTGTTCTGCTCCAAGGTGTTATGCCATTAATGAACATAGCATCAGGCAAGTCTGTGACCAGTTTGAGGTTAGGATATCCTCGCTTGAATTCGAGCAGAAAAATCTTCATTGACCCAGGCTCGAAATTGAATGGATCGGCAGTTACATTGCCAGCACCCACGATGTAGGTATTGGATGTCTGCTGGCTAATGCCGATAGCACCGGAAACGCCAGGGATAGTAATGAGGCTTCGGCCTTTTCTGGTAATCGGGTTGATTAACCAAAGCTCAGGGACATCCATTCTTGTCGCAATGATCTGGCCATCAGGGCGAATGGCAAGGTTCTCAAACCAGGTCCCGGAACTGTTGAGTTGGAAGACGGTGGATACTGCCGCTTGGTGCTGCGTAGGTTGACAACCACAGATGGGCGCCAACAAAGATATGAGCGGAAGGATGAAAAGCTTCATTTTGAGGAGTAAGATATTTGAAGTGGTTCTACCAATGAGTCAAAGGGATTCTGCATGACCAAAGTCAAACAGAGATCGAGGATATCTATATAAATATAAGGCCCAGACTGAACTTGGGCGTCTAAGTGGAATCAACAAAGAAACCAATCGGAGATAAAGGAGTTAGTAAACCGGGTGAATGTTATGATAATCAACAAGACGCGTAATTGATACAGCAATAACCTTTGAGATTCAGGGTTCGGATGTAACTAAGGAAATGTTTAAACACAATCAAGCCGAGGCTGCAGCCCCGGAACCCTCACGGACTCCGGAATATGTCTAGACAATAGTTCATACAGTGTTCCCTGTTCTATCTGCATCGGGGACTCCTATTGGCTCGTGCTACGAACGCAACGCTACTACCTACGGCGTTCCGCAGCCGGGCTCTAAATGAGACTGGCGTTTGAACTTGAGCGTTTCAAGTTGAATCAACTATCAGAACTAAACGGTGGGAAAGGAATGAGTGAACCGTGCAGTTGTGACGATGAGAAATAAGGCGTTGAATTCAGTTTACTGTACATCTCCAATCAACTATTTCGCGTATGCCTAGTTTGTGCAGGCGGAGGCCGCCGGATTACAAGAGATTACTATGCCTCGGCAATAGGGTAGCTAAGCCACATTGCTTGCGTAAGATCGGCATATCGCCAAGACATTTCATCTGGGACTGTAACTTTATTCAATGTAAGGTGGCAAATATAGGGAAGTGGAGAAAGTCAGCCCACTTGCGATTCAATCCTTCCACAGGTTGGCTTCAGACCAAATGTTACACGAGTTGAGACGATACCACTCATTTTTATAGCAATGTAGTAGTATTGTAATCTGGCTTGGAGTTCGTTCTTTAAGTCTTTTTTAGTTACACGTCCACATTCTGCTCTCTTCACGAATCAAATTCTCGTCTTTGCTCTTCTGCACTATATCCCTTGCATCACCTGATTGCGTAGGTGTATGAGCCGTGAGTACACATATCAAAACTCAACAGCCTCGCGATTGGGGGAAAAAATCAAATCGATATATCGGCGGCATCTAAGGTTTGTTTGGCAGCATTGTAGATTTCGGAGTTAAGCAATAAACTGCTCTCCTAAGGCTCCACTGACCTAGGCCCTTCAGGTAGGTCGGGGGAACCTTAAGCTTCCGAAAACCCTCAACCCCTTTTATTTTCAATTTCTACACGGCCTTCAGGACCTATACCGTTAGGGCCTCAATAGACTCCGACAGCAAAAGTATAAATAAGGTAGTCTACGGAATTTTACCTTGACTAACTAGCCACTTACAGCTTAGCAGGGTTGAGCTTGGCAGGGTTGAGGATAGATAAGACTTATAATATGGAGATAGCGGCCTTAGCCTGAGCGAAGGCGGAGTTAAAGTGGCTCTAGAGCCGTTAATACCACTAGTCTAACAGCTCCCGTAGTTTACCTACTGCCATTATCGGCAGTTAACCTCTGCGCTTAGAAGCTAGTAGTAACTCGGAGTTTTAGCCATTCCCGGGGATCCTTAATAATAAATTGCTAAGATGAAGATATTAAGTCTTTACCTTAATTTTACGCATAATCTAGTCATGGCTTACAAATAAAGGCCGCGCGTCTCCATCAGAACGTCTTTCTACGGATTGTGGAATTATATAAAGGGAAAAGCAGAAAAGGAAACCAAACACTTGAGACTCATCTCAAAACAAGTTCTCGTGGCATCAATACCCGCAACAATAGCTTTCTTCGTTCTTTGCCAACATGTCGCTCAATGCATCGATGCGTGCAGTTCTCTGGGAAGGGGTGCCACTGGAGATGAATGTGGCCTCAGTTCCAGTTCCAGTGATTCGAGAGCCAACCGATGCTCTGGTCCGAATTACCGCCTCGGCGCTATGCGGCACTGACCTGCACACTTACCATGGTTTGTTCGGAAGTCCTGATGTGCCCTGGATCATGGGCCATGAAGGGATGGGTTATGTCGAACGAGTTGGCGATGCGGTTTCGGCTTTGACTGTCGGCGACCTCGTCGTCGTCCCTAGTCAAGCCTCTATCGGCCATCTCGCGATGGGACCAGCCTCGCCTGAAGGGTTTGGTTTAGGCACTACGTACGGTGATGGAGGTGGATGTCAATGCAAGAGACCCCATGCCCAATTTTAATTCATCGGATCAACTAGCCTAACTTGTCATCGTTCCTAGCTGAGTACGTTCGTGTACCATTCGCCGACGATAGTCTTATTCCTGTCCCTGGTCGCGCCAACGGTACCAACAGCACGGTCGATGATATCGAATACCTCTTCCTGTCTGATATTTTCCCTACTGGCTGGGCAGCTCTTGATTACGCCAACTTTGAGCCAGGCGATACTGTTGCTGTTTTCGGAGCCGGACCAGTGGGCTTGTTGGCTGCTTATTCTGCTATCCTCCGCGGAGCGACGAAGGTCTACTCGGTCGACTATGTGCAAGAGCGCCTCGATCTCGCCGCCTCCATTGGAGCCATCTCTATCAACTTCCGAGAGTCCGACCCGGTGGAGCAGATTCTAGCATATGAGCCTGACGGTGTTATCCGATCCCTTGACTGCGTGGGTGCGGAAGCCTTGAACAACCAACTCGAAAGGCAGCAGAATATCATTCTTAACCAGATGATTGAAGTAACAAGAGCTCGGGGTGGCATCGGCATTGTGGGCGAGCACTCGACTGTAGCAATCGACACTGCTGGTGCGCCCCTTGGAAGTACCCTGGAACCGATTTACGAATTTCCCTTCTCCCAGCTATACATGAAGAGCCTTTCACTCCGGGGTGGCTCAGTCGATCCTAAGCCTTACGCCGCTCAACTCGCGGAGATTATCCAGAACGGAAAGGCCCGTCCGAGTTTCATTATCAGTGCATTGATTGATATGGAGGAGGTCCCTCAGTATTACCAGCTTTTCGATGAGCGGGAGGAGGTCAAGGTGGTTATTCGCTTCCCTTAATCGTCTTGCTTGGGAAAGCCCGTGTTTATTTCTAAGAGCATCGTGGAGGGGGCTACAGACAATTTTCCCAATACTACTGGGCTAGCCTTTATTTCCTTCTCAATTCCAAGACATTGCCTGAGAAACTGGGTACTTGTCTCTTAAATTTCTGAACGTATTATAAGTAGACTTAAATAGAAAGGTTTCAGAAGTTTAGTTATAAACCTATTGTAGTGGAGCTTATAAACTAGAATCTTACCGAGTGGGGTTATGTCGGATGTGAGAAAGATATAGTTTACTTACTGACTCGCTTGGCTGTAGATGAAGTGATAGAATCACTTTGTACGCTCAACAGAACTTATTGTTAATTGGACTATCGTAGATTTATTCGTAGAGTTGAGAAATCTCGGCGTTATTTGAGTCACAGAGTGAGTTATCAGATATAAGAGTGGTCCGTATATCCTGGCAGCGGCAAAAATATTACGAAGCCGAGTGTCACGGGCCAGGGCCCATATCCTTGCGGCTGTGCCGCAAGACGGCTCGTGTACGGTCGCACATTACCACATGGGTGACATAACCCTTTTGGGAAGCCTCAACCATGTGGAAATACTTAGTAATTTTGTGGACCCTTGCAAGACTACAGTATCGCACACTATCCGGAAGGTATCTCTTCATTTAGATGGCATGTCCACCAGGAAATATGTCGTGATAATTCCTGGTGACGCGTCACAATTCTTCCACTCGCACATCCACACCAGCATCAATACCCAGCCCATCGCCACCCCATAGCTGTTATGGGCTATCCCCATCGATTCCCTAAGTAAGCTCGGGTCTATCCATCATGAGATTGTGCGACTGACCTTGTCTTGTACGTAGATATGCCCGATCACGTCCTATCGCAGACATGTCCCGATGTTCCGAAGACCGTGGCCCCTAAATCGTACCAACGGAGCCACGATTTCATCCGCGATAGCTACCCAGGGTCGAATCTGTGTCCATATTGCGGGAGACGTTGGCCCACGAGTATCTCCATCCTCGACAGCTCGCCAGTCCCGTTTCGAGACGTTGAGACAGCTTCCACCTCCTCCGCTATACAGTCTATCGACCTAACAGCCTCTGATCGTTCCACGCCCTCACAGACGATCTTCACCGGCTCTGGAGACGGCCCTGGCCGTATCCTCGCAGCATCGCGGCCCTCCGCCGTGTATCGAGATGCCAAACTTACGCAGAGTCGGATCGCGAGGGGCATGGGGGCGAGCTCGTTGCAACTCAGTGAGGCTGTGGCTAAACAGAGCCAAAACAAGAGCAGACGGAAGATCTCGATGCGCCTCACCGTCTTCCTTGCGAGGCCTGGCCCATGGGAAATACTAGACGAAGACGAGGAGCCCCAGTGGTCTTTGGCTAGAGAGCTGCTGAAGGTCGCTTTGCGCCCCTTCGTCGACGAGGAACCATCTTTACCTGTCCACTTCTGGTTCGACAGCATCTTCTTCCCTCAGTTCAAGGACAAGCCTGCCCTCTCTTCTGTTCTTCAATTCGACAAGAGACTCGTTCAGAACGCCCATATTAAAGAGGGTATCACGGAGCTGAGCGACCTCGACTGGGAGAGACAGACAGTCGCAGAGCTTTTCGGCGAGGACTGCCCTTTTCGTTTCAGCAAAACAGAGGGCAGATATCTCCTTTTCCTTGTCTTCTATGAGCCATTGCCTCCTCGACCACAATTCCCGGCCCCTCGTCATATCAAGGCACCGAGGTCAGCCGTAAAGCCGTTCAAAAAGGAGAAAGGAATCAAGAAAGAGCTAGTCAAGGCCGAAGTGAAGGTACAACCAGCCTTGTTAATCGGGAGCGAGTTCAACTCGCCCTCCTTGAGCCCCTCTCTGAGCCCAGTTCTACCCCCTTCGAGAGCTAGCGCAGAAGACCAGATCGAGGTTATTACTAGCGACGTGGACGAGACCCGCGCGGGTCAGAAACGAGCTCGAGACTCTATAAGCTCAGCACTCTCGGTAGAGGCAGAGGATACGGAGCTCTCGGCTGGCCCTGCCTTCACTGCCCATGGTCCCGCTGCTGGAACCCGAGGAGTTAATACGAGGAGGCCAAGTAGTCGGCATCCTCATAAACAGACGAGGAAATAGTAGTTACTCTAGCTCAAGGTGACCCAGGTCCCCCATCAGCTCGTCTACACTATTGATAATATCGCCAGGTAGCCCAGTTCCGGAGAGGCTATTGTTAATAGGCTCAAGGTAGTTCTGCTCGAGGAGCTGAAGCTAAAGCATTGTCAGCTAGCTTTTGAGTGCGATAGAGTACTTTTTTACGTACGAATCTCTCTTGCCCTCCAACTGGACTCTCTGGGATGCTCAGCACCGGACTTGCCCCGCAGTCGAGATGAACCTGAATCTTGTCTCTAAGCCGTAAGTAGATTGCGAGGTGTGGTCGCTTATGATCAAGCTCCCCATCTAGCTGACCACCGAACTGAAGATCCCGGAGCTGTTGATCACACCAGTCTGTTGTTGTTGGGTCAAGAAGATCGTCTATATCGATAGAATCGACAGCGGCCATCATCTGGGCAAGCCCATCTCGAGCCGCAGGCCCTAGATGGACTGCCCAGTTCTCCACTTCGCTTGTATTATACAGATCCATTGGGATCCCGGCGACGAGATGCTCCCTATTCTTCTGTGGCCGGATGCGATGGCCGTTCCACATCTCCGTGAAGTCCGCAACCTCTTGACGGATCATGGGTCCATAGAGAGCATACACCGCGATCTGGTGAGCAAGACGGTTTGGTTGGAAGAGGCCGCTATCAATCAGCTCGTGTGAGAACGCGATCCAGCGCTGACTGACACCTTTAAGTAGCTTTTCCCACCAAGACTCGATCCGTTGGTTCGATGTGCTTGGGCCCCAGATATGACAGGAGCTCAGTCTCGCTCCCTGCCTATGGACTCGTTGGTCGTTATCATCGGTGGTATACCGAAACTCTGTCTGATCAAGGTCGGCGAGAATCGCCTGGGCTCCGGCCCAAAGAGGAGTCTCGATACCATGATCCGAGCGGGTGAAAAGGGGCCGGACCCCTGAGTACGACACGGTCCGTAGAAACTGTTTGAGTGAACTCAGCGCAGTCATGTTCCCCCTGCCGACATATATCCAGATGATGGCTCTCGAGTACGTGTCGATACAGGCGTAGATAGAGAAGCCGAAGTTCTTGAGCTTCTCGTACCCATCGAGAGACCACATGAAGTTAGGCCCAGGAACCTGGAAGTTCTTCCGGTGCTTCCAATCAGCAAGGCGTCTTTGTTCGGCCCGCTTCTTCCACTCTGGGTTCGTTTGGTACTCGCGATATAAGGTATTCTGGCCGACAAGGACGCCGGCACGGATGCGGACGTAGTGGTATAGATACCCCCTGCCAAATCCTCTGATGCTTGAAGATTGACGGTCGTCTTGGAAGAGGAACTCTCTTGCTTTTTGAATAGCATCCTGTCGTTCAGTCAGATCTCGGAAGCGCCGCTTCATGCCATGCTTCAGACGATACTCCTGTACAGTCCGCTCGGAGATCTCGATGCCGCGTCGCTTGAGATCACGGACGATGGAAGTGTCGCTATATCCGTATCGGTAGAAGTAGCCTTTGATCAGCTCGACGAAGGTGTTGGTATCAATCTTTGAGTGAAGGGGGGAGTACTCCTGTGCACCCCATTCCGCTAACCTCCTTTTCAGGGTTCTGACGTCGAGTACGTGCCTATCGTCGCGGAGATAGGTACATATAGTGTCAATGGATAGTCCTTCTCGCCGCTGCTCGAGGATCCAGTCCTTGACGCGCTCCAAGTCCTTACGAGGCCTCGGCATTGTGTGAGACGCAGACCAGGGGTTCGAGATCGTGGTAGAGGTCGGAGTTCATACCTCCTTCCAAGGCTTCCAGCTGCAATATCCCGCCCTCTCTGAACCGGCATTATCGGAGCTTCAGCGCCGATGGAATGGCATCAGCACCGATGGAATGGCATCAGCACCGCTTGGTATGGCATCAGCTCTGCTACATTGAAAACAGTGCGCTATTATATCAATACTGTAACCCCATATAAAAACACCGAAAGCCTATGTGCGAAATACCTCCAGTCATTTTCGTACATGGTTTTGTCACCCATGTGGCAATGTGCGACCGTAAATGTGCGACCGTAGTGGTGCCTTTCAGGTCACGATTTTTTCCGATTGATCTGCGTGCAACCAACACCAACACCAGTGACCAACCACGTCATACAACACTGAGCAAAAATATCACCATTTTCGTTGACGAACCCATTTACAATGGCCCAACGCGAAGATTTTGAGCTTCTTAAGGCAGTTGAGAACGCGACCAACTATTATTTAATTGATGAAGATAAGACGCAGCCACAGAATACGCGTCGCACGTATACGCGTCCCCAGAAGGAGTGGAAGGTATGGAGGCAACTTACATACACCACCACATATACAGCGGCTTATTTATTATAATTTAACTGCAAGACGAATCATATTGCTAACTTATATCCAGGAATGGTGTGCAGAGAAAGCATTCCCGTCTATCCCTCCAGACTGGCCTAAGCCGTACAACCAGGGAGGCGTTCTGCCAGCTGACCTGGTGGATGAGGGCAAATTGGTATGGTTTCTCGACGAGAAAGTCGTCAGCAGGGCACCTAAGACTGGATCTCGAGCGAAAAATGAGAGAAAACGCTGGGCCGAAGGCGTGGCTGAACGCAAGGCCAAGAAGGCCAAGACGACCTCTGTTGACGACCCTGCTGGCCCTTCAGCTCCAGATGACAGCTGTATCACCGTTGCCGTCAAAACGGCCGTGGATAAGATCGATCTGACATCAAAAGATGAAGAAGAGCCATTCAAATCCGCACTCACGCTCAAATTCAACACCGTGAGGACCTACGGCAACGCCATTACGAGACTCTGGGCAGAGCAACGAACGAGGAGAATAAATGGCCAGATGTTAAATCCATCGCCACATCCACGTGGCTTTGCAAACAAGGCGATTTATCGCTATCTTCTGCGACAGACTCACGAGAAAGGACGTGAAGAGTGGGCAGACCGTATGGTAGGCACCATTAAAGATGCCTACTCGCCTGCCAAAATACCAGAGCATACTCGTTGTGCCTGGGGATTGAAAGAGAAGGCGTGTGGACTGCGTACTTCTGTGGATTTTCTCTTCGGCAACCACATGTTGTTACGATCAAGCAACCGGAGGCCTATTGAGTTGGCCGACTGCTTCTGTCTTGAGTGTCCTAACGAGGGCGTCCAGGTTCACAACAACCCAACCTACGCCTTTGTTGTGGTTATGAATCAAGGCAAAACTAACCAGAACGGCCGAATCGAGTATGGGGCTTGCTTGAGACATCGTGACCCTTTTGCTTGTTTGGTTGGCCAACTCGCTTTCTGGCTGTTTTTTCGTTGGCAGGTTGAAAGAGAGCCATTTCCGGACTTCTCGCGTCCCGAGAAATGGTATAATATTAAGATATTACGACAACAGAAAGACAGACCAACAGGTAAGTTAGATTGTCTTCTTATTTACGAGTCTTTGCAGCTTATAATTATACCAGAACTCTCATATCAAACAAGCCACGCGTGGACTCGTCGTCTATATAGCCATGTCAGCATTAAGACCTCTAAGGCTAGTCATGCACCTCGTGTTGCTGCTACGCAAAATGCCGATATGGCTGGCGTTCCTGAGGCACAAGTAGGTAACCTCCCTCTGATTCTGGTAACACTATTAACTTATTATTAGATTAGACGTGCTGGCAGATGGAATATGGGAGGCTCAATGATAGGCTGTTATCTCACATCGCTACCCTACGCGTTCATGAGAGCCTCTGCCGACTTCTCGCCAGAATGGGCTGGCAGCTACTTCATTCCACGCTCCATGGTCTTGCCCTCGGCTTGGCTACGTTCTCAAATTTGGCCTCAGGCTGACTTTTGGTTCCAAGCCTTCAAAGACTCTAGTCACGAGATGGCTGAAGTCTTTGAGAATAAAGCTACAGGTGCTTTTATTGAGCTATTAGGATGGTTACGAGTAGTCTTGCTGCAAGATGCTCCTTTTCTCGCACGCGATTTCCCTAACCATCCTATATTCAAAGATCCCGTCTTCAAGACCGATGAGTATAAAGACTTTGCTGCAAGCGTCTTACGTGCCTCTGAGGAGTCTCGTGAGGATAGCCAGGCCGAGTTAATCCAGAAGGCAATACCTGCAATTGCAGAGAAAGTCCATGGAGTTGAGGCTGGAATCTATAGTCTAAAGAAGACTGTAGAGACGGAGGTTTTATCTCTTAAAGCAGAAGTCACGAGGCTGAAAGACGAGATCCAAGAACGCAACAAGGCTGAGATCACTATAGTCACAACTATCAGCCCTTTCGGTAGAACACATCGTCAGACTGTTCGATACGAACAACAAGAAGGTATTCCAACCTCCTCACAACGAAGGCAGTCTTCATCCCCAGAGACCAGAGCCCCGGCAGCTACCAGAGCCCCAACGGCCATCACAACAACAACAGAGTTACCTCCACAGATCGGATTCCCACGTACTATTCGTACAGTCAGAGATCTCGTGAGGCTCTAGAGACATAGTCTGGCAGGCTATATGGACTCGGTTGACGCGTTAGAGAAGCGATGGGGCTCACAGTGGCGGCTACGTAATGAGAGGCAACTCTTTTCTACTCGCAAACGGATCGTCGATGAGGTGGTCTCTCGGTTACAGGCAAACGGCTGGTCAGAAGATGAGTCGGCGAGACAGCTGGACGAGGAGAGAGGGCAACGCTCATTAGATTGGCTTTTTAAGCAGCTTAAAGAGCGTATAGGCTAAAATAAATAGCTCCTGGATTAGATCACCCCGAGGCTCTATGGCCTAGGTTACCCCTGAGCAATCTGAGTCAGATTTAGCCATCTAATCGTGACCAAACTGATGCCATCTTGTTCGCCTCGTTCTGACGAGTAAAAAATGATGGTATCGTTGTGTCCGTAATGTAAAAATATTGAGTATTGCTATCCGGGCTGTACTATATTGCTATCCGGGCTGTATGGGTCACATGCTATATCATGTGACCCCCCCCCGGGTCAAAGCCCGTATACGACCCGCCGAACGAACGCAAGCCTGCGCCGCACCTACTCGCAGACCGAGCTTGAGACACAGAGCAGCCAGCAGTCCCGCCGGCCGTCGACGCAGAGATTACGAAGCAGTACAAATAGTAGGGGCAGGGGAACCAGAGGGAGACGGGGCAGGGGAGGAAGAACAGCTGCTGCGTCAGCATCGTCAGCATCGTCAACACCGCGGTCTTCCGCCGTAGAGGAAGTTATCCCGGCTACGCAGCTACGGCTGCCAACGCGGCAGTCACAGCGGCAGTCACAGCGGCAGTCACAGCAGTAGTCACAGCCGTAGTCAGAGCTACGTTGGCAGCCCCTTTGGCAGCCGGAATAACAGCCGGGCCGGGCTCAAAGTTACGAACTTTTCGGGGAAACTACGGAGATGTATTTTTTGAACGATTTGGCTGTAGCCGGGCCTCGCAAGCTTGTGGGTTGTTATGATGTGTAGATAACTGTTAAATTCACTTGTTATTCGTGGTGCACTCTGACTTACACTGTAATTTTGGTGTGTGGAAGAGAAAGGGGAGAAAGTGGGGGAAATAAATTTACATCACGTGACTGATACAGCCCGGATAGCAATATGGTACAGCCCGGATAGCAATACTCAAAATATTAAGCCCACGATGAGTCTGTATTGATACCGTTCCTAGAGGCGGTTATAGTAACTAGAAGAATTGGAAATAGTCGACTGTTTTAGTGGAGTTTCAGTGGATATGTGGCGGCAGTGCGCTGAACGATACGCTGGAGACCGCCCAAAAATCCGACCCAATTCACGTTTCCGGACACAACTTTACAGCCACGCAGGCTACCGATACGCAACATAGATCAAATTAATCGCCAGAAGCAGGGCTTCACGTAGGTACAACTTTTATCGCACCGCGACGCGCAGCCGTCGGGCGCCGGCGTCGCGTTGCTGATATCACCAGGAAATCCGGGATATTACGGGCTGGGCTGTCATCTGCGGGGTCATCTACGGAAGGCTATATCTAGCACTGGGTCAAAACGCATTTTCCATCCATTTTCGTCAATACAGGGACCCCACCCCACACCACCCTTGCCGCCGACCCCCCTGAGTATATGGATTAATCAATATCCATGTACACCCTACTACCTAAAGGTATTTGAAAATGTGTGCGAGCGGCCCGTCCGGGCGCGGACGAGCATTTACGTGGCCGTTCGCCCCCAGACGGGCCGCTCGCACATTTATCCCTCTTCATTTAACGCAATGTCCTAGATCTATCATAATTCGTTATGGCCCCAACTCTTCTGTACTGCCCCGGCCGGGCCCGTACTCAACATGCCACGATCTTACGGGATAACCCCTCTTGGGTCTCCTGTCCGTATTGTGGCACCCTCCTAGCCGACAAGCCCTCCAACACTTCCTCTGACGATGACGATGACCTTGAAGAGGTGGACTTCCAGAACCTACCCGACCGAACCCGAAAGGCCTTTAAAGCGACCGAACGCCCCCAACCGGCACTGTACGCCTCAAACGCCGAGTCGCCCGCGGTGTCTACTCATCGAGCCGGCGCAACCGCTTTCTCTTCTGCTCTTCGAGAAGCTGATAAAGCCCGCCAGACTAGCATTCAGAACGACAAGAGTAAGGCCGAACGGAGTAGTACGGAGCTTATGCAGCCCCGTAAGATCGGGATTTCGTTGTACTTGTACGCTGGGAATTACTGTACGGCCGAGTCTGGTGGTATCGAGACTCTTGAGTGGTTCGACGTCATGGCCGTACATAGGTTTCCGATGGCCGTACAGTTCAGTACGGCCCTGGAAACGGATACACACCAGCAGTTGATGTCCGCCATCATCAAACGGTTCTTCTCGAACTCGGGGGAGTGGGCGAAACTAGCTGAACGGGAGTGGACAGCTATTCCTATCGATGGGAAGCCACTAAGCCTGAACTTGAACGTTCGGTTCTGTGAGGCGGCGTACGAGTCCACTCAGCTATGGGCATTCCTGTTGCAGACAGGACTTCTACCTCGGTCGGAAATCCGCCTACACCTACGTACTGGCATCTCGGCCGAACAACCAGAACGGGATGAAAGGGTCAGTACGAAGGGGAAAAGGACCGTACTGGCCCAGCCACAAGGACGTAAGCGCAATACGTCCGAGTCACTGGCTAGTATTACAGTCAAGGTCGAGAAACGGTCTACTTCAACAGCCAAACGAATCAAAACGGAAGCGGATGGGCCAGTACAGAAGGTCAACAAGAAGGTAGCCATACCGGTCAAGGCCGAGGCCAGCGGGTCAACTCAACAGGATTCAGTCAAAGCGGAGATGAACGGCCCCGTCCGGGGGGTAAAGGTCAAGGACGGGACGGACAAGCCTGTTCGGCGGACATCTGAAGGATGTAGTATAGACGACGATTGCGAAGATCCCTTTGGGGATAACCCTTTGCAGTCCGACCCCTTCGAAGTATTCAAGGGTACACGTTCGCACGCGAAAGGTTCTGAACAGGCCTTTCTGGAGACTACAGACCTCGCTTGATAGCTAGTTTCGAGCTGACCCTGTCTCCGAATTTACATCCCATTCGTTATCGGAATCGTCCGTTCCCCCACGAACATGCCCGTCCAGATCAAATCCTCGTGTCCTCAGCTCGTCCTCTAGATGTCGAATACCTCCAGTTGGCGGCTCCTGGAGGTGTAATCGTGGGTCGACTCCGGATTTATAGTGATCCTCAAGTTGTTCACGTAAGTAAATGTACGAGCGATAAAGAGGAATATCGACACCATTTACACGGCGCTGTTCGCTCCCATCCCTGACCGAACGGCTGAGTACGGACTTGCAGAGCGCCAATACCTCGGCAGAGAGATACAACGATAGATCGAATGATCTATGACCAAGAAGCTCCTCCATCTCCTCTAGTACGGCTGGAATGATTGGCTCCCCGTAATCCTCCGTACTGGACTGTTCGGGGTGGTGAAAGAGGACGTACGGGACCCCAGGGACAACATGAGGTCGGTTGGGCTGTTTACGGATGTAATGGTTATTCCATACCCGTACGAAGCCGCGCAGGTCCGTATCTAAGGGTTCCATATATATATAGAGAAGGGCAATCTGATCGTAGATATGACTGGGTTCGAAAAGCCCTACTGTATGTAGGGTTCCAAAGACCGTCTAAACATGTCAGTACGGAGGTGTTTAGGGGTACTCGGGGGCGTATAATAGTATCTTACCCGCCAGAACTGCGAACGGCCTTTACAAAGACGATTCCACCAGCTCTCGATCTTGACGTTGTGGATGCTCTTGCCGTATACAAAACAGTCCTTGAACTTGATCGGTACGGCCTCGCCCGTGAGCGGTTGTATCCGTTCGCGCCCGGTGTGACTCGAGTGATACCAATGGAGGCCAGCAACAACCGGAGTTTCCTTCCCACGATCAGCCCGTATAATCCGCGGCGTAAAGCCACGTTCGCGAATGATCGAGAGGTATTGGAGGCCAACGCCGATAGACGTGTGCGTATTAAAGCCAACGAAAAACCAAGGGATATATCTCGAGTAGGCGTCAATCCCAGCGTAGATCTCAAAGCCGTACGGCTTTAATTTATCGTACGCATCGATAGACCAGATAAAGTTAGGCCCAGGGCAGGTCCAGCCCGTACGGCGCCGTCTGAACTCGTCCAGCCGGTCTCGGAAGCTCCTTTGGTGGACTTCTTTGTAGGCAGAGTAAAGGACATCTCGGCTTGTAGAGAATCCTTGCTGGCGCAGCTCCGTTCGGAGGTATTCACGCCCGTAACCTGCCAAACGGCGCGTTGGATCAACCGCTTGGGCGATACGACCGATGGCTTGTTCTCGCAGGGTAATGTTTTCCTCTCGAGTATGCCGCTTTCGGAGGTCCATCTCTTGCCGTAGCCGTACGAGGCCTTTTTGGGTAATAGAAAACCCCTCAGATTGTAGCACTTGGAGCAACCGTTCGTCCGTAAGGTAGTGTTCGAAGAAGTGGAAGCGTAAACGGTCCCGGAGGGCGTCAGTCACTTCCGTACGGCCCTCACGTTGGAAGCCCCAGATTCGAAGAAAGCGCTTCAAGGTAGTATCGGAAACGGGAACGTTCAAATCCGTCCGGAGCCATTCGCATAAGGCCGCGTTCGTCCAGCGTAGTTGCCATTTCCCACGGATTTGTTCTCGGTAGGGCTCGAGATCGATCCTCTGTCGTGGCATTAGATCGGCGTGTTCGGGGACGTTCGGGGGCGTATAGAAGATATTTCAATGAATAAATAATAAAATGTTAAGACAGAATCAAATGCGTAGGGGAAGGAAAAATAAAGAGTATAAGGTCCATTTCTGGGCCGTACGGTGGCGAAACCCCCCGTACGGAGCCGGACTATCTGAAATACCGAAAGACCAAAACGGTTATGAATGAACAGGAGGAGCTCACATTCCCGAACAGGCCTGTTCGTCCATCCCCCCCCCCCAAAAAGAAAAAAAGTGTGCAGACAAGAACGGTATGTCAAAAACCCTTTCCAAAAACGTGATGCCAACCGACCATGCGAAGCCAGACGGGGCCGGTCGCGGGGTATACTGTCCTGAACGCCAACGAAAATGACTTAATCAGAATCAGACTCATCTGGAAAAAGTTAGCCCTCCGTTCAAAGCTGTACGGGCCTGCACGCTCCCGTACGGGGATGGATGGGGATGTACATACCAGTCTCGTCCTCAACATCGTCGGCGACCTTATTAAAGACGTCCGCGAGCGTACGGAGGTGCTTGAGGGGGACGGAACGGATGGCGTCAAGAATGTCATCGTCATCATCAAGGGCCTTACGCTTACGGCCGCGCTTCTTACCCCTAGGCTTAGCATCTCCGTCCTTGACTAAAAAAATATGTCAGAACGGGAGCGAACTGGCTAGAACGGGGAAGAACGGGGGCAAACGGGGGCGTACGTACCGTAGAGAGTGCAGCGCTTAGCCGCGGAGTTGTAGCGACAGTTCGCGCAGGCACCATTGATCTGAACGCAGCTGTCGAACGGGCCCAAACCCCTCTGGCATGGGCCGCACGCGTCCGTTCCGGACCGTAAGTTGCCGTACAGATGGTGGAAGGCCGCGTCACAATTGGCACCCCGCTTTAGGTTGAGAGTGTTGTAGTAAGCGGTTCCGTCCGCGCCCGGACGGGTACGGACGCGCATGATGCGCTTGATCTAACGTGAACGTAAGCGTACGTTATCACATAATGCCATGCAGCTACGGGAGGAAGCGAAAACCTTAAAGTAGTTCTGGGCGAGCGCACGAACGGCGGCGGAAACATTCTTGGAGACGTCTGGCGGACGGGTTAGAACTGGCGTGAGCGGGTAAAAACGGGCAAGAACGGGAGCGTACGCTTAAGGACCCAGGCGGTTAAATGCTCGCTAACGGTCTCGTCCGGCTGGTCATCCTCTAGCTCCGCGTTCGGGAGCCGATGGCCGTGAACGCGAGTGTCTGGGGGCGTCCAGCTAGGATGGTTGGGGGGAACCCAGGGCTGGAAGTCGGGCAGCTCCAAACAGGCGCGTCCGCTGTCATTCGAGGCCGAGCCGCCTCCGTTTGGGGCCGGAGCGTCGTTCGGGGCTGGAGCGGTTCCGGACGTGCCCTTTCCACCCTTTCTGCCCTCCTTACCGGAGCGAGATCCGCGAGGCATTGTCGTTCGGGGCTGTTCGGGAGCGGAGGCGTACGGAAAATTGTACGAAAAATGTGAATGAAGTTGAGGTGGAGGCCGGAAGGAGCCGTACGGGACCGTACGATATGTGGATTTCGCGTGGAAGGTGGGGCAAAACCCGGTTTTTGGGTAACTGCGGAAACTGCTGAAAAAGGTCAGAAAGGCAAGAACCAGAACAAAGGCCGGGCAGGCGCCCAGGTACGTGACTGCTAGGCAAGGGAGTAGGCCAGTTGACCGTCGCAATTGAGCGCCTGCACGGAAGCGATCGCGATAGCCTATTTCTGGACGGTTCTGAACGCGAAAAAGGTATGCAGCAAGAGGGTATTGTGTGGGCGCGGGGTGGAAAAGCTGGGATACGGTACGGAGGGCTCTTTCAAAAGTCATGTCTTGGCGCTAGTTCAAAATAGGAAATCTGGCGGCTGTGGCTGAGCCAAATACGTCAAGTACTTCCTCTGAGATCTTATCCACTAAAGGCTGCTAATTTTATAGCAGCCTGCACTCACTGTGTGACATGGTGGTCCCCCTAAAGCCCCTAAAGCTGTAGGGGATATAGCAGCTAACCTACTGTGGCTGGGTTCTACGCCTTGTACCTCAGGTAGCCGACAAGGATTGAGGGATGTGGCGCATTTAGCGTTGGACAAGACTTTTGAAAGGGCCCTCCGTAGGGGATCTGTTAGATTAACCAGCTGAGCCAAAAGTATAGAGTACTCTAAGTATTACTATAGCCAGTGTTAATCAGGTCCATAATCCAACAGGATCCACAGTTCCTAAAATTTAAAGAGATTGTATTGGCTATTGCTTAATTTGGACTAGCGGTTTGCATCTAGCCAGTAGTAGTCCATGCCCACGGCCGCCGTGGATCTATCCAGAAACTCGTTTTGACCCAGTGCTAGATATAGCCGTCCGTAGGAGGTTAAGGTGACGTAGTCGATCAAGGCTGAGCACTATGGAATTGCAGTAGCCGCACGACGGCGCGACGTCTGGCCAAGTACTTGTCCGCGGCCTCAGTGTGGGCGCCCCGGTCGAGGAGCTGCTACACGACGGCCTCATGCCCGTTCCTGGCGGCGTCCGGCCTTGCGAATCTTTGCCGGGACATGACTTACGGCCAGTTTAAATTAGATATGTATTCACTGCCAACATCGGACTGACAAAAGACTCTGACGAGGCCGAGCAGTTGAATTATAAACTTGTGCATACTTAGTGAGATCTTCTAATCAACTTACATCATACAGCCGCGCAGGCCATTAGGGATAGGTCTTCTGGGCGCTCACCGAGGTACCAGCACATGGGAGGTGTCACGGCATCGGATACCTCCGTCAAAGCACTCGACGCACAACCCGCTGGCGCACACTCTGCAAGAATACCCACAGCCTTCCCCGATGCTCAGTGTACAGGCGTCGCACCAATCGGATTCAGGATCAAACGGAATAGAGGTGGCATTGACAGTAGCAGGGTCGTCAGGAACCTGACTGCCAGTCTTTTCGGCGTGCTGCACTAGGAGCTGAAGGACTCGAAGATTGCCAGTGCGCCGCGCCCACCAGAAGAGACTCCGGCCAAAACCGTCTTGGCCCTCAATGGTCATGCCTCCGGCCGCGAGTAAAAGCTCCACCACTTCGAAGTGGCCGTTCCTCACGGCAGCAAACAACGATGTCGAACGATACCAGTCCTTGATGCCCGGGTCAATCCGCCCATCGACAAGCAGCGCTTGAACCACATTGCTGTACCCATATCTGGAAGCGAAGAACAATGCTGTACGACCATGATTGTCTGCCCTGCTAGTTTCGACGCCCAGAGTTATTAGCAGTAGCCTGACCACCTCGATGTGTCTGTTATGTGATGCTGAATGCAATGGCGTCGCCCCGGCATTGGTAGTAACTGCGACGCTAGCACCCTTCTCGATAAACAGCTTAGCCACCTCGATATATCCATTCTGTGATGCTAAATGCAATGGCGTCCACCCGTCCTCATCTGTGATTATAACGCTAGCACCCTTCTCAATAAGCAGCTTGACCACCTCGATATGTCCATTCTCTGATGCTGAATGCAATGGCGTCGACCCATTCTTGGTTGCAACTGCGACGCTAGCACCCTTCTCGATAAATAGCTTGACCACCTCGATGTGTCCATTTAGTGATGCTAAATGCAATGGCGTCCACCCGTCCTCATCTGTGATTATGACGCTAGCACCCTTCTCAATAAGCAGCTTGACAACCTCAATATGTCCATTCTCTGATGCTGAATGCAATGGCGTCCACCCGTCCTTATCTGTGATTGTAACGCTAGCACCCTTCTCAATAAGCAGCCTGACCACCTCGATGTGTCCATTTAGTGATGCTAAATGCAATAATATCGACCCGGCATTGGTAGCAACTGCAACGCCAGCATCCTCCTCGATGAGCAGCTTAACCACCTCGATATGTCCATTCTGTGATGCTAAATGCAATAACGTCGACCCGGTATTGGTTGTAACTGCGACGCTAGCACCGTTCTCGATGAGCAGCTTGACTACCTCGATGCGTCCATTTAGTGATGCTAAATGCAATGGCGTCCACCCGTCCTCATCTGTGATTGTGACGCTAGCACCCTTCTCAATGAGCTGCTTGACCACCTCGATGCATCCATTTAGTGATGCTAAATGCAATGACGTCGACCCGGCATTGGTTGTAACTGCGACGCTAGCACCGTTCTCGATGAGCAGCTTGACCACCTCGATGTATCCATTCCGTGATGCTGCGTGCAATGGCGTCGACCCATTCTTGTCGGTAGTTGATATATTGGCGTTCGCATCAAGGAGTATTTTCACAACCTCTTTGCTCCCTTTTGCGCATGCAACGTGGAGAGCTGATCTTCCAAGGTCGTTCCTTTCATTCACGTCACAACTCTGATCTTTTACCAAACTGGTCGCTACACTTGTTAACTCGAGCTCCACTGCGTAATACAGCGGACCAGGTGAGGTGGATTCAGTCCCAAGTTTCTGAAGTCCAGCATTCTGTTTATCGTACCATGCCCTCCAACCATTCCAGGCGTGATTGCTTCTATCAAGGAATCGGATGGCAAGCGTCGACATCTCCCCATCGGTGCGCAAGCCTGACTTGACATGGTGATGCCAAGACGCTGCTGCGTAGTCGCGGAATGTCATGTCGAGACACGGCGGGTGATCTGGGGCCTCTTGCCAAACTCGCTGGATATTGATGTAGTGAAGACAAGCCTTGGCAAGCAAGGTGTTTTGGTATTCATCCTGCAAGCGCTCGTTCTCCCGGATCCAGCCAGGTGTGGGGAGATTACACAGCAGGTACTGCTTGACGGAAAAGTGCGTCAGGTGCACTGTTCGTAGGCCAGCGGAGGTGTCCGAGTGCTGGCTCCTGACCTCCAAGAGAGGCCCACAAAGACGGACTATTCCCTTGTCGATGTAGTCGTCATCCACAGCGTCGGGGAGAGCTTCGATGGGCAAGTCTTCGGATTCGTCGATAAGGACAGCTTCGGTGACCTCGCAGACTGTCAGGGGCCGTAGTGCGAATGCCGCCCAGCGCAATAGGGCGTAGATACGTTGCCTCTCCCACTCTCGGAACTGGGTGATTCTCTGCCAGCTTCGGTCGTATAATTGGTCCAGCTCAGCTGGAGTTTCTTCGATGGTGTGCTGGAGCTGTGTCTTGTTCATCCAACTACTCAAGGATTTCTCCTGCATCTTCAGCCAGAGGAACTGGCCTTCGCATTGATCGGTCATTGCTTTGGAGAGGGTCGATCGGACATCGTCGCTCTTGTTGGGTAATTTTCTGTCGACAATGTCTTTGGAATAGGCGGCCGTGTCGGACCGTACGTCATCGGGTGCAATTTTGTATTCGGCAAAGCTTTCGGGTGTGTCGTCTGTGAGGGCGGTTCGGATCTCTGGCTCGGCGCGACTGACCACGAGAACACGAGTGTTCGTCCCAACAACCGCCTTCTTAACAGTTTCGATGAATTTGGTGACCGACGTGCTTCTGTCGTCCAAGTAAGTGCATTCGTCGAGACCGTCGACAATGAACGTACAGCCGGGAACAACGCGGAGGATCTGTGTGAAGAGCATGACGGCGTTCGCACGGGTCGTGACGGGATCCGAATCAGCCTCCCATTTCTGGCGGACGTGCTCGAACGCGCCCTCGTGCTGCGACACGACCTGGGAAATCCATGATCGTACGGCCACGACAGGGTCTTCGCGGCTCTCGAGGTCGGATGAGAAGAAGAAATGGGCGACGGGTGTCTTCAGGGTGGACGAGAGGTGTTCGACGACGTGCGCGCACAGAATCGTCTTGCCGAACCCTGCGGGTCCGTTGATCCACAGCAGCTTTGCGCCTGCGGGGAATTCTTGGTCGAGCCAGTTCTGGAATGCGGGCCGGTGGAGGATCCAGTCGCAGGTGCCGACGAGCCTCTTCTGGACGGAGTCATGGTAGCGTTCGTTTGGGGACCCGCGGCCGAGCCAGGAGTGGATTGCGCGTCGCGTCTCGGCTTCGCTCCGTTAGCTTGACCCTAGAAGCTCGGAAATGACACCTTACCTCTGTTCGCCTCTTCGATCCGGGCGAGGATCCGCTGCAGCTCAGCGGGCTAAGCATGGCCTGAGGAAGTTCCTGATCTCCGTTAGACGATGAGCATCGAGGCAGCGTTCAGATACGCACCTAACCTGGGCGCGAGGTTGTCGGTGCGCCTGGTGTCCAGTTCGTGTACCGGCCGCGTACCCTGCACTGCATCGACGGGCACCAAGTTGTGCAGTTGTTGCACCAGCTTTTCGAACAGCTCGACCTGATCTGTGCGCTCTGTCTTGCCCCAGAGCGTCCAAACCAGTTTCCGTCGCCTCGTGCCGTGAGGCCGGGGTCGGAGCGAGCCCAACGAGACGTCATCACTTGGCGTCATGGCCCGACTGGTATAGTGTGTAGATGCGTCGCTCGCATCACAGAGAGTAGTAATGATCTGGAAAATATCCTGTACCGCCGCAGATATATCGCGGTCGTCGAGAGCAGGGTGATGGTCTTCCGACCGCATCGTTTCTTCGAACCCGACGCGCCGACCCCATTTCTCGAAGCGGACTTTTGCAGCCTTGAATCTGGTATCTAGCACATGCGAGTCGGACCCGAATGATCGGTAGGTCTGCACCTTGTCCACAGCCTCTAGACAGGAGCTGAAGAGGCCGGCGAGCCCAACGACCCCGACGGTGAGACCAACAGCCTCCATGGCGGTGCGATCGATGGACGTGATGGATGCGATGGGTTTGATGGGTTTAAGCTGAGGTGGAAGGCGGCATCTCGATATAACCCCGCTCAGCACTGCCACTCATCGTGCGCGAGGCTGTTTGCTCTACATGCAGCGTGGGACCACCCACCTTCTCCATTCGCACCTGAACAGCCTTCCATCCGGCCGTCCTTTCCTATTTAATCATGTCCTCTCTATGACCTCGCCGCGACTACTTAAGCAATGCTGTGGGCGTGTATTATAGAATAACGTGCATGATAGGCGAGCGCGCAGTCGGGGCGAGCGCGCACTTTTCCTCCCAACCACCTGATCGCATCTCTCAATTTAATTCTCTCAACCACAAATCATGTCATCGCCAATTAATGAAGCAGATATCAATCTTGCCCTTCAAGCCCTTAAGAATGACCCTCAATTAACTCCCTATCGCGCTTCAAAGATCTACAATGTCTCCCGCCGCACCCTAGAACGCCGACGCGACGGCATTCCTGCGCGACGCGATCTTATGCCCAATTCGCGGAAGCTCTCTGATCTAGAGGAACAGACCCTTGTTAAGTATATTCTTAACCTAGATTCCCAAGGATTTCCCCCGCGGCTTTATAATGTTGAAGAAATGGCGAACCGACTGCTGGCTGATCGCGACGCGTCACCAGTTGGCAAGCGCTGGGCTTCTACCTTTGTTAAGCGACAACCAGAGCTTAATACGCGTTTTAATCGTAAATACGATTATCAGAGAGCCAAATGCGAAGATCCGACTATTATTCGCAAGTGGTTTACACTTGTAGAGCATATGATCGCAAAGTATGGTATTACTGATGCCGATATCTACAACTTTGATGAGACTGGCTTTATGATGGGCGTTATTGCAAGCGGAATGGTTGTCACAGGCGCAGAAAGGCGTGGAAGACCGAAGTCAGTCCAGCCTGGAAACCGGGAATGGGTTACAGTCATTCAGGCTGTTAATGCGGAAGGGTGGGCGATCCAGCCGTTCATCGTGGTTGCAGGCCAATATCACCTCTCCAACTGGTACCAAGAAAGCAATCTCCCGGGCGATTGGGCTATCTCCACAACTAACAATGGCTGGACCGACAATGAGACGGGTCTTAAGTGGCTTAAGCACTTCGACCAACACACAAGGACCCGATCAAAAGGTCGCTATCGTCTTCTGATCCTCGATGGGCATGAAAGCCACCACTCGGCCGACTTTGTCATATATTGCGAGGAGAACAACATCGTCCCGCTTTGTATGCCGCCTCATTCATCTCATCTACTCCAGCCCCTCGATGTTGGTTGCTTTGGGCCGCTCAAAACGGCCTACGGTCGGCAAATCGAGCATCTAATCAGATGCTCGATAACTCACATTTCAAAGACTGAGTTCCTTTCAGCCTTCCATGCTGCCTTTCAAGCTGCAATGACAGAAAGCAATATTCAGGGAGGGTTTAGAGGAGCAGGACTTATTCCTCTAGATGCAGAAAATGTGCTTTCAAAGCTTGATGTGCGCCTACGGACCCCGACACCTGTTGAGGAGGAGGCTCACCTTCCTGACCTTTGGGCCTCGAAGACGCCAAAGACAGTCCTTGAGACTAGCTCTCAGTCTGAATATCTAAAAAGACGAATCAGAAGGCATCAGAGCAGCTCTCCAACTTCTATTTTTGAAGCCATTGAGTCATTTTCTAAGGGAACAAAGGCGATTATGCATGAGATGGCTTTAATGAAGTCTGAGATCCAGATCCTTCGACAGGCAAATGAGACCCTTAGTAGGCGCCGGAGAGCAAAGAAAACATACCTGCGCAATGGAGGAAAGATGACTCTAGATGAGGGAAAGGAAGCAGCCGATCAGAAGGATATTGATATACAGCTAGCAGCTGAATCATCGAGAAATTATGGTCAAAGAAGGGCGGCGCGACCGAAGGAAAGTCGTTGTGGAATATGCGGCATGACTGGTCATAATGCAAGAACATGTCAGATCGTTATTGAAACGTCTGAGGAAGAGGATAGCAATTAGTTTCAATTGATTAGATGTGTTGTTGTGTTTTTATTATATGTTTTTTATTTATGCTTGTGGGAAAAGTGCGCGCTCGCCCCGACTGCGCGCTCGCCTATCATGCACGTTAGTCGGTCCTATACAGGAACCCGATACATTAAAAAAGCGGTCTGATGGCCAGGTTAGGCAAACGCAGGAACAATGTCAAATGGCTCGGCCGCCCCTTTTAAATACTGGCAGCTCATGTATGTCGCAATCAAAGGCTGCCACATGTCGTGCCGCCACAGCTGAATCGCATGCCTCTCTTCTCAACTTCCAAACAAGTTTATTTTTCTAGTCGCCCTAAATGTCTACTTCTCCTAACAATCAAGATATATAAAGTGAATCCGAATCGTTATGCTGGCTATTGCATTATTTGCCAAGAAGGGGATAATCCCGCTTACAAAAAAAACCTGCTCATACTTCCAAGCCTTAAGGCCCTCCGTAGAGAACATTGGGTCGGAGAAATGCCAACACAATAGCCATACGTAAATAATTCACGCCCCGTAATGAATAAACTGTGCCCAGTTCAGAGGCATAGTGAGATCCGCTGCACGCACTGCCATCACCGCCTCCTGTAGCGCCGAAGCCACCTCGTTGTTGTTGATAGCTGACTGGTTCCGCTGCAATACCAAAGAGTAGAACCGCTTCGCCACGTCTACACACTCCGAGTCCCCAGCTGGCCACAGGCAGCCCACAACATGCGGAAACCCTGCCACCTGGAACCCGCTCACAACGTGTATCACTTCATCTGACAACCGCGCCGCCTTGTTCTCTGCCGTTGAGCATGCTGAGAGGTACGCAATCTGGGCGTGTCTAAGCTGTAGCTCTGAGATCCGGTGCACTGTTAGTCGGTCTTGTTCCGAGGCCTCGCCAGGCCGGGTACTCTTTTTCTGGAGAATCAGACTACTTTTGGAAGGGTCTGAGCTGTCTGATGTTCCGTGGCATGCAAAGTGTGCGATACGGGACGTCTTCAGGGCCCCTAAAACTTGATCCGCACTGGGGTGGGTAAGAACCGTCGTCCTTATGTGAGAGCGAGCCGAGTTGAGAATCTCCTCCATCTCTTCTCTCACTCCAGGAAGGTCTTTCGGTGCTCTCTTCTCAGCACGGCCTTTTGGCGATGTCGGCATTGTCGCAATAAGCATTAGATCCTGTGCTGCTTGTATATCCTGACTGCCCTTTGCCTGGTTGCGTGCATAGGCAAGTGCTTTGATCGAAGGCGTGTAGGAAGATATGATCCTGCTGTAGGCATTCTCCGCCGACCCTCTTGTATGCACCCCTGCAGCGTGGAAGGGCATCGAGCTTGCCAGGTCGGAACCGATCCACCATACCCGGGGAAGACCTTCACTTAGTTGCTTCTGCGTAGCGGAGATCTCGGCGAGAATGTGCTTGACGCAGGCATGCCAAAGCCAAGAAAGGTAATCTAAAAACTCATCGTTTTTACGTCTCTGCTCAGACTTCTTCTTTGTCGACCAATTTTTACTTAACCAAGACTTCGCATTAGATGCTGATAGCTCGGGAAGTGTTATTGTTGTCAGTGTATTATTGGAGATGAGAATGGCATCGCTTCGGAAGTTGGTGACGTTAATGACGACAATACTACCCTCAGTGACACATCCCTGCATCTCAGCAACAGTTTGTCCAAGCATAAAGCGCTCATGGCCGGGAACAGCTCTGATTTCCCTCAAGCATGTATCTAGCTCAGCTACAGCTTCTTGCCGTCGCTTTGGTAACAGGATTTCAACCACACTGGGAGTGATCTGATGGGTAGAAGTATTCACTTCATTCACGAGACTTTGATATCGGTTGGCCAACCGGGAATGGTCCCGGCGAAGTGAAGACACATCACTGCGATCATCTAGCAGTTGGCTGATAATGACAGCGCGGCCTTGCTCGAGATACTGAAGGGCCTCACTTAATCGATTTGCCGATAAGAGGAAGGCGCATAGGTCGGAAGCCACACCAGCGAATGTCGACACGACGAACTGCTGATCATTGCGATCAAGAGCTCGTGTATGGACTATAGGAAGGAGATCGAGTATCTCTCTTCCAAGGCGGATGCCGTCGTCAACTCTATGCTGTGTAGCTAGTAATTTCAGACATGTAGCGGCAGCGCTCACACGATGGAACGGCATAGCATTAAAACACGTCCAAGCGTCGAGCAGATAGGTCGAGGCTTCTTCTAGGTCTCTCATCTCTCCGGTCCGTTCATACCGGCGACTAAGATTAATTGCAAGGTTATTCAACCTGCCTGCCCGGTCTGGATGGTCTTCTGGCGTTAATTCCACCGCTTGCTGTGCTGTCAGGATCGCCTCTTCTAGGTCCCTCATCTCTCCAGTCCGTTCATACCGGCTCTCAAGCTTGGTTCCAAGGTTATTCAACCTGCCTGCCCGGTCTGGATGGTCTTCTGGTGTGGATTCCACAGCTTGTCGTGCTGTCAGGATCGCCTCTTCCAGGTCCCTTATCTCTCCTGTCCGTTCATACCGGCTCTCAAGCTTGGTTCCAAGGTTATTCAACCTGCCTGCCCGGTCTGGATGGTCTTCTGGTGTGGATTCCACAGCTTGTCGTGCTGTCAGGATCGCCTCTTCCAGGTCCCTCACCTCTCCAGTCCGTTCATACCGGCGACCAAGCTGACCTCCAAGGTTATTCAACCTGCCTGCCCGGTCTGGGTGGTCTTCTGGCGTGGATTCCACAGCTTGTTGTGCTGTCAGGATCGCCTCTTCTAGATCCCTCATCTCTCCGGTCCGTTCAAAACGGCGAAGGAGGAATGCTCCAAGGTTGTTCAACCACTCCGTAAAACTTGGATTCCTATCGTTTGCCAGATGTATACCCAGTTTAGCCAAATCTACTGCTTTACTGATGTCATCTCTGCTTCCAGATTGCATAAATCTTTCATATGCGCGGATTGCGAGACCTGAGAAAAGACGAGGAATCTCTTCCGCATTAACGCCATTTTGTGCAGCAAATGCCTTGATATCCATTTCGATGATCACAAGTTCAAGGCTTTTGTGGAGGTCGGTTTCGTCGCTGGGTAGCTGGCGTCGTTCATGAGGATATTTTCGCAAGTAGTGCAACTACTTTATTGCTACCTAATTGAGGAGGTATACGCATCACGTGTTGGGCATCAGAGCAGGCAACGATTCTGCCTGGGAAAGTTGGCGCCTGCGTAGAGGCGCTGCATGTCATGTTGCTTTTTGTGGTGGTGGCTTATTTACTGTGCCTCGCTGAGCCATGCAATGCACTGCCTCGTTGCAGATGCCCAAGCATGCGGCCTCGCCGAGTCCAACCTCGCCGCAATACACTGTCACGTTCCTGGTGACAATTACGCCTATTTATTTGTTCACAAACCGTTGGCACGTCAAGCTTCGCTCTATTTTTACTCACTCGGCGAGTCTTCACCACGATGGTAGCGACGGTTATCCCTTCTTCATTTTTCCTCCCGCTTGAGTCCGTTAGACTGGGGAGGTTTATTAAAAACATCGACCAGCCACACGAGGGTTACTATGAACCTCTGACTGCCGATGTGCCGAAGGCCATCGTGACGCAGTTCTCTTTTTCCAGCCTGAATCAACAGAACAGCAAGACACGATTTGGGTCCGCGTTGACGTCTCTGATATCCGCAGGATTCTCTAAGCGTCTTCGATCCCATATCCATGTCGCACCAGCACGTGGCATCAATTACTCACTTGACAACTCTGATGCATGGTTTGACAAGGTAGTTAGCATGCCAGACACAAGGAAGTGGATCGAAAAAGCTGCCCTCCGCAGCGACAAGATCTACATTATCGTCGGCATTCAAACCTTTACCGATACGCGCATCGTCCAGAAGTCAGCCCGAGGACAACAAGCCGGAGGTCAAGTCAACGTGCCAGTCAGCCTTTCTCTCACAGCTGCCACTGCCGTTATGCCTTTCGCCGAGCTTGTTGATCCCGTCGTCCATGGAGAACACCAGAATGTCGAGAGCGACGAATTATGGCTCCTCGCTCCTGGCGAGCAAGTGTGTTCTCTCCAGTACCGCGAAGTCAAAACCAGGTGGCTTTCTAGCCGACTGATCACACCACTGCAACTATCTAAAACGCGTCAGTGGTCATGTATGGAGGGAGACAAGCGTTATGCATATGAAGATGAAGAGGACGACGAAGAAGAGGACGAAGATATGATAGAGGTGGACTTTGGGGATGTAGAGGAATTAAATGGGGATTGGGATGTAGAGGATTTTGTGGAAGGGAATATCTATCTCCAGTCCTAATGACAATCTGACTAATCTACGATTTTAGATCGAAGATACCTTCCAGATGCCAATAGGTGGGGCTATCTAAGAAATCCGATGTTGCCCCAAGTTTTTATATTCCTCTGCGTGCTTTTATCACCCCTTGTCAAGGAGAGCTGGTAGTGGTAGAAGCATGGTTATGCAAAGGCATGCAGTTACCGAAGTTGTGCAAAAATGGAGTACAACCAGACGGTACCAGAGTCGCTAACATTATGAAGTCGCCGCCAGAGAACTGCGTGCCTGAGAAGCGCGGCATGCTTGCGCGAGTGCTGAGCTATACCTAGGCATAGACCGTGGTTTTGTCGCGGCTTCGTCGCGTTTTCTCGCGTCACGTTAGGGCTTGCTGCAGGCGCAGCAAACAAAGGTCACACACCTCAGATGCCCGCGCTAGCGAAGTTGGACACCTGAGCGAATCCACCAAGTAGGCGTGGCACCATCCAGGAATCAAGGAGGGCTCGTGGTGGACCGTGGCCGATTGCTAGCAGAGTCTATACAAGCTGCTGCCGCACACATAATAGGATTTCCCACTCCATGTATCAGGCGAGCAGTGCATTGAAGGTGGCGCTGCATCTCGTCCCGCATGTCTGCTCTCAGCACTCAGCCGCTTAGGCAGAAGTGCATTTTCCTGCCTCCACCGTTTGGCCTTGTGAATACTCAGCCACACAACAGCAGAAGTGGTCGGTTCTCCGGGGCCATTAACCTGCGTCTAGAGACCCGGTTACTATACGGGTTCCGTAACTACCTAGAACAAACTTATAGGATTTATTACATACATCGACTGGTTTCGTAGAATAAGTATTCTATTCATTGCCAAGATGGGCTAACGATCCGATCGGGGTCTGGCTAGTCCCTGGAAGGTCCAAGGTATCAAGAATCCACTTTCGGAACGTTGAATCGACCCAGTTAGCAAGCTCGCGCACCACAGCAACAATCGTGTAAAGACCAATCAAGGTATTTGTATCCCCGACTGACATCTCCCCGACTACTTCCAAACGATCGCCTCTGTCGCAGGCGAAAAAGAGTTTCCAGTTGTGTTCAACGCTTAGAAGCAGCGGCAACGTTACGATGGTGCGCTGTCGCTGTGCGCTATCCGGTGTCTTTGCTGCACCTGAATTGAAGAAGTCATTCATACGTTGGTGCCATGCGGCAGTCCACACCCCAAGTTGTAGCCTTCCTTCTTCAGCCGACCCTGCGGCCTTCGTCTCGATGCTGACTGCGATTGTGCGAAACTGGAGCGGTGGATACGGTGTCTGGTTGATAAATTGCCTGTCCTTCGGTTGAGACCAGATCTTCTTCCGGATCGATTCATCTAACCGCTTGTCCGAGTCGGAAGATACGCCATCAAGGGCGAGAACCAATACGAAATCGATCATTTTGCTCTCCACGGAGCTTCCTGGAATATTCGTAGGAGGAAGGAACGGAGACGCAATGCGGGCCGTGGTGACTAGTTCCTTCTTGACACAGCGATGTTGTGCCAACGCGAGTTTGAGAAGCGGACCGTGGACATCCAGATTCCATGCCGCTTCAGATCGGCCGAGGCGCAGACATTCGCGAGCTTCGGCTTTGATGTCTTGAAGCGCCTGTAGTTCGCCCAAGGCAAAAGGCCGAGACACATGCCCGCCCCCCTCCCGCACCTCGTCCTCCTCACTTGTGCGTCCTCCAGAGAACCACGAATCCCTTACATTTCGGCCGATAGCTTTCGAGATCTCGTGGCGAGCCTGTGGCGGGAATATTGCTTCATGTTCCACTGCAATATTATAGATCCGGTTATATAGCAGCCGGACGTCAGAGGGCAACTGTTCAGTTGCGTTATCCTCTAAAGCAATGTAATGTATCGGCTTTTCGAGAACTTGTAAGTTCTGTGTTCTCTTGGTCGGGCTGTTTGAGCGCCTGTGGGAGGATGTTGTTGACGACGGATTGGTTGAGGAATGCGCAGATGTAGAGAGCCTGTATGGGAGGCTTGGTCGGTTGTTGGAGGCATTGGACTTGGGTGTCTGATCGATGTCGTACAGTAGGGGAGGCGCGTCCGTCGTCGGGCTCTCGAAGATATCATTGTCGGGCGCCCTCCGTCGTTTTCGAGGCGACCCTTCCTGGTGCATGCTCGGACCTGATGACGGAGGCATTGTCATACCTAGAGTATTGAGGTACCTCGGGGTCTTTGGCGATAGAGGCCAACGATAGACGGAGGGGCTTTCAGCAGAAATTCCGTCCACCCAGCCCTGAATTTGTGCCAAAAAGTCTGCATGCGTGGCCATGATTTTGGAAAAGAGGGGGTCTGCTGATGGTTGGTGCTACGCGGGTAGCTGCATTTCATCAGGAGGATTCCGGATAGCGACAGACAAGTCGAGCAAAATGACAGGCTGCAGTTGGCATGCCAACCAACCAACGAAATCAGGCGGGGTACGGCAGCCTAGAGATCGACCCACCACCATTCGAGCCTTGTGTACGCGGTGATTGGCTTAAAACACCATCCGGACCCAAGTTCGTTGTAGATAGAGCTGCTGCCGCCAGCATTGAGCCAAACACATTGCCACCGTATTGTCACGAACCACTATTTGGATGTTGCTTTGGGCTACCCGCTCCGTGCGAGGCCAGGGATGAGCCTTCCGACCACTGCGTCCTGTCCGCCTCGTTCGTCTTGTTTCCGAGCGAGTCGAGTAGAGCCTTGTAGGTTTCTCGCGAGTTTCCCGGTGAACCGAATTGCCGCATCTGCTCGTAACTTCCGTGGACGAAGTCGTCGATGGGTTGGTCGAGGAGATCGAGACTACCTTCCTCGCTATCATCCGTCTGCCTTGGGGGAGTCGCTCCTCTGAGACTGACTGGAGAGGGCATCCTCTTGGCATCACGTTGGGCGAACTGGCCCCAAGGGCGTTTTCGGCCACACTGGCTGATGCGCCTGAGACCATCGCACCCGTGTCCGAGGTCGGTCCACTTTCCTTGTCGACGTCTACAACGTGGATTGGCTGTGGATCCCTGCCATCGGTACGCTGGAAGGTGGACTGCCTAACATCATCGTGATCTGCACATGACTGTGTATCGCTTCCTGGCACCTCGCCCTGGCTCCGGAAATTTTTACGTCGGCTACAACCTCAATATCGGTTGATTGCCTTACTCGACATTTTAGGATGCTTAATGTCAGGGAGATGGAGCTACGAAGGTTGTCCAACCGGCGTCGGAGGCTTGTGTTAGCCCTAGCGTTCCCGACGGTGGGGAGTACTCGAGGCAGAGTACCGCGACTTTAGCGGACAGATCGATGATTGACGCTTGCAGCGAGTCCCACAGGCTCGGCCATAGTACACGATAACGCACTGATAGTCAGGGAAGTAGCTTTCAAGGGAATCAAGATGGCGCTTCAACAACCCTCAATGATGAGGGAGGGGAGGGGATTTAACGGTACTCATGTGAGTGCCCAGCGTAGCTGCAGCGTAGCTGCAGCGTGGTTGATTTACGGCTTAGACATCCGCCGGGGAGGCAAAAGCTCTTTTACGCAGTTCGCAATGATTGGCCCGACACAGTACATCGCTATTTTGGGAGAGAGGCAACGGCTGATAGTGAAAATGAGCACAAGAATCTGTGCTTTTGAGGTGCTTGGTCCAGCCGATGTCCGCACCAGCGGTCTCCTAGCACTGCTGTGGGGCATAGCGCGTCGTGGACGCGTTCGATCGTTAAAACCCTGTCACAGATTGGTGGGCACGGGACGGGTCGCTCGGCCCTCTGGAATCTAAGAATAGCCATAATAGAAGTCGTCTGCAGATCTCGATAACGGAGGGGACATCATACTTGTATATGCCATAACCGCTACATAGCAGCCCGGAGTGCAAGCCATCCTAGAACAGAGAGCACAAGGTGTCTGCTTTCAACCGCATGGTCAAATACCAGTCATCCGTTTGGACGAAGCAACATACATGCAAAGAGTTTCTGTTTTGTAAACCTGAAGTCCACTATTGTCCTCTTGGTCGATGTGCCTGCCCCCACAGACCAAAGCTTGAACCGTTACTGGCGCCCGAGGACATCCGTCCCGGAAGAGCCACGAGGCTCACCAGCTTCCGCCACGGCCTCAGTCACGTGGCTGAGATCCACTCAGAACTAGGCAGAACTTGGCTGGGTCTCTCAAGTTCCCACCCCCACTCTCAGGCTAGAGGGCTAGGACTGCGGACGTATGCCCAATGCTGATGACCCGCCTGCTACACTTTCGGAAAACGACGAGCACGACAGATATGATTTCTACATTTCTGCCTTTCTGCCTTTCTGTCTCGGCATGTTTATTTACCAAGATCAGCTAGGAACTTGGCATTTAACTCCTGCCTGAAAGTCCCCCGAATCAATCCATGGACCCCCGCGTACCGCTGTGCTAGCCGCTCTAGCATGCGCCACATAGGAGCAGAAGGTCGCTTCATCCATAGCCGCCCAAGTTCGCTGACAGCCTGATCCCGTTGCTTCCCTCTTGCAACCTCTCCCATCACGGCTCTCCGTAGCACCATGCCCGACAATGACATTCGCCTACTTGCCCTTGACGGCGGCGGAGTTCGCGGCCTGTCCTCGCTGATGATTCTACAAAATCTCATGTCTACCATCGACCCCGACTCCCCGCCCAAGCCATGCGACTACTTCGATATGATCGGCGGCACCAGCACCGGCGGCCTGATCGCTATCATGCTGGGGCGCCTGAGAATGACGATTGACGAATGCATCACTGCCTACACGTCCTTGCCCGACAAGGTGTTCGAAAAGAAGAGCCACAGGGTCAAGATTAACGGCCAGTTCCAGGGCAGATTCGATACTGCGGCGCTGGAGCAGGCAGTCAAACAAATCCTGGTGGACAACGGCCACAGCGAAGACGCGCTTCTTCAAGATCCCTCCAAAACAGCTTGCAAAGTGTGAGCTTCCAACTCCCTCATTTCCTTGCGGCATGGCTACCCGACAAGCCTCGTGTGCGCGACGAGCAAAGAAACTGGCGACACAGTGTGCCTAACGAGCTACCGTCCCCGCGGATTGGCTCACCTATATGACTCCACCAAGATATGGCAAGCCTGTCGCGCTACGTCTGCCGCGACTACCTTCTTCGATCCAATCGCTATCGGGCCCTTTCAAGAGCAGTTCGTCGACGGTGCCCTAGGAGCGAACAATCCCGTATACGCGCTTTGGAACCAGGCTCAAGATGTCTGGGGCGACCAGCTGCAGGGCAGTCTTCGGTGCCTGGTGTCGATCGGGACGGGCGTACCCGCCTTAAGGCCCGTGCGTGATGATGTCCTGGGCATCGGGGCTACCCTAAAGAAGCTCGCGACAGAAACAGAGACAACGGCGGAGCAGTTTCGTCGCGACAAATCCAGCCTCGACGATGAAGGCCGCTATTACCGCTTCAACGTTGTCCGTGGTCTCGAGCATGTTGGTCTGGAAGAGTCGAGGAAGCAGCGCGAGATTGCGGCGGCAACCGGCCGGTATGTCGCGTCGCAGGACGTATTTAAACAGATGAAGGCATGCGCAAACGGCCTTGCGAGAAAGCAATGTTAGTTAATCCTAGTCTCTGCACGTTCCTATATGATGTTCCCACCTCCCATCGTGGCGTCGCTAATCCATCGTCGCAAGACTTCGGCTCCTACAAGACACCCTTTAGCCTGGACGGTGTCCCCGCGTCGAGCAACTTCGTCGACAGGCCGTCCGACACCGCCGATCTAGAGAAATACCTCCTCCCGAGCCGATCGCACTCCCGACAGACGAGGAAGGTCTTCGTGCTACACGGACTCGGCGGCGTTGGAAAGACACAGTTAGCTATCGATTTCGCCCGGCGCCACCAAGCTGTGTTCAGCTCGGTCTTCTGGCTCGACGGCAGGTCGGAGGACCGTCTCAGAGGGAGTATTGCCGGCTGCATCAACCGGATTCCAAAAGGGCAAATTCCCAGCACAAGCCGGAACCAGTCCGAGGCGCACGGCAAGGACGATCTCGATGCTGCCGTCGCGAGAGTGATGGAATGGCTTGCGCGGCCTGACAACGGCGACTGGCTCTTGATCTTTGACAATGTCGACCAAGACCACGAGCAAGGCGGGGAGACAGGCGCATACGATTTGAGACGCTACCTACCCGGCGATCATGGGGCAATACTGGTCACAACGCGGCTTTCGCGCCTTGCGCAGCTAGGCGAGTCCAGGCGGTTGGCCAAGGTTGATCTAAGTCTCAGCAGGATTATTTTTGGGAAATGGTATGGCGGCGAACTCGGTGAGTCTTACTGGCCTTGCTGGCCTTGCACATCAACTGAAGCGTGATGGGAATCTTACTTTATGCTAGGCTCGGACTGTGATCAGCTCCTCGAGTTGTTAGACGGCCTGCCGCTAGCGCTGGCGCAAGCCGCCTCGTACCTCCGGGAAAAGGGCATCGACGCAACGACGTACGTGCAGATATACAAACACCAGTGGGACGAGCTGATGGGATCCCGCGATGCATCGAGCCGCCCACTTCTGGATTACGAGCAGGGAAGCATTGCAACAACGTGGATGGTTTCGTTCAAGGATATTGAGAGCAAGAGCACCGACGCTGCCAGTCTGTTGCGACTCTGGGCCTTTCTCGACAACAAGCAGCTGTGGCACGGTCTACTTGGAGCGGCGGCAGTGGCGGAAGTGACAGACCGGTGGCCCGATTGGCTCAGGGAGATGGCTCGCAACAAAGTGCGCTTCCTGGACTCTATCGGCCTGCTACTCCGGTACTCGATGGTCGAAACCCAGGAAGGATCAACAGCCAGCTACTCCATGCACCCGGTGGTGCACAGGTGGGCGTCGTTCTTGGATGGCGAGCAGCAGAAACACGAGTCGGCAAGGCTGGCGCTCGTGGTGGTCGGTTCCTTGGTGCCGACGCGTGAATCGAGGGAGTATTGGGTCTTCCAGCAGAAGCTTCTCCCGCACGCGGAGAGGTGCGCAGAGTGGATGCGAGAGGCACTCTCGGACGCGGGTGTTTGGTATATTGGCGATGAACTGGTGATGGTCGCGTTACATAGGCTAGGGAACCTCTACTCGGACCAAGGCAAGTTCAAGGAGGCAGAGGAGATGTATGAGCGGGCGCTACAAGGCAAGGAGAAGGCGCTTGGACCTCATCACACATCGACTCTCAGGACAGTCAACAACTTGGGGAACCTCTACTTAGGCCAAGGCAGGTTCAAGGAGGCAGAGGAGATGTATAAGCGGGCGCTGGACGGCAAAGAGAAGGCGCTTGGGCCTTATCACACATTGACTCTTGACACAGTCAATAACTTAGGGATCCTCTACTTAGGCCAAGGCAGGTTCAAGGAGGCAGAGGAGATGTATAAGCGGGCGCTAGAAGGCAACGAGAAGGCGCTTGGACCTCATCACACATCGACTCTCAGGACAGTCAACAACTTGGGTCTCCTCTACTCGGGCCAAGGCAAGTTTAAGGGGGCAGAGGAGATGTATAAGCGGGCGCTAGAAGGCAGAGAGAAGGCGCTTGGACCTCATCACATATCGACTCTCAGGACGGTCAACAACTTGGGGAACCTCTATAGGGACCAAGGCAGGTTTAAGAAGGCAGAGGAGATGTATGAGCGGGCGCTAGAAGGCTATGAGAAGGCACTTAGACCTCATCACACATCGACTTTCAACACAGTCAACAACTTGGGGATCCTCTACTCAGGCCAATGCAAGTTCAAGGAGGCAGAGGAGATGTATAAGCGGGCGCTAGAAGGCAGAGAGAAGGCGCTTGGACCTGGTCATACATCGACTCTCGACACAGTCTACAACTTGGGGATCCTCTACTCAGGCCAAGGCAAGTTCAAGGAAGCAGAGGAGATGTATAAGCGGGCGCTAGAAGGCAGAGAGAAGGCGCTTGGACCTGGTCATACATCGACTCTCGACACAGTCAACAACTTAGGGGTCCTCTACTCAGGCCATAGCAAGTTCAAGGAGGCAGAGGAGTTGTATGGGCGGGCCCTATATGGTTTCCAAACCGCTCTGGGACCCAACCATCCTAAATCATCTCTGGTCATGCGCAACATGGAATCCTTGCAACGCATCGAAGGTAACACAAGTTACTACTTTCCATTAATTGCTAAAGGCGGCCTAACCGGATTAGCAGAGATAAGCACGAACAAAGAGAGCAAAGAAGCTAAGTCAACGGGCGGACCGAAAGCGCCAGGACGATTAGCAGCTAAGTTCCGCGGAATCTTCAAATCTCATCGTGTAAAGAGACCGAACGAGTCGCCTGAATAGGGATGCCGAAGTATCTGCTCTCTTTAAGATAGAGCTGCACATCCTACATCAATCCATGCCTTCAAGGGTGGGAGGAGTTTAAACTCTTTTCCGACGATCAAGCCGTTTTGATGATCAAGCGGAGGACGAGTAGTAGCAAGGCCGGATGTGAGATGGCATCCGTAGTTAGTGACCTCTGCGCCTTTGCTCATCGAGGGGTTCCTGTGAGATCGTTTGCGGCCACCCGAAACGCGGTGCGGCCGCCTGGGTGAACCTGATCATGGACATAGTTTTGAATTCTTGATGAAAAGACAGCCAGAGAGCGTTCACGAGCTGGTTTTGCCATTGAATGAAGTTAGCAAGTGCAAGGTCTCACAGGAAGTGCGGTTGGGGAGAGTGGCGGTTAGGTAGGGCGGGCGTTAGCCAAGCGTTTATTGATGATCATTGCTCAACGGCACTCTTACCACTGTAGACCCTCTCGAATGCCCTTGAAGTCAGTGACCTTTTCGCGTGCCTTGTGGCAGTCTGAATATCCGTTCGATGTCGGCAGGCTCTACCCCTTTCCCCTCAGGTTGGCTGCACTTGCATGCTGCGGGCGACAAGCTGCGCATGATGTGGGCTGCCGTATGTGGCTGTGCAAAGAAATCTGGCTGCCTCACCAGGTCGCCGATAACAAGAGGCACCCCGCCTCGGATTCATTCACGGCAACCAAAGCACGTAGCCATGGCGCTTGTTGGACTGGACTTTGGGATCGCTGGACTTGCCAGCCTCTTCAGCTCCTGCTTAGAAGCCGTCGAGAAGGTGCAGTCTTACAGGTCTTTCGGGGCTGATTCTCAGGTGCTAGACACCCAGTTCAAGGCTGAAAAGCTCCGCTTCGAGCAATGGGGCCGGCATGTCGGGTTCGACCGAGGGACGCCGTCGGCCGACCACCACAAGGCTCTCGATGACCCGGACATATCTTCGGCAGTACAGGACCTTTTGCTAATCATCGACAATATTTGCAAGGCAAACGGCGCTTCTCGGCGCCCGCTCCTGGCCGGCACCGGGCTTGCTCAAGATGAGTTGTTTCGCGCCAGCCAGGCCCAACCTTCCCGCACCGCACCATCCGAATCCAAGAGGCGAAAGCTTGCTTGGGCGTTAGGCGGTAGGGGAGAACGCAGAGAGCAGGTCAACCTGCTCGGGAGGGTCGTGCAGCAATTACACAACTTGGTTCCTCCTGACGGCGCGAAGGCTACACGGCCGGTACATGGACCAAACTCCGGGGGTACTGATGCCCTTGTGCCCCTACAAGGTACGGACGCGAATCTTGAGTTGTTGCCGTTCGTGGTGCTGTTCTAACCGAGATTTGCAGGGTCATTCTCACATCACGCTTGGTCTACCGAGCTTCGGCAGATTCTAGCTCGGATAGACGGCGAGATCAAAGGTAAGATGACGGACCCCACCATATTCCCGTCCCGAAGCTAACCGGCGAAGCCGAGACTCGACGTGAAGTCCACACCTGGCTGCTTGGTCGCCACTCTGCCAACGAACTCTACGACGACTCCATCCAGAAGAGGCTGGACGGCACCTGCGACTGGATTCTGAACCAGCCCGCATTTCTCCGCTGGCTCTCACCCGATTTTCCGGCGGGGACCGCCAAGCTGCTTTGGATTAATGGACCTGCTGGGTTTGGAAAGACGATCCTATGTGCCAGAGTGGTCGAACACCTCTCCACGCTGGAGACGCCCGTCGCACACTTCTTCTTCTCATCCGACTTTGAGAGCCGCAAGGACCCCTTTGTGGCCATAAGATCATGGATCTCTCAGATGGCGTCGCGTCACGCGGACGCGTTCGGCTTGGTCCGCCAGAGATGGGAGGCCGAACAGGACCGGGTGGCAACGCGAGCAACCGTCGTCAAGCTAATCCGAGAGCTCCTCCAGGCCGTACCCGGCTGTACACTGGTTGCCGATGGTCTGGATGAATGCACCGAGCTTGAAAACAGCAGCGTCTCCGTCGCAACCTTTCTCGAGACTGTCAAGAAAGCGGTCGTAGATACGACTACCCGGATCTTGATCGTCAGTCGCGACATGCCTGAGATCCGACATGTTCTGAAGGATAATACGAGGGCGGGATTTATCGAGTACAAGATATCGCCCGAAGACGTTCGAGCCGACACGGCGTTGTATTCCAAAAGCATCGTCGACAGGAAGCTATCCAACAAGAGCGAAGCAATTAAAAGCGAAATTTCCGGGAGAATGGCCGACCGTTGCGAGGGCCAGTTTCTGTGGTTGAAGATGCAGGAGAACCATCTGCGTAGAGGCAAAACCAAGAAGCAGCTCGAGGACGTTATCGCTAAAACCCCCGTCGGGCTCGAACGCCTCTACGATCGGAATTGGGAGAAAATAGCAGGTCTTGAGGAAGAGGATAAATCTCGGGCGATTTCCCTGTTACGCTGGGCTGCGTTTGCTCTGCGACCCCTGACGGTTTGTGAGATCACCGAGGCTGTACTTATTCACGAGGACTGCGACGACTTCCCGCTCGATGAACTCCCTGACTCGGTTGATGATGACTACATCGAGAGCGAAATACTGGATCTTTGCGGTCCGCTCTTAGAAGTCCGGAGCCAACCCTCGGAACCTTCCCCAGCATTTAGGACTGTGCACTTGACACATTTCTCGGTCAAGCAGTATCTCCTCTACAACATTCTAGCTCAAGAAAAGCTCCTACTGGCTAACGAGAGATTGCGGGCTTCCAACGAAGCGATTGAAAGCACTCTACTCGCCAAGTTGTGCCTCCACTACGTCAATTTTCCGCAAGTCTGGCAAGGCACGCTTCGGGAACCTATGGGCCTTCTTGGGAAGTCGTTCCGAGACTACGCAGCAGGTTCATGGTATCGCCATGCTAACTTGGGTGTGTCAAATGATGCGGATATGATCAGGCTTGCAAGTGTGCTGCTTGATCGAACCAATCCCACCTGGAATCCGTGGAGGGAGTGGTTCGATTCAAATGACGAAGAGTTCATGAAAGCAAAGCCAGCCCAGGAGACTCGGCCGCCCAGCCCTCTATACTACGCATCGAAACTCGGGTTGACGGGCGCAGCAATCTATCTTATCAAGGAACGCAGGTACGACGTAAACGAGAAGAGCAGTTTAGGAAGAACAGCTCTTGGAGCTAGCTGTGCGAAAGGGAATGTGACTATCGTGAAGGCACTGCTTGACGCGAAGGCCAACGTCACGGTTGCCAACCACAACAGTTGGATGCCAGTACATACAGCATCATCGAATGGACACGTCGAGGTGGTCAAGCTGCTTCTCGAGAAGGGGGCCGATATCACTGTTGTGACTAAGGACGGAGTGGCACCGCTCCATGGAGCATCATTGAATGGGCACGTCGAAGTGGTCAAGCTGCTTCTCGAGAAGGGGGCTGATATCACGGTTGCGACTAAGGACGGATGGACGCCTCTCTATGTAGCATCATTGAATGGGCACGTCGAAGTGGTCAAGCTGCTTCTCGAGAAGGGAGCTGACATCACTGTTGCAAGTAAGGACGGATGGACGCCGCTCTTTACAGCAGTATCGAATGGACATGTAGAAGTGGTCGAGTTGCTCCTCGAGAAGGGAGCTGACATCACTGTTGCAACTAAGGACGGATGGACGCCGCTCTTTACAGCAACATCGAATGGACATGTGAAAGTGGTCGAGCTGCTCCTCGAGAAGGGGGCTGACATCACTGTTGCAACTAAGGACGGAGTGGCACCGCTCCATGGAGCATCATTGAATGGGCACGTCGAAGTGGTCAAGCTGCTTCTTAAGCAGGGAGCCGATATCACGGTTGCAACCAAGGACGGATGGACGCTGCTGAACTTAGCCTCTGATGGAGGTCATGTCGAAGTGGTCAAGCTACTTCTCGAAATTGGGGCCAGTATCGCGGTTGCGACTAGGGACGGCGTGGCACCGCTCTATGCAGCATCATTGAATAGGCACGTGGAAGTGGTCGAGCTGCTCCTCGAGAAGGGGGCCAACACTACTGTTGCGACCAAGGACGGATGGACGCCACTCTATGCAGCATCATTGAATGGATACGTGGAAGTGGCCAAGCTGCTCCTCGAGAAGGGGGCTGACATCACTGTTACAACTAAGGACGGATGGACGCCTCTCTATGTAGCATCATTGAATGGAGACGTCGAAGTGGTTAGGCTGCTTCTTGAGAAGGGAGCTGACATCACTGTTGCGACCAAGGACGGATGGACGCCGCTCTTTACAGCAACATCGAATGGACATGTGAAAGTGGTCGAGTTGCTCCTCGAGAAGGGGGCTGACATCACTGTTGCAACTACGGACGGATGGACGCCTCTCTATGTAGCATCATTGAATGGGCACATCGAAGTGGTCAAGCTGCTTCTCGAGCAGGGGGCCGATATCACCGTTGCGACTAAGGACGGAGAGGCACCGCTCCATGGAGCGTCATTGAATGGACACGCGGAAGTGGTCGAGCTGCTCCTTGATAAGGGAGCCGACATTACGGTCACAGCCGAGGACGGATGGACGCCATTGAATGCAGCCTCTGGCAATGGACACGTCGAAGTAGTCAAGCTGCTTCTCGATAGGGGAGCCAACGTCACGGTTGAGACCGTCGAGGAATGGACACCACTCTTTGCAGCAGCATCGAATGGACGCATCGAGGTGGTCGAGCTGCTTCTCGAGAAGGGGGCCGACGTCACTGTTGCGACTAAGGACGGAAGGGTACCGCTCTATGGAGCGTCATTGAATGGACACATCGAAGTGGTCGAGCTGCTCCTTGACAAGGGAGCTGACATCACTGTTGCGACCAACGACGGATGGACGCCATTAAATGCAGCCTCTGACAGTGGGCACGTCGAAGTAGTCAAGCAGCTTCTCGAGAGGGGAGCCAACGTCATGGTTGAGACCGTCGAGGAATGGATATCACTCTTTGCAGCAGCATCGAATGGACATATCGAAGTGGTTAAACTGCTTCTTGAGAAGGGGGCCGACGTCACTGTTACGACTAAGGACGGATGGACGCCGCTCTATGTAGCATCATCGAATGGACACATCGAACTGGTTGAACTGCTTCTCGAGAAGGGGGCTGATATTACTGTTGCAACTAAGGACGGATGGACGCCTCTCTATGTAGTATCATTGAATGGAGACGTCGAAATGGTTAAGCTGCTTCTCGAGAAGGGAGCAGACATCATGGTTGCAACTAAGGACAGATGGACGCCAGTACATACAGCATCATCGAATGGACACATTGAGGTGGTCAAGCTGCTTCTCGAGAAGGGGGCCGATATCACTGTTACGACTAAGGACGGAGTGGCACCGCTCCATGGAGCATCATTGAATGGGCACGTCGAAGTGGTCAAGCTGCTTCTTAAGCAGGGGGCTGATATCACCGTTGCAACCAAGGACGGATGGACGCCTCTCCATGTAGCATCATCGAATGGACACGTCGAAGTGGTTAGGCTGCTTCTTGAGAAGGGAGCTGACATCACTGTTGCGACCAAGGACGGATGGACGCCGCTCTTTACAGCAACATCGAATGGACATATGGAAGTGGTCGAGCTGCTCCTCGAGAAGGGGGCCGATATCACTGTTGCAACTAAGGACGGAGAGGCACCGCTCCATGGAGCGTTATTGAATGGACACGTCGAAGTGGTTCAGCTGCTTCTTGAGAAGGGGGCTGACATCACGGTTGAGACCGTCGAGGGATGGATGCCACTCTATGCGGCATCATGGAATGGACACGTCGAAGTGGTCAAGCTGCTTCTTAAGCAGGGGGCTGACATCACCGTTGCAACCAAGGACGGATGGACGCCTCTCCATGTAGCATCATCGAATGGACACGTCGAAGTGGTTAGGCTGCTTCTTGAGAAGGGAGCTGACATCACTGTTGCGACTAAGGACGGATGGATGCCGCTCTTTACAGCAACATCAAATGGACATGTGGAAGTGGTCGAGCTGCTCCTTGACAAGGGAGCTGACATCACTGTTGCGACCAACAACGGATGGACGCCATTAAATGCAGCCTCTGACAGTGGGCACGTCGAAGTAGTCAAGCTGCTTCTCGATAGGGGAGCCAACGTCACGGTTGAGACCGTCGAGGAATGGACACCACTCTTTGCAGCAGCATCGAATGGACACATCGAACTGGTCGAGCTGCTTCTCGAGAAGGGGGCCGATGTCACTGTTACGACTAAGGACGGATGGACGCCGCTCTATGGAGCATCATTCAATAGACATGGGGAAGTGGTCAAGCTGCTCCTCGAGAAGGGGGCTGACATCACTGTTGCAACTAAGGACGGATGGACGCCTCTCCATGTAGTATCATCGAATGGACACGTCGAAGTGGTTCAGCTGCTCCTCGAGAAGGGGGCCAACACCACTGTTGCGACCAAGGACGGATGGACGCCACTCTATGCGGCATCATGGAATGGACACGTGGAAGTGGTCAAGCTACTTCTCGAACACCCCGATACTGAAGCCACTAGCAAAGACGGCCATGGCCGCACAGCATTGTTTTTCGCCGCCAGGCAGGGACATCATGAAGTGGTGCAAGTACTACTTGCCAACGGTCCTTCCGCGTCAAATATCAAGGACTGGTATGGTACAACACCTTTATTCGCCGCATCGAGAAACGGCCATACCAAGACGGTAGAGTTTTTGCTCGCCGCCGGCGATGCGTGTGTTGATTCTCAAGATGGGTTTGGCCGAACTTTAATCTGGTGGGCCAGTCGGAGCGGAAACCCTGAACTCCACCAACTTCTCCTCCATCATGCCGAAATGGCAGGCACCCAAATCAGCGCCGACGACACTGTCATAAAGATCAGTCCGGTAACGCTCGATCAGAACTCACGTTGGTGTGATGCCTGTACATTATGCATCCCGGTTGGTTGTATATACTACTCTTGCGAAATTTGTGCTGGCGGCAACTTCGATATCTGCCTGGAGTGCTCTGAGATTGGCGTAAGGTGCCGCGCTGGTTCTCACGCGTTGGTGCGACACGAGCCAGACGATACTGTCGATGGTGGCTAGCACAGGGCCCTGCGACTAAGCAGACTGGGTTGTCCCTCGCTGCAGACCTAGACAAGGTCCCGTTGGTTTTCTACCATAACTCTCGACATTTTACTCCCCGTATGTGCCCCATTATAACGCGGTATGCATCAAGTTAACGACGTGACCTTTCAAGGTTCAGTACCATACCCGCGAATTATTATCGGACACGACCTCCCACATCAGAACACAAGCTACACAGTCCATCGCCCTGGATGGAGCGCCTGACCGTGAGTTCTGCTGATGTTGAAGAAGAAGCTATGCTCATTCCGGTTAATAGATAGTTTGAGGAGTCATGCGAGAGTCATTGACGATTGAAGGGAGCAGCCGAAATCTTGAAGGACAAATGACCCGGAGGCTGAATAGGGCCGATAGAATAACGCACATGTTAGTATTATTGCTGTACTGCGATGCAAGCTACGATAATGTTGTAAGATTTATAATGTGGAATTTCGACCTGATGTGATAATGATGATGTGATATATCTTGCGGCTTGTATCCCAGTTGCAGGACGAGAAGTGTGATGAAGAACTTTGTCAGGAGATGTAAATGATGAATTAAGTGATTACAAAGTTAAGGAAGACGATACAGCGGCAACCTAGATGATGATACTCCCCTCTGGTACTTGGCTGGATCTCTCTGAGGCTTTATTTCAACTCTCGGTGATATTTTGGACACATCAAGACCAGGCCGGAAACATGGACTCATCATTTTACAGCAGTCATGGGGATTCAGCGACGTTCTCTTGCCTATCTCACAGCCTGCCAGTCAACGCCCAAGTTCTCTGGACTGATATGATCAAACTACCGCGAAATCTGCTCGTTAGTCAATTGACGGAATGCGTTGTGACATGGCAAATGTGGAAAGAACAAGTGGAATGTGATGAATTCGGCGTCTTCGACCTTCGCGAAGATGAAATGTGGCACGTCTTTCAGTCGTGACGGAATCAGTCGGGGACGCTCCGGATCTGGATCCGCGCGATCCACGGCCAGGTGAACGTCTGTGTGAGTATTTTGAGAATACTGAGGAGCAGAATAAAACCGGATCCCGTGAACCGCTGCTGCTGGAGAATCACGAAGCCCAAGATGCTGTCGATGTCAAATAAAGTGACCGGATGAGTCTGTTGGGTCCGTTCAGCGTAGAGGCAAGCGTGCTTGGGCTTGCCATCGAAATGCCGGGTTGTATACCCGGAGAACAACTCTTGCCATTGACTAGGGCTCAGACGCGCTGTCTTACTATAAACTTGGGGTGACAAAATGCCGGTTATCAAGTGTATGAGGCATGTGACGAGGGAATAGTCGATCAAGTTCGTGGTACTTATATGATCCCTCGGCTGCTATGTGTGCTGCTAGAGATTTTTGATACTTCTGACCACCACAACCATGGATTCCCACCAGAAACTGCTGAGTAAACTTCTCCGTGGCATATTCTACGTCAGACCAGGTGTTGTCATTAGGAAGATTTGCTTGCTCTTCAGCATAGAACTCTGGACTTTGAGATTCTGTCCGAGCTGCGTGCCCTTCGGCGTAGTGGTCCCACCCTATTTGACAAGTAGGTCAGCCCCATTTGAAGTCCTGTTAGTGGAATCCAGGAGGCAATTGCGATATAGGTCTTCAGCGCCGCAATGTGAAAGGCTGGCCCTGGGTTTGTTCAACGAAAGGGTGCGGTGGATTGGTCTATCTAAGACTAAGGAGTAGCAAAGGAGAAGGAGCTAAGCTGAGGGTAGCTTACAGTTATAAAGCAGAGCTCTCGCTTGCAGGGCAGTAGTAGCTAGCAGAAGGGAAGGTCAATCTCTCCTAGCTAGGTCGGGACCGAAACGGCATAGGTCGTGCCCCTATACCAGGCCTCAGCCAATGACAATGTGTCGTTCATAGAACTGAAGCATCTGTTTCGTGTCAACAAGGAAACCGACAAGCTGATGAGGTGAGGGAGGGATGAACTACCTTCTGCGGACACTTCTTATAGATAGTTTGCGTGTCATGCTTAGTCTTCTCGCCGTTCTGCCATATAAGAAAAACGACCAGCTTCCCATTGCCGCCGTCCTCACACGCGTCAATTGTCTCAATCTCATCCTCCCATGACCCTGAAGGAGGGCTCCAATTCTTGACAGTTGCGGGTGAAGTCTTATCAGCCAAACGCGTCTCGTTTCCTTGCAATCGCTTAGCAGTCGTGTCAGTGGTGCTCTTTGTCCCCCGTCTTCGCTTTCTGGTCTGAGCCGCTTTGTCTGATTCCTTGAAGATCTTATGTCTTCCACCAATCTTATTAAAATACTCGTTGAGAATCTCTTCGCCTGACACCCTAAAGAAAATACGCTAATTAGAAAACTGCAGGATAAAGTAGAGGTGCCTAATACATACTTGAGATTGTCCTCTGGTTCCCACGTCCAGTCTTTCTTGCTCTCATAGCCCTCCCACTGAACCAGAAATTTGAGAGCTCCCTAGAAAGACGTCAGTTACAGACATGGCCCAGCTGGATGCAACATGCTAACATCTCTGTCGATGTAGTGGTTTTTGATCGTCTTTACAATGAAACTAAGATTCGTTAGTATTGTATTAAGCTCGTAGCAGCCAAGAACCTCACAGCTCATCTTCAAGTTCGTCGTCAACCTCATCTTCATCTTCATCGCTCCCGTCCATTGTGTCGCCCTTGGGAGCTTCGACTCTGTCCCGGTTCGCGACCAACATTGGGCTCCCCTGAGTGCAGGTCTTAAACTTGCCCCGATTCGAAGATTCGTTGTCACACAGTGCTCCAGGAAACTTAGCTCTCATCTCGTCCTGCCTACCACAGGGAGCTTGCATTAATGGGCTGGCGTTTGTAGCGCGAAACCAAAGCGCCCATCGACTTGCCGTGTGGCGAAACTTTTGGGGAGGTTGATAAGGTGCAGGCCATCGCGTCGGGAACGGGCGCGTTTCGCGCTCTGTAAAAATTGAAGACCCCCAGGAACGGGGTCGTTACAAGTCCCCCAAAGGCTACTCCACAGAACAACCAGCGCCCAACTCAGCCAGGGTCGGGAAAACATCGGCGAAACGGCTACCCCACCAATGCTCCTTGGCCTTGCGGGCTCTCCAAGCCACGGTCCCTTCGTCTCTTCAATGAATTGTGCCAAGGTCACTACTTAGATCCTTCAGCTGTACACCCACCCCAGACGTAGCTCCCTGCCTATCGCTTCTCGCCATATGCAGTACACCAGGGCGGATAGGAAATCCGTCTACTGCTCTCCGTCTTGCAGGCGGGTTTTGAGTATACATTAGAACGCCGCCCTGCGCAAGCAGAAAGCCGTCCAAGACGTTGTTAAGCGCCACAATCTAACAGTCTCCAACTTCCCTGACCAGAAACTCGTCCAAATCCTACAATATTTGCTGAAAGGAGGCGTATTCCGCTCGAGTAAAGTAGCCCAGTCCGACTTCCCGGAGCTCTTTCCACTACCTGATACACCGCAGGAACGGGAGGTTTCTACATCATCGGGGGAGCAAGGACTGGTCCCCGGCCGGTATTTATGGGGCAGACATTCAAGGGGGCGCCTCCATTGTAACCTTGGACTTGCAGGCGCTTTCAAACACTGTATTTCGGCTCCGAGACCTGTACAGTACCTGTCGCAATAGTGACGGCATCGTGAAGCCGACTAAGGCCAAAGCGCTTGAGGGATGAGACGGCGGCACTGAAAGATTGGGGAACCTGCTGTGACTACAACTGACATCTCGTCCGAGCGAGCCTAGCCGGTCGATGTAAGATGCGCAGTAGCAAACACAAAGCACACGCTCACAGGGCGGGTCGGCCCAACTGAGCAATACGCTGCAGTGATCGTCGTCGCGACAAGCCAGTTGGGTTGAGGTGGGGGAAATCGGACGATGCCATCTACAGCACCGGCAGCACAGTGCGAGTCCCCGTCCTCCTTTGAGGTGGCATTTTGTCAGCGACGGCACCCCGGTCTTTTGTCTCTTTTTTTGCGCCTTCTTTTTCGCTGCCTCACGTCATCTCTGACGCCTTTTCCAACCTCCGACGTCTCAGCCAGAGGTGAGTCGAAGTCCCCAAATCAGTCAAAGAAATCCACCCCTGAACCACCAACCCCTCCACCCCATCCTCCCATCTTGTTTCTCCACCATGACGTCATCGCTTCCCGTCATCCCCATCCACCTACCGTTGTCGTCTTCGTCCCCGCCTTGTGCCTCCGTCCTCATCGCCCATCTCCGTCAATATCGTCGTCACCGTCCGTCCTACTTACGTCTAGCTTATCGTTACGTCTAGCTTCTCGCAGATGCCCCGACCGACGCAAAAGCCGAGCCGCTCGTGAAATCAGAGGTCGCGTCCAATGCCGAAGCCGCCAAACCCCTTGCACCGCTTCCCTACACCTAACGAATCTTCCTTGAGGACGGGTTTGACTCCCGGCGGCAGCGGGTTTATGTTCCTTGCGCCCAGTCCCAACTCCCAAGCCCTCTTTGCCCAGCTTGCCAGTGGAGGGGCGACGCCTAGCACCATAGATTTCCATCGCACTGTTATGAGCGCGGCTACCAAGAGAGCAAACAAACGGTGTTCAGCGACCGTCCGGACAATCCCAACAGGCTCCGCGTAACGTCTTAACCTCAAGAGATCCCCAAGGGTGCTGTGGTTGTCAAGTTTGAGACGAAGCCCGCATCCCGTCCCTTTGACCCTCACGACAACGACGCCGCTAACGGCCTTTTCATGCTTACCCAGGGCAGGAACGGGGCCCAATCGACGAACCAGTTTGCTGTCACTTGGGGCGCAACGAGTCACGCACACACAGCCCCTGTTGTGCCCCAGAATATGAACACCTCGCCGCAGATGTCAATCGCCAGTGGTGGCTCGATCAGTTCCGCTCGCGGTGTGAGCGAAGGTAGCGTCGCCTCGGACGATAGCGACCAGACCCGACCCAATATACGAGGCAAGGGTAAGAAGAGCCCGCCCGCCACAAATGGTCGAAGAAAGGCCGATGAGGCTCCCGCAAAGGCACCCTGGAACAAGAAGTCCAAGGCCAATAGCGGGGCTGTTACTATGCCTGAAGAAATGGATATGTCCGACGAGTCTAACATGAAGTATGATGAAAACGGAACCAAAACCAACACGACGGATGAGGAGAAACGCAAGAACTTCCTTGAGCGAAACCGGTATGTCTTACTCGAAATTTTAATACATGTATTGAACTATGGTTACTGACATGTCATAGTGCTTCTGCAATGAAGTGCCGTCAAAGAAAAAAGCAGTGGCTTGCCAACCTGCGGACCAAGGTGGAGATGTTAAGCACCGAGAACGATGCTCTGACTTCGCAGATCACCCGGCTGAGAGAAGGAGTGGTCAACCTGAAGACACTCCTTCTCGCACACAAGGACTGCCCAGTTACGCAACAGCAAGGTCTCCACAATGCCTTCATGTCTCAGGTTGTCGAACCCTTCAACCCCCAGATGAACCCCTATGGCATGGATGCCCCCATGCCCAATCAACCGGTCATGGCTGGCCAGGGTGTCCAACGGCGTTTCTCATAGAACGAGTTGCAATCCGCCGATATCCAAGGTGAATTGGTTTCCTTGGACGGCAAAATGACTTCCATGGATGACCCTTTCTTTCCGCAATGAGGGGGTGGTGGCGTCTCCCTGATAAAGGCGACATCTGAGGGCTCAAACCGCCAATACATAGGGGGCCACGGGATTTCGAACTTTTGGCGGCTTGCCAAACTGTGAGGGAACGATCACGTGACTTTCATACTTTATGAATAGTCTCATTTAACTTATTGTGTAAATAGCTTAAGTCAGAGTTTTCCTTAGGAATCTCTTTCTCTCCTCGTAAACAATCATTTTGCCCAAGTCGCACTCGACCTCGTTCGTGCTCTTGTCCCGTCACACAAACCTTTTTTTCTTTCTAATCTTCACTTTTCGGCCCGTGCAACAATTCGCGACGAGTGTAACATCCGGACAGGAATCGGTGTCTGGGGTTCGCGGTTAGTGGGCGAGCCTTTCGGGACTTGCCTGCGGGACCCTTAGGGGGATGTGACTCTCGGAAGGTGAAGATTTGATGAGAGAAACGAACCCGAAATTTCACTTGTACGTAAGTTTTTGTCAAAGCACATGGGATGTACATCAAAGAGGTGTTCGGCCAGGCGCGATTTACCCTGCCTGGGGGCGTTTTAGGACTCGGAACCACGGTGATGAAGTCTTTGGTGGTGTTGGGAATTGGCTTTGCAGGTAGCTGTGGGTAACAAGAGCTATATGGTCGAAGGATAGTTGCGCAATCAATCATGATCAGAATAAATGCTTTGGTTGAAGTGAGAAATGCGCGATGCCAGAGTGACGGCGGTGAATAGAGATGGAGATGGAGAATGGAAGGAAGAGAGAGATGTAGTAGCTTAAAGGCTTAATGTCTGGAGTTTCCCCAGGTTCTTGAATAGAAAATAAAAAGGCGACATAGAATTCATTAAAGACTTGTTGTCTATAATTTTACTGAGTTCTTGATCAATTAGATATTTTCTCTGTGCTCTCTACGAACAGGATGACGACTTTCAGTTTGTGCGGAAGTCGAAGAGGGTTAAGACGGAGAAGGCAGATGAGCCAGAGCCCGTGAAGAAGTCGGGCCGGGGGCGAGGGCGACCAGCCGCAAAGGCACGCGTTACCAAGGATTCAGCACCAGCCAGTAGCGTGGTAGAGGAGGTGGTGGCGACAGCGACGGCGACGGAAACAGCGAAAACTAAGCCTACGAGGAAATCCACGAGGCGGAAAGCCAGCGTGGACGCGCCCAACGAGGAACCACCACTCAAGATCTCTAAGAGAGGAACCAGGAGAAGGGCACGAGTTTCAGGGGAAAAGCTGGACGAGGAGGTACCACAGACAAATGGCGCACCGAAGAAACGCGGCCACGATGCAGAACCACCGAAACGCGCGGTACCAAACTGGGACGAGTTACCGCAGCATGAGGCACCGATTGCAGCTGCCAAGATCGCGCTCCCGATGAGCGACACGCCAGTCATCAACCGGAACAAGGCGATGCGAAAGAAGGGCAACGGAAACCGGCGGAGCAGTTTGGGAATGCGTGGGCGACGAGCGAGCTCCCTCATCGACAGCGGCCAAACGGCAATTCCGCATCGGGAGGTCGACCCGGCTAGTTTCTACAAGCACATCGAGGCTGATGGCCTGACAGAGCCGCGAAGAATGAAGCAGCTTTTAACTTGGTGCGGCGAACGTGCTCTGACTAAGAAGCCGCCTCATGGGACGCCTAATGCCATTCTTGGTGGTGAGTAGCCCTCGAATACCTGAGTGACTAAATTACGAGAAGAGACACTGACTTTTTCAACAGCTCGCACGGTTTAGGACCAACTGCTCAAGGATTTCGTAGCCCGATCTGAGTTCTCGGATTAGTTCAGCAGAGACGATGATGTGCCCAAGGCGCCTGTGGTCCTAATGCCCAACCCCAGGAATATTGAGCTTGATGAGAAGATTGCACAACTGGAGATCAATGTTAAGAGGTCAGTGATTCACGGAGAATGTGTTGTATTACGGCTCCTAACTTTTATGCCCAGATTACAAGAGGAAAAGAAAGCTTGGCAAGCAATTCGGAAACCACACCGTGAGCAACCGCCTCTGTTCGCCGAGAACGAAACAGACCCCATTGTCTTGCCAGACTTTCATCTCCTGGATCCGGAAGAAGGCAAGATTAGGGGCTACTTGGCAGACGAGGCGGTCTCATTCGAGGCTATTCGATCGCAAACCGAATCGCGATTGCGTGCCATCCAGTCCTCTCTCGAATTCCACATTGACCAGCTCTCCGACAACGTCCACAAGTTCGAGCAACGGGTTCTGGTCGCCGGCAAAGAGGCAGAAAAGGTCCTCAGCTTCAGCGCCCTCCGCCTCCGCCAGCGGAAAGAGCGCGAGAAGACGAGGGCGGGCACCAAGGAAATGCCCGTCATGGAAGTGCTGAGGAGTCTGGGCAACATCCTCCCAGAAGGTCATCCAAGGGTAGCTACCGATGTCATGATGTCTGGTAACCCAAAGTTGCCGAAGCCGTCATGTCCGGTGAGCTAGGGATAGCCGCCGATGCCATGATGCCATGATGTCCGGTAAACTAGGAGGAGTTACTGATGCTATTATGCCCGGTAAGCTAGGGATAGCTGCCGATGCCATTCTGTGCGGTAGCCCAAAGTTGCCGATGCCTTCATGTCCGCTAAGCTAGAGTTGCCGTCGACTTTTGGTCTGATAGACTGGATGGTTCGCCGTCGACTTCATGTCCGGTAAACCAGAGTTGGAAATCGATCGTACAGATCGATTCCGAGCCCTGATCGATCGATTTATATCGATCATCGCCTTCAATCGATCGATCACTAATTGAAATCGATCGATCGATATCGATCGGCGATCAAATCGATCAATGCTGGTCTTCGTTGTTCCTATCTACGGTGATCCTGCCCACCAATTGAAGAACTTGCCTCCAATTATCCCCTTCAAGGAGACTAAAAGGAAGAGTCGGCTGATAAATACCGGCTTTGCTCCAGGAACGAAGGCACTGAGCCATGGCCACAATATGCCGCCGCAGGCGGGACCTAAGTGGTGTTACCATCCTCCCGCAACTGCTGAAGTCTCTCTCCGTTTCTGCAGAAGACGATGCGATAGTAAGAAAGTCAACAGCCATATAAGACAGCCGAGGAAAACGCACAACGCCGACGTCCCTCCACCAGCCAATTGGGTCAGCTTTGTATGCGATGTTGTCGGCCGGTGGCTCTGACAGATACTGATCAAGCTCGTCCTGTGGTGGCGTCACCGCTGACTGCTGTTGTCGTTGGCTTTGTCGCTCTTGAGAGTCAGGAGTAGTCAATGACCGACTAAAAGCCAGTCGACGTTCAATATAGTCCAAGGCACTAGTAGTCCCAGCTGCTGAAGCGTCATTAGAATCTGCATCGTGAGCCTTGTTCTTGTACTTCTCTTCCCAGATGGTCGTTAAGCTTCTCTCATACATCCTCTTCCATTCCGAGGTCTGACGAGATGGGAGTTGGTTCCAAAGCCGTTCTAGAGTTCGCCATTTCTTGCAGGGGTGGAATACAACTGACGCTACATAGGCAGTAGAGGTTAGCTTGCTATAGTAGTCGTTCAGTTTCTTCCATCCGAGCTTGATGTAAACCTTCAAAAGCCTCCGGGTCTTTGCATCCATATCATCGAACAGTTGAACCTCTTCCATGATCTGGTCGTCATTCTCTTCAATTATCACTCCTTGAACGGCCAGCTCGAGGTGGTCAAGGAGTATCTCCACCACTTGGAAGTACTCGTCGAACCCCCCTGATGTTGAGCGTTTGCCAGCAATACCCTCGCCCTGCAGTTGCCTTGAGGCGACCTTGAATGGTTGAAGGATCTTCTGAACTGCAGCAACAACCTTCCATTCCTCAAGGGAAAGTGTTTCTTTCAATATTGCGGGTTTGTCTTTTTCTTTGCCGCCTTGGCTAACCCATCGTTCCTCGATCACGGAAAGCATCCTGTTCAAGGCTGCGCGTTTCAGCAGAGCGCGCGACGCCATTGCCTCGTCGGATTGCCAGCGAGTACAGACGTTTTGAAACCACGTAAGAACAGGTTCAGTAGGGGCGATTTGCCGTTGAGCTTCATAAAAGTCCTCGAGAAGTTGACTGCTCGTTCGAAAAGCGACGCCAATATTGTGTAGCTTGCCAAACGGCCCAAACTTGCGGTACTTGTCCACTTCCTCGGCGTTAATAATCTCAGGGACTGGATACTGTTGCTGACTCTCCTCGGGGACTGTTTCGAGCTCGAAGGCTTCGTCCATGCTCGGCTCACTGAAGTCGTCGTCCATCGCCAGCTCATTGATGGCCTCGGACAACTGTCGCTGCTCGTCTTCTTCAGTCATAAAGTCCTTATCGCCCCAGTGAGCAAGCAGCTCGTTGAAATTATCCCTTTTGCTGCCGTACATCATGGCTCTGACTGTCAGATTCAGAAAATGAGGGGCGCAGCGAATGCGACGCTCAGCCCCGTCGAAATCGAACTCAGTGCCAAGTGCTTCCATAGCCGTATCATTATTCGCAGCGTTGTCAAGCGTGTAGTACCCAATCCTGAAGCCGAATAAGAGTTAACATAGTCAGTTTGGCAGGTGAGATTTTTGGCCATGGTTTTGTACCTGTCTTCAAGACCAAATGCGCATATTGTATCCGCAACTTCATCTGCAAGCGCTGCTCCGGTATGGCGCTTCCTGAGACCTGGCAAAGCCAAAAGTATTCTCCACTGTTTCCAATCTTGGTCGATAAAGTGGGCGTTGATACCAAGGAATGATGTGTTTTGTCGGGAAGTCCAGCCATCAAAGGTAAAGTGAATCATACTTCTCGCTCTTTGAAGCAGCTCGTGAAGCGGGCCAAGAGCACGATTGTACTCGTTTATTAGCAGATTCACGAGCGTCTTGCCGCTCGGTATCTGCCCTTCCTGAAGAGACGGGTTGTTGTAGAGAAGCAGTCGTCTGAAGCGCTCAGAGTTTACGAGCTTGAACGGGAGGTTATGGTATGTAAGCCAGTCGAGCAGGAGGAGTTAATTCATCTTCGGATCGAATAGCATATGCAGATTGCCGAGAAGGCTTTGATCCCGAGGGTTCGTTGGATCGGCGCGAAGCATATCAAGTAGATTCCGTTGTGTACCTCCACTTCCGGCAACGGGGCCTGCACATTGCGAAGGTGGCTGACAAGTTAGCGGGCATTATCGAATGACATGGACATGGGACACGGAGGGATGGCACAAACCATGACCTTGTGCTCCTTTCTCAGATGTCGGACAATGCCTCCACCAGTTGAAGCGATGTAGACATAATCTGTAGTCTTCGGCCTGTTCCGGAGGAAACATCGCTCGCAGATCCATACGATCTTGTGGGGCCGTGACCTGTTGTCCTTCATTCTGAATCCAAACTGCCACCACCATGTCCGCTCTCGAGAAGGGTCGTGACCTATCGTGAAACCGGGGAACCGCCTGAATTTATCAGTCGTCCAAGCCTCATAATCTGGAAATCTGATGGGTGCATATTTCGTTGAGGCTGAACTGGTTGACCGCTCGGAAGGCGGCGGCGTGGAGGAGGCAGCCTCTATGTCCTCATCAAACGAGTCCATAGTGATGGGAAGAGTCCACAAACAGTGTAGAGGAGGTCAAATCGAAGGCTGCGAGGCTGATAAGGTCGAACCTGCATATACTCTACTCGGACAAGCTAAGACCTGAGATAATTCCTGGTTGCGACGCGTACAGAGTCCATTGAACCAGGCATTGGCGGAGTTGCAAATGGCACGAGACAGAGAGGACAGCTCATATGCTGGGTCATTTCCTGCTGCCACGCGTCGCGTGTGGCTGCCTGGGGCCCCTGACGACTTGCCAGGGTAGACGCGTCCGGCGACAGATTCGTCGCGTATCATACTATGAGCTGCCATACGCAACCTACCCGGGAGGACACCTCCGATGTACGTGGCGATCGACGATCAAATCGATCGATTGGAGGTTTGATCGATACGATATCGATCGATTGACAGGTTGGATCGATCGATCGAAATCGAAATCGAATCGATTAATCGAATCGATCATATCGATCAGTCGATCGATTTCCAACCCTGAGATACACTGCTTTGAAAAAGCGTGCCGTTCAATTTTTCTAGCAGACTTGACGCCTTAAGTAGGGCCATAATGAAGCTACCTAATGGTTCCTACTGTATTAAAACTCCGGTAGACTGTTGGCTCCTGTTAGATTGGATCATGTACAGAGCATTTGATCAGGTGGTCATGTGGTGACAGCCAGGGGTCTTCGACCCTTTGCCGGGCACAGCCCGAATAGGAAGGCGGTCAAGGAAGCCTATAACCCCTGATCAACGCTGTGATAGCCTAGCTGAGCAATACACAATACACACAGATCTACGGCGAAGTCATCCGAGTGCCACGCTAGTCTTCTGACAGCTCCTGACACACTAACTTATTATTACAATACCTTAGAGGCTTAATTTTAAGTTATTTTTGTGAAGGGCTGGACAGGAGTTTGTTCAACAGGCTGTTGCTGTAGGATTGTCTATCTAAAGCTAAAGAGCAAGAAGGAAGAAGGGAAGTCCTTGGCCCCTAGCAGCTAAGAAAGGAGTATGCTCGCGAGAGCGCTAAGCTTGGCTAAATCCCGGTCCGAGGGAAATCGCCGGGGTCTCGGTGGAGCCCCGGCGTGGGCCAGGTTCCGGCACAGCCGGAACCCGTACTAAGGCTTCAGCCTGTGACACAATGCCGCGGAGGGTCGAGGCATGCTACAAGGCTAGGGGTTGGTATACAAAATATTAAAGCTACGCCTCTGAGGAATCCAAAAATGCAGTTACTTTTATCGTAGCTAGTCTGTAGCCTGTGGAATTGATGTTTTTATTACGTGTGTTCCGGTCAGGGTGGTGGTGTACGAGGGGCTGTTGCAAGACTTGTGGCACCCCACTTTTAACTAGCTCTCTCTAATCCCTACCCCGCACCAGTACGTCATGCCCAGCCCTCCCTTCCTGCTTATTGACATATAAAGTGCTGAAATTTGGCATTTACCTTGTTCGGTATTGTTTATAATTATACATTGAATAGTTTATGCCCATGTCACGTTCTCTGCGGATAATATTGTCATAATTCGGTCTGTGTGTATTGTGGTTGTGAGTCGTCTCCGAAGCTTGTCCATGCACATGTACCCTTGGCGCAGCGGGAAGAGAGCTGAAACGCCCTGCAGTGGTGGTGCAACTTGGACAGACACACTTGGGTACCAGCTTACTCGCAGCTGACTCCGAGTCCGTGTGTCCAACAAACTTATGGTACCTGCCCATGAATGTGCGATTGCAACCCTATCACGAATCGCGCGCATCAACGAATCGCGCGCATCAATTGCTGGGCGACCAGGTACGAGAGCGACGCAGGGCGACGCCCTATTGCGAGGCTGTAAAGAGGTGGTTGTATTGCATTCTATCTATGTATATCGTACGCATCATGATGGCAGGTGCAACTAGCCTTGGGCCTTTCCCGCGGTTTGCTGAAGCCGTTTCTCAACCCACGCGCGCGCTCTGAGTTCGTCTTGGTTGGCTCTGAGATTCCTACTAGCAAGGAAGGCGGGGCCCACCCTTCCTTCCAATGTTGCTGAACCAACGCCCCATCTTACCGCCTTCCATTGCTGGCGATCCACGCTGCGTCAATCGAGATCCATTGTTTGGTTTCCGTTTGCAGCTGCCTGACAGGTGCACAGGCAGAGCCAACAACCAGAGGGCACTGTTCAGCGGCTCGCGGCAAGCCGCACTTCATTTGTTTGCCATCTGCAAACTACTACCAAACGCTCCGTGTGTCGTCCACTCGTTGCTTTTTCCCTCCTTTCAATCACCTCCCATCCACCCAGTGCCCTCTGCCCCGAGTCTCCTGCAAACACGCGTTCTGCATCTTCCTACTTCTATCGCTCCTACCGCTACCGCATACATCCCGGGCTTTCCCCTACCTAGGTTGAGGTAGTTGCGCGAGGCTGCTCGGTCGCGCCCAAGGTATCAACGGTCTTAGGGACTCAGGGTCTCAGGCTTGAGCAAGGCAACTGGTTCCTTCTTCCCTTGCGCACGCACTCTTGATGGCACTTGACCCAGGATTGGTCTGCTACTCCATATCTTGTCTCACCGTCCCCCTCACTCGCGCATGCTTTCGCGCTCATCTGTGCTGCCAGTGCCGCGATGGCAGGCCCGAATAGGCGCACCGACTTCAACAGTCGGCGAAATTCAGATTTCTACGAACGCCACGAACGCCGCGACGACCGCGACCGACCCTATTCCGATCGTAGTCCAGCTCAAAACCGCCCCCCACAGAATCCATATCCCCGTCGGGGCTCAGAATACCGGAATGATCTAATTCGCCCTCGAGATAGGGAAAAGGATAGGGACATACCCCCGAATGCACCGCGGGAGCCATCCTACAGATCTCCCCCAAGGGGAACACCTACAAAGCCTGGCAAGGGAAAGGTGTCGGGACATGGTGGGTAGCAGAATCCTCGCGCTAGAATGTCCAATAACTGAGAATCAACAGCACCAGGAACACAGAACACACCCAATGCGGACGCGGCCGCACCACGCACCACCAGAAATGCGGGTATCAGCCCCCTAACGAATTTGATATGCGAGAAAGTGTCTTGGATGCAGAAGAAAGAAGAGGCACAGAGGAGACTGGCGAAACTGCGAACCGACCATGCACGGTCGGGCACGAAACAAGTGGACTTTCCGTCCGTCGCGGACATGTTCCAAGACCAGATCAAGACGGCCGCCAATGATCTGGCCCTGTGCAACAAGTCGATAAAGGCAGTTGATGAAAAGCTACAGTCCCAGTTTGGCCATCTGTCCACAACCCAGATACTGTCAAGTCTAGCTGGTCAAGCCGACGCTCAACACAAGCAGGAGCCAACTAGGACCGAGTCAATCAGAAGAGACTCAACAAGGAGCGAGCCCACTAGGAGAGACTCAACACATAACGAGTCAACTAGGAGAGACTCCATAAGGAGCGAGCCAACCACAAGCGAGCCTACCAAGAACCAGCCTACCGAGAACCAGCCTACCGAGAGCCAGCCAACCAAGAGTCAGGTCACGGACCTCGAGAAACGGCCAATGCAGTTGGAAACATCCACCTCTGAGTTATTCAATCTTCAGCTAGATAATAAGCTCAATGAACTCAAACGCAAGTTTGACAGTGACATGCAGGAGCTGAAGACTCAGTTTGAAGCCACTGGTAATGAGAGGAAACGCCTCGAGTCTGAGAACCAAGAATTGAGAAAGAGTCATGATGAAATGACTGAGAAACTTCAGCAATTGGAAGGGAATCTCGACCAATTTGAGCGCAAGACTGATGGCGGCGTCGCTGCCGTGAACCTGCGAGTCACGGCAATGTGCGAGCAAGTTAATAGACAACTCGACGACATGGCGACTGAGCATCAGCCTAAATCTGAGCATCGGCCTGAGTCTAAGCATCAACCCGAGTCCGAGCACAGTGTGTCTGATACTCAATTCAAGGAAGTTATCGAACAGCAGGATCGCAAGATCGCAGCTGTCTACACCCGAATGGGTTCTGCTCTCATGGACATCGCGGAGTTTAAACAGGGATTACCAAGCCAACTTGAGGAGTTGAGAGAATCTGGTCTTAAGCTGACAAAGAAAATCCCTGATATAGCAGGGTTGAATTCCTCAGTTTCGGACCACGGGAAACGCATCTCAAACCAAAAGACCGCGCTAGACACCATGATGGCACAGATTTCCTCATTAAAGTCACTTGTGTCGGAAAGTCCTCGGCACATGATACAGCAACTGCTTGAGGATGTCTCGGCAATTCAGAAACGCTTGGACGAGGACAGTGCTAGCGCCCACGCCAATCCTATGACGGAGGAAAAGGTGCATGAGATGCTTAAGTCAGAACTCGCCAACGCAGTGGAAAAACTGAGTGACCCGAACCCGATGACGGAGGAAAAGGTTCGCGACATCTTGAAACCGGAACTTGCCAACGCAGTCGAAAAGCTGCCCAAGCAACACACTCCTAGCGCCGAGTCAAACAACATGACGGAGGAAAGAGTACGCCAGATTCTGAAGCCGGAACTTGCCAGTGCAGTGGAAAAAATGTTCAAGAAGGAAACTGCTAGTGCTGGGCCAAATCCTGTCTCAGAGGAAATCGTGCGTGAGATCTTGAGACGGGAACTCGCCGACTTAAATGAAAAGTTGCTCGAGAAGGAAGTTGCTGGCGCTGGGTCGAACGTCATGACCGAGGACAAAGTGCGCGAGATGTTGAAGCCCGAGCTTGTCAACACAGCGAATAAGCTGCAGGAGATGCTCACCGGGCGCTTAACCATCGTCGCTGATGGATTGGGCAAATTTATCGATAAAGAGAGACAGGCAAGAGTGGAAACTGATGGCAAAGTTAGTACTCTGGCCAACAGCCTGTCGTCACTCCAAAAAGCAGTTGATGAGAGCAAGTCGTCGACTGACGATATCTCATCATTCCGGAAAGCAGTTTATGAGGTCAAGGCGGACCAGGAAACATGGAAGAATTATACCAGTAACCAGATTCATGAGTATGGCAGGGAAGTTGAGGGGCATAGAAATAGTCTCTCAACCATAAACAGCCAGGTGGAAGAGCTTCGCGACGAGCTCAGACGAGGATACAAAGGCCACCAGATGCAGCTTGTGCACCTCAGCTCATGGATGAACACGTTCAATACAAGGCGGATGTACAATGAGATTGTAGCGCATCTCAACGCAGCGCAGCCGACAGGAGCTAATCTTAATGCCCAATTGAGGACGCTCTCGGAACGAATGGACGGGCTGGAGAACCTGGTGGATGAGGGTGGTGTGAAGAAACGCAAGGCGCTGAATGGAAACGCAGTGGTGGTTAACAACAGCCGCTGAGTCGAGAGGGTAATATAGGAGGCTTGTCCTGAAGATGGAGCCAATAGACTTGCTCTGGCGATGGTATATTTGAGGAAGCAAGTCGAGATGGACGTATACATGGAGAGCTTGAGTTGGGGTTGGCGTTGGCTTGACAGTAAGCCTCTTTTTTGGTGGCTCTGTTGAGAAAGCAGCTGAGGAATGGAAATGGACGGACGGATTCCTACTAATGCTATTTCTATTACTGACAAGCCTAATCTTTTTGGAGGCCGAAATGTTCTATAATGGCATCCGACCTGCCGTTAACGTCGCTCTGTCCGTATCGCGTGTCGGTTCTGCTGCACAGCTCAAGGTCATGAGACAAGTAGCAGGGTCCTTGAAGTTCCTCTTGGCCCGGTATCGTGAAGTGGCTTCCTTTATCCGGTTTGATTCCGACTTAGATGCTGCCATCGATCAAACTCTCTGCAAAGGTGAACGTTTGAGCAATCAAAATCCGTTCTTCGTAAACCTATGAAGCTGATCCTAGTATCAACAGTTGACTGAACTCCTAAAGAAGAAGCAGTACTCTCCTATGGCCGTCAACGAGATAGTTCCTCTTATTTTCGCTGGGGTTAACGGTTACATCGATAACGTCCCCGTCTACAGAATCCTACGATGGGAAGCTGAGTTTATGGCGCACCTTAAGATTGACGGGTCGGAGCTGATGGCTGCTCTGGATACGGTAGAAACGATCAGTAAGGACCTTGAGGCCGAATTGCGGGTTGTCATCCGTAATTTCGCCCAGAGCTTCCTAGGTTAATAAATGAAATAATTTTGATGACGGTCTTCTAGCTAGAGTGGTTGTTCTAAGTAGTCTGGACTCCGCGGAATATTAGGGCGACTGGCACAGATGAGTTAACTCCAGGGTGCATTGTGTTTATCGTACAATGTGGCTAAGTCTACAGAAATAAATATGAGAAGTATTGCCCCTTGTGAATCTGCTACATCATCCCAAGTAGTCTTTCAACTCTTCCGACTCCTCTAACAAAGTGTCGAACGAGAATGGTGCAAACGGCCAACCCGCAAACTCTGCGAACTTGGAGAAGGACTCAACCCACGCCAATCTGAGCGAGTGCAACATGGCACTGGTACCCTCCATGCACACCAAAATGGCAATCGCTATGAAACTTATCAGTGGCCATCTTGTAGCAGTGAAATTGAAGGCAGAGCTTACTGAGGAAGAACCAGATATAGAAACAGACGACAATCATAATGACGCCGACAACGCCTCCCGTCTTTATAGCACGGCCTAGAGTCATGTTCCAAAGCACCACACTCAGTTGCTGATGGGCCAGCGACAAGGCCCAGAGACGTAGGTACGAAGCAGTGTGGGAAACGCAGTTCAAGCAAAACTCTGTAGGCACGGGTTAGGATCCAATGTCCCCTGGATTGCAGACAAAGCGGCAGCTTACCAATAGTGTGGATGACTTGGTAAATCATGACCTCGCCAAACTCGAACTCCTCGTGGTCTTCGTCAATGTTCTGGGTAATCATTGCAACACCATCGCCATCATCGCCAAAGCTGTCGCCGTGTCCATTGACCAAAGCCTCATTCTCATCGTCACCGCCCACGGCGCTAACACGGGAGGTTTCGCCGATGCCGCGATAACCCTTAGCGCGGGCACGGTTGTGTTCCCAACGGAGAAAGAAGGGCTTGAGGAAGAGCAGGATCGGGACCTGGATAAAAGCTATCAAAAGCAGAATGACCTGAACATACTCTTGCCCAGCGTACAAGCGCTCGTCAAGAGTTCCAGGCTGCAGGAACATGTAGATCAACATATTCAGAAGGCCAGGAGGCTGCGCACCAGTATAAAGCCAGTCCACAGACCACTTATAGATGATGCAAAGGACGAGGTAACCGAAGATAGCCTGGAAAAAGATCATTCTAGGAAGGAAATTACCCCAGATATCAATGGGCTTCTTGAAATGTCTCGCGTTAATGTAGGAGAAGCAAAGCGAGTAGGTCATGTGAGCCCAGCCGAGGATGATACTCATCTTCATCTTGTAGCTGTTGCTGAAGAGAAGATTGTTCTCTGTTCCATGCCATGCCCAATCTAGACCGAATGGGTAGCGGTAGCCGTGGTCGTTTAACGTAGCAGAAACAGACTGATTTTCTTGCCAGCCTTCCGGCTTCTTGAACGTCCAAGCGCTGTCAAACAGGGTCATAGACTTGGAGAAGGCGTCATTGTAGATAAGGCTAGTAAATAAAGAGAAGACTGCCATGATCAGCGCAATATATCGGCCGTAGAAGATTATAGCGAACAGTTCGAATGTAACCTTCTTCAGAGGCTTCTCCCAATAGATCATGGCCAACGCAGCAGAGAGCATCATAACAGCGTGTCCAAAGTCGCCAAACATCACAGCAAAGAGGAAAGGGAAGGTAATGATGACAGGCATGACCGGGTTAACCTCCTGGTAGGTAGCTGTACCATACGCATTGACAATGGTCTGGAAGCCTTCGGTAAACTTATTGGTCTTTATATAAGTGGGTGGCTTCTTGTTGGTTCGAACCTCATTGATGATGGACGGAACGGAGGGGCCAGCTCGATTGGTAACATCCTGGAGAGTAGTCCTAATAAGAGGCAAATCATTAGTGGGACACCAACCCTCAGCGATGAGGGTCGGGTGGGCAGGATCGTAAGAGAACAGGTTGAGGGTGGTGTATACAGCCTTCTCCTTTGCAATGAGCACCATCCAGGCAGACAGAGACTGTGAAATTTGGTTGAGCTCTGCCTCAAGAGTAGTCTGGGTGTTGCGAAGGACGCTCTGGACGTCCTCGAGACGATTGTTCACCCCGTGAATCTGGTCACGTCGGATGTCGCTGTTCTCGTCGACATTGTACACCTCAGCTCCCATGGATTCAGCTATCTTCCGGATCTTGGCGACAATCTCTTTGCCATGAGCAAAGATGAGAAAGACATTCTTCTTAACAGCCTCGTTGTTCGTGGGGTCGGTTAACGGCTCTAGAATCTCCGACTGTTTCATGTACAGGTTGCCACGAAGAGTTCGCCAGAGGATACGCTCAAAGGTAGCAATACGATCCCTGGAGATGACGCCAGCAACGAAGTCAATTCTCATGCCGGGAAATGATCTCTCGACGTCAGGCGCAGCGTTATACTGCTCAACGTCGGAGAGCAACGGCGCGTCGTCGTTGTGTGTAGAGGCTCGAATCCCCTCCACGTTGCCGGGAGCGCGATCAAAGAAGCCGCCAGCCTCCCTCAGCACCCAGCGCCATTCAATGAGGTCGCTCTCACGCTTCTTGAGGGTCTCGTAGCTGTCGTTCAGTGCGGAGACGCGCTGCTCAAGCTTCTGGCTTCGCTCGGCGAGTTCATCAATTTCCGAGGCAGAGGGCGACGCGAGCCTCTCAACATCAAGATTAAGCTTTCGAAGTGTGATTCCCAGAGTTGGAAATCGATCGTACAGATCGATTCCGAGCCCTGATCGATCGATTTATATCGATCGTCACCTTCAATCGATCGATATCGATCGATCACTAATTGAAATCGATCGATCGACGTCGATCAGCGATCAAATCGATCAATACTGATCTTCGTTGTTACTATCTACGGTGATCGTACCTCCACTTCCGGCAATGGGGCCTGCACATTGCGAAGGTGGCTGACAAGTTAGCGGGCATTATCGAACGACGTGGACATAGGACACGGAGGGATGACACAAACCACGACCTTATGCTTCTTTCTCAGATGTCGGACAATGCCTCCGCCAGTTGAAGCGATGTAGACATAATCTGTAGTCTTCGGCCTGTTCCGGAGGAAACATCTCTCGCAGATCCATACGATCTTGTGGGGCCATAACCTGTTGTCCTTCATTCTGAATCCAAACTGCCACCACCATATCCGCTCTCGAGAAAGGTCGTAACCTATCGTAAAACCGGAGAACCGCCTGAATTTATCAGTCGTCCAAGCCTCATAATCTAGAAATCTGATGGGTGCATATTTCGTTGAGGCTGAACTAGTTGACAGCTCGGAAGGCGGCGGCGTGGAGGAGGCAGCCTCTATATCCTCATCAAACGAGTCCATAGTGATGGGAAGAGTCCGCAAACAGTGTAGAGGAGGCCAAATCGAATACTGCGAGGCTGATAAGGTCGAACCTGTATATACTCTACTCGGACAAGCCAAGACCCGAGATAATTTCTGGTTGCGACGCGTACAGAGTCCATTGAACCAGGCATTGGCGGAATTGCAAATGGCACGAGACAGAGAGGACAGCTCATACGTTGGGTCATTTCCTGCTGCCACGCGTCGCGTGTAGCTGCCTGGGGCCCCTAACGACTTGCCAGGGTAGACGCGTCCGGCGACGGATTCGTCGCGTATCATACTATAAGCTGCCATGCGCAACCTACCCGGGACACCTTCGAAGTACGTAGTGATCGACGATCAAATCGATCGATTGGAGGTTTGATCGATACGATATCGATCGATTGACAGGTTGGATCGATCGATCGAAATCGAAATCGAATCGATTAATCGAATCGATCAAATCGATCAGTCGATCGATTTCCAACCCTGGTGATTCCGGCCTTTTCCATCTGCACATAGAAGTATCCTGCGTCCCATTAGGCTGAGTACATTCCGAGGGGTTACAATGACGTACGCAGCCGTCTTTCGACATTGTGAAGGCGTCGGATCTCCTGAGTGAAAGTTCGCTGAAAGGCGCTGACATCCTCATTGAGCTGGATGAAATGACACATGAGCAGCCTGCATGGAGGAGATAGCTTGGGCATGGAGGCTTACGTCGCGGAACTGGCACAATCCAAGCTCGCCAAGGGCAGTGACGACCTCCCGATCGATTTCTTTGGAGACGTACAGCTGCACCATGTTCATGTCCGCCGAGCGGAATGGGCTATCCTGTCGTGGAGCCATGGTGATGCAGCTCGGGGACACCAGGACCAGACTCGAGGTTGTGGTGTAGCTCGTCAACGAGCCAAGGGAAGCCTGTTGTCGTGACGTCTTGATTGGTGTCAAAAGTCAGTCAAGGCAGGCCGGGCAGTTGCGATTCCGGCACCGCAGTGCCGATAGCATGCGCCAGGTATGGATTTTAGACTCCTTACATTGGACGGCCACAATCCACTTTCATCGATCAGCAGCCAAATGCCGATCGAGCTAAGGGTGGCTGTGGACAGGGGTGCTACTACTGTCCAAAGGCTACTACTACTACTGTACCAAGGGTGCACTGGATTTCCATGAAATACAACCAAACTGGTCCGTGCACGTCGCCATGTCCCTCCCGGATTTCATCGAAATACACGTTTTTCGTCCGTGCACGCGATCGAGTCTTTGGACCCACAAATATTTCGTTGAATTGCATGGTATCGCAGGCCAAATCGGGGCATGACTGTCATCTGCAGGGGGGGTCTGTCATCCGGCCCCACACGGCTGCACCAAAAAATCCATGCAAACAGAAGGTCTGGACCTTCGTTTCCGGCTTTGGATGACAGGGATGACCATAGTGAATCGACTTTTCGACGCGTTTTTGAAGGTCCGACCCCGGTGGTGCCCTTCAGGTCGCGATTTTTTTCCAGTGTTCTGCGTGCAACCAACACCAACACCAACACCAACCACGTCATACAACACTGAGCAAAAATATCACCATTTTCGTTGACCACACATTTACAATGGCCCAACGCGAAGATTTTGAGCTTCTTAAGGCAGTTGAGAACGCGACCAACTATTATTTAATTGATGAAGATAAGACGCAGCCACAGAATACGCGTCACACGTATACACGTCCCCAGAAGGAGTGGGAGGTATGGAGGCAACTTACATACACCATCACATATACAGCTGCTTATTTATTATAATTTAACTGCAAGACGAATCATATTGCTAACTTATATCCAGGAATGGTGTGCAGAGAAAGCATTCCCGTCTATTCCTCCAGGCTGGCGTAAGCCGTACAACCAGGGAGGCGTTCTGCCAGCTAACCTAGTGGATGAGGGCAAATCGGTATGGTTTCTCGACGAGAAAGTCGTCAGCAGGGCACCTAAGACTGGATCTCGAGCGAAAAATGAGAGAAAACGCTGGGCCGAAGGCGTGGCTGAATGCAATGCCAAGAAGGCCAAGACGACCTCTGTTGACGACCCTGCTGGTCTTTCAGCTCCAGATGACAGCTGTATCACCGTTGCCGTCAAAACGGCTGTGGATAAGATCGATCTGACATTAGAAGATGAAGAGGAGCCATTCAAATCCGCACTTACGCTCAAATTCAACACCGTGAGGACCTACGGCAACGCCATTACGAGACTCTGGGCAGAGCAACGAACGAGGAGAATAAATGGCCAGATGTTAAATCCATCGCCACATCCACGTGGCTTTGCAAACAAGGCTATTTATCGCTATCTTCTGCGACAGACTCACGAGAAAGGACGTGAAGAGTGGGCAGACCATATGGTAGGCACCATTAAAGATGCCTACTCACCTGCCAAAATACCAGAGCATACTCGTTGTGCCTGGGGATTGAAAGAGAAGGCGTGTGGACTGCGTACTTCCGTGGATTTTCTCTTCGGCAACCACATGTTGTTACGATCAAGCAACCGGAGGCCTATTGAGTTAGCCGACTGCTTCTGTCTTGAGTGTCCTAACGAGGGCGTCCAGATTCACAACAACCCAACCTACGCCTTTGTTGTGGTTATGAATCAAGGCAAAACTAACCAGAACGGCCGAATCGAGTATGGGGCTTGCTTGAGACATCGTGACCCTTATGCTTGTTTGGTTGGCCAACTCGCTTTCTAGCTGTTTTTTCGTTGGCAGGTTGAAAGAGAGCCATTTCCAGACTTCTCGCGTCCCGAGAAATGGTATAATATTAAGATATTACGACAACAGAAAGACAGACCAACAGGTAAGTTGAATTGTCTTCTTATTTACGAGTCTTTGTAGCTTATAATTATATAGCAGAACTCTCATATCAAACAAGCCACGCGTGGACTCGTCGTCTATATAGCTATGTCGGCATTAAGACCTCTAAGGCTAGTCATGCACCTCGTGTTGCTGCTACGCAAAATGCCGATATGGCTGGCGTTCCTGAGGCACAAGTGGGTAACCTCCCTCTGACTCTGGTAACACTATTAACTTATTATTAGATTAGACATGCTGGCAGATGGAATATGGGAGACTCAATGATAGGCTGTTATCTCACATCGCTACCCTACGCGTTCATGAGAGCCTCTGCCGACTTCTCGCCAGAATGGGCTGGCAGTTACTTCATTCCACGCTCCACGGTCTTGCCCTCGGCTTGGCTACGTTCTCAAATTTGGCCTCAGGCTGACTTTTGGTTTCAAGCCTTCAAAGACTCTAGTCACGAGATAGCTGAAGTCTTTGAGAATAAAGCTACAGGTGCTTTTATTGAGCTATTAGGATGGTTACAAGTAGTCTTGTTGCAAGATGCTCCTTTTCTCGCACGCGATTTCCCTAACCATCCTATATTCAAAGATCCCATCTTCAAGACCGATGAGTACAAAGACTTTGCTGCAAGCGTCTTACGTGCCTCTGAGGAGTCTCGTGAGGATAGCCAGGCCGAGTTAATCCAGAAGGCAATACCTGCAATTGCAGAGAAAGTCCGTGGAGTTGAGGCTGGAATCTATAGTCTAAAGAAGACTGTAGAGACGGAGGTTTTATCTCTTAAAGAAGTCACGGGGCTGAAAGACGAGATCCAAGAACGCAATAAGGCTGAGATCACTATAGTCACAACTATCAGCCCTTTCAGCAGAACACATCATCAGACTGTTCGATATGAACAACAAGAAGGTATTCCAACGTCCTCACAACGAAGGCAGTCTTCATCCCCAGAGACTAGAGCCCCGGCAGCCACCAGAGCCCCAACGGCCGTCACGACAACAACAGAGTTACCTCCACAGATCGGATTCCCACGTACTATTCGTACAGTCAGAAATCTCGTGAGGCTCTGGAGACATGGTTTGGCAGGCTATATGGACTCGGTTGACGCGTTAGAGAAGCGATGGGGCTCACAGTGGTGGCTACGTAATGAGAGGCAACTCTTTTCTACTCGCAAACGGATCGTCGATGAGGTGGTCTCTCGGTCACAGGCAAACGGCTGGTCAGAACATGAGTCAGCAAGACAGCTGGACGAGGAGAGAGGGCAACGCTCATTAGATTGGCTTTTTAAGCAGCTTAAAGAGCGTACAGGCCAAAATAAATAGCTCCTGGATCAGATCACTCTGAGTCTCTATGGCCTAGGTTACCCCTGAGCAATCTAAGTCAGATTTAGCTATCTAATCGTGACCAAACTGATACCATCTTGTTCGCCTCGTTCTGACGAGTAAAAATGATGGTATCGTTGTGTTCGTAATGTAAAAAATTAAGCCCACGATGAGTCTGTATTGATAGCGTTCCCATAGGCTGTTATGGTAACTAGAAGAATTGGAAATAGTCGACTGTTTTAGTGGAGTTTTAGTGGAGATGTGGCGGCAGTGCGCTGAACGATACGCTGGAGACCGCCCAAGAATCCGACCCAATTCACGTTTCCGGACACAACTTCACAGCCACGCAGGCTACCGATACGCAAGGTTGGTCAAATGAATCGCCAGTAGCAGGGCTTCACGTAGGTACAATTTCTATCGTGCCGCGACGTGCAGCCGTCGAGCGCCGGCGTCGCGTTGCTGATATCACCAGGAAATCCGGGATATTACGGGCTGCGCCGTCATCTGCGGGGTCATCCGCCGATCACGCACCCAAAAGCCCCTGCGATATCCGCCTGATATGCCGAGCTCATCCGGCAGGTAACGGACAACGTAGAACGCATGATTGGTTGAGGCGCGAGCTTTATTGTAGCTGATGATGATCATGACCTGCCCTTCGCGGATGCACATATTTCTGATGGCCAGCCTGGTATTGCGGAAGCGGATGCCCGTGGTCTCTGTAGCCCGACCCGGAAGCCCAGACGTAATGTGGAATGCAGAGAACCCCTGTTTGGACATCTTGGCTCCGGCCTCTAGGTAAGCTAAGCACGGCCCTGGTAGCCAGTGACCTGACTTAGCCAGTGCTTTGCCGCGGAATGTGGATGACCAAGCACGACGTGCCATCGCCTTGTATGTCCCTGACAGTCGGTTTTCCGAGTGATCAAGGAAACTCCATCCAGGCGTCTGACAAGTCAGGTCGTCGCAAATTGCAGAAAGATCGATTACAGGGTCCCAGCCCAGCATCAGCTCGGCAACTAACTCCTGTACCTGTGCGATTGCTGCCCGATATGTCGTACAGAACTCGGACAATCGTATCACTTTGTGATTGCCAATCGTGAACGAGCCCCCATCCGGTGCCCAGGTAAGCGTCGCGCGCGCCCCCTCCCTCCGCGCTATGCTCTTGCCGAAAGCTTTGAGCTCGATCAGCTCGGCCAGCGGTGAGTAGCATCCCCTAAGCATATACTTGGTCCGAATCGCCTCTAGGCGCTCAGGGTGTGACGGGTACGCAGCTCGGCACGGCCAGCGGTATACAAGCGTATCGTAGCTGAACCTCGGTAGGCTGTACTCGAGGAACAACAGCCGGCCAACCCAGACTAGGGCTGCGAGATCCGGGGTGTAGTCGTATGCATTGCGGTACGCCAAGGACGATGGGTGAATACCCAAAACGGCTACAAAGTGTACAATAGTGGAGCACGTCATGGCTCCATCTTGGCTCTGGTAGGTCCAGAACATCATCGAGAGCTGCAATAAAGCCTCTGACAACTCCAGACGGATACCTTGGGGAAGGCGGAAGGTGGCCTGACTCGCCCTAAGGTCCGGGACATAGCCAGATTGCATCACCTCATCATCGTCATCGTCCTGAGACCTATCGCCTCTATCCTCGTCCTTCTTGCTGTCGTTATCGCTGCAATCTGTATAGCCGCTGTCGCTATCATTTTCGCTGTCGCTTTCGCTTTGGCTGTCTGAATTACTGCCACTATAGCTTTGGCTGTCCTCCTCCTCGTCATCATTGTTATCGGGATTGCGAGGTTCACCGCTCTCGCCCGTAGCTTGGTCGCCGTTTTCTCTAGCTCTCACCATATCCGATGCCAAGTTCAATATGTGCCTCATCATCTGCACGTCATCGCCACGCAGCGGCACGTTATGTATATCCCGGCGTAATGATGGGCTCATCTCGAAAGCGCGGAATATGTAGCAGATGAACTTCTTCCACTTCGACTTATACCCTCGAGCTGTAGCAGCTGACATGACACGTAGGGGGCGATGTCGGAACATGCCCTGCTGGTAGCTCGTGAGCCAGCAACGCGATTGGTAGGGATTGGTAGGGAGTGCATGTGAGTGTATCCTCGGCCCGGTCAAACATGTCGTCCACGGCGTGCATCAGCACTTGCATCCGGGCTTCGCTTGCTGCTGTGCTGCGTAGTAATTCTCCCCTCCACCTCCCAAGCACAAGATCCTCCTTATACGTATTGGGGCCTCGAACAGGCAGTCTCGCAGATGCGGTGATGATATCAAGCGGCCGGTTACAAAACCGTTGCGGCCACCCCGTATGCTTCAACCAGGGCGTCGTCTCGCTATCCTCGGTACAGGAGTGCTCCTGGCCCTCTTGCTGCATACGCAGCTCCCTTAATCGTATACGTTTATCCTCGGCAATCTCCTGGGCGTGGAGGATATTGTCATAGAGTTCCCGTGCGGGCTGGGGTGGCGACATCCATAGCTCGAGCGGACCGTCTCTAAGCGGCTTATAAGAAGGAGGAGGGGAGCTCGTAGCCGGTGGCGTTGCCAGTTGCAGGGGCGAGTGCTTGCCTATATCGGACTCTGGCCGTAACGCAGGGAGGGACATGACGATGATGATAGTGTCTTAAGGGTTTGAAGTGCTGTTATGATGAAAAAGAGAGAATTCGCTCCTCCTCCCGTACAAGTATAGTTGGGGCCTACTCCTATTGGCGTCCGGCACTTGGTAAACGGAGTAAAATTAAGGGGCCCTTTTTTAATGAAAAAGGCTGTAGGTAATAAAATGTCGCCCGGCTCCCGGGCCCTTGTGTGGGGCCGAGCGGGATTGACGTGAAAAGGGACGAAACAAGATGATGATTGGGCAGGCTGGGCAGGGGACGGCTTTTTGACGGAAAAAGGATGCGAGACTAGTAGTCCTGTAGAAAAATAAACTCTAGCCATTTCTTTATATATTGAAGCGACGGCTTGCGAATAGGTTCAAGAATGACTGAAATCTATGTAAGTGAACTGGGTGAGTTTTGTATGGGAAGTCGATTTTTTTGGTTACCGAAAGGGGGGGGTTACGGAAAGGGGGGTGGGGCATGGTATATAGCTGGTCCAGGCAGATTACTCGTTAATGATTTACAGGACCCTCTCCGGGCAACCCAGCTTGTTTCTTATCCTAGCCACTGGCAGTGGGCACCACGACGAATCATGACATGGCGATGCTACTTGATATCGAGGTCTAAGATTGAAATGGTTGCAATAAACTGTCTGGATTCCTTTCTCATATGATTCCGCTGGCATATCTTTCCAAAGAGTTGGGAGGTCTTGTTTGGCTATCAGACATTCCCCCTCCCACAATCCCAACACACTTTGGCGTCAAATCCCTTTACTCGCCCAACCTCGGGGCTTGCTGTTTCCCGGCACAGAATATCCGGAATGGCAAGGTTCCGAGCGCGAAAACGTGCCTATCTGCTTGGTTCCATCGAGGCTTGGGCGCCACAGCACGTCTTCCCGGGGATGTCTAAAAATACAAGCTGCTGAGCGCAAAGGTGTGCCTAGCACCTTGACGCATGGACGAGGCATATAGTAATAGTGAGAGGGCCGTCATGCTGAGAAATGGTGACGACTACAAGCCAACAGCGCCGTGAGGAAAATACCGCCCTTTCAGCATGGTTATGCTATTGCAAGAGGGTGGTAGGTGACGAATATTGTAACCCACCACCGTCGAGCTGCAGCCTGAATTAGACGCTGAGTCCGTCATTCCAAGGCTTCTGTCTAAGCAAGCCCGGGGATATCCGATATCCGTGACAAGGAGGCACTCACCTCTCTGTATAGGCATCCATCTCCTTGCCTAAGCTGGCTTGGCCGAGACCACCCCAGTCCCCACCTCATCTTGACCAACGCATATGCAAGGAGAAAGTAACAAGGCCTAGTCCATCATTATTGGTCATGAACTGGCCTGAGAGAAACCAGTTTCTCGCTTTATAGCTATGAATATTTGTGTGGCAAGTTTCAATACCCCCGAGACTAGAATTTGCCGAGTTAAAAAGTTCACGCAGGGGGGAGGTAGAGGGAAACTGATCACGACCATAATATCTTAGGGTTACTTAATGGGTTTAGCGGCTGTACTGACAATTCACTGACGTTGATTCTAATCTACATTCTCTTATATAGTACGACGTCAGCTGGAACTACATTTACGGCAGGATCACTGCTAGTAATTTCTCGTTGCAACCCTAATTGAAGCCCCTTGTTTAGACCTCCTTCAGCTGTGGCACAAGTGTGAGTGGGCACCGACCACCATACAGCTCCGATGCAATCTCCGCGTTTCGATGTTGGTGCCCGTTGGTGCCTAGGATTAGCACCTTGAACTGCCTCGTTCCTATCCTAACCAACCACCCATGTATACACGAGAGGTAGCATTTGGAGGAGCCGAAACGGTTCTATGCCGGGCAACACTAGGCTGTTTCAATAGCAAGCACTCTGATATCCGCAGCAATGTCCGTATGGTTGCCAACCACTACTGTCAGGGGAACCAGGTTCAGGGTCAACGGAGTCTGCGAGAAAAAATCATAGGCTATGTTATAAGCAGTGGCAGCCTGAGGTATGGCGTTATTTGGACCGTGATTCAGTTGCATGGATATTCCCTGCTTTCCAAGTAGGCATCTCCCTGCTCTTAGTCAAAGAGATGCTTTTACAGTAGTCAAAAAGAGGTCCTTACTTTTAGTCAAGAGATCCCTGTTCTTAGTTAAATCACCTTGTCCTTACGGAGTAGTTAAAAACGAGATCTGTGCTTTTAGTTAAAAAGAGGTCCTTGCATTTACACCGGGGTTCCAAAAGTCCTGCAACAGCCCCACTTACACCACCACCCTGACCGGAACACATAGAATAAAGATACCAATTCCACAGGCTACGGACTAGCTACAATAAAAGTAACTACATTTTTGGATTCCTCAGAGGTGTGGCTTTAATATTTTGTATACCAACCCCTAGCCTTGCGGCAGGCCTCGATCCTCCGCGGCATTGACTCTAGTAGGCCCCGAATGAAGTCCTGAGGGATAGCTTCCCACGCCGCTTCCAAGCACGCTTTAAATTTTGCGATATCAAGCTGCGCTTTTCTTCAATTTGGAGACCCAAGGGAACATTCTATAGAGGTCTCTTTTTAGTCTGGCCCAAACATGCTCAATGGGGTTCAAATCGGGGCTGTGAGGAGGCCAGTCAATAAGAGAGATTCCATGCTCAAGCAGGAAGCTCATTGATACCTTTGATGTATGGATTCCGGCATTATCCTGCTGGAAATGCCGGGTGCTATTATAATCAGGAAGAAGCCCAGAAGTCAGAGCTTCAATATAGCTATTATGTGAACGGCCTCTAGTAACTGTATTCCAGCTATCTAGTCCAGGATGCTATTTACATCAAAGATGAAGAAGAAAGAAAGAAGTTCCTCAGTGCCCCTGAGCTGTGGAACGATTTCTCATCCCTGGCGCGCACGAGCCAAGTACGTCTTGCGGCACAGCCGCAAGGATATGGGCCCTGGCCCGTGACATATTAGATGAGTAGCCACCGCGCTTAGAGGCGGTGTCTCGGGTCATAATAACCAGCTTGCTTCGGCTCTCCTTGCAAATTGCACCCCACACCATTATCGTCACATCTCCCTTGCCGTGAACTGTTTTATTAACGAATTTTGGGTTATAGATCTCATGAGTGAACCTCCAGACCCAGGTGCCCGGATTGACGCTGCCATTTTGAGCAGAGCACTCATCAGAGAAGATAACCTAGGGTGTATGAGTAACGCGTATAGTGGCAGACGAGGGTATCTCAAACACTTGGTCATACCTCACCCAAATTCTTCTTCTCTTTCGCCCAGTCGCGCGTAAATTGAAGCCGCTGAGCTGCATCTTCCTTTCGTAAAAAGATCCTCTTCCTAGCTTGCCATTTGCGCAAGTTGACCTCATTTAAAGTCCGGCGGACAGTCGTAGCGCTCACCCCAAGACTCAGGTCATCCACCAGATCTTTTCTTGAGACACCTTCATCCTGTCGTACAGCATGAATAATAGCCCTTTTCGCCCGAGGCGTCAGGCCTGGAGGAACCCCGGACTGAGGGCTAGGATCGATTGATGCGGTTGTCTCGAGCCGTTGAAGCAGACGGCTGATTGTGGCTGTCGTAACCCCAAAACGCGTCGCGACCACACTCCTTTTCTCTCCAGCTTGTACGGCCGCAATAATAGCTGCACGAAGCTCGGGACTGGTTTGTTGTCTTCCCTGACGATTTCCAGATATTATGGTCCCAAAAGACCGTAAATTGGACGTCATAATAAAAAGTTGTGGATGATTGAAGATGAAGGTGGCAGGAAACGCGGTTCCGATCGTCGACGCGAGTCGCGTGGCGTTGCAGGACTTTTGGAACCCCACTGTAGTCAAAAGCGGTCCCTGCTCTTAGTCAAATCAGATCCTTCCCTTAGTCAAAACGGATCCTTGCCCTTAGTCAAAACAGATCCTTGTCCTAAGTATAAAAAAAAGAGATCTGTGCTTTTAGTCAAAAGAGACCCCTGCGCTTCGTCACTTTGATCAATTTTGACAAATGGATCTCTGAGGATGGTCAAGGAAGTCGAATATAACTGTGGTTCAGTTACATGGACAGTCCCTGCTCTCCAATAGTCACTTTCGTCATCTTAGTCAATTGAGTCACTTAAGGCAGAGCAGACAGAAATGGACGTGGACTTGGCAACTTGGGCAAGAAGTGGACTAAGTCCGTGAGGGGTGTTTGATGAGATCGATGTTCTTCATTATCTAGATTTAAATACAACATCCTCCCCAAGATCCTCGTCGTACATCGCCGTAAACCCCTCCGACGCCACAGACGTCCGATCTTAGCAGTACTGAACAGTAAAATTTTCAGTGTATGACCTGGCTTCTCTTCCTATACCCGATCTAGCAAAGTCTCTCGGGCCGCCTTTCCCACGACCACTGGGTGTTTTTCACGTCAGCAACTCTGTGCGCGTCCATCGCCCTCTCTGGAGGAATTAACACCTCTGGAACGGCTGAAACGTTGTCGGTGTTTTGTGGGCTCCTGCTGAACTTTGCAGGAGTCTACTTGCTGAATATGCCGAGATTTGATCCTGATATGTATCAGATGCTACCCACAATGGAGGATGCTACTGGCTCGGACACAGTCTCCAACATTCAGATTTCCATGACCAGGCATCAGAGGTCTTAATGCAACTTTTGAAGCAGAAATTGACTTCAGGATATAAATGGGCTACTGTACTAAAGACCTCGTTGATGAGAACACTATAGACTGGGCCAGCCAATCGGGCAACTTAACTAGAGCCAAGACCGAGTTAAGACCAGCTGGTGAATCCCATGAACGAATTTAGAGGCGATAGCATCCGTGATCGTCGCTCCCATGTGAATGGCGTTGGCACAGTCACAGTCAAGATAAAAGTTCAAGCGCGTTGAAGGGCGCCCAAACCGGGATTATTAAAGCAACTGTACACGTAGACTTCCTTTCCCATGGGTAGTTTAATAGCCCTGTAAAACAGACACGGCTCATATAGCTAGCCTAGAAAAATGGTAGCCCAAAAGCACGCCATTTGCCAAGGACCAAAATAGGACATGAAGCATGAGAAAATCAATGCCAGAGAAAGAGCTACCTAAGCGAATGGCGGCTGAAAACATATGCCCACTACGTCATCCGGGTCGGCTCCGACCCTTCGTTGGCCATGGCGAGATCCGCCGCAGCATTTTTGAAGGAGACTTGTTCTTGCTGGGCCAAGTCAGGGTTCGACGGAGGCGGGTGCAAGCTATCGGGCGGCCGTCATTTGCGCTCGGGAGCGGCCCTTCCCGGACAAAGCTCTTTGGCATGGCCTGCTTGAGGCTAGCTAAGAGTTAGCCAGGGAGGAGTAAGATTTTTACATGCAAATACGGGGCCGTGCCAATACTAAACCATAGCACACGCCTCTTGCTAGTGTCTGCACCCTCGGAGCATGAAGTGATCCGCATCCGACATCAGTCCATGAGCTAAGTTCTTCAGATATGCCCAAGTCCGCGCGCACCCTATCCTTATCAGAACTTGATTACACTGCCATCAGCTTTGAATTTTGGTTTTAATAAAGCACCCTTTCTCAGATCCCGACATTCTGTGTTCTCCGGATATCACATCTCATTCACCACAGCCGACCCCCCCAGATCCGACCGCCAGCTAATCCCCTCTCGTAGCCTACCAATATGGCAGTCGATCTCAAACGGATGCCGATGCCAAAGGGAGATGCTCCAACTCGCCTCCGTACAACGCATCCCTCGCCCCTCTTCGGAGAGCAGTAAGCCGCCTCTCACTTCCAATTTACGCATCTACCGCTGACGGATATTCAGTGTAAGTCATGCCATTCTCGGAAGGTAAGTTGTACTCGGCCCTGAGTCTAGATGCGTCGGTTTCGAACAGTTCGCAATGATGTTCGCTACCTTTCAAGTAATACCTAACATCAAACCAGATCCGCTGTGACAAAACTTCTCCCTGCTCCAAGGCTCGGACCCACTACACTGCAAATCCACGTGGACCACATAAGTTGCCCATCTCTATTACATCCACCTCGTCGGCCTCAGATTACGTAATAATCCACTACACTTGGACCTGAAAGTGGATGTAATGGAGTGGATTTAGGTGGATTTAGGTACAGTGGGATATTCCCCGACCCTGTACGGTCCAGAGTACTTATTTTTGTATATAATTGGCTATTAAATCGAGGTACCTGGACCCAAGTTAGCCGAGGTCGACCACCCCCATAGCTAATCTTATAACATTATACGAGAAACTACCACTATTGAGCGCGTTTTCTACAGATTTCCTGCTTTGTTTTTGCAAAAAAATAAAAATTTGTCGATGTCAGCCAACCAGCCAGGCCAGCCAGGCCAACAGCAGCAGCTCGAAGACCGTCTTTTCCGCTATTTCAGAGGCTGGAATCGGTCAGAACGCGCTCGTGATACTAGCTCTTGGCTGTGGGACTTTGGCTATGATATTCAACGTCATGGCTTACGCAAATGGGCTTGCAAGGACTGTATCCTCGGAAATCGTCCCATTATCGCGAGTTTTACCTCTTCAGGTCTCCAGAACGCGGCAAATCATTTATGGCGTGAGCACAAATCACCAGCACCAGAGGGAGAGAAAAAGAGCACAGCACAGCTGAAATCCGAAGGCGCACTGAAATCGAACCAGCCGACTATTTCCTCTGTTCTGAAACTGGACGTCAACAAGCCTACGGAACAGAATATCGCGAATAGCTTCATCTCACGCATTGATAAGCAACACTTTCAGCGTATGCTAGTCGAATTAATCGTCAGTAGCAACCAGTCCTTTTCCTTTGCCGAGAACCCCATCCTCCGAGAAATCTTCGACTATTTGAATCCCTCCGTTTCGATCCAACGCGCCAACTTGAGTGCCAAGGCTGTCCGATATAAGATCATTCAAGAGTATAACCGCCACAAGCAGAAGGTTGTCGAGGTACTGAGGAACTCCCCTGGAGCGCTTCATATCTCATTTGATGGCTGGACGTCTCGAAATAAGCTTGCCCTCTACGGTATTGCTTGTTTTTTCAGAGATGAGAAGAATAGACCATGCAAAATCATGATTGGGGTTCCAGAGGCTCATCGTCACTTCGGCTCAACGATCGGTGGGGAGGTTCTCGACGTCCTACATACTCTTAGCGTAAGTCCAGAGAAGATTGGCTATTTCACGCTCGACAATGCTGAAAACAACGATACTGCAATGGAGGTTATTGGTGCTGAACTTGGGTTCGATGGCCGACTACGCCGAGGACGCTGTATTGGCCACACAATTAACTTGTCAGCCAAGGCGCTCTTATTTGGCAAAAAAGCCGGCGCGTTCGAGCAGCAATTATCAGGCGCAGAAGCGTTATCTGATACCGAATACGCTCAATGGCGCAAAAAAGGACCAGTTGGCAAGTTACACAATATCGTAGTTGATGTGCGTATTAGCCATCGGCTGATTTACTTATTCAAGGAGGTCCAGAGGGTAAGCGGTTTAACTAAATCCTATTCGTCTCATACTAACTCGGTATATCTAACAGGACGAAATTAATCGCGCCACCACCCTTAAACTCCGATCGAAGAAACCACTCAAGCTAATTATCGACAACGACACGCGTTGGCTGTCACAACTCTACATGATCCGCAGGGCTCTACGGTTGAAAACCTCTATCGAACTCCTACTGATTAAGTATAAGGCGCAATGGGAGGACGAAAATCGGTCTAAAAAGACTGGCCAAGTGACACAAGCCAAGTTGGCGAGAAAACCACGCATCCTCCGAGACGAGAATCAGCTAACGGATAAAGACTGGGAGGTTCTTTACCATTTGGAGGCTATTCTGACTGTTTTTGAGACTGTGGTAAAGACGCTTGAGGGTGATGGACACATCCGCAGGCGTAAGCAAGGCTGGACTGGCTCCTATGGCAATATCTGGGACGTGGTGCTTGGCTATGAGTTGCTGCTTAACACACTGGAAGAATATAAGCAGCTTGCTGCTGATTTTCCTGATCCAGAGCACTTCCGCATCGGAATCAACCTTGCTTGGGATAAGCTGGATGAATATTATCGGCGGCTGGACGAGACGCCCATCTACTATACGGCTATGGCGCTCCATCCAGCTTATCGTTGGGACTGGTTTGATGAAACGTGGGCTCATAAGCCTAGTTGGGTTGAAAAGGCAAAAGAGATGGTTGCCGACGTCTGGCTGTCCGATTACGCTCATCTCGAGGTTAGAACCAGCAGCAGCAGAGGCGACGACGAGCCACCAGCAAAAAGACCTCGGTTTTTCAACCCCTTCGAGAAGAACAGTCGTCTGCCAACTCAATACCAGCCTACGCAGCAGCTATTGTTGGTGACGAGTACCAAGCGTGGCAGACGGATCGTGACGCCAGCGACGGCAACGTTCGTGATCCAATTGGTTACTGGATCACTAAGCAAAGCAGATATCCTCGGTTATCCAGGATGGCCTTGGACTTCCTGACGATCCAGCCGATGTCAGCAGAGTGTGAGAGGTTATTTTCAGCTGCTGGCAAGATGGTCTCGGGGCTGCGTACGAATCTAGATGCTGATATTATCGCCATTTGTCAGGTTTTACGCTCTTGGTACCGTGCTGGCCTTATCAAGGACCTGGATCCATTGCTTAACTCACACCTTGAAAGTAAGCTGGGTGCCGGCTGTGTGACTCTAAAAGACGACGAGCTGGCGCTTGCTGAGGCAAAATGGCTATGGGAGGGCGAGGACAGCGCCAGCGAGGTTGACGATTCATCACAGCAGCAACAGGCTGAAGAGTTAGTGTCAACCTCTGAAAGTGAGGCTGAATAGGCACCGACGAGGTTGTGAATAGCCTTAAAGATCCACTATAAATCCACTTATAAATCCACGTGTGTACATCCATTCCACTCCGGTCGAATATGTGCTACATCCACTATGTAATTGCCCAAAAATCGTACATCCACTCCACTTGGTCCCAAAGTGGAGTGGATGTAGTGGTTCCGACCCTTGAAGATGACCGTTGAGACGGCAAAAATGAGGGCTGCTAGAGGAGCCAAAAAGAGATCCTTCTTTTAAGGAAGAAGGAATGTCAGGATGGGTAAAAGATAGATGATAAAGGTGATCACTTGGTCAGAGGAGCCAGCAGGGCTCATAACTTTTGCATCTAGCAGATGGATAAGATCATGTGTGTGAGAAGCTCTTGCTATTCTAGCTAAGGGACGGGCCTAGGGCCCGTCTTTTATACATGATGAAGACGGCTGCTGCCGGAGGCGGCAGTCCGTCGTCGCCGCCGCACAGGGGCCGGGGCCCTGTGGGCCTCAGGGACCGTCATCGTGGTCATAGGGCCGGCGATGTGGTCTGAGATAAGAGGGAAAGAAAGGAAAGTCACGTTATCTAGGAAAGCCGGAAATGAGGTTATCATGCGTCTCAGGATGACCCCGAAATGTGACATATAGTCTGACCACATACAACACACATCTACCGCTTTCTACATACCCGGCACATCTATTGCTGTGGATGAGTGCATGGTCCGCTTCCTTGGACGTTCCCTCGAGACAACAACTATCCATTCCAAACCAATCCCCACCGGCTTCAAAGTCTGGGCCGTAGCCTAACGAGGGTATTTCCTGCGGTGGATTTGGCACAGATGGGTCGCGGGAGCGTTCAAAGGCTATGGGAAGAAGGCGGGCAGTGATAGCCATGCCTTTCTTCCTGTGCCGGCTGACTCTACTCACGAGAACGGTTCCGGATACAGGATGTCTATCCATCTGACAACCCTTACCGACTCTCTGACGAGAGTGGCCAGGGCACTGGGCCTAACACGGCCTCTCTTCGAAGCAACTCGATTTCTACTCTTGGTGGTATGGAGGAGTCTCCTCTAGAAAGTCCTAAGAAGGAGGATAGGAGGAGGACGATGACCTCGAGGCCATGCCCCTTGCGTCTCCTACTTCCAAGGGTGCTTTTGCTCATCACGCTTCCAAGGTGGTCGCTTCAAGAGTGTGGAAGTATGTGAACGTTGGTCGTCAAATCATTGACCGCATCATTCTTCCCTTCGGCTTCATTGCTCTTTCGACCAGAGTCGTCACGTACGGCCGCTTCTTTGCAAGTCACCCCCCTTAAACTCCTCATCTTCGTCCACTAACAATGCTCAAATAGGAAGGCCAAGCTATCTTGAACGATCTGGCCCACTGGATCAAGGGTGGAATCTTTTTCTGGTTCGCATCTTCACCCTGGGTCGCTGGTCCGGCAGCTTTGGCGAGCTCGGTTGGGCGTGGAACGTTCGTCCCAAGAAGGCTTTGCAGAAGTGGCGTCCTTCGACTGAGTTTGTTGAGAGCTTCTTCATCTTCTTCTATGGCGATTCCAACATCTTCCTTGAGCATCTTGGTGGCTGGGGAGGCAAGTGGACAGCTCAGGATATGGAACACATCCCCATCACTGTCCTCTTCATTGGAGGCGGTTTGGTATGTTAATGGCCCTCTCTCAGTGTGTCTTGAAAGTCCGAAATTTGACTGGTATTTAATAGTGCGGAATGCTTGTCGAGTCAAGTCGAATCCGTGATCTCCTCAATACTACCGTTGAAGACGTCGAACCAACACATCGCTACTCTGAAGAGGATGTAGAGCTCAAGGCGCCCGAGGCATACGAGTTCTCTCCGAACCCGATTCCTTCCCTCGTCATTCTCCTGTTGGGTATCATAATAAACTCGCATCAGCAGCATACCATGGTCTCCAGCATGGTCAACAAACAATGGGGAAACCTGCTTCTTGGTGCTTCTTTGGCTAGGGGTCTTATGTACGTTCTCATGTTCCTCAAGCCGCCAAAGTCAATTCTCCCGTCTCGACCTCTGACTGAGCTGTTGGCTTCCTTCGGCTTGATCTGTGGCGGAATCATCTTCATGGCAAGCGTGAGTGATGTCTCTCTGAACCATTGTAACATAAGCTGACCTAGCCCAGAGCTCCGACACCGTCGAAGTAATGATCCACTACGACCTGAACGCCATGTTCATGTACACTGTCACCATGAGACTCGTCGCCTTGTTGATGGCCTGGGTCTTCATTGTCCTCGCCATCAAGGGATGGGCCTTGCGATTGGAGCGACGTCGTGCCGCGGCTTGAGTATATACTGATCGATCATCCACACAGGCCGACATTAAGGGGGGATTTGATTGATTCGATACAAATCGGAGGATACATAGATATAGTTAATTGCATTGCGGTGCGCTTGTGCGTCTGCTTTGAGATACCTTTGGACGAAATAACGGCCTTTATTTGAGACCTTTGACTGCTAAACTCCTTCCCTTCGCCTGATTTGCTGTGACGTGTTGGATCATGATCGTATCTCATGGCTGTGGTTTTTGTCACAACTATCATCAGATTCTAGGATCATATTTGCCTTTTGTCTCCTCATAACAGGCCACAGGCTCGAGCCCCTGAAAGCCCCTGAGGGCTCAGACCTCCGACCTAGGTCACGAGACCGTCTTTTCCTTCATGTATATAAGGGCTGATTTGAGCCCTTCAAATAGCTAGAAATCAAGAGCTTCTATTCACATCACAATGCACCCTTCCTATCCGATGCAACAGTTTTGCTGGTGGATGCTAACAATGCTATCTTAGCAGTGATGCAACCATTTCAAGTGATGTGAAGAGTCTGGGGCGATGATGACTTCTAGTAAGAGTATATCCGGGTAGGCCTGAAGATACGCCGAGGAGTCCAGATGAGCGAATAAGACAGCGGTAACCCGGCCGTCTTGACCGAACTGTATTCGACTCCAAAGGCTTCTTTGTTGAGCTTGCTGGCGAGCGCATGAGTTTAGCTTTGCCCTTCGCAAGCTTCTCCTGGTAGGTGCAATCCCGTTGTAGATGTCCTGTTGGGTCGCCAAGGAATCGCAATTCTGTCATCTATACGTTCGGATGTCTCTGGGAGCTATACCGGCGTGGGATAAGCGTGACAGATCCACTGCAACTTCATCTCCTAGCTTGCGATGTGCTGAGTGGGCAGAGGGTCGCCGGTTTGGTGCATGGTTATGCATGGAGAATCGCTTGTCCGGGCGATATCGGACAGTCCCAGTAGAGATTCTTTGGCCGAAAATGAGAATTCGCAGCCACTTCCTGGATTGGCCGTCTTCCGCTGGCGCTCTACAGATGCATTAGGAGGCTAGCATGATCGATCGTAAGCGTATGTAACTGTTTGCCTGCCATTCTTCCCTCTAGTGGACTTCCCGGTGGTGAAGCTGTAACCCCCTCGTAGCCGCCCATAAGGCTTGATACCTTTCACATGCTTGTAGATTCTGAATCTTGCTGCTTACATACGGTTATTAGTCTCGACTGCATTTAACCTGTAATAAGCTATTTAGTTAATTATTTTTTTCTTTTTCCTCAAACATGTCTTCGATCGTAACCCTATATAACTGGGCCCTGGACTCTCGGTTGATAAACGCTACCTGTTGCGATTGAGGGGCTAGTTATCAACTCCATCATCCTCGCCGAGATTCCGTTAGTGGACCACTCCGTCCAGACACAACCAAGATAGATTCAATAATGCCGGAGGGTTTGATCATGGTAAGCCAGGCATGAACACCGAGTGGACCTCCCTGGTATAGTCTCGAGCGCTGGCCGGGTCGGTCCATAGTTATACAGCTTCCGTGACTATTGTTGTTGACATAAACGCGCCAGGAATATACCCATAAAAAGAATAGCGACAAAGGAACCATCTCTATACAGACAAGTAAGTTAGGAATCCCGATATGGAGATCTGCAAAGGTCAGCGTGTCTGTCTCTTTCAGTGCCCCAATATCCGTAAGGACCCAGAATAGTATCTAAAAGAGGGCAATCAGCGCAACGGTTTCTCTTTTTTTCAGGACAAGCTGGCAAGGGCGGGCAGCCTTACTCCTTGTACAAAATTTAAGAAGACGATGATCTTAAAGGCTATTAATTTCAGAAGAGGTCGTCGCTGTGTAAGGTCCGTTTTCAGGAAGTGGTAAAACTGCAGAACAGACAGCACGGCGGTGACCAAGGAGATTATCTGAATCAAGCGTAGCCAAAACTTGGCAAAATGAGGCATGAAGCTCCATCTACAATAGATCCCGACAGCCGCAGTAACATCAGTTGCGATTGACACAATAAGTGCAACGATCGGCATTTGGAAGACCATGAACCAGCGAATCTGATTATATAATATTAGCATGCATCGAGATGCAAAGATACTTCCAGCCATTATACCCTGAACCATTTTACTCCACTTGTCTTCTTCATCGCAAAAAAGGCTTCGCGTTGATCGATGTTTGGGCAGACGTAGTCGCAAAGGAGCAGGAAGAACGAACAGAAGGCGAGACCTTCAACGAGGCTCAACCACGGATCGATGTACACCTCCGCTGTAGGGAAGCAGACTGAAAGGAATGATATGAGAGAATACATGGTAATGAGGGTACTAATGCGCATAATCCTGGAAGCAAATTCTGATTAGCGATCGATTTACAAATCCCCTTTTAAAGCTACCTACTTGACCTGCTCTGATGGGTTTGAAAGATGCGTCGCATGAAGTTGTTTGAAGACCATCATAACGGTGATGGTAAATGCAGCGCATGTTCCAGAGATGATAATATTCACGTCATAGAACGCCATGCCCCCAACGAGATCGTTCGGGGCATCTGCTTGTTATTAGCAAACTTCGCGTCGTGATAAGTGGATCTTTTGTACCTTCATTCAAAGAGGGGTTGGGGCATATTTTGTGTTTGCCGGATGAATGATGGTGGAATATACCCATGTTCACGGCGTATCTGCTTCGAGTTGAAATAGGTCCCGCTGTTGAGCAAAGTGTCCTGTGTTGCTTGTGGAAGTGATGAAGTTTTGCCAAGAATGAAAGCCAGAAGAAGACAGATATTTCTATTCTGGCCAGTCCGATCGGTGAAGTCATTGTGAAATCAGTGGAGGCATGGAGACGCCACTAATAGCCAACGGCGCCAGCCACGCTGCGGCTGCTGGGCTCGTGTTAGTTCGCTATCCCGGGCGGAATAAATTTCATTCATTCATTCATTCATTGATCGCCAATCCCTTCGGTGGGGGGGATGTGAGTAGCCTCTTTCTGAAGATAAGAACAAGACGCTAATATGTTCAGGTTCCTCCTTGCCCAGCTTCATCTTGAATCTCTACTCGACCAGACATCGGTCAAAGTGGTCCGTAGCGCTCTTGCGAAGCTACCAAGCGGATCGGATGCGTACGACCATGCGTACGACCATGCGTACGAGACGGCAATGGAGCGAATCGAAAATCAGGTACCAGGCCACCGAGGCTTTGCTAAGTAGATTCTGTCATGGATTACTTGCGCAAAGAGGCCGCTTACTACTGTAGAGCTTCGGCGTGCTCTAGCTGTAGAAGTTGGCACGACAGAGCTTGACGAAGATGCATTGCCAGAGATTGAAGACATTGTCGCGGCGTGTGCGGGGTTAGTCATGATCGACAAACAAGGCGACACCATCCGGCTAGTCCACTACACGACGCAGCAATACTTCGACAAAACCAGAGAAAATTGGTTTCCGAATTGCAGAAACTGACATCACAACCACTTACGTTACCTACTTGTCATTCGATGTCTTTGAGAGCGGGTTCTGCCGGACCGATGAAGAATTCGAAGAACGGATAAGGTTGAACCCATTGTACGACCACTCTGCACGCCACTGGGGCAATCATGCTCGTGAAGCTCCAACTCTAAGGTAGTTTCACTTGCTCTGTACCTCTTAGCCTAGCTAGCCCAGCACGTCTTCTTGTCCTTCGAGGAATAGGCGGGCTGATCCCGCAAGACGTTAATAAAACAAAACAAAACAAAACAAAACAAAACAAAACAAAGAACACATTACTCCAACAGTATCTCGTAGAGAGACGATATGCTCCTAGCCTATGGATTCACCGGTTCTGTTTAGGTCTTGTTAGTCAAAATGACCATTATTGGTGTGGTCCACTTACTGAAGACGTAAACCACCACAGGCTGCTTACCACCTCCGCCAATGACTTGGATTTCGAACCCCTCTGCTGCACAAGACTGATTGAATTCGTTTGGCCTAACAGAGTATATTTTCCATGTGAATGTCACCCTGACATTGGAGTCATAACCGACAATGGAGTAGCTGACGGATCCCTCAATCTGCACCCCTATGTGCTCTGCCTGACAACGCCACATTCCACTCTCTCCCGCTCGAATCTCTTGGGGAGGCCGAGACTCCGGATCATCCATCCATTTGCCATGGGAGAGATTCGGGGATTCGGGTAATAGGCTGAGTTCCTCATTGGTCAGGTTCAAGACCACCACGACGAGTTCTCGGGAAGCCATGCTGGTGTTGGTCTCAAGGCATTGTGTCGGCTGGGTCGTAGACTATTTGAGAAAGACGAGGAAGGAGAAGAATAGCTACGGGGACGAATCAATTCGTAGACGAACTTCGGGATGCTTTATGTGTACAGTTGTGCTGTGGCCGCAAACTAGCAAATGTTAGTATCCCTTACTTTATAATCCTTCGACAGCAACATAACGCGGGGGGGAAGTCTCGGGCTGGTATCGGAATTCAGACATTACTGCAGACATTACATGACGTCATAGTCCTACCGTCACGATATACAGCCACTCTCAACCCGGCAATGTCATTATTTTGGCCACTCATACGGGTTACCTAAAAACAAATGACTTTTTCAATGAGTAAACTATGGGTTATTGCCCTGAGGCCCCCCAATTATTTTCGGGTACCATTAGATAGAAAAAAAGCTCTAAAGGAACCTAGGACCTTCATATTGAGTTTCGTAGCTCTTTGGTGGCTGATTATCACAGGGACACCAGATTGACATGGTTCGAGAAGTACTGATTACAGTAGCCTCTCGTGGCTAGCGTGTCTGACGATCTCTGTCACATTCAATGGTAGAACCAAGCTGTAGTGTTAAACTTTGACCGGCAGGGTCTAGAACGCGATCTATCAACTGAGACGAAAGCATAACCGGAGGATTGACATACCTAGAGCCTCATGTGATGGATGGTGGTCGAGTTGATAACGTGAAAGTGATGTCACATGTTTTTAGGTAAGGCGCTAACGGGTTGTGCAATCACATGCCAAAAGAGCCAATTGACCGTCTAAAGATCAACTAACTGATCCAGATCCTGACACGGTGGGTCGTCATGTAGATGACCTTAATGTTGCGCTTCCGGGAATCCTGGACTTGATCGACTTCGATTGCGTGAATCTCTAGTCACTATCTTGACATCCATTATCTGTTGCTTCCATGCTCGCTTGTTTGGCACCAACTGCGCCGAGGCGACATAAGTAGCGAAGCCAGCTCAAAGTCAATTATCATAACCCCATTGGTCTCGGAATTGAACATGTTTGCGACGCGCACATCCTTGTGGACCACGCCCTCCTTGGTACCTCCGCAGATTTGAAGAACAAGTCGACTGCTTCTGACTCTTCAAGCTCGTGAACATGTACTCCTTCAAATGTGGATAGCTTTCTGCAGCAGGCGCCCAACTGTTAATGACAACGTGAACATTTGGACCCCCAGGACTGTACGAGGACAGATACCACAAAGCCGCTGTCTTTACTGTCCAGACCATCTGCTCCGTCAAAAACCATGAGCCACGTCCCAGATGTACTTGGACAAACACACAAGCACGGTCCGCGTCACGTCCTCGGGCGTGGGCTCGGATTGTTAGGTCAGGCGATGTGGCAATAACCGATATATCCTAAGGAAGTTACGAAAGCATATATTGCGTACAATGCTTGCGATGTGCGCAGATGATGTACGAGGAGATACCTCCTCGCTGTTCGTCATCATTGCGTTTTAGAGAACCTGTCCAAGACAAGTCCGTGCTTGCGCAAGCGCAAGGTCAGTGGCGGTTCCCCAGAGTGCGCCTCCAATCTCCATCCACGGCTTATCTCTCTGGAAGTCTCGCATGCCGTCCGCATCCGCATCGGTTAGTCCAAGACAATCCCCCTCTCCATGCTCACGTCCCCGCGCGCCTGCACAAGCACCTTCCCCCACGACCCCTGTCGCTGCTGCAGCTCCTCCCTTGGTGCCATCACCATGAACTTGCAGATTTCCTCCCCTTCTCCCTTGAGACCACCTGATTCTCCCCTCCTTTAATTTTATATTTTACTTCGCCAAATAATTATTACTCTGGGACTTAAACACATTTGGTTCTTGAATCGATCCTCTGCATCAGATGGCCTAACTGAAAGCCTAACCGAGAGAGATATGGCCAACCTCCCCCCCTTCCGTCGGCGCTCCCCTACAGGCCACTTTCCATTGCATCCACAACCTCCCGCGCCTGCGACTTCGAACCCAACGACGACTTCAGCGATAGCTCCCTCCTCCTCCCCGAACGCCGCCGCCCCCGTACATCCTTCTTTCCACCAACCCCGTATCGCCATCGTCTTAGACGTAACCACACCATGGCATCCATGGCTCTTTGCCTTGCGTCTCGTTTCCGTCATCCCCGCGCTCTGGTGGGGTCTACCCTCGGCGCTCCAGCTGTTGTTTCACCTACTACCGGGCCCGGAGCTCGTTGTTGTTGCGCCGTCGGCGGCGGGAGGAACCCAGGGGTTGACTGTTGAGGCGGATGCGCGGTATGCCCTTACCGAGACTGGTCTCACAACTATATGGGTGCGTTTTCACGCGGAGAAGCTTGCTGTACCTGAAGCAACTACAAAAGGAGGTGGAAGAAGGAATAAAATGCTGATTAGGCAGACGGTTCTAGTGTTTCGCGTCGGGATATTTCTCATTCTTCTTTACGGACTGCTTGATGTCTCGATGGTAAGTTCCTGACATAAATTCCCCTTGGCACTCTCAATGATATCACGAAAGACAACGCCTACCTCACAACGCTTACCTCACAGCTGGCGTCATCTCCCTTGCAGGCGGCTTCCAAGACCCCCGTCTCCTCCTACCAGGCTGGATCGGCATAGCCACCGTACGTTCCCCCTCATCTCACCTCACCTGCCCTCACCTTCCATCCGCAACGAATATCCCGTCCATTAACATCGCCCTGCAGACCCTTAACCTATTGTACTGCATCACTCACCAAAAGATCAACATCGGCAACGAGCCGTCCACGTCCATCAACGTCTCCTCCATGGCCAGCTTCCTTAGCATGGAGACCTTACTGGCGCACATGCACCTGTACACTCCGGACTACCCCCAGATACCCTCATCTCCTCAGGGCGGCGCGGCTGGGACAAGGCGCTGCGCATGATTGCGCACGTCCGGGGGAGCATCGAGCAGTTTGATGAATTGTGACGATAAACCTCTGTATTTCTGTATGAGATTGTACCTCGGCACGCCGGCATGTGCATCCGCAAAGTCGTATCCAACCTCGCTGATTTACAAATGGGCAAGCAGGCGGGATCCAAGTGACGGAAACAGGAGCAATCGAAGTCAATTGAATCAAGTTTGGGGATTAGTAGATAATGAGCATTGCATACTCAGTCTCCCCTCAGTGCTTCAATTTGTCTTATTAGGCGTCGACCTTAGGTACCTAAGAATCTGAGGCAGTCCCAATAATTTGCTTCCCACGCAGCCAGAAGAAACCTTGCGGTTTTCGGTGGACAAAACCGTAAACAGCCAATTAGATTCTCTACAGCCCATTGCCGGACTATCTCGCTATGAGTTCTAACCTCAGTTTTGATGCTTTTTGTGACTTTTGTTGCCACAAATATCGTGGCCCGGGATCAAGAATATTAGGTCGGATCATGCGGTGCAATCTCTTCCAAAGACAGTCTCAGCTTCCAGCTCTGGGCAATGAATTGACATGTGCAGGTGTGGCGAAGTCCAATGCAATGAGTGAACATATATGCGTCTTCGCTGGTGTCGGATCACGTCATAAAGCGATATTTTTTGGAAGGAATGCACGAGTTTGAGCTCGAGAAAACGATCCATTCCCCTTAATTGTGCACGATTTTGTTACAGAGGCCTAAAATGATGCTTGGAAATGATAATACGGCTTCCGGCAGCCGATGTCGAGGGAGCATCGCCTCAGCCTGCGGCGCAAGATCAAGTCCCTCGTCATCCGGTACGGCATCCCTGCCATCTGGTTCACGCTCAACCCGAACGACATCACCAGCCCCGTCAAGCTACGGCTGGCCGCATACCGCACCCACGATCCAGAAGGGGCCGAGGCGTTCCTGAGGAGCCTAGACATGGCTTACAAGCGGGCGCGATTGGCCATCTCCGACCCGGTGAGCTTGGCCATCTTATTCCACATAGAAATCTCACTATTCTTTGAGCACTACGTCAAAGTAGGAGAGCAGTCGGTCTTTGGCCGCATCAGCCAGTATTTCGGGGCCGCCGAAACCAACGAGCGTGGTGCGCTCCATGTCAACGGATTGCTGTTGCTGCAAGGGAATATGCAACTGAGTTCGGTTCTGGCCGACGCGCGAGGCGAGGAGGGAACCTCGTATCGTGACCACGTCACTGAGTATGTCGACAGTGTCTTTTCCGAGGTATGTCGTCGCCATCAAAACACAGCTCGTAAGCTGACGGGCGTCGTAATATGAACATGTAGGATCTGGACCAGGAGGCTTTCTATGCCGTTTGGGCGTAGAGATCGGTTACGTCTGACATATCACGGCTGATGCAGGACATTCAACAGTTCGCTACGTCCTTTGACGAGGAGGCCAACTTCTGCGCTGGAGCCACGCAGATCCACACACACAGCCCGACGTGCGTGAAGTACTCGCTAGGAAAGCGCGGAGGAAAAGCAGGAGACCTGTGCCGCTTCAAGGCCCCGTGGAAGTTGGTCGAGAAGACGGCATTCGACCCGGACGGAGTGTTGCGGATCCAACGCACACACAACGTGGTGAACAGGTGGAACAAGGGGATCGCCGTAGAGCTACGGCACAACCACGACATCTCGTTCATCGCAACGTTCCACTTTCAAGACTCATGTCACACGACACTCGAGACCGAGCTGTAGGCCCTAACAACGTTTACAGCGACGTTCTGTTGAGCCAAGTACGATATCTTCACGCCTAACTGAAGAGGACGGAGACGACGTCATCTACCTCGGCGCCTTTCCGCGACAGCCGTATCACCACACGGCCGTTTATACTTTCCGATGTCCCGCCATCGACTCGAATCGAACCTTGGATATCTCTCCACGCATTCTCCCTACTGCGAAACTCAAATATATGACTTTGTAGATTCCGAGGGCAGATTCAGACTGTTCTAGAAATTCACCGAGAGCATTCACGATGACATGTTTGTTAATACTAGGCACTTCGTTACGACTGCTATTAAACAAGCGAAGACTTCCAAAGCTAACGAACGATGAAGAGCAGAGTCTTCTGTTAGCTCCTAGTGCATTTTGGAACAGGACTTTGAAGTCAAAGCTAGAGCAGCTTTGGAGAAAAAACATCACGAAACGAATGGTATAAATCCAAAGAAATTAACATCGCCATATCAGTCACGGACCGAACCAATCAGGCAGGACCTAACGAAGCGGTTTGACATGGAGACCGATGCAGGGAGTATGTATCCTTCGATTACACCTCCGGCTGAGGCTGTGTAGGATTGGTTCCGTCTTGGCCGGCTTCCATGTTAGTAGAATCCCTATTACGGCCATTCGAAGGATAACTGCTGCTTGACATTGAGAAAACGCAAAATTTAGTAAATACTACAATGTTTTTAGGCCTCGATTTCACTCACTGCGACATCTTTCTCATCTGCTGCTTGGCAGATCGCACCGTGTCTTTGACCTGGATATAGTTGTGGAGGACATATATACCCTGTTTCCTGATTAGCGTCGGTCATTGGTTCACAAGGGGAGTCAGTTTCTCACTAGAATACCACTGAGAAGATGAAGAAACCAAGCGATGAACGAAAAGGCGAGAACGGTCTTCCACTGCGAACACCCGGCTCCGTTGATGTTGACTCTGCCAACCGGCCCAACGGTCCAGAAGCGGCCCCAGTAGTATCCCCAATAGTCGTAATACCAGCTTGCTGTGCAGGTGTGGCTCCTCGTTTTCTATCGTTCCATACGTTTAGTTCCTGTTCACAAGAGAGCAGAAGGGGTTCTCACCGATTGGAGCAAGCAATATGCCACCAACCACATGACAAAGAGAACGAAGTCGAATGGAAAGCTCAAAAAAAGAGAATCAAATGGTGGGCAGAGGAAAATAGAGTAGACAATACCTATGCCCGCGACGACCATGGCATAGATAATTCGTCCATCGCAATTGACCTCGGCAATATCAATCAAGTAGACGAACCGGGAGAGGAGGCCAAGGACGATCACGGCGCAGCAAAACTCCAAAAACCGCAGGATTACTGAGGCGACCTTGTGTGCAGCACCACTGCGCGCCATATTGGATGAAGTAAAAGCTTCCTGGTAGTCGGTGGTGAGTAGCGAAGTGATTTGTTCGTTGGTTGATACCAAGGATTCCTTTGACTGGACAGAGTTAGAACAGCATGCTCCAAATCGGATGCCTAATATAACCAGGCGATCGACAGGCAACCTAGCTTTATGTGATCTGATATCTGCAGTCGGCCTGATTAAGAAAGTGCTATGTTGTAACGTCATTCTGATTTAGAGGCGTCGCGAAGGTTTGGCCCGATGCTGTACTGGTAAAGTAGGGTGACTCTGGCACCCTATCGATTGGAAGGGCTCGGTGAATGTATGGAACTCTCATTCAAGGTGTGTCTTACATTTTTAAATCCACATTGATCGCTGTGAATCGCCAGGAGCACATGCTGGGGCATTGTGGCGTACCTTGTACAATCTCAATGAGAGCTAAAAACAAAACTCCGAGACCTTGATTTTTTGCACGCTCTCTCGACGGCCCGTCACTGCCTAGCGACGCTCGAGGGTCATGGCAATTCGGTTAACGCGGTCGCCTTCTCACCGATGGCTGGTGTCTTGCATCCGAGGTGGTTGGAAGAGAAAGAGGGGTTGGGAGACGCGATGGTGTTTTGACACGTCAAGCGGGGCTGTACGGAGTCTTTGGGCCCGTAACTGTACAATGGCATTCTGGTCCCGGTTTGTTTGATTTGGGCTCCTCAAAACAAACCAGTTTCGACGCCCTAATTATCATCCGCACTCCTTATCACAATTTTGCCAGCCTCCATGGAAGAACTTGAGGAGCTGTGGAAGCAACTCTGGGAAGAACGTGCCGACGCGAAGCGGCCGACGTAGTGTTCGACCAGGTCATATTTGGCAGCATACGCGGCGGCGGGGTCCCTTTGTCCACGAGCCAGCCGTCAGGCCGATTGGTGAAGCGTATGATACGACCTGCCGTGGCACATGGGAACGAAGTTTATTAGGCGAGGGGTGCTGATTCACCTGCACGTACGCGCTCGCGGTCGAGGATGTCAAAGTGAGTAGGAAGATGCCATGCATGTGAGGGTTATTGAGAGTCAATCTTTTTTGGCCTTGACCACTGCCCAAGTCAAGAGGACGAAGGTCCCAGTTATATACACAACAACGGTGCCCAAGTGGGTCGGGACGCCACCTCGGCTGAAGCGGAATATCGTTTGACAGAGGAGATGTGGCTTCGCCGAATAGCTGCGGACAAGGAAGCTGTTGCGTAGGTAGGTCGTTCCTCCCGGAAGTCACACAAGTCTTAGAGGGCTTAGAGGGATCAATAGATAGGTAAGAACGGTATTAAGCCATCGATCAGTCAAAATAATGTTTATAGCTCTATTTGCGCATTTTATAGTCGATTCAATGCGAAAAAGATGAAAAAGATGAATCCTTGTCGAGGGCGCCCCATAGGTTCACGCCTAGGCGCGATTTTACGTGGTCACGCGTAGGCGTGAGTATTATGTAAGCCTTCAATTGCAACAGGTGCTCAGTAGGCCATGTAGGCATAGCTTAGCGGGACACTTCTCGAAATCTCATTATTTATCTTCTTTATAACTTTTGAAATACCCGGTAGCCGCTTGGCGGAGATTCAGGCCTTTGGCGGATGTCTGGTGTTGCGAACCCCGCTTCCGACGTCATTGTCGTCATGGAAGGCGAACCGGATGTTCCGGGCGGGGGATATCATCGTCCCCTGCGTAAAAGGACCAGAACGACGAGGGCATTGGAGTCCGAGCAGCAAAAAAGGTGATATGGAATGGCAGGAGGAGGAGAGCAGCGAGGGAGCTCTGAGTCATACGCGAATTAAGAAAAGAACCACGCCTAAGGCAGCTGGCAGCGTGACCGAGGCGATCCAGGGTTTGAAACGACTCCTGGAACAGGATTTCAATCAAAGAATGGAAGCAATGAAGGCAGAGTTTCAGCTCGAGTTTACAAAACTTAGCGACCGCATGGCTGAGGAAGTCACTAGGACCACGGCCCAGATGGCGCAAAAATTGTCACAGGCTCGAGAGCAGCTCACTCTGATTTGCAGCGAGTTGGAGCAGACCCGGCTACAGCTGGACACCTTGACCAATGCTCATGCAGCAAGATCGCCTAGTCAGACATATGCAGATGCTGCCAGGATGACGCCTATTAGTATTACCACTCAAACCCCATCCACGGTTCGATCGGCAACCCCGGAACCAGTGTTCTGCACGGTAGACACATCCAGGGTGCCCGAGGATCATATCGGAGATACTACACCAGCAGTGCTTCGCAGGGCCATTGAACAGGAAATGCGAACGTCTAGCGACCAACCTAGTTGGCGATGTGTTGCAGTGACCAGAGATGGACGAAATACCAACCGCCTGAGGGTCATCGGTAGGAACGAGGAAGAACTGAAGAAGATCAAGACCATTATTGAGGTCAAGAAGGCTCCAGGTGCGAGAGTCCTTCGTGACCAACTGTACCCAGTCAAAGTTGACAATATCAACCGTACCGCCGTTCTCGACCAGGAAGGCAAGGTCCTTCCTGGAGCAATGGAAGCCTTGGGCCAAGAGAATGAAGTCCAGATTGCCAAGATGGCCTGGTTGAGTCGCAAGGATAACGCAAAGGCATATGGATCCATGGTGCTATACCTCACCAAAAACAGTGATGCCAGGAGACTCTTACAGGAACGCTACTTCCTTGCAGCCGGTGAATCGGCTTATACCAGCATGTTCGAGCGGAGAACCGGACCGATACAATGCTACAACTGCCAGGAGCTTGGCCACAAGGCCTTCTCGTGCAGCAAGAATCGGGTATGTGCGAGATGCGCCGCCGAAGGCCATCATCATAGCGAGTGCCAGACGCAGGTACCCAAGTGTGTGCCCTGTGGTGGACCGCACGAGTCGTTCAGCAGAAGCTGCCCGAAACTCTATCCTACCCGGCATGAGTAGGATGTTTCAGGTAATCCAACTGAATGTGAGAAAACAGGATATGGTACATGAAAGCCTAATGAACGATAAGCGACTCCAAGATTTTGCAGTTATAGCGATCCAAGAACCACAGGCACGGAAAATTGACGGCAAACTACTCACAGTCCCCATGGGACACCCCAAATGGACCAAAATGGTCCCCACAATTTGGAGAGATGGCAGATGGCCAATCCGGAGCATGTTGTGGGTGAATAGGGATTTGGAGGCCGAGCAAGTACCAGTACAGTCCCCGGACTTGACAGCAGCAACCATACGACTTCCGGACCGAATAGTGTTGGTCGTGTCAGTGTACGTGCCGGGGGGCAAGCCTCAGACTCTTCGACACACATGCCATACCCTGCACCAGGTGATCCTCGACCTCAGGAGCAGGACAGGGATGGTGGTGGACGTCTTACTGGCAGGAGATTTTAACCAGCACGACCGGCTGTGGGGAGGAGACGACGTGCCATTGGTAAGGCAAAGCGAGGCCGAACCGATCATCGACCTCATGAACGAACACGGTCTTTGCAGCCTTCTCCCGAGAGGCACAAAGACATGGCAAGGCCCCGACAAGGAAAGCACAATCGACCTGGTGCTGGCGACGGCGGAAGTGGCAGACGAAATGGTGACGTGCTCCATACACCCGACAGAACACGGATCGGACCACCGGGCGATCCAAACGACGTTCGATCTCGCGAGGCCTGATCGGATTGCCGCGGAAAGACTGTTGTTCAAGAATGCACCATGGACAACAATCAGAACCAGGGTGGAGGACAATCTCCGAGAGCTTCCCTGGACTGTCGGCGTGCAGGAACAGACAGACCAGTTAATGAGGGTCATCCTCGAGGCGATCCACGAGCTGACGCCCCGAGCACAACCAGTACCGTACGCGAAGCGCTGGTGGACGAAGGATTTGACAAGACTTCGGCAGGTGTATACGTTCTGGCGGAATCAGGCCAGGGTACAGCGGCGAGCAGGTCAGATGAGGCACGACCTGGAAAGACGGGCCAAGGAAGCATCCAAGGAGTACCATGATGCCATCCGGAAACGGAAGAAACTGCACTGGGACGATTTCCTGGCAGAAGATGTCAACATATGGAAGGCGGCCAAATACTTGAAACCTGGAAAAGACATCATGGACAACAGGGTACCCCCTTTGAAGAGACAAGACGGCTCCACCACGAAAGATAGGGTGGAGCAGGCAGAGGAGCTGTTCAGCACGTTCTTCCCGCCGTTGCCGGCCAGGATTGAAGATGAAGGTGACCGACCGCAACGGAGGGAAGTGCACATGCCAGACCTCACCATGGAGGAAGTTGAAGGAAAAGTGCTATCAGCGAAACCTTGGAAAGCGCCTGGAGAGGATGGTCTGCCAGCAATGGTGTGGAAACAGCTTTGGCCAGTGGTTAGATACCGTGTCTTGCACCTCTTCGACTCATCCCTCAGGGATGGTGTGGTACCCCACCAATGGAGGAGTGCGAAGATCATCCCGCTAAAGAAAGCAGATAAGGGAGACTACACAGTGGCCAAGGCATGGAGACCGATATCGCTGCTGTCAACACTGGGCAAGATACTCGAGGCAGTCGTTGCAGAGCGGATATCCTATGTTGTGGAGAGTTATGGACTGCTGCCCGCAAACCACTTCGGGGCAAGGAAGCGAAGGTCAGCCGAACAAGCACTGATACTGCTGCAGGAGCAGATCTATAAGGCATGGAGGGCCGGCAGGGTGCTCAGTCTAATCAGTTTCGACGTCAAAGGCGCTTACAATGGAGTGTTCAAAGAACGACTACTGGAGAGGCTGAAGGCGAGAGGCATACCTGGTGGACTGGTGAGATGGATTGACGCCTTCTGCTCTGGACGAATGGCCACCGTGGTGGTAAATGGGCACACGTCACAGCTACGGGAGTTGCCACAGGCAGGTCTCCCGCAAGGATCACCGCTGTCGTCGGTGTTGTTCTTGTTCTTCAATGCAGATTTAGTGCAGAGAAGAATCAACGCAAGAGGTGGTTCGATGGCATTCGTGGACGACTACTCAGCCTGGGTAGTGGGACCAACAGCGGAGGAGAATCGAGCCGGCATCCAATCAATTATAGACGAAGCACTGGGCTGGGAAAGACGGAGCGGTGCGACGTTCAACGGAGACAAAACGGCCATCGTGCATTTCACGCGAAACGCCGCGCGTACCAGCGACAAACCGTTCATGATCAAAGGAAAAGTAGTCAAACCCAAAGCGAGCGCCAAGATCCTGGGAGTGGTCATGGACGCGAAACTGCGGTACAAGGAACACATAGCTAGAGCCGCCGCAAAGGGGCTCTCGGCTGCTATGTGTTTGAGAAGACTGAAAATGCTGTCACCGCGGACGGCAAGACAACTGTTCGTAGCAACAGTAGCTCCCACCATGGACTATGCGTCCAGCGTGTGGGCGCACTCATGTGGCATTAGAGAAGCTGCTTGGCTGGACAAGGCACAGATGGTTGGAGCACAGGCGATCACGGGAGCTTTCCGGACCGTCGCAACGGCGGTGGCAGAGGCCGAAGCTAGCATCCAATCGGTGCAAGAACGGCATGCGCAAGCGGCAACAAGGTTTTGGATCAACCTCCGGACCCTTCCCAGGACACACCCGTTGGCGACACTGAAAGTGAAAGTGTGTCGCCGATTCGTATCGCCGATGCAGAGGATTGCTCAAGTACAAGGGGAAACAGCCACTGAACGAATGGAGATCATTCGGGAGTACGCGTTACCACCATGGCGAGACCGTATCCCGGTGTCGTGCGACCCTGACCGGGAGAGAGCGGCGGAAGAAGCAAAGAGGGTGGATGGCATAGTCATTGCCACCTGCTCCTCGCAGAGAAGGGGCATGGTAGGCATGGGAGGTGTCGTACGAGACACGGCGATCAATAACGATGACGAGGTAGTGGCCAGCTACTCCATCACTCTCGGATTGACGGAGGAGCTGAACCTATACATCGCCGAGCTAGGAGCTATAGAGATGGTATTGAGATGTATGCCGTCTGGACTCTGCCGGCGGGATATGACTGTCATGACGAGCAGCCGCTCCGCACTAGAAGTCATACGGCGGCCACGACAACAATCCGGCCAACAGATCATACGGCAAATATACGACCATATCAAGCGTCTCGAAGACGAGGGCCACTCTCTCCGGATGTTGTGGGTTCCAGCAGGAGAAGAGGATTTCGCGCTGGGAACAAAAGCCAAAGCAGCAGCGCGGAAGGCCACAGAAGGAGAATGCAGACCAGACGTGCCACCACATCTAGCAAGATCCACAAGGATAAGACTAGCGATAACCAAGCAGCGGCAAACAAGAACACTACCAGAAAGAGTCGGGAAATACTCGAAGCAGATAGACACGGCACTGCCAAGCAAGCATACCCGTACTCTATATGACCCGCTGAAGAGGAAGGAAGCAGACGTACTGTCGCAGCTCCGCACCGGAATGGCGAGACTTAACAGCTTTCTGTGCAAGATAGGAGCAATGGAATCGGACACTTGCGAATGCGGGCAAGCATCAGAGACAGTGGAACACTTCCTATTCCGCTGCACAAAATGGACCGCGCAACGAGAAGGCATGCTGCGATGCTCACAGACAAAGATGGGAAACCTATCATACTTCCTGGGAGGAAAGGCGGCGTCTGACGGTGACAAATGGGCGCCAGACATGCGGGCAGTACGGGCGACGATCAAATTTGCCATTGCAACGGGGAGGCTTGACATGGACCAGAAGCCTCAGGCACACTAACTATTCAGATTGAATCCTACTAACATCATACAGTCTCATTTTGGCAGACCGTGCTTCAGCTGCTGAGGATAGGATGCTGAACACTTGGAGAAATTGGCCTTCAAGCAGGCCTGTCACTGCATATACATCAGATTGGAACAGTCAGTAAAGTGAAATTGTGGGGCTTCGGGTGATTATGGAAGAACCGTACGAAACGAAAATAGCTTAGCGCAAAGGCCCTCTGGGGTGTGTCCCCCCGGGCGAAATAAAATCCATCCATCCATAGCTTAGCGCAATGGCCCTATGGGGTGTGTCCCCCCGGGCGGAATAAAATCAAATCAAATCAAATGTAGGCATAACGAATTCCAATTCAACAATACAACTACAAAGGAGATATGGCTACATGACTGAATACAATGCCTGCTACTCCTCGATATCCTTCTCACATGCTCTCTAGATCTCGCCCGTCCCTTGTCTGCTCGAAAAGGGTTGCACTACTATCTTATTAGCTACCTGGGCGTTAAGACGGTTATTCTCTAATTTATCCCAGTCAATATAGGCTATCATCTCCTCTTTGATCTATTCCCGAGAGCCTGTTGGCGTTATACAGCGCTTGGTTATTTGCTTTCAGTCGAGGCACCAGTTGTAGTGTGACAGGCGGTTGGGAATGCTTGGGCTAGCTGGTTGCTAGCAGGGATGCCCTAGGAGGGTCCGGATGATGTTAAAAGGGGAGGTCAGGGACTGCACAGGGAGAGACATCGATTTTTACTTCTTCAGAGATTTTTCTTAGAGGTCAGAGGGACCGTAAGGTCTCGAGACAGCTAGGGAATCTATTGTATTGTTGCCTTTATTTTTAAGAGATTTACTTGAGTCTAATTTTGACCGTCACTGCTCTCTTTGTCCAACCTCCGTCTTTGGCACCCCTCAGATATCGGGCTGCCGCAGGCCCCATTGATGCCTTGCCAGCGAGATTTCCTGCGACCGACCCGATATCCTTTCTCATGAGATGCTTCCCTATCAGGAGACATAAGCCTCAGATCTATCCGACCTCATACGCGTAATCTGGTGCAGCTTCGGGCTGACCAGCTAAGACGCCTGTGCGACGACCTTCTGTGCATCTCCCCTAGGGTAAGTTAATGAGTTGGGTGTTGTTTCTGTCCCTTTCTGCTGCTAAAGTAGTCAGTTTTACTATATCGTAAAGGCAGACCCATCGCCTTCCGATACTGCTGGTTAGTCTTGATGCTGCCGCGAGGCTGCGCTCTATACCAAGCTTCTCTTGCTGTAGTATATCTCTGATAGATAGCCCGTGGGTCATCATACCGCAGTACCAGCGCTGCTGCTGCTGCCGGTGCCTCTGCTGCTCCCGGCCCTTCTGCTGCTGCCGGCGCCGTTGTTGATGTAACGGCTATTGTTGGCGGAATGGCTATTGCTGCTGGTGCCTCTGTTGTTGCTGGCGCCGCTATTGCTGCCCGTTGCAAAAGCTCCGCGTGCTGCAAAGGGCATGACTTTGAAGCCATTGTATGACCTAGTGTGTGGCATTTGCTGCATTTAGGCTGTGCTCTTATCCGTGTTGCTGCCTCAACTGCTTCGAATGCACTAGGCTCCCACCGAGTGCTTGATTTGGGTCTAGTTGAGCCAGCAGTTATCCGATCAGATCGATGACAAGGCTCTAGCAGTAACTGATGAGTGCCACTGCGGTTCAGGTGCCATTGTGTGTGGAAATGCTCCAGGCGAAGGGGTTGACCTTGTGCTTGTAGATCCTTGAGTGTATGAGCGCAAGGGAGCCCTTGAGACCGAGAAAAAGATCCAGTACAGCTAGGTAGGTCTCCTTCTAAGAGCCGCTTTCGCTGTTCTTTGACCTTCCGTAAAGCCTCATGAGATATTCAGCCACGTACAGCACTGTATAGTGACCCGGAGAGCTCAACTGGTATCCGGATTTGCTGCTTAGCTTGGTTATATTGTAGCTCAGCTAGCTGATTGAGCAGTGTATTCTTTATAGCCCTCTAAGCCTTAAAGAGATCTAGTGTAGATGTCTTGAGATGGCTCTTCAGCAGCCCGTGGATACCCTCAACCCGTGAAGTAACCACATTGCCAAAATGGGCGTGCTGATTAACCTAAGCCTTAACAAGCTTTTCCTTGTAAAGATTAAGCCAATTGGTCTTAATATAACCAACCTCTTCGAGATATTGCGGTAGGTAGCGCTTTTTAAGCTCTTTAACGCGCTGATCGAAGGTTTCCTCGTCTATTAATCTTATAATTAAATACTAATAACTAAAAAACTTATTCTAATTATTAAGGCCTTATTAGTAGGTGTCACGACCCAAGCTGAGGGCCGTGGCGAAACCCTTGGACCCACCGTTGAGAACCGGGGGAGGCTGATGAGTCAGCCTCACGGGCGAATCAGGGAAGGAGCGATGGAGCGACAGGAGCGGTGGGAACGAGGGAGCATCGCTCCTCGCGCTCCATCGCTCCCAGTGAAACCTTAACCTTAAATGGTCGAACGCGCTCTTGTTCGACCTGTTCGACCACGATCAACCAAGCGATCCAGAATAGTATATATAGCTTCACTCATTCCCACTCCCCTATGTCTAGATAGCTCTCCAGCTTTCAATACAATTTGATTACTCAAGAATATTTCTTGACACTATCAGACGTGATACGCAACCCTACGCTCAGCACGCTACGCCCCGTCACAACTGCCAACATAAACCAATCAGGTTACGGTTTACTACGTTGGGAACCTTGACCGTCACAGTAGGCCTCTGATCCTTACTGGTAGCGTACGAAGGTTGGCTGGCAGTAGCGAAGGACTGCCTTATTGGCATGCCAGAGGCATAGAAGTGAGATTGCAGATAGAAAGCAGCGAGATACGGCATTCATATAAGCTATATAGCGATCTGTTAGGATAACAGATGGAAGTCTTGTGCCGCAGAGCTCATACATAGACCTAAGCCGGTCCAGGGCCCAGATATAGTCCTCCTCAGTCTCGCCGCTTAAGAATGCAAAGGCGATACAGAAGGATCGCTGGCAGGCATCAACACCGATCATATCGAGGAGCGGCATCCCGTATTTGTTCGTCTTGTATGTACAGTCCAAGAAGAGCAGATCTGGGTAAGCCTGAAGGTATGCCAATGAGTCGGGATGAGCGAATAAGACTGCTGTTACCTGGCTATCTAGATCAAGCTGCATCCGGTTCCAGAACCCTTCCTTATCTAGCTGGTTAGCTAGGGCATGGATAGTGCTCTGGCCTTCGCAGAGATCCCGTTTGCTATCTGCAATACGATTGTAGATATCTTGCTGAGTTGCAATTAAATCGGAGTTCTGACGGATATAGGTCCTGATATCCTTAGGAGGAACCCCAGCATTTATAAGGCTCGCAACCGTAGACTTCTCCTCACTAGATAGTTTCCGGTGTGCTGGATGAGCAGATGGATCCTGGCTTGGCTCGTGGTTATATAAGGCAAATCGTCTATCCGGGCGATGCCTTAAGGACCAAGTAGTCTTATCCAGTGATTCCTTGGCGATAATAGAGAACGGACAGTTGGTGCCTCGGGTAGTAGTCTTGCGCTGGTGATCCCTTGAGGCACTAGGAGGATGGCACTATCTATCACATGCGTATGTGACAATCTGCCTGCTGCTAGTTGAGCGCGAAGATCTCCCAATTGTAAACGCGTATCCTCTGGGTGCCGCCTATACATTAATAGCCTGGAATAGGGCATCACGCGATTCATAATCGCATTCTGGAGGAAGGCAATCCTCAGGAAAGGACGTGACTGCTTCAATCGACGGTTGGGTCATCATAATCGATGAATCTAGTAGGTAGGTAGGTAGGTTTTTATTCGCCTGGGAAGCCGCTGGTGGCAGCCCCTGAGAACTGCAGTTGTGGAGTTGTGTCAACTTAGTCAACCTAGCACTGAAACATGAATGCAGATATCAAATAAAAGATCAGTGTAGATTGAGAACTAAAATAATTAAGTGCCTCCTCTTCTATCTAAAGGAGCGACGAGAGTCGGTCTCTTATACCTGTGTTCAGTCTGCCGATCTCATAGGCACCAGGCTGTTGCCTGACGCTAGGTATGGCGTGGCGATCACGCTGACCGTGAAGTTATTCACGATGGTTGTGATCCTTGCCCTTGACAAGTTTCCTCCAACAGCAAGCGGAGGTCTCTGGATGGATGGATTTTATTTCGCCCGGGGGGACACACCCCAGAGGGCCTTTGCGCTAAGCTATCTCCGTTTCGTACGGTTCTTCCATAATCACCCGAAGCCCCACAATTTCACTTTACTGACTGTTCCAATCTGATGTATATGCAGTGACAGGCCTGCTTGAAGGCCAATTTCTCCAAGTGTTCAGCATCCTATCCTCAGCAGCTGAAGCACGGTCTGCCAAAATGAGACTGTATGATGTTAGTAGGATTCAATCTGAATAGTTAGTGTGCCTGAGGCTTCTGGTCCATGTCAAGCCTCCCCGTTGCAATGGCAAATTTGATCGTCGCCCGTACTGCCCGCATGTCTGGCGCCCATTTGTCACCGTCAGACGCCGCCTTTCCTCCCAGGAAGTATGATAGGTTTCCCATCTTTGTCTGTGAGCATCGCAGCATGCCTTCTCGTTGCGCGGTCCATTTTGTGCAGCGGAATAGGAAGTGTTCCACTGTCTCTGATGCTTGCCCGCATTCGCAAGTGTCCGATTCCATTGCTCCTATCTTGCACAGAAAGCTGTTAAGTCTCGCCATTCCGGTGCGGAGCTGCGACAGTACGTCTGCTTCCTTCCTCTTCAGCGGGTCATATAGAGTACGGGTATGCTTGCTTGGCAGTGCCGTGTCTATCTGCTTCGAGTATTTCCCGACTCTTTCTGGTAGTGTTCTTGTTTGCCGCTGCTTGGTTATCGCTAGTCTTATCCTTGTGGATCTTGCTAGATGTGGTGGCACGTCTGGTCTGCATTCTCCTTCTGTGGCCTTCCGCGCTGCTGCTTTGGCTTTTGTTCCCAGCGCGAAATCCTCTTCTCCTGCTGGAACCCACAACATCCGGAGAGAGTGGCCCTCGTCTTCGAGACGCTTGATATGGTCGTATATTTGCCGTATGATCTGTTGGCCGGATTGTTGTCGTGGCCGCCGTATGACTTCTAGTGCGGAGCGGCTGCTCGTCATGACAGTCATATCCCGCCGGCAGAGTCCAGACGGCATACATCTCAATACCATCTCTATAGCTCCTAGCTCGGCGATGTATAGGTTCAGCTCCTCCGTCAATCCGAGAGTGATGGAGTAGCTGGCCACTACCTCGTCATCGTTATTGATCGCCGTGTCTCGTACGACACCTCCCATGCCTACCATGCCCCTTCTCTGCGAGGAGCAGGTGGCAATGACTATGCCATCCACCCTCTTTGCTTCTTCCGCCGCTCTCTCCCGGTCAGGGTCGCACGACACCGGGATACGGTCTCGCCATGGTGGTAACGCGTACTCCCGAATGATCTCCATTCGTTCAGTGGCTGTTTCCCCTTGTACTTGAGCAATCCTCTGCATCGGCGATACGAATCGGCGACACACTTTCACTTTCAGTGTCGCCAACGGGTGTGTCCTGGGAAGGGTCCGGAGGTTGATCCAAAACCTTGTTGCCGCTTGCGCATGCCGTTCTTGCACCGATTGGATGCTAGCTTCGGCCTCTGCCACCGCCGTTGCGACGGTCCGGAAAGCTCCCGTGATCGCCTGTGCTCCAACCATCTGTGCCTTGTCCAGCCAAGCAGCTTCTCTAATGCCACATGAGTGCGCCCACACGCTGGACGCATAGTCCATGGTGGGAGCTACTGTTGCTACGAACAGTTGTCTTGCCGTCCGCGGTGACAGCATTTTCAGTCTTCTCAAACACATAGCAGCCGAGAGCCCCTTTGCGGCGGCTCTAGCTATGTGTTCCTTGTACCGCAGTTTCGCGTCCATGACCACTCCCAGGATCTTGGCGCTCGCTTTGGGTTTGACTACTTTTCCTTTGATCATGAACGGTTTGTCGCTGGTACGCGCGGCGTTTCGCGTGAAATGCACGATGGCCGTTTTGTCTCCGTTGAACGTCGCACCGCTCCGTCTTTCCCAGCCCAGTGCTTCGTCTATAATTGATTGGATGCCGGCTCGATTCTCCTCCGCTGTTGGTCCCACTACCCAGGCTGAGTAGTCGTCCACGAATGCCATCGAACCACCTCTTGCGTTGATTCTTCTCTGCACTAAATCTGCATTGAAGAACAAGAACAACACCGACGACAGCGGTGATCCTTGCGGGAGACCTGCCTGTGGCAACTCCCGTAGCTGTGACGTGTGCCCATTTACCACCACGGTGGCCATTCGTCCAGAGCAGAAGGCGTCAATCCATCTCACCAGTCCACCAGGTATGCCTCTCGCCTTCAGCCTCTCCAGTAGTCGTTCTTTGAACACTCCATTGTAAGCGCCTTTGACGTCGAAACTGATTAGACTGAGCACCCTGCCGGCCCTCCATGCCTTATAGATCTGCTCCTGCAGCAGTATCAGTGCTTGTTCGGCTGACCTTCGCTTCCTTGCCCCGAAGTGGTTTGCGGGCAGCAGTCCATAACTCTCCACAACATAGGATATCCGCTCTGCAACGACTGCCTCGAGTATCTTGCCCAGTGTTGACAGCAGCGATATCGGTCTCCATGCCTTGGCCACTGTGTAGTCTCCCTTATCTGCTTTCTTTAGCGGGATGATCTTCGCACTCCTCCATTGGTGGGGTACCACACCATCCCTGAGGGATGAGTCGAAGAGGTGCAAGACACGGTATCTAACCACTGGCCAAAGCTGTTTCCACACCATTGCTGGCAGACCATCCTCTCCAGGCGCTTTCCAAGGTTTCGCTGATAGCACTTTTCCTTCAACTTCCTCCATGGTGAGGTCTGGCATGTGCACTTCCCTCCGTTGCGGTCGGTCACCTTCATCTTCAATCCTGGCCGGCAACGGCGGGAAGAACGTGCTGAACAGCTCCTCTGCCTGCTCCACCCTATCTTTCGTGGTGGAGCCGTCTTGTCTCTTCAAAGGGGGTACCCTGTTGTCCATGATGTCTTTTCCAGGTTTCAAGTATTTGGCCGCCTTCCATATGTTGACATCTTCTGCCAGGAAATCGTCCCAGTGCAGTTTCTTCCGTTTCCGGATGGCATCATGGTACTCCTTGGATGCTTCCTTGGCCCGTCTTTCCAGGTCGTGCCTCATCTGACCTGCTCGCCGCTGTACCCTGGCCTGATTCCGCCAGAACGTATACACCTGCCGAAGTCTTGTCAAATCCTTCGTCCACCAGCGCTTCGCGTACGGTACTGGTTGTGCTCGGGGCGTCAGCTCGTGGATCGCCTCGAGGATGACCCTCATTAACTGGTCTGTCTGTTCCTGCACGCCGACAGTCCAGGGAAGCTCTCGGAGATTGTCCTCCACCCTGGTTCTGATTGTTGTCCATGGTGCATTCTTGAACAACAGTCTTTCCGCGGCAATCCGATCAGGCCTCGCGAGATCGAACGTCGTTTGGATCGCCCGGTGGTCCGATCCGTGTTCTGTCGGGTGTATGGAGCACGTCACCATTTCGTCTGCCACTTCCGCCGTCGCCAGCACCAGGTCGATTGTGCTTTCCTTGTCGGGGCCTTGCCATGTCTTTGTGCCTCTCGGGAGAAGGCTGCAAAGACCGTGTTCGTTCATGAGGTCGATGATCGGTTCGGCCTCGCTTTGCCTTACCAATGGCACGTCGTCTCCTCCCCACAGCCGGTCGTGCTGGTTAAAATCTCCTGCCAGTAAGACGTCCACCACCATCCCTGTCCTGCTCCTGAGGTCGAGGATCACCTGGTGCAGGGTATGGCATGTGTGTCGAAGAGTCTGAGGCTTGCCCCCCGGCACGTACACTGACACGACCAACACTATTCGGTCCGGAAGTCGTATGGTTGCTGCTGTCAAGTCCGGGGACTGTACTGGTACTTGCTCGGCCTCCAAATCCCTATTCACCCACAACATGCTCCGGATTGGCCATCTGCCATCTCTCCAAATTGTGGGGACCATTTTGGTCCATTTGGGGTGTCCCATGGGGACTGTGAGTAGTTTGCCGTCAATTTTCCGTGCCTGTGGTTCTTGGATCGCTATAACTGCAAAATCTTGGAGTCGCTTATCGTTCATTAGGCTTTCATGTACCATATCCTGTTTTCTCACATTCAGTTGGATTACCTGAAACATCCTACTCATGCCGGGTAGGATAGAGTTTCGGGCAGCTTCTGCTGAACGACTCGTGCGGTCCACCACAGGGCACACACTTGGGTACCTGCGTCTGGCACTCGCTATGATGATGGCCTTCGGCGGCGCATCTCGCACATACCCGATTCTTGCTGCACGAGAAGGCCTTGTGGCCAAGCTCCTGGCAGTTGTAGCATTGTATCGGTCCGGTTCTCCGCTCGAACATGCTGGTATAAGCCGATTCACCGGCTGCAAGGAAGTAGCGTTCCTGTAAGAGTCTCCTGGCATCACTGTTTTTGGTGAGGTATAGCACCATGGATCCATATGCCTTTGCGTTATCCTTGCGACTCAACCAGGCCATCTTGGCAATCTGGACTTCATTCTCTTGGCCCAAGGCTTCCATTGCTCCAGGAAGGACCTTGCCTTCCTGGTCGAGAACGGCGGTACGGTTGATATTGTCAACTTTGACTGGGTACAGTTGGTCACGAAGGACTCTCGCACCTGGAGCCTTCTTGACCTCAATAATGGTCTTGATCTTCTTCAGTTCTTCCTCGTTCCTACCGATGACCCTCAGGCGGTTGGTATTTCGTCCATCTCTGGTCACTGCAACACATCGCCAACTAGGTTGGTCGCTAGACGTTCGCATTTCCTGTTCAATGGCCCTGCGAAGCACTGCTGGTGTAGTATCTCCGATATGATCCTCGGGCACCCTGGATGTGTCTACCGTGCAGAACACTGGTTCCGGGGTTGCCGATCGAACCGTGGATGGGGTTTGAGTGGTAATACTAATAGGCGTCATCCTGGCAGCATCTGCATATGTCTGACTAGGCGATCTTGCTGCATGAGCATTGGTCAAGGTGTCCAGCTGTAGCCGGGTCTGCTCCAACTCGCTGCAAATCAGAGTGAGCTGCTCTCGAGCCTGTGACAATTTTTGCGCCATCTGGGCCGTGGTCCTAGTGACTTCCTCAGCCATGCGGTCGCTAAGTTTTGTAAACTCGAGCTGAAACTCTGCCTTCATTGCTTCCATTCTTTGATTGAAATCCTGTTCCAGGAGTCGTTTCAAACCCTGGATCGCCTCGGTCACGCTGCCAGCTGCCTTAGGCGTGGTTCTTTTCTTAATTCGCGTATGACTCAGAGCTCCCTCGCTGCTCTCCTCCTCCTGCCATTCCATATCACCTTTTTTGCTGCTCGGACTCCAATGCCCTCGTCGTTCTGGTCCTTTTACGCAGGGGACGATGATATCCCCCGCCCGGAACATCCGGTTCGCCTTCCATGACGACAATGACGTCGGAAGCGGGGTTCGCAACACCAGACATCCGCCAAAGGCCTGAATCTCCGCCAAGCGGCTACCGGGTATTTCAAAAGTTATAAAGAAGATAAATAATGAGATTTCGAGAAGTGTCGACGATCTCGCAGGGGGGGATCATATGTCAGTTGTGATCGGAGGTCTCTGGAGCTTGACAAGTTGTGGCCAACAATTGAAGGCTTACATAATACTCACGCCTACGCGTGACCACGTAAAATCGCGCCTAGGCGTGAACCTATGGGGCGCCCTTGTCGAGATGTTGCTTATGAAATACCGTTACACCCTTGTCGGTGGCGGATCGCAGTGACCAATGTGGTTGCGTTTAAACGCGGACGGTATCCACAATGAATTCCTCGAGCCAATACGATCGAGTTTAAGCGCGGACGGTCCCACTCTACACAACCAGGGCTTCTCAGATTCGGGAAACAAACACGGTCCTCTCCTCAAGCTCAGGGTTGGGAGCAAAGTCGTCCTTCAGCTGTCAGCAGCGGGCACAAGATAACGAGCGATGGCTCCTCTCCTTCACCATTTTCCCGCCGAGATAACTGCGCTGATATTTGCGGAGCTTCCATCACAGGACCTTCTCCCTGTTCGACGTACATGCAAGGAATTTTCCGTCAGAGCGACCCCTCTGTTTGCGCACTATTATTTCGAGACGCGCCATGTCATGTTTGAGAGACGAAGCCTAGACACCCTCGTCGACATATCGAAACATGCCACATTTTCTCGCCATGTTGAGACGTTGGAAATCTGCGCCTATCATTTCTTACCTCTAAATGAGTTGGCAGACGTAGAGCCTCCATTTAGTCCGTACGAGGAAAATGTGAAGAGGATGGCGTCTGGTACTGAGGGCGCAGGTGACAGATCACTGCAAGATGATCGCCTGGGTCGACTGAACGCAGACGCATATCTCGCGCTTTGGAAAGACCAGGAACAGATGCTCGAGACTCAGTACGCTCTCAATTGCTTGACAAAAGCCATGTCAAACTTGACCCACTGCAAAAGGATCGCTTTCAACGACAGCAATCGACCCTGGGGATTAGATCGCCTGGAAGACACTATTGGAATCCTACCGCAAAGGACACTGACGTTCGCGTCAACGAAGAGCGCCGAACTGATTCACCACATCATGCGTGCTGTTCTTACCGCGGTGGCTGCCAGCAAGCTGGAAATTGAGGATCTCGACTTTAGTATTGGTAGCATGATGGAGAATGCCAACCGCATAAGCCCCCATATGCTTCCTATTCTGCCAACCCACATCACTAGTCTTCGCCATTTACACCTCGTTCTCGACTCAGATAACCCCATTCTCGACTCAGTCAACCCCGAATTCTCGACTATAGACCCATCATCTTGGGAATCTGGCCTCGTTGAATTTACCGGGCTCTTCCCGCAGCTTTCGCATTTCAAGCTCGAATTTGAGTATCGCGAAGATTCCAACAGGTTCTCAGGGTTTTCTTCGCTCCTATACATCCCAAATTTAGAAGTGTTCACGCTTGGGTTGATGGACTGCTCCGGCGAGGAGTTGGCAGATTTCCTTCTTCGACATCGAAATTCACTTCGGGAAATCAGTTTCGACAGCATCAACCTCATACTCGGCACTGAGTCATCGTGGAACCTCCTTATCGAGAGAATTTCCGATAACCTGGATATTGCCTATTTTTCCATGGTTGGCTGCATGATCGAAGACACATACGTGCAAGAGGAGGAGTCATTGGAAGCCACTAATGCGCAAGGGCTCGCCCAGATCATGGCTAAACTATCGAATAGACAGTGAACATCAATATACAAGCGACTTCCGGGCTGTATTGGATCAGAATTCGGCCTTGAACCAAGACATGCTGAATCCATCGAGGTTTGACATTCGACTTCCCCAGTTGATGTTGTCTGGGCAGTTTCCACCCCTGCCACTCTGCGCCTACTTGAGACCATGTGCTGCGACATCTACTAGGGGGGTCTCGTCATTTCACTTCAGCTCAACCCCCCGTTCGTCCCTCACGGGGGGGTCGTTGACTAGCGAAAAAGTCGGCGACCGGCGAAATTTAGATACATCAATCCACCCCAAATTCTTGGTGTAGACGAGGTACCTTCATTATAGCGATTACATGGGGTAAGTTGCATCGGTATGTTCCAAACGAGAAGTCGGTGTGATGTAAGTGACTGCCATTTTCATCATTTCTAGTCATCTATTTCGTCTTTTGGGACCAGGAATTCACCCTGACTAGTATGATTTACATCATCTGCGATAACCTCAACTCCATCAACCTCAAAAGCCAACTTCTTCCTTCCAAGAGCCCGTTCCTGTGCATTGAAGATCGCAAAGTTGACCGCTTCTTGGACCACTTTGGGGTCGTAGTCTCTCGGCCAAGATCCTGTTCCTGCCCATCTGTTGTCACCTATTCCTAGCTGTTGAAGCTGGCGATGGAGAGCATATTTCTGCGCAAGCCACTCACTCGAAGCAAGGTGAGAACGCCGGTCTGTTTTGGACCACCAGTTGCTGCGTTGTAGCTGCAGCTTACACAGCGGCTTCCAGGCTCTTCTGGGGTTAGAATAGATATCTTCTAGCTTCAGAGCCGTGATGCTAGGCCTCACATGTGACCTGACATCACGTATCCAACGGCGTAAAAAGAGACCTTCATCTTGACTGTCTTTGCGTAAAATTCGCTTCTTCTCATCAGCCTGTGCAGCTTGTCGATTGTATTCATCCTTTGAGACTCGAAGCCTAGCATCACCGACACTAATTGGGCCGTATTTTGCTACAAGTCCCGTCTGTGCTTGGAGGGCTGACCGTCTTGTAGCCTTATCTTTAAGACGGTGCAGCTCCTGAGTGGCGGTAATACCATTCAGGGCCAGTGTGTTACTAGCACTGACTGCATGTTCAAATACACGCATGACTGACGGGGTCAACGGCACCCCTGATGTAATCGATGTGAGGGAACGATCATGTGACTTTCATATTTTATGAATAGTCTCACTTTATGAATTTATGTAAATAGCTTAAGTCAGAGCTTTCCTTAGGAATCTCTTTCTCTCCTTGTAAACAATCATTTTACCCAAGTCGCACCCGACCTCGTTCGTGCTCTTGTACCGTCACAATCGATGTGTGCATACGAAGCATCACATAATCCTGATATCTCTCAATAACCTTCATTCGTAGTGGTGGTGTGGTTGCCTCTCCCCAGTCATACGCTGCTAACGGCACCCTCTGAGGCGTCACAGGGGTTGTGAAGCTATCACCGCTATGCTGATGTGGTGTTGTGATTACTGATGAAGAGCCAACTTCCACATGACCTGGGAGACTCTCAGCAGAGATATCTGCTGTCAATGATGACAGCGGATCAGCGAGGTTATCTAGGACCTTAGCCGGGTTGTGAGGAAACAGGCCGCATTTCTCCCAAGCAGAGATAATCGTATTCTTCCGGAAGGTTCGTTCTCGTATCTCTTGGAGGTGGTATAGAAAGTCGGTCTTATTGAAGTCATTGGCGCCGTCAGCAATTTCCCTATAGAGGATATGCTGATGCCACCGCTTATATGCATTGAAAACACCAACATCAAGAGGCTGAAGATGATGTGTAAGATGTGGAGGCATAGAGAACAGCTCGATGTTGTGCTGACTGCAAAAATAGAAGATTTCATTCGTAAAGTGGCTCTCACACCCATCCATAAGAAGCAGCCGCTTCTCTTCCGGATTAGTAGGCCGTGTAAGTCGCTCGAAGTGCACAGCCCACTCGAGAGCTAGGATATCATTGATATACCCCTTGCTGCTAGTCGTAATTGTAGTATCGTCACTAAGCCGATTTTGGACCCATTTGACGGGAATGTTGACACCGGGTACGATAATAAACGGAGGAATAGAGTCACCAGCAGCCGATATTGACTCAACCGTAGTCACAGAAATAGTCGTATGTGCGTCAGTTAGAATGGGCTGTTCAACTTCCCGAAAAGTCCATATGAAGGTGCCTTTCTAGAGATATCCAATAATAAAGCCCGTCTCATCGAAGTTCCAGATATTCTCAGCTTTGATGTTATTTTCACGCACAAAGAGCTCAAAGCCGCGGAAGAAAGCCTCGATGTGGGCGCGGTCTTGCATCGCCTTACGCCTCACATCTCGGGTCATTGACTTCTTCACATAAAAGGTAGCCCTCCAACGCTTCATAAAGCGCTTGGCCCAGCTCTGTGATGCCCTATGAGGCTGGCCAGAGGCCTTCAAAATAGCATTTGCGTTGTGTTGAAGAGATCGAAGTTGAATGTGGTGGCCCTGTGTGACCCGGCGATGTGCCCAACACAGTATTGCCGCCTCCTGTGTGTCGGTTAAAAGAGTGTTGTTACCGCCATTTTGGGTGGCAGGCTTCGCTCCTTTAATACGGCCTAGGAGTCTATGATACGGGACCTTCAAGTCTCGCGATGCCGCGGCAGCAGATCGATAAAAACCCTCTCGGAGGAGCTCTGCTGCAGCAAGAGTGCGTTGCTCAAGATTCCCCTCATTGTATCGCGAGAATTCAGGCTTCCCAGTATGAGGGTTAATCCATTTTTCTACTGCAGATAATCCTGGCTCTAGGCTGCAAGATGCGCTATTCTGATCATCAATTGACGAAGAACTCATAATGTTGTGGTAGTTTGAAGTTGTAGTATTTTGGTGGATGCTACCAATTTGAGGATGTAGTGATGCGGGGTTGGTGTTGCAGGTATGTCACAGCGCGAGGTGCTGCATACGCCTTGTACGTAAAAGAGTTATTCGATTAAACATTGGTACATAATTTTACTAGTGCGCACACCTAATTTTTAGGTACCTTTCTTAGCTTCGCGAGTCGCCGACTTTTTCGCTAGTCAACGACCCCCCGTGAGGGACGAACGGGGGGTTGAGCTGAAGTGAAATGACGAGACCCCCCTAGGAGTAGATGTCAATTAAATTTAGGTGGGAAACCGAAACGCGCTAGCATGACATGGGGCAACTGTCAATTAACTCATAGAGCAGGTGGCAATTAGCTGTTTCCTAACCACCAGAGATCCAGTAGATCTGAAACTTGGTAAGGATACTAACCTCACGTATGCAATTCCAATTACATATTTATTTTCTCTTAATCTATAGTATTCGTGGAGCTGTATTGCATCTTACTGTAACCCTGAGTTTTGATGTTCGTCGGGTGACAGGGGTGGCATGCACAGACCAACAAATCAGAGCGCAGTACAAGATGCAGTGGCTGCAGTAGTTGTATCCGTGTTCATTAACTGAACAAAGCAACGAGAGATTCAGGAGAAGTGTAAAAGGAGCGTAAAGAAGTATTCGATGCTCTGCTGGGCATGGTGCGTTTAGATCCTGAATAAAATCAGTTTATCAATGGAATACTTTACTCATTTACCAGACCTCCGGGTTCTTGGTTGCCGCTCTTGTGAGACAATCATCATTGGGTGCAGGATTGAATCACATCTCCGGGCACTACCCCACAAGCTACTCAAGGCTCAGATCAAGCCGGTACAGCAGTGGGCAGCTACACTCGACATCATCCATGAACAAGATGGAATCAGGGATATCCCGTTCCTGCCCGACGACAGTATGCCTACATCCCTATTGTTCCTCCCACTTTCACGGAAAGTGGGAGTTTTGCGTTGCCATTGGCTCAGCACCCCTGCAATTCCCCGCAATCCTCTTTCACCTGAAAGACGGCTCTCAATAAGCAACCCCGATCCAATTTCAAGTCAAAGTGGGGTTCTAGCCTTTTGATTGGCTGACTCCCTTACTCCCCCTTACGAATCCTAGCCACTTTGGCTCGACCGTCTTTCACTCAAAGGTCACACCCCGGTCGCCTTCCCCAGGGTACCCCGCACACCCGATTTCGCGGGCACGGTGACCTGGACCCCCGGTCGGCGGGCGTTGGGTGCGTTTGGGTGCGTGCAGTGAAAGGTGATTTCACTGAAAGGCAAGACCCTGATTGGCCCAAAAATCCCAGAACCCCAGAAACCCCAGGACCCGAGCTCCCGCCATGAAGGCGAGAAAAGCAAAAGGCAAGGGCGACTCTGCTGCTGCTACTACTACTCATTCATAACAATTGATGGTATTATATGATGGATGTAGTAGTAGTATTATTCCAGTCGGTATAAGTTCGGTTGTTGTTAGATGAACTTGCTTTTTATTAGGTGGTGCACGGACGAAAATGTGGTTTCCTGTCCAGAAAGCAGAATGTCGACAGAAAACGGCGCGTCCTTTGTACAGTAGTAGTAGTAGTAGTAGTAGTAGTAGTAGTAGTAGTAGTAGTAGTAGTAGTAGTAGTAGTAGTAGTAGTAGTAGTAGTAGTAGTAGTAGTAGTAGTAGTAAATAGCCCAATTAAGATATTTGATAATTTAGATCTGTAGCTACATAATAGTCTATTTAGGTTTTTTATTGACTATCTGCTTGGTATTGTAATGTATTAGTGAAGTTGGAAAAGGCGGTTACACATGCGACGCGGTTACAGGTTTTGTCACCCCCGCTCCAAGGGAGAGGGGGGAGCCTTTAGCTCCCGGTGGAGCCTGCGATCACGTGTGCAAAAGTCAGCCCCCCGGGTCCACCCCACCTATGTACATGGATCTGTACTTGCGCTATGAAGGCCTCAGAATCGCAAGTGAAGTATGATCAACAGGACATTTGTAATCATGCGTTATTGGTTGCAGAAGGAGACGAAAAATTATGTAAAAGAAGAAAGGAGTGAATTATATAAGTCCGAAGACGGTGGCGTAGTAGCCCTAGAATATAAAAAGAAAATATCGAAATCTATACTACCTGCCCTCTTTATATAGAGCCAAAAAGTAACCCGCTCTCTCTCTCTCTCTCTCTCTCTCTTATCTTTCTGATACCATCCTCGTCAATACCACTTCTATCCAGCACTCTAGTTCTTGTCGTACTTGCCAGGGTACCACTTCCCATCGTCATGGCCAGTTTCGCCGCCTTCATATTTTCCCTCATGCCACTTTCCATCGTCCATACCAGTTTCGCCGCCCTCATACTTGCCCTCGTGCCAAGAGCCGTCGTCCTCTCTCTTCTCCTTGCGATCGTATTTGCCGGGATACCACTTTCCATCGTCGTGGCCAGTGTCGCCGCCCTCATACTTCTCGGGCGCCCACTTGCCGTCATCCTTACCAGTCTCACCACCCTCATACTTGCCCTCGTGCCAAGAGCCGTCGTCCTCTCTCTTCTCCTTGTCATATTTGCCGGGGTACCACTTTCCGTCGTCTTTGCCAGTGTTTCCGCCCTCATATTTTCCGGGCGTCCACTTTCCGTCATCGTTGCCGGTGCTGGGACCCTCGTACTTCCCAGGGTACCACGAGCCATTATCCTCTCGCTTTTCCTTGCGGTCATATTTGCCAGGGTACCACTTCCCGTCGTCGTAAGGGGTGCCGGGACCCTCATATTTGCCCGGGGCCCATGAGCCGTCATCGGCGGCCTTGGGTGTGGGAAGTGCCAGAGCCGTCACGGCAAAGGCGATAAGGGTGAAAGAGTAGCGCATTTTGAAGGACTGGATGGATATCCAGAAGAGATCAGAAGAGGCTAGAAGGGTTGTTGTTGGGGTAATGGATTGAGTTGTTGTTCAGAGAGATTGATGGTGGTGAGGAGAGGAGGAGATGGTGATGGTGATGGTGATGAGTAGAAACGAGTATAAAGGTAGAACACCTTGGTATCTTATATGCTTCTAAATCATTCCTAAGATGTAGCCCTCCTCTTACGCAAGGCTTGATGGCAGATGGCGCAGCTTGCACCTCCAACGCAATTGCATCAACTTCGCCGATCGAGATTCTCAGGTAGTTCCCGCCACCCCGCTTAGTTGAGGTAGCCCGAGTGGCATAAACTTCCCGAGAGCCTCGTGTCCAGCTGTTGCTGCTATTTTCAGAGCCCCCAAGTAAGCCTCAGCCAACTCAGTTCTCTGCAGTCGGAAGCCACCGAGGCTCAGCTCCGCCCAAAAATCCTCCAGGTTGGGTAACGTTCCCAGCAGATCAGCGCTAGCTGCTGCGCAACCTTCTTGGCACCCTCGCAAGACCCCGAGTGGCTGAGCTGGGGAGAAACACCTGTTGGATTGTGACCCTGTATTACGAAACCTCTGATAGATCGATATCCTGACCTTAGTCAGAGGGGGCGTGAGATGACATAAGCCCCTCTCGAGAAAAGAGGGGGCCGCGAGGCATCCTAGATGAAGACAATCAACAGATTCAGGATCCACACCCTATTGAGCATTTAATCCCTGGACCGAATGTGCCGTACGCTATCCAACAACACCTTAAAAAATACATTGTCCATTTTTGGTAAAGGTCGGCAGTGCCACCGCCATCGTATGTCTGCGTGTAAGTACTTGTACTGTATCCTCCTCTTGCGTGCTTGGCCGCATGTGTTTTGCTATTGGCTTTGAAGCATAAGGAAGACAATTAGTGATAGGCGTGCGCCGCGTCTGACTGTACCAGTAAAAAAAGTAAAGAAGTTCTCTCGTATTCCGGATACATACCATGATTATCGCTAAGAATGGACTTGAAAATTCTTTAATGTTTGTCGTAGGGACTAGCGTGTGCCACCGCCCATCACACCATCCAATAATAGTGGCAAGATTAGTCACGTCATGGTGCTTACAAGCCACACACAGCCACTGATGCAATTTATACATTGTACCGCCAGAACTGCCGTTGGATCAGCGGTGAACTAACCCTATATAAGGCGCTATTTGGGGGCCGCTGACCTCAACGATTGACAACTCAGTAGTCGCCCCGGGCTTTCCAAGCACAATAAACTCCACACCGCTTCACTATTACAACCTTCCTGAAATCTAAGTGAGCCTGGTACGCTGAGTGTTAATGTTTAGCCAGGTGTATATTGTGATGGTCCCGGCAAGCGCACACAAGTCGGATTTCATACCCAAGGTAAGATCCTGATCCAAAATTACACACTGACTCGGCAGTGTTGCTGTGGCTGGATCTCCCGTCCAATGAAATGAAAGGACAACGGTGAGAATGAGCAAGGACACTTATTTATAGATGTCGATGGTAAATTTGAATTGGCTGTTAAAGTTGGGTAGTGCTCAGGCTGGAATTAACGGAGTTCAATAGGTACGCGACGCGGATTGGAGACAAGACCGAGTACATTCAGGCCCAAGCCAATAAGTAGGTATATGAGTAGGCATATGAGTAGGTAAGTAGGTGAGCAGACAACCACTGCGACTGCAATCATGCGTCCTCTGGCTTCTGTGCATACACCATGTAGCTGGAGAAAACATCAGTACACCTCGAGACCAATGAAAGCTACCATCGCTCGCGAGCCATGGACAGAGGAACATTTCTTGGGCTCACTCACTAGGGCCAATACCCGTACATTCTCGGGTTCTTCACTTCCCTCCTCAGGAACGCCAAGAACACGACGACCTCCTCGTCTAACCAGCCAAGGCCTTTTTGGAACATCCTTGTGACCATGGCCTCTAATCCGCTAAGGAGGTTCTCCATCTCCCAGGCACCCAGAAGCTTCATGCGCGGGTCCTTGGGCCACGGGTTGAACGGTAGCTTGAAGACCTTTTGGGTGACGTTCTGGTAGCCTCGTTCCTCAAACCAACCCTTCCAATTCATGGGGTCTGTGAGGCTGGCGCCGTACTGGGAAGATGCCGTCTCCATCACGCCGGAGAACTTGCGTAAGTAGCTGTCCTCGGCGATTGAGTCGTCGTCGCAGCCGAGGAGGCCGACTATGGCCTGGAACTCAACCCAGCCACCAGGCTTCAGATGGCTGAGACGAAGATGAGATCAGCAATATAAATATCGGACGGTACCGGCAGTATTGGTAAGACCCGCAGTCCAGTGCAAGCTTTGGATAGGGACTTAAACGCACGTATAGGTTTGGTCAATAAGGGCCGGCCAATCCCGAATAGCGAGCAACAGGCCCGCGAGAAGATGAAGTCGAGGCTGTTCTCCTTCCATGTCCATTTGTCGTAGGCCCTGGTGGGGATAGAAAGTCTATGTTGATATGGTGGCATGTTTCTTCATCTTCATGGACGTACACTATCTTACAATGTATCGCTACTCAACGCTCTGATCTATTCCTCCCACCCGTAATACCTTTGTACCATTTCCAGCTGATCTCGCTCCAGCTTGGCAGGGTCCATATCCTCAAACGCCATACTCCAGATGGCTTGCGCCTCGGTTTTCGCCGTCTTTCTCGCAGACTCGATGCCTTTGCGGTTTAGCAAACTAATCAATGGGAAGTTTTAGCTAGTAGCTTACCAATATGCTGTGCTTGTACTGGATACAACGCATACCGTTCCAGGTTATTGCGTATTGCAATCTCGTCGAGCAGTAGGTCCACTTGTCCATTCTTTTTCTCTCGCAGAGATTTCAGCAGCAGCGGGATTTGCGTTCGCGGGAAGACCATTGCCTGGGAACAACAACCGAATGGCTCGTTGAATACTCCGGGAGAGGGCGGTAGTAGGGAGGCCTTGCCGGACTGGTAGAACAATATCACCAGTCCTGGGACGAGGATGACGACAGTGACAAAGAGTGTCTCTATGTCTCCATATTGGCGAGCAAGCAGCCATCGACGACGGGCTAGCAGGACGGAGGCGGTAATACCGATGCCGATGCCTACAATGATCCAATGCTCGTAGTTGCTGCCAATGTCGTGACTTGCCCATCCAGTTGACCTCTCCTAGGTTGAACAGCCGCATGAACAACCAGGACTTGTCATCCTTATCTATGTCGGATATGTGCCGCAAGCCTAGCAGAGTCCTGACAAACCACCCACGCGCCATGACGATGTCGTCCTCAAACATGCCGACATACAGCGCCCCAGTATCGTAACACCGCTGCAGGGCATATGCGTAATCAAACATGCCCTTCTCGGAATACTCCCCCGCCTCCTCTAGCTTCTGCAGATGCGCCTTTTCCGTCGCGTTGACCTGGTAGGTGTAAAAGTCGTCGACGGCATGGCGGATCCATCCTACGTGCCAGCTCGGGTGGCGCGTCGGATCGGTTTCGGCGACGAGGACTGAGATGTGCAGGTCGGCTCGTTCCCGTGCCATCAAGCCATGTAGAAGCGTTCCGATGGTGGTCTATGCTTGTTGAGCGCAGTTAGTACGCGGATCAAATGCCGTAGGGGAAGACAGCGCTTCACCTCGAGATACTGCGTTTGCCTCTTGACCGAGCTGAGCGCTACGCAGAGGCTTTTGTTGGACCCGGAATCATTGTTCGCGAATTGACTAGTGCCGTTGACATATGACTTGGTGCCGTTGACGTAGGCGTCGATGAACTGTTGCGCTTCCACTCTGCGATGCGCCGAGTAGTGGGTTTCATACGCTCGATCCTTGTCGAAGAAGACGCTTCCAGGGTCGCGGTAGAAGTGCAGCCGTCCGAACCAGGCCATGCACAGTAACAAGGCGAGACATGCGGCTGCTTTGAAAAGGAGCGTCGGCGTGAATACTCTCCGAGCCGTAAAGGTCAAGTTGGTGAGCATGGTAGACGGGTTGAGGGTGATGAGGGGAGAGTCACGACACCATCAAACAACCTCTTTTCTTTCTCGGGGGCTAGCTCCGCATTCTTTATTTTACCCTCGCAATGGGAAGGAGTCTAGTGCGGACCTTTAGCGACCAACCGGCTGGTTAAAATGCCAGTTCTTAAGAAATCGGCAGATACCCTTTTCAGCTCTCCGTTTTGCCCCTCCCGCACAGGTTATATTGCATCAGCCTTCTGTAGGTGATAAGTGATATGCTGTCATGGGCTTTATAGTAGGGGTATGAGTCATTCTGACGCAATCGATGAACGATAGTGCGAGTGACTTGTAGACCCCGCCTGCGGCTGAGACCGCCTCCATTACCGGAATTCACACCTGCCCTAATAGATGAAAATAGCTCGCTACGCGCCGAGTGATCATAGTCCTGAAAATTGGTAAACAAGTCGTAGCTTAAAGAGATCACCCACAACTTGAATTTGCATGCCCCTTAGGAGTTTCTAAGTTCACTTATCCTACCCTCCCAGTCATTTAGTACGCAAGTCTATGGAAGCCGAAAGTATCGCGCTCGGCTTCTTGACCATAGGTTCAAGCATTCACTTTCACATGTTAAACCAAAAATGTCAGCCAAAAAATCTCACTACCCGTCGTGTCAGCTGGGAAAATGTGTGTCAACGAAATCTGCCAGCCTCATGCTGTGAAATCATTGATTTCAGGATCATAATCTTTCAGACTTTATGACATAGTCATTTAAAAAGAAACAATGCTGTAATTAGGCTCGTTGGAAAGCTACGGAATAGCTGAAAACACATTAATTGATAGAAAAGAGCGGAAATCACTTTTTCGGCCTCAATTGAGCTGCCCGGTCCTGGGGCCTGATTTTGCCCGCCCGTTATGACCCTGTTGACGATGTGTTTCCCACCTCCTAACGTCAGAGGTTACTCTTTCCCTTACTTCTCTCTGCTGCTCTTACTATACGGTCTTTACCCTCTAACGTCAACACTCGCCTGTTTTACGCTTCTGCAACCTTACAGTTGCCCTACCCTACAGCTTTACAACACTCCTTCCCTGTGCGTCCTTTTACAGCACGCTGTGTGAGCTGTAGTAAAAGGTGACTGCTCGTTTACGCCTCTCTGCGTAAAGGTAAGGTACTTTACTTGTGTACTTTACCCTGCCTTTGTCTTTGCCTTTGTCTTTGCTCTGATTGAACCCAGGGATAGGGTTTCTCATATCGAGATATGGAGGTTAGGGTTCCCGCGTGAGTTCGAAGTACAAAAGTTGTTGGAAACAAAGCGAAACAAAATATATGATGGAGGAAGAGAAACTCAACTCAATGAGTATAGTCTCATATTTTTCTCTACTCTGCGGAATAAGTTATCGTGGTTTGGAATATTCAATCGATTGATGTTGGACAAGTTAGTCGCTGACATAAGGAAAGTCTTGGCTCAGATAAATTCCAAATAGGAAAGGCGTTGACCCATATTAAAGTCTTGGCTAGCATTTAATTCAAAAGGGTATAGCGTAGGACCCACCCAAAAGTCTTGGCTCACTTTTAATTCAATCGGCATGACTAGAGAAGGACTGGGATTGTCTGAACCTTCCGGGCTATTAAATGGTGGTAAAGTGAAGTTGTCTGGTGATGACGCAAGTTTAAGGGCCGGAATCACAGAAATGCTGGATTTCATACTACAGGAATAAAGTGCACTCAGTGGGATGCTTCATCCTGCTCTTCCAACCCCTGTATAGATGGATGGCTGAGGGGGAAAGAGGAGCAAAACCCCCCAAAAAAGCAAAGTTTTATTGTTATTATTATATAAGCCGTAATATTCTTCAGTAAAGGGGAAGTCATGCTGCTGTCTCGCGTCGCCGTCCGGACACAAGCCGAAGCATTACAGTGCAAGTCTTGTGGAAGACAATGTCTCAGCCAGCGCCGAAACGTCGAGGCCGCCCCGCCAGAAAGGCGCCGCAAACCGAAGAGCAACGACTTGCGTCCCAACGCGCACGATCGCAGCGATACTACCAATAACAACACGAGCAAACCGTCAGTTCCCATCGCGCACCAGCCGAGTCGCAACGGGTGGAATTTATACATTATCATCATTATCATTGCCCAACCCATCTGCCTGCTATACCGTCAACTACGGATCCGGTCATTGGCCTCCACCTAGAGCCTCATCTCCAGATCCCGACGCCGTTCGAGGATCCACCAGCGGCCGAGCCCACCTACAACCGCAACTACGACGATGACGAACCGAATGAGGCCGAAGCGTGCCCGGCCGGAGTACCGTACAGCCCACTACCTGTGGGGGATAATGAGCTATATGATACACTATCCCAATATTGTCCGGCTGAAGAATAACGGAGTCAGTGTGGCCAGGAGATACAGGACCTTCTCCAATCAGTTGAGAAAAACCTTCACATCTCAGTATCATCAGCCCAAGGTATCTATCCCGACTCCCTCGAAGCGATATCCTGAATCGCAGTTTGGGCCAGCTTAGCTGATTCCAAACTACACCTGATGATTGCGACGACGACGACGACGACGACGATAACGACCATAATGATGGATGCAACGATGATCGCGGATTTATCAACCACCCTCATCAAAATCCCCCCATTCCTGAAAAATCGATCTCTACACTCAAAAAGTATCTTACTCAAGAATAGACAACGCATCCGAGCTGCTCAAGCGAAGAACATAAAGCAGATCATGATAGCCTGGCCAACACCGGCCGTCACCACTCCTGCAATTCTCTGGGAGATGTTATCGTTCGGCTGGATGGACTGATCAATGACGACCACGATCATCGTCCGCTCCCACATGTCACCGATCCTTCTTCTGATCTTCTCGGTCATGCCTCTCAACTCGAGAATCTCCACAGTAGCGACCCTCCTTACGATGCGCAACAGCCCATGCACTCGCACTACCGTGATTTCCGAGCAACTTGTCAAGTCGCTCTTGAAGGATCTTCAAGCGATGGCACACCACCAAGCCTCTGCCTCCCAACCAGACACCGCCTTGCACAGCCCTTTACAGATGACTTCATTCAAAAGACCTACGACGGCGACAGTATTTGTAGTTTTCCCTCCTCTCTAGCTGTCGCCAAGTTAGGTATCCAATGGTACCCGCAATCCTATGTCATCTTCAACCACACCGATGATGTATATATCAGCATCGACATTCCGAGCAATAGCTTTCATCAAACCAACGCTCCATCGCAGGGAACTCCAGAGCAACGACGACCCTTACATCATGTCCCTAATTATTGCTTGGGACGAATACAAGACTTGGTCGATACATTCATCTGGGTATTCTTCCCAGCCTTATACTGTCGCCATACCGGTACACATGACAACCCGTACATGCGGACCTCCCTCCCCAGGGACCAGTCCGCGCTTTGGTATAACTAGATCCTACTGCTAGCGATCACCGCAGCAGTCTAAGACTCGAATATCCTTCAGTACATACCAAAAAGCCGCCGAATTGCTCAATCTACCTCGCGCGCTCAGCAGGAGAGCATCTCGACTTAGTGCCTCGACGAGCGGAATGCGAATGCTGACGTACTTGGGCAAGGCAGCAGGAGCAACGCGCTCTCCTATATCCTACAACACAGACACCTTAAGGCCATATAGCAAGGGGTCCAATCACGCGTAGCGATGTTTCCCCAGTTCGCTGGCATAAGACTCTACATGGGGGCTAAGAACTTAAAGCTTGCCTATATGCATCCCGACATCACTCAGACCATTAGCGACTGGCGCAACCAATAGAATGCCGCCGTTAACGAGAGATTCCTCGAGCCCAGTACTACATACGTCGACATTGGCCGTCAATATACCCCTCGAATTGGGTCTGTCGCCGAGGCCAATATGCTCCTTTGGTGTCGATATTGCCTGAAGCGTCTCTGGCGGCAGCGACAGGCGTGGAGTCGTCATTATAACGCCACAAGCTTGTTGAGCAAAGCCGGCCCGAGCCAGTTAAGTCTGGCATCGCCCCCCTCCGCCAAGCCGAGTACCCATGGGTCACGATGCGCGACGCGGTTGATATGACCATTACGTCCATACATAAGAGCCGAGAGGTTCTGGAAGGCCTCCTGTACAGCCAGTTCTAAAATCTCATCAAAATTCCATTTGACGCCGCTAAACAATATCCGTTTCAGAATCCCCAAGTCGAGAAGATGGCCCTAGATCCTTTGTACCTGGCTGATTGTGAAGGCTCTACCCGGGGGAATCATGCCAATCAAGCCTCCCTTAAACTCGCGTACCGCCTAAGTAAGCTTCGCGTTAGAGCCGGCCTGGTCCCAAGTAGTGAAGACGTCATTCCTATCCCATTCACTTATGGGGTTCAAGCTGAAGATCGCATATCTTAGGCGCTCCTCCAACGCATCCTCCCTCACTTAGCTTCTTCCCACACGGCGGCCCAAACTGGTCATCATCAGGCATCCACCGACCGGGAGCCACCTTTCTTCGCCATTCAATTGAGAACAATGGCATACTTCTTGTATAGTAATATCAGTAAAGATATCTCAAACTACACTCACTGTAGCGTAAAGCTTTGCAGACAAAAATGCAACTCGGATATCTAACTCTTAGATGGAAATCGGAAATTATAGGAGCTCTTTATTTATTTCAATCCAATGAGTGGCTTGAGGCCGTAACCATATGTATCAAGTGATGCCTTAGCTGAGGGGTTGGTAAAGGTGCTGAGACGGTTCTCCGGCTGGCGGCTTACAGTAGAGCTCTGACCAGCCGATTTTATATGACCAGTTGTGAAGAGATCCGACGTTTTGTCAGCTAAGGTTGCTATAAGCTTGTAAATAAATGAGGGTGTCGCAAAATAGCTTTTACTTACGCTGAATACGACGCGGCTCTCTGATAATTCGTTGTCGACTCCCCCCAAGCTTAGAACAATAGTTCATATATTCCCTTTGAAGACGCTGGATTTTGGTATGAAGATCTTCTATCTCTGCTCTTATTGCTTCAATGGTTGCCTCACGACACCCCTCTTGCTTCCATCTCATGATATTGGCATTGCCCCTGCCAACCTTCCGTGCTTTTCTCCCTATCTCTTGACATATTTTGCAAACCACAGCGTTAGAGTAGGTTTCATAAACCAGCTTCAACCCACACGTTTCGCCCATACGGTATTCTTGGGGGCACTGTTTGCGGAATCTCCCCCATTTGAAATATCCACAAACCCACCGAGTTTGGTCAAAAAAACACATAATAAGCAATGGTCCGGAAAGAAGAATGAATCGGACCTGAAAAGCGATTGTTGGAGGATACTGTAGAGCGGACGATTATGGATAACTTTTGGTTATAAGCAAGCTCGTCTTTGCTGACTGACCTTCCCTCTCGCGCATTTATACCGAGGCAACTAGCTTCGTTTAAATTGGGCTTCGTGGACACCGGCCATCAAACTTATCTAAAATTTGCATGTTGGTTCAGGCCCATGCGACGCTGTGTGGCCGGCGTTTAGAGGCGCAGCTATCCAATCCCTCTAGTAGGTACTTTTTTCGATGTTGGTTATGTCGCCGTCGTCATCAAGGGGTGTCCTCCCATTCGCCACCGTAAATAGCGTAACCACTCTGTCGGTATCGAGATTGCGCGATTTTATATCAAATGAATGGGTCATGCGTGATCCTGGTAATAGTTCTTTGCGAATGGGTGTGTAATGTAATTAGGACCAGCGATATTGGCAAGGCCAGCGCTAAAGTTATCCTTCTTATTGGATAAGGGTTGGCCCGTGGAATCTCGATTTTACATCTAGAGTCCTTGTCTTAGCCTAGATGAAATCATTGAGTTCATACGATAGAGAATTCTTGGTAGGATTGCGGGTCTTGATGTGTATCTTTCAAGATGGTGTGTGCACTGTACGACATTCTCGTTGTGTTCTCACTCTTATCGTCCGAGGTTTACCAGGGAGGGGGTTTCTTCCCGAATTAGAACTAGCAATTACACATCCACATCATTATCGCATCCACGTCACATCCATCACATATTGCAAGGTAGAGCGGCACTGGAATTTCACATCGTTCAACGTTGTTGCACCGAATGAATGGCTTAATAATAAATAGGCCTAGGTAATTCGCCTGGAAGTTTTCTTTAAAGGATTTAAGTTAGGAACTGAAATCAGAGGCGAACGCGCTGAAGGTAGAACGCGGGGTCAGCATGGGAAGGGTGCTGATATAATTTGGGCACCTGGGTGCGCCAGTCTGTTTGGGCACCTGGGTGCCCATGTATCAGTCGCTGCCGACTAGCCTCGTGGAATGGATCGTGGATCCACTCAGTGGATCCACGCATGGATTCAGTTGAGTGGATTGCAACCCTGAAAGTAGAGGAGGTATGTCGCGGAAGAAAGTGATCCGTTCGCTTATTATGTACGTTAATTAGTTGGGGGTGGATTCATCCCGGTCATCGTTTGCGTATGATTCTTAATCACGCATGATCATGATCTCTGTAACAACAAATCAAGCATTTAAACCATCTCCGCCTCAGCTGTCCCAAATCAAGCATTTAAACCATCTCCGCCTCAGCTGTCCCAAATCGCTCCATATGCAGGAACACCCCGAGTCTCAAGACCATAAACAACCTTCTTGGTAATCTTCTCGTTTGCAATAATAATTACAGCCTCTGCCTTGAAACTTTGCACCAGATTGTACCCCATCTTGACTAGATCTGGGCGGCCAAATCTCTCGGTGTCATGAATAACTGCGTCAGGTATCTGGGCCTTGATAACATTGCACAGATCCTCTCCAAACATTTGTTCTGGTCGAGATGTTGACCAAATCAGCTGTGTCGGGCAAGAAGGACTTTGAATGTGGCCCAATATGGGTCCGATGCCAGATCCAGTTGCGATCAGGACAACACGGTTGAAGAGAGTAGTGATACGCATAACGCCGCAAGTGGGAACTCCACGAGTCCAAATATGAGTCAGGTTCCTCTTTTAGTCATTGCCTTAGTCCAGTCGCCTGCGTTCGAGACAACGAGGGAATAGCCTTTGGGGCGACTATTTGCAGGCTCTGGAGCTGGGATGATGGCAAAGGAATGCCACTCGAGCAGAGGACGCTTAGACAAGCGAGTAAACGACCCATTGACTGGGACCGTGTAGTCAAAATGAAGTCTAACGGCGTGGTCAGAGAGGACTTCTGCTTGAACAGGCACCTTTTGCAGAAAAACCCAAGACAAAGCGATGCTCGCAGTGGCAACAGTGAGGAGCCAGAATGAGGCTGACCGCACACAGGCGCCGCCCAAAAATGTGCTTGAGTCCTTGCTGTCGTTGCAGGTGAGGACCACTTGGGCCCAAAAGAGACCAAGCATGGCCCATCCAACAAAGCGATGTGTTTTCTCGAACAAATTATGGTGTGCTTTTCGGACTAATGGATACGCCATCAGGAACATAACGAAGAAGAGAGCCGAAAGCATCCAAGAGATGATATTTGCGGCCAGCGACTGATGGCCCCAGTTGGAGCATTTTGAAGTAATGCACACAACATCGCCAACGTTGGAAGCGAGGAGCCAGACACCGGCGCTGATTGCGGTGCCAGAGTGAACGCCACCAAGGTGATAAATCTTGGCGCACCGAGATCTGATGGCGAGTGACCAGGACTTAGGTACACTACACGTTATCATATATAGGGCATTGATGACGAAGTCCTGTCGAATAAGAACGGAAAGAGCGAGGTTGATCGCTGTAACTGTACCTAGCCATTCTCTTTGGATACCAGAGAGAATGATTGCGAGAGCAGCAGCGATATTGAAGATGCCAACCAGAGTGAACAAGCGGCGATACACAATGAGGATGCGGTGTCGGAGACCCCGCATACGTTTACTTTGCCTCTTTTCAGGAACCGCCGCTTCAAGGTCCATGCTCTCTTCAACAACAGTGGCTTCCGAGTCGGATTGCGAGTGGCTGATGACCGCAGGCTTAGGAGGAGCAATGACTTCTGTGGAGGTCTTCTCGGTGGAGGAGCTCTTCTCAGCCAAGGAATCCCCAGCTCTGAGGGCTTTCTTGTCGATTTTTCCATTGACAGTCATGGGGAATGAGTCCAGCGGCAAAAGGGAATGATCACTCCGCTAATGCGTAGTGATATCTTGGTTTATACTGAATGTGACAGTAACCCCACGAGTCCAGAATCAAGAAGACTTGATAGACATCTTCAGCGCCGGGAACTGCAGTATCGTGCATGGATGCGCTCGGACGACGCGCAGCATCTAGAATTAGCGTAATCTTGACGATAGCTGGCGTGCCCATGAACAACACGGCTCACTAGCCTGTCAACGTCAGTTCCTGCAGCCCTGTTCAGCCACGAACCGGATGAAGCGAGATGGCTGGAATAAGGAGGGGTTGGTGACGTTTTTGGTTGGACAATAAGGGGTTGAGATTGCTCGCTGTGGCCCATTTGTGACAGGTCACACTAGGGTAAACAAAATCGTTCGAGGGAGTACGACGGCGTGGTTTTCGGCCCCGCCCGTCACCGCCGAGACAGGACTTCACTAACCATAATAGCAATCTGCTTCAACCCAGCAGAGACAGATCGCCAATAGGCATTTCCTACTCTAGTAATCAATAGACGGCAAGTCGAGCACACAGCGTCGTGGCGTAGCGTCGTGGCGTGCCGCCGGCTGTATGCGCTTAACCGTGTACATGTCGTATGCCGAGTCGGTCAAAGACATGTCTGGCCTTGCTACGTGTGTCAATTGGTCGATATTCTGAGCCCGAATTTTTGGGGTCGCACAAGTATTTGAGCCAACAGACACTGGCAGACAAGAGTTGGTCCTTGGTGTACCCCCAAAATATTATCTCCAATTGGCAATTTAGCCATTCCAACCTCCACAACTCAGCTGACTCCGGTCGCCCCCTCAGCATTCTACACACTATCTTTCTTCATTGCTTCTTCCGGGACTTCACTATGAGTCAAGAATTGATACGTGACTTCGCTCCCGCCGAAGGAGGACGAGTCCTCGCCTTCAACCGACCCACGAAGCGAAATGCACTCTCTGGCGAGCTGTTCTCAGTCTTTCTGGACAGGCTATCGCTCGCTGCAGCGGACAAGGCTGTGCGGGCTATCATTGTCACTGGTAGCAACATGTTTGTTTTCGGTAAATGCCCCACGGAAGCTTTGCGACCCCGGGAATTGAGCTGACAGGCCCTTATGATCACCGGATATCAAAGAGATCGCAGCGCTAGACGCTGAGGCCGCGTGGGGATGAGTGCCGTGCGCAAGTCTTTAATTGCGGCTATCGAGGGAATGGTGGTGAGTGGTATTGTTGACGCCACCTTTTGTTGAGTTCTCGATTTCTAAACTAGTTTCCAATCAACGGGTTCAGCTCGGCGGTGGCTTTGAAGTCGCCCTCATGGTACGACCAACAAACACTTTAGATTGGTCGCCCAGCGTGGGCATGCGATGGAAAATGTTGGGCTGACCGTCGAATCACAAAATAGTGTGACCTAATATTTGCTTCTTCCAGCAGCACTTCGGATTGCTGGAGGTCACAATCGGCTTGATCCCCGGTGCTGGTGGCACTCGGTGGCTGACGAATACTGTCAGCAGGTTCAAGGTATCCACAGCCTCAACTGAAGACCATGTCAAGCCATGTCGAGCACATGGGCCCTGACTGAGCTGGCCCCAATTTAGCTCGGTCGCAAAACTTAACCACTCCTTCACAATCCACACCGTAAAAGCTACGGTGTATCGTAACGAACGAATTGGGAATCATCGTAACGGTAGCGTGAACGGCGGCCCTCTGCATGGGAACGACTTCCCAGGAAGCTGAGGACATAACACTAGACAGTCTTGCACATGATACCCTGCCACAGCCTCTAGACAGGACCAACCCTGATAGCCAGCACACGGTGTATGGCATTGTTCCGCCCCCTCTGTAATGCATGAACCCGAGTGCGATCAGGAAACGTTGCATTCTTGCGCTGGGTGCACCTCGGCTACGGAGTCGACTATTTCGTGTCAATTCATCTCGGGCGCCGCTGCGCCGGACGCCTTAGGTGATATTGATATTAGCTTAGGGCACACGATGTGACCAAATATGCTCCAATCTGATTCGAGCTGGCTGGGCCGACTTGTGAGCCGACAGTTCAGGACTTACCATGCGTTACCCCTCCACCGGTAAGACCCCTCTACCGGTAAGCAAAAATAAAATTTCCCCATACAAAATGCCCAACTTCACTTGAACGGTGCTTGGCCAAAATTGAAGTTATTTACATGAAACAAGCTGTGTCTTATTGAGAGTTTCATACTGTTTCGTATTATGCTATTCCTTTTTACATTACATAAACGGTTTGGTCGCATGGCACTAATGTAAAATTTCTATCAATGCCTCCTCCACGAACAGTCCTCCCCAAAGCTTATAGAATTTTTATCTACACCAGCCTTCTATAATCGCCTTGAAAATGCCTCGAGTGTCTTATACAGAGGATGACATTATTGAAGCAATATTGGATGTCACAGATAACGGCCTCTCCCAGAACCAAGCCGCCCAGAAGCATGGCATGCCTCAGACGAGTCTTTCGGACCGATTAAGAGGTCTACCGTCAAAGTCTGAGGTCACCCATCCTGCCCAGCTGTTATCCAAGTCTCAGGAGTCCAGATTAGTCACCTGGATACTTCGACAAGAGGCCTTGGGCTATGCTCCTTCTCACAGTCAAGTTCGCGCCACCGTCGCTGCCCTCTTGAGACAACAAGTCCGGAAAAGGGTGATCGTTGCACACTGGATAGCCAGGTTCATGAAACGTCATCCAGCTATCAAGACGAAGATAGGAAAGCGCCAGGAGACCTCGAGATTCAATTCATTTACTCCAATGGCCGTCAATTGGTACTTTGATATCCGGGAGAGAGAGTATGGTTGGATCAAGCCTGGGAACACAGTTAATGTTGACGAGGGCGGTATCATGGCTGGATTTGGTGAGTATTTATCGTTTTTGCCACAGAACTCACTAACCCATTGTGAATCTAGGCTTGGATTCCTTGGTTATCGGCAGTAGCGATCCTAAGAAGAAGGCCTTCCTCAAAGGCTCTCAGTCCCGCGCTTGGACTAGCTTTATCGAAGCCGTGACTGCAGATGGCCGTCTTCTGAAACCAGGGATTATTTTCAAAGGCAAAAAGCTTCAGCAGCAATGGTTTATCGATGAGTTCAAGAAGATAGCCGACTGGTATTTTATCACTTCTGAGAACGGCTGGACAGACAACCATATCGCAGTTGAGTGGCTCAGAGAGGTCTATCTGCCTCAAACACGGCCAGAAGATGAGTCCGATGCCAGACTTATCATATTGGATGGCCATGGAAGCCATGTATCTGCAAGTATCTAACTGGTCTGGGTCATAAATATCGCTGACTCAAAATCTAGGATGAGTGGATGGCTACGTGCTTTTTGAACAACGTATATTGTTGTTACTTGCCGGCACATTGCTCTCATGGCCTACAGCCACTGGATAATGGCGTTTTCAATGCCTCCAAGGCTGCCTATCGCAAAGAACTCCAAAAACTGGCAAGCCTGACTGATTCTGCACCGGTGGATAAGGTCAACTTCATCAAGACTTATGCCAAAGCCAGGGAAGTGGGTATGACTCAGAAAAATATCCTCTCAGGCTGGAGAGTGACTGGAAATTGGCCAATTTCATGACATAAAGCCCTCATACATCCAGAGATTCAACCAGACAAGAAGGAAACTACGCCTGAATCAGAGGGTCTCAGGGACGGGCAACTCGACTCTGATAATACGCCAAAAACCAGCCGTCATATCAGAGATCTAGGGAAAAACAAGAGCCCTTCAACCAGAAGACGGTATTCTGTGATATCGAAAGGGTTTGAAGTCCAGGAGTCAAAGATAGCCTCCCTAAGCTCAAGAATCGCCAGTCTGGAGGAGGAAGTCGGCCGGTTGAGTAGAGGCAAGAGGAGAAAAGCCATACCCAATCCCAACAAGAAGTTCATGACATTAGCCGAGGCTCTAGTGGCTGGTGAGACTATTCCCGAGCCAATCCAAGCAAGTGAAGAGACGGAGGCTGTTGAGGATGTGATCGAGGGGGGAGGGATGCAGGAGGATGAAAGTTCAAATTCGGAGGCGGAAGAGTTACTCGTTGTACGCACTCGCTCAGGCCGCGAGGTTAAAAGGCCAAGAAAATATTAAAATATATTGAATTCTAACCTGAGCACTGGAAATGAGTTTATTTTTGCTAATTTTGTTAAGTTTTTCTCATGAGGTTGAAAAAATGCATTTTGTATGGGGAAACTTTTTTTTTGCTTATCGATGGTGCCCGCAATTGCGTCGTAATCCGCTAAGACCACGTGACGACTTATCGCCCGCAAAACGCGGCCCGTGAAATCGTGTGAAATCGTGTGCGCGACGCCTGATAAGTGCATTTGATAAGTCCCCCCCCCCATTTATCAGGTCTCCAGCCTACCCAGCCTAAGAAAAACACCACGTCGAAGGCCCCCGATCGACCGAGATGGCCGCCGACGACTCGTATACCGCCGCCGACGAGCGCGCCCGTGCCGCCCGGAGGGCGGGCCTCCAGGCGAAGAAGGACGAACAGCCGGCGAACACGGCGCGGAGTTACGCGGCGAAGCAGCGGGAGTGGAAGGCGCGTCCCCCGGCCGGCCCCCCCTTCCCCCTCCTTTTAAGTAGGACCCCCTCGGCGGCTAACAGACGAATACCTATAGGCCTGGTGCCATATTCCTCGGGCTGCAGCAGACGGCTCGCTCTATAGCTGGCCCGACGGCGAGCTCGTGACGCCGGACAAGCTGGCGGCGTGGCTCAAGGAGGATATCCTCTTACGACGCGTAGCGCCGCCGCAGAAGAAGCTACGGGCGCGGGGTAGGGGTAAGGGCAAAGGCGAGACCGTACAGCTACGGCAACAGCTTGAATAGGAGCAGCTTGAGGCTGCGGCCCTAGCAGAGGCCGAAAGTCTAGCCGAAGCCTTAGAGATCCCTCTGGCTGAGGCCGCCGAGCTGCTTGCGGACGACCGCGAGGGCTACGTGCCACCCACGGCCCTTGCGCCGGCTGCAGTAGACCTTACCGAAGGATCCCTGCTTACGAGGGGCACTATCGACGCCTATGTCGCGGCTGTTATCGAGCTCTGGCGGCTCCAGGTGGCCCACGGTAACGCGAATATGGAGAACCCCCGGGGCGCCGCCGTACGAGGCTTCCTTGAGCAATGGGGCCGGCAGCGGGGGAAGTACGACCGTGCCTCCTTTAAAGACTGCGGGACTGACGGGATCCAGGCCGGCTATTCCCCCGATGAATGGCTTCGGATCCAGGATCTCCTTCTCAGCGGGGCTGCATATACGCCGCAAAACCTCCGTACGCGAGTCGACCTCCTCTTCGGCCACTACTACCTCTTACGGGGGGAGAACCGCCGTAAGATGGAGCTTGCAGACCTATCCCTATTGGACTATCCGCCTTCGGAAGGCCCGACCCTCTGTGGTTGTCTTGTAAGCCTTTTACGAGACGGCAAGCTTAATAAGACGGCGAGGAAGGAGTTTATGGGCGCCCTCCGGCATAAGGACCCCTTATTCTGTACGCAAGGGGCCCTAGCGCAGCTCTTCTTCTGGCGCTGGCACGTCGCCGGCGAACCGCCCCCGTCCTTCCGGCGTCGTTAGGACTGGTATCGGATCAAGGTCCTCGTCGGACGGGACTGCGAGCAGGAGCTCTCGTACCCGACGCAGCTATAAGAGACCTGGCGTATCTTCGGCGCCGCCGGCCTTATTGCGTCGAAGAAGACGCACCTCCCGCGCAGGGTAGGCGCCCAGGACGCGGAGACCCACGGCACGTCGCTCGCCCAGATCTCGCAGGCCGGCCGCTGGAACCAGAGCGTGCTCTGCCAGGCTTATCTTACACACCTACCGCGCCAGTTCATGTGTATCGTCGCCGGCTTCTCGGCGTCCCCGGGGGACTACTTCCTCGCGGGTGCCGCCCACGAACCCCCTTATGTCTTACAAAAGCAGCTCTGGCCGTGGATCGAGGAGTGGGAGCCCCGCTTTGAGGCGCGCGCGCGCCGGTAATGTTGGGCAGAAGGCGGCCTCGATGACGATGATCTAGCTGCCGACGGCTTCCTTAAGCTTATGCGGCGCCTGCGTATAGTACTCTTGCAGGACCTGGCTGTCTTACAGCCCCGCTATCCGTCGCTACCCTTCTTCGCCTACGCCCCTTTTAACGGGCCCGAGTGGGACGAGTTCGCCGTCGCCATACGGTCCGACGCAGTAGGGGCTACGGAGCCGGTAAGCCTGCTCCTACAACGCGCGCTGCCAGAGCTAAGCGGCGTCTTAGAGAGCACGCGCGAGGCCCTCTTACAGAATAGCCAGCGGCTCGCCATCCGGCTAGAGGCCCGGCTAGAGGGGATTCAGGGCGGCCTCGATGCCCTCCTCCAGGGCAAGGTCCCTATCACCTTTACCGGCTACTTCGGAGCCGGGCTAGCAGTGGCGCCGGCGCCGGCGCCGGCGCCGTTAACAGCTCCTCCCTTGAATCTCAATACGGCTCCGGCCCCGGCCCCAGCCCTAGAGCCTCTAGAACCGGGTATGCCCGTTATTACAGCCCTGGCTAAGGTCTTTACGGTGCGGGACGTCTGGAAGGAGTGGGAGGAAGGGATTGCGGGCCAGCCGGCCGTACGGGTGCTGGAAGAGATGTGGGGAAGCCGCTGGCGCCCGGGGAATGGGGTTAGGGTGCAGTTCTGTCGCCGGAAGGTGATCTGGGACGAGCTCTTGGCCCGTACGGCGTCCGGTAAGAGTGAGGAGGAGGCTGTTGCAGAGCTAGAGCTCTTACGCGCCGGCCGGAGCTTGAACCGGCTCGTTAACGAGCTGAAACAGCGCCGCCGGCGGGGTCAGAGTCAGGGCCAGGCCCAGCAGACACGAGTACAGGTAGGGACCCCCGTGCCCGATGACCCAGACTCAGGCCTGGGACCAGGTCCGACTCGGGGCCGGGGCCATCGGGGGCGCTCGGCCCGGCTAGGGAGGAGGCGGACCGCCCCTCGTCGACGGTAAGCCGGCCATCTACTAGGGTCTTTATATATATATATATATATTTAGAAGACGTATTTTTAAAGATTAAAGAGCCATAAGGTTAGTGTATTATTATCTCGTAGTCCTTGCAGTAGAGCCAAGCCCCCCCTTATCCCTTCCCGACGCTACATACACAAATATCTCGACAGCCAGTAGCCTAAACAACGCCACTCCTAGACTAAACGCACTGCCGGAGTGTAGCAGTCCCCCAGGCCCCGGAATGGCCTCGATTGAGTCGCTGGCTGTCGAGATATTCGCGTGCGCAGCGCCAGGCACTTATCAGGTGGTAGTTGTGTAATCGCATACGATTTCCCGAAATTACTCCGCAAAACGACCCCACGATAAGTTCTGCTTATCGAACTTAGGATGGCCGAATATTCAAGAAACTTGGTACACTTTGGGATTATTGTTGCCTAGAGGCGGTCTAGAGCGGCAGAATAGCATGTGCTCTGAGATGCGCTTGTGAAGAAAAGAAATTGTCGGGGTTTCTTGGGGCCCGTGCAATCTGCTGAACTTCCTGAACTTCCCCCTCCTGACCTTAACTTTTATTGACATAGACTGGTGTGCACTCGCTATCAATTTGGATTATCACAATGAGTTTTGATCTCTGAATCCAGCTGAATATGAGACGATGCTGTTCTCAAGCCCGCAGCCCCAGTAAGTGTAGCCGGCATCAGCAAACTTCTGGTCAAGGCACTCGAGCATAGGCGAGTTCCAACCACTGGATGAGTATGACCTCACGATGCCTGTCTGGCCAATGCCCGCTCGCGATCCAGCAAGGGGTAACCAGAATCTTGGGTCGGTGGGCAACAACCGAGTATCTCATCTCGCGCCCGTGTGCCCCAGGTCATCTTTCCCCCTCCCCTCAGTAAAAATTTTGTCGCCTCTTGTCCCACTGCGTCTCATCATATCGCTCGAATCCCGAGCTCGCTCCATGCCACCACCGCTCGATTCCTCGTTTGCTCGTTGAGAACTTGTTGTAGGAGCGCAAAAGATGCGTTTCAAGCCGCCTCGTAACGCCTCACGACTCGCGCCGCAATGTGCTGCTCCTCCCTTGGGTGCAAATGAACAATCCTGTCATCAACAATCTCGACATAGCTACAAACGACAACAAACGCGACGAGCAATGAACTGACTCGGGGGTGCGACGATATATGACCATGGCAAACTTCATGTGGGAAACAGCTACACTGAAGTCCACAACTACAACGAAGCGAACCGCAATCGATGCCTTGCCGATCTGCGATTGCCTTACGAGACTTCCTCGGATCCAGCCTCCTCTGCAACTCGACTAGCTCTGATGTACAGGCGTCGAGCGAGTCGAGCAGTTTTCGGGAAGGAAACAAAGTACTATCGACGAGAGGGACCGCGGTATGGTGTAGTAGAGAAACAATAATTAGCTCGTTGGAAAAAATATACCCATTGTCAAGCATGCCACGCTTCCAAGTTCCCAGGTGATTACCTTCGCCGAGGAAGTAAGATGTAATATAAATACGCATCGACCCCTACGACCTTCTAAAGGAAAAGAGATTAAAAAAAACATATGGAATGGAGGACTGATGGATCGATGGGCCAATACACCAGCCGACCGGTCAAGTGTGGCACCTAACCAAGACCTTCCCCTGAGAACCGGAACAGCAAGACCCGTCCCGAGCCACAGCCGAGGGCGACAGTCGATGCCGCGATCGCTGACGTCACTGGACGATACTCTAACGGGAGCCAGAGCAGGTTCCGACCTTGATACGTGATCCATACGCTATCGGCACTGATGCCATAGCCTTGATGTTGACGTGGGTGATGCAGAGGACCGGATGCAGGCAGTACAGCGGGCGGTGAGGGCGAGAGTGAGGGCGAGGGCACGCTCAGATCGAAAGTGCCAGCTTCTGTAAGAAGACGAGCGCCGGTCTCGTCGAAACGGATCGTATAGAGGCGCCTACCGACGTCAAGCGTCGCCTGGCAGTGGCCTGTCGCGGCATCCCAGACCTTGACGGTGCGGTCCTCTGACGCCGATGCGAGGCGCCGGCCATCGGGCGAGAAGGCCACCGAGAGAACTGGATCGCGATGGCCCTCGAGCGTCGCCAGACATGCATCCCAATCCTCTGCTATAGCCGGTTTAGTGACAATCCAATTTGGCTCTTCCCCTTCGAACAGTTTTCTCGTCATGCTCCGCCTAGGACTAAACATAAGCGCCGACGCATATGCCTGAAGAGGCGCATTCCCTATCGCCCATCCGTACGATAGGATAAAACGCCATGCATCTCGAACGAGGTCCAATAGGTGGGACTTATCGGACCCTTCCTAGTAGAGACATTAATTAGCACATCGGTTCCATAGGTTCCATATGATAAAGTAATCTGCCTACTAGCAATGTCTTGAGCTTCGTTATCGCAACCACTCCTTCCGGCATGCCTCGGAGAAGGCTGAGCGCCTCGAGCCAGTAGAGGTACTTCTTGCTGAGAAATTGATGGACTGTGCCGTTATTGTGGAGGTCGTCGGTAGGCGTTGAAGTCTTGTGCGAGATGGCATCGCTTAGGTGGTCAACCCAATAAATGCACGAGTACCGTGCCGGGGCTAACGGGTCCGGTTTGGGAGGGCGGATGTCGTCAATAGAGGTGCCGGGATGGTGTAAGTCGTACACATCACGCCGCAATGCTTCAGACATGATCTGTATTGATTTCAAGAATATAGTATGATGTGCGGCTGCGAATCCATGCTGGAAAATTGCAGTCGACGCTTCCTTCGTCAGGAAATCTTTGACGGACTGGTGAATGAGATAGATATGGTCATCCCGGATCGTAAGAAATGAGGCACACATATCTACCACAGATTGAAGGTCACTGGAGACATTTCCAGGCAAACCGGATAGCACACCCAGCTCACACAAGTGGAGGGGGCGGTAAGCGACAGTTGCCGTCAAAATAACAAGGCGGCAGAACTTGCTATCTCGAGGCCTCAGTTGTTGAATGTGATTCATCATTCGGCGGTAGAGTGGCACCAGGCCGGCCGGCATCTGCTTGAGAACGCTTAAGACATCCCAGCTCCGAACGTTCTGAAGTTCCTGTGCGACGAGAGCCACCCAGAGGAAGGTTCCATCGGCTCTGTGTCGCATTTCATCCCGAACTTGGTCTTGCAGTGACTTGTTATCCTTCAGCGATACGAGGTGCGCGACTTTATGGACGATGTACGTATTGATGGCCTGGGCGACATGGCGTGCATTCAGTTCGAGACTTAGCCTCCTCTTTGAGTCATCGAGACACAACTGCTGCTCAATTTCGTGTCTGTTGCGGCTTGACACTATCCATTTGACATGAGCAGACATAGATGCGCTGTGGACTATAAAGTGTAGGAGCTGTGGCAAACCTGTCTCGCATTCGTCTAAAGCATCGATAACCAGGTAGCAACCCTTTGCAGGGCGATCGCGGAGCATACTGGCCAGAGCCTGGGACAAGGTATAGAACGCGTTTGTGTCCTCGAAGAGTTGTCGACCTGCATGATCGTATCTGTCCTGGATGTGCGAGATGAGGGATGGTCGTTGACATAGCAAAAGGAATATCAGGCCTCGCAGCACAGCTGCGCCGTGGTTAAGTCGGGAATCAGTGCCTTGACAGAAGAAAAATGAGACGGGGTGTGAGTGTATTGACGAAAGCGACAGTTTCTTTAATCGGCGCGATATCTTCATCGTAACGTCACCCAATAGGCGTCCCTTGCTCGCGTTGGGTATTTCCGCCCGTGACTGTGATAGTTCGTTGACGATGCCGCACAGCAACATCGTCTTGCCCTTGCCGGCATCGCCTTTGATCCAGAGCAACCGGCTGTCTCCGTCGTCTCGCCATCGCCGAAAGTCCTCGTGATCCAGAACCCACTTGTACGAGTCCTTGAGAAGACCACCCTTTGTCTGCTCGATGCGCGTCTTGTCGTCGCGGGGGTCGGTCAATCGTAGGTCGGCGAGGCATCGATTGCGGTTCGGCTCGTTGTAGTTGTGGACTTCAATGTGGTTTCCCACATGAACTCGGCCATGGCCGTCGGCCCTGAGATCCCTAACGGAGTTCATTGTACATTCGTCACGGTTTGCCGATGCCATCCTGGCATTGTTGATGGTAGGGACGTTCCCAGCCTGAACCAGCTGGCGGTTCACAGTTGGCCGTGGCGGCGCTTAATGGACCACTGGGACACGTTCTTTCGTCAGCCGCACCATCCCCTCACATGGTGCAGTTTGTACCAACAAAGCTCCCGTTGGACACCAGAAAAGCCTGCATCGATTCACCACACACGACCAGCATAGCCGATGTTGTCGGCACCGTGGCCGGCGCTTTGAGCATTGCGGCCCTGTTCAACAACTGCGTCGACTGTTTCGAGTACATCCAGCTGAGCCGCCATTTCGGTCGAGACCGTGAACGCTGCCAACTGATAAGCGGCGTGGACACTGTACGACCGCAATAATTTCGACAAGCTGGTAGAGCAGTCACAGGATTTGTGCGTTATCTGGAGAGGAAATTGAGGTGGACGAGCCGAGCTTGTTGGCTCCGTAGGATGCCGCTGCTGATTCTGAAAGTGTCTTATCGGAGGCAGTAGCGCACAAGGGCGAAGGAGTCGCCAGGGGAAATTATGCAAAGGACGTGAAGAGCGAGGAGGATGCGAGAGTGCTGGTCTAAAATATATGGAGTGAGAACATTTTAGCGCATGGTTCGGGTGTTGCGGATCGGACCACGTCCGCCCTGCAGATTGGAAGTATCCACGGCGGGTGGCGGGGTATCTTCCAACAATAACTAAGGTGTTCATTCTTCATGCCGTCGGGAAGCGGGGACCGGGAATGACGATAGCTAGGTTACCGTTGACCTTAATGATAAGTTAGATGCATGTAATTTCTTTTGATGTCCACCGAATAGTGGCCTTTTCAGCTTCGACGTCTCTGTGGTATTACCCTATTTACCCTGCAGGCCCCCACTAGGTCTAGTTGGGGGTGGAGGAAGGAGCAACGTCAGAATTGAATCTACATCTGTCATTGACATTCGATGGCCATTTTGGCTTTCTTAACTAACTGCCATTAATGCATCTTCGATTTAAATGAATGCAAGGCTTTATGTGTCTACGAAGATGAGGGCCCCCCCCCGGGAGCCTCAAGCATCGTCTTCGAATTGCCCAAGCCATCTTTCGCTGAGCCGTCCCAGGCGGCATCCGCCACAAGATGGCGCTGATAATTGGTGGGCTACGCGCCTCGTCTGCAGCCATGTCACGCACGGGAACAAGTTTAAGGCTGCCCCTCTGACTCTGCTGTCGCATCCATCATACTTCGCCGCAAGCTGATTTCCTTGGACTTGTGAGGCCGTGAGAGTCCTGACCTTCATGCCAAAGTCATCAGCTAAGTGCCAAACGTGTTTCCCCACAGGCCTGAGGATCCCTGCCACATGTCAGTACCAAATGGATTGCTCCATGTGAATGCTAATCGTTATGCAGTGCCTACGGCATTCTGCTCGGGTCTCGGAGATGAGCACCATTTCGACTGCAGTCCACACTCTCACCGCCGACGGAGATGCTCGCATTCACGTCGGTAACATCATCTACGGAACAGAAGACCGCTGCCTAGCAGACTTGCGATCGACCGATCCCCGCGACGACAAGACGCGCATCGAGCAGACAAAGGGCGGCCTGCTAGAAGACTCGTACTGCTGGATTCTCCACAACGCCGATTTCCAACAATGGCGCAACGACGAACAGAGCCGGCTGCTCTGGATTAAGGGCGATCCTGGCAAGGGCAAGACCATGTTGCTCTGCGGCATTATCAACGAGTTGAAGAAGGAGACCACGAAACTGTTGTCCTACTTCTTCTGCCAGGGCACCGACTCGCGCATCAACAACGCAACGGCTGTGCTGCGCGGCCTCATCTACCTCATTGTCGCCCAGCAGCCATCGCTCATCCCGCACGTACGGAAAAAGTATGACCACGCGGGCAAAGGCCTCTTCGAGGACGTGAATGCCTGGGTGGCCTTGGCCGAGATCTTTGCAAACATTCTGCAAGATCCGAACTTAAAGAGCACCTTCTTGATCATCGACGCGCTCGACGAATGCGTGGCGAATCTGCCGGAACTTCTCGACTTGATTGTCGAGAAGTCATCTGAAACTCCTCGTGTCAAGTGGATCGTCTCCAGTCGCAACTGGCCGAACATCGAGGAGCAGCTGGAAACAGCTAGACAGAAAGTTAGGCTGTGTCTCGAGCTAAACGAAAAGTCCATCTCCACTGCTGTCAGCATATACATCAGGCACAAGGTGGATCAATTGGCGCGGCTGAAAAGATACAGCGATGAAACACGAGATGCCGTTCAGCATCACTTATCCTCAAATGCAAACGACACGTTCCTCTGGGTGGCCTTGGTCTGTCAAGATCTCCAGAAGATCCCACGATGGAACACTCTCGCTAAGTTAAATGCGTTTCCTCCTGGACTTGATTCCCTTTACAAGCGAATGATGGAGCAAATTCGCAATTCGGACAATTCTGACCTGTGCATGGGCATACTTGCCCTCCTGACAATTGTCTATCAACCCATTACCCTACACGAACTCACGTCTTTTGTCGACATTCTGGAGGACATTTCCGATGAGCTCGACTCTTTAGTAGAGATCATAGGGCTTTGCGGATCGTTCCTGACTCTTCGCGACCGTAACATCTACTTCGTCCATCAGTCTGCTAAGGACTTTTTACTTTCAAAGGCATCCAGTGAAATCTTCCCTTCTGGGACGGAAGAGGGCCACTATACCATCTTCTCGAGATCGCTACTGGTGATGTCCAAGTCACTGCGACGCGACATGTACGGCTTAAGCGCCCCTGGATTTCCCATCGACAAAGTCAAACTGCCAAACCCAGACCCGTTAGCCCCGGCACAGTACTCATGCATCTACTGGGTTGACCACCTAAGCGATGCCATCTCGCGTAAGACTTCGATGTTTATCGACGACCTCCACGATGAAGGTACAGTCCATCAGTTTCTCTGCAAAAAGTACCTATACTGGCTCGAGGCGCTCGGTCTTCTCCGAGGCATGCCAGGAGGAGTGGTTGCGATGACAAAGCTCAAGATATTGCTGGTATGCGTATTAGCTTTTTCATTGTATGGAACCGATGTGCTGATTAGTGTCTCTACTAGGAAGGGTCCGACAGTTCCCGTTTATTCAACCTCGTTCGAGATGCACACCGATTCATCCTATCACACGGGTGGGCGATAGGGAACACGCCTCTTCAGGCATATGCGTCAGCGCTTAGTTTTAGCCCTATGCGGAGCATAACGAGAAAACTGTTCGAAGGGGAAGAGCCACATTGGATAGTAGCTAAACCGGCTATAGCAGAGGATTGGGATGCATGTCTGGCGACGCTCGAGGGCCATAGTAATATAGTTCAGTCGGTCACCTTCTCGCCCGATGGCCAGCACCTCGCATCAGCGGCACACGACAGCACAGTCAAGGTCTGGGATGCCACGACGGGCCACTGCCAGGCGACGTTCGAGGGCCATCGCAGTGTAGTTCAGTCGGTGGCCTTTTCGCCCGATGGCCAGCGCCTCGCATCGGCGTCATACGACTGGACCGTCAAGGTCTGGGATGCCATGACGGGCCACTGCCAGGCGACGCTCAAGGGCCATCGCAATTTAGTTCAGTCAGTGGCCTTCTCGCCCGATGGCCAGCGCCTCGCATCGGCGTCATCCGATAAGACCGTCAAGGTCTGGGATGCCACGATGGGCCACTGCCAGGCGACGCTCGAGGGCCATAGCAATATAGTTCAATCGGTGGCCTTCTCGCCCGATGGCCAGCGCCTCGCATCGGCGTCGTACGATTGGACCGTCAAGGTCTGGGATGCCATGACGGGCCACTGCCAGGCGACGCTCTGGGGCCATCTCGATTTAGTTCAGTCGGTGGCCTTCTCGCCTGATGGCCGGCGCCTCGCATCGGCATCACACGACCGGACCGTCAAGGTCTGGGATGCCACGACGGGCCACTGCCAGGCGACGCTTGAGGGTCATCGCAATTCGGTTCTCTCGGTGGCCTTCTCGCCCGATGGCCAGCGCCTCGCATCGGCGTCACACGACCGGACCGTCAAGGACTGGGATGCCACGACCGGCCACTGCCAGGCGACGCTCGAGGGCCATCGCAATTTAGTTCAGTCGGTGGCCTTCTCGCCCGATGGCCGGCGCCTCGCATCGGCGTCACACGACCGGACCGTCAAGGTCTGGGATGCGACGGGCCACTGCCAGGCGACGCTCGAGGGCCATCGTGATTGGGTTGTCTCAGTGGCCTTCTCGCCCGATGGCCGGCGCCTCGCATCAGTGTCACACGATCGGACCGTCAAGATCTGGGATACCACGACCGGTTACTGCCAGGCGACGCTCGAGGGCCATGGCCATCCAGTTCACTCAGTGGCCTTCTCGCCCGATGGCGAGCGTCTCGCATCGGCGTCACGGGACAAGACCGTCAAGGTCTGGGATGCCGCGACCGGCCACTGCCAGGCGACGCTTGACGTCGGTGGGTACCTCCATAGCATTCGTTTCGACGAGACCGGCGCTCGTCTTCTTACGGAAGCTGGCACTTTCGACCTGAGCGTGCCCTCGCCCTCACTCTCGCCCTCACCGCCCGCTGTACTGCCTGCATCCGGTCCTCTGCATCACCCACGTCAACATCAAGGCTATGGCATCAGTGACGATGGCGTATGGATCATGTATCAACGTCGGAACCTGCTCTGGCTCCCGTCAGAGTATCGTCCAGTGACGTCAGCGATCGCGGCATCGACTGTCGCCCTCGGCTGTAGCTCGGGCCGGGTCTTGCTGTTCCGGTTCTCGGGGGAAGCTCCTGGTTAGGTGCCACAACTGCGTAGCTTTCCCTCTTAGGTTCCTATCCTCGCTAGGTTGGAGTCCACTTGAGAGTATAGCCTGCTTACACTGAGTAGGGCTACTCTCCTGAGTGAGACTCCTACAGATGCTGTTCGCAGTTGATTACTCGGTATTCGGATGGCCCCTGGCCAATCATAACGGCCCAATTTTCCGTGCACAGACCATTACAGAGCAATCGGATTTCGGTGGGATCGGAATGCTCATTGGTGTTATGGTTTATTTTTAGTGGAGACTTGGGTTTTCAGCTAATATGGGTTCTAGTAACCCCTAGTCCGCGGTCATCCAGTGCCGCCCCGCGGCCGTTTCAAGCGTCGCCATTGGCCCGACAGACGGCGGGGCATCTTCAATGTTGACCTGCCGCTCTTGCCCTAATTTCGTCCAAGATCGATTACAGTGGGTGGCAAAAAGTGTTAGCCCCCTGTCAGGTATCGAACAATAGGCTAGGCTCAAGTAGGTAATTTTTCATCGCTGCTTTCGAGTCGCCTTTCAGACGAGCCGATCCACTATGGGATTGATGCTAGCGCTATATTACAGTGCATAGCCACTAATCTACCCACTAACTGCTCGAAATTGTCAGTAGTCGTACACTGAAATTTAGGGGAGTTAGATTCTGAGGATATTACTAGGGTTAGGGTTACACAAAAGCGGCATGATAACAGTTCCTGACAGGGGGCTAACACTTATTGCCACCCACTGTAGGATAGCTCGGTCTTTCCTATCACAATAGGTCTGGGTCATAAAAGCACAACTAGTGCCATGCAATGTACCTCCTGTGTCATCGCTTGTGTGCGCGTTTCTGCTGCTGTTAGCCGGCCACCTTCAGGACGATGTTGGCCTGATGCACTAAGGCTGTGGAAAACGTGATGGGTTGGGGCGCTCGCGACACATCCGCACTCTCTATCCCGTGTGCGAAAGCTGCAAACCCATGCCAACCCAGTGACCATTTAGCTCACAGTGGGTCGCACACCCATTCAATGCATCCATTCTTGAAGCAGACCCGCCCGATCACAGGCCCACGCTGCCCGCCTGGATTTCCTTTGTCCCCTGGCGCAGCTCGCTCGTCACGCAACAGAGCAGCTTGGCGGTGCGCAAATCAGAATGAAGCCCACGCGTGCGGCGGGGGCGGTGAGATTGAGCGCCAGGAAAGAAACAAAGGATAGGGATTCAATTTATGCAGGACGGCTTGGGGTTTAGCTTGGCCTCCAACGGGAGGGTCTTAGGCATTTAAGCTGCCATGAGGCTCCCCCACCACTTTTGTCGCATTCGAAGATTTGGACCGGAAGAAGGAGCGGTTACTGTCACAGTTGGAGGAAAACCGTTTACGAATTGCTACTGAGCGAGCCAATCTAGACCGAATGGAGAGAGAAGCTATCAAGATGATGACAAAAGAGGATTAAGAGTACCAGAGGCTGATTGGAAGAAACTTGATGGAAACTGTCAGTGGAGCCAAGAGGGCTATTACGGGCCTCATCTCGAATGAAACAGGTGGTGTGGTATGTTTGGATGATAACGACAGTGTGGATTTTAGTACTGTGTGGTGGGATGGTGCAAGAGAGACTAAAAAAACCCAACAACCCATCCAAAAGGCAGATGGTAGTGACCATAGTGGTGATGCGCCTGCAACAGCACGGAGGGTCGAGACTGGGGACAATGGAAATGAACAAAATTACAAGAATGACAGATACCACTCACGGTGTCGTCTGATCGAACGATTCACTGAAGGATGCCACAAAAACAGGCCAAAAATACTACCATCCGCCACCACTTCAAGAATCACCCCACTTAAAGCATAGCACAAAAAATCGTCGCCCCATACAAATTCTACGATGTTATTTACACCATATTTTATCATAATAAAATCATTGAGGAAAACGAAAACTTGCAGTGTATTATTTTTTACATGCTCTCTTACCTCAGGCCGTTTTTTCCCCGCCTTTTTTACCTATAATGGGAGTTTCAACACTTTGAAAAATTTGCATTTTTCTCTTTCTTATCTTTCCACTCTCACAAAGTTAGCAAGGCTCTCTACGCAGCTTATAGCTGTTAAATATCTCCAAAATGGGTCGCTATGTTTATACCGAAAAAGACGTTATTGATGCTATATTCGATATTACTGACGGTTCTCTATCACAGTACCAGGCCTCCGAGAAATATGGAGTGCCTCAACCGGTACTCTCGAAAAGACTTTCGGGCCAGAAGAGCAGGAAAGAGTCTACACACCCTCACCAACGTCTTTCCCCCAGTCAGGAGGACCGCCTTGTTCGTTGGCTTCTGCGGCAGGAGCCCCTCGGCTACGCTCTCTCGCATAGCCAACTTCGAAGTTGCGTCGAAGCCTGTGACGGTCAAAGTTCTCAACTTAGTAAACCGTAACCTGATTGGTTTATGTTGGCAGTTGTAACGGGGCGTAGCGTGCTGAGCGTAGGGTTGCGTATCACGTCTGATAATGTCAAGAAATATTCTTGAGTAATCAAATTGTATTGAAAGCTGGAGAGCTATCTAGACATAGGGGAGTGGGAATGAGTGAAGCTAAATATACTATTCTGGATCGCTTGGTTGATCGTGGTCGAACAGGTCGAACAAGAGCGCGTTCGACCATTTAAGGTTAAGGTTTCACTGGGAGCGATGGAGCGCGAGGAGCGATGCTCCCTCGTTCCCATCGTTCCTGTCGCTCCATCGCTCCTTCCCTGATTCGCCCGTGAGGCTGACTCATCAGCCTCCCCGCACCGGCCAGCAGTACCTGCACCGCTAGGGGTGCAGCTACCAACACGTGACTTTTGCACCGCTAGGGGTGCAACCAAGATCCGTCATACTAGGCCTGTGAGTGTGTGTAAGGGATATCTCTTTTGCACGCACCCACAAGGCATTCCTTAATGCAATTGAATGAAGAGGATGATTTGGTGTATATTCAGCTATTCAATGCATCACATTTGATCCGTTAGCAACGTACCAGGCTGCGTAAGGCCGTGAATAGCACACGATGCTTGGTCATAACACCACAGCAGTTATATATAAGTGGATGACTTCAACGCGTGCAGTCATATGTAAGTAGATGACTTCACCGCGCGTGTCATACGTAGGTAAATGACTTTAATGTGTGCAATTGCGTGTAAGTGAATGACTTCAACGCGTGCAGGATATAAAGCAGGACTCTTCCTCTTGGAAGAAGCCCTCTTTCTACACTAAGCAATACTATCAAATTGTACAACCGCAATCAAAACCAGCGTCAGAACCCTCAGGATATCCCTATCTTCGTGGATCATTCGGTAACACCAGCTGGGGTGTTGCAAATTAACAGCAACAACCCATTTATCCTACAGCCTATTGCTAATAACCAACAAACGCAGCACCCAGCCCGACTTGCTCATCCAACAACGATGCCATTCCCAGTTGAGTATTGGAGGGCTAATACAACCCTACCAACGGATCCAACGTCCCCCACTGTGCTCTATGCAGACCCCCCAGGCATATGCAAGAGCTCATACTACTGAATATCCTCCTCAAGGGCAGCCTGTTACTATACAGGTGCTGCCATTTGGATACTAGGTTAATAGAGAGTGGCATGTTGGGTATCTCAATGATGCTCTTTATTCACGGCAGCAGCGTCTTAATCCGGATGTATCTCCTATGTGGAGTCACAATTGGCTTCAAACTCTCGATACTTCATATTGTGGTATGAGTATTATGTTTCCAGGCACTATATGGCCAACGGCTGCTGTAGGGATGACCACCAACCTACCAGTACTTCAGGCAGCAGAGAGGTTAGGGATGCATATTTGGAATGTCGATCAGAATGGGTATATTACATGGATATAGCAGGGAACGCAGTGATATCATAGAAGAGTTCAATTAATACAATATCATGCCGTTATAGCTGTATCTCATATTCTTATATAAGTGACTACCGAGTCTACTTCACTCTGTATATGAACTTAATAACAACTTCGTCAAATCAAGCCATTAAATTACCAAAGCTATACTCGGAGATTCGTCTTTTCTTTCTCTTTCAAATGATATACAGCAATTGCGTCTCCTGTTACTCGTGCAAATTTCAGCAGGAGGCATTCTTATCTCCATATACTCTTGCCTGTACTTCGAGATCTCTTTCAGCGGCATCCCAGATATCTCGCATCCCTCGCCGCCCTGAGAAAGGCTGCTCTGCCATCTCAATCCCTACATTCTGTTCAACTCTCTCATTCTCAGCTTTATCCCAATCAAGATAACTCATCATTTCCTCCTTGGTCCAGTCTCTGATGCGATTTCCCGCCCTACAACGACTCCCCATTTGCTTGTAGTTGAGGCACCATTCATATTCTGCTTTGCTGTAACGTAGAGGCAGCCCCATAGCCTTACGGTATTGCTGATTAGTCTTGAGGGCCCCCTGAGGTAATGTGGTATACCCAAGGCTCAGAACCACTACACCCACTCACATTTGGACCAAGTAGAGTGGATGTACGATTTTTTAGGCAATTACCTAGTGGATGTAATACATATTCGGCTGGAGTGGAATGGACGTACACACGTGGATTTATAAGTGGATTTATAAGTGGATTTTTGAGGCTATTCACAACCTCGTCGGTGCCTATTCAGCCTCACTTTCAGAGGTTGACACTAACTCTTCAGCCTGTTGCTGCTGTGATAAATCGTCAACCTCGCTGGCGCTGTCCTCGCCCTCCAATAGCCATTTTGACTCAGCAAGCGCCAGCTCGTCGTCGCTTAGAGTCGCACAACCGGCATCCAGCTTACTTTCAACGTGTGACTTAAGCAATGGATCTAGGTCCTTGATAACGCCAGCACGGTACCAAGAGCGTAAAACCTGACAAATGGCGATAATCTCAGCATCTAGGTCAGTTCGCAACCCCGAGATCATCTTGCCAGCAGCTGAAAATAACCTCTCACACTCGGCTGACATCGGTTGGATTGTCAGGAAGTCCAAGGCCATCCTGGATAACCGAGGATATCTACTTTGCTTAGTGATCCAGTAACCAATTGGATCACGAACGTCGCCGCCGCTGGCCTCACGATCCGTCTGCCACGCTTGGTACTCATCACCAACAATAGCTGCTGCGGAGGTTGGTGTTGAGCTTGGCAGACGGCTGTTCTTCTCGAAGGGGTTGAAAAACCGAGGTCTTTTTGCTGGTGGCTCGTCATCGCCTCTGCTGCTGCTGGATCTAACCTCGAAATGAGCGTAATCAGACAGCCAGACGTCGGCAACCATCTCTTTTGCCTTTTCAACCCAACTAGGCTTATGAGCCCACGTTTCATCAAACCAGTCCCAACGATAAGCTGGATGGAGCGCTATTGCCGTATAGTAGATGGGCGTCTCGTCTAGCCGCCGATAATATTCATCCAGCTTATCCCAAGCAAGGTTGATTCCGATGCGGAAGTGCTCGGGATCAGGAAAGTTAGCAGCAAGCTGCTTATATTCTTCCAGTGTGTTAAGCAGCAACTCATAGCCAAGCACCACGTCCCAGATATTGCCATAGGAGCCGGTCCAGCCTTGCTTACGCCTGCGGATGTGTCCATCACCCTCAAGCGTCTTTACCACAGTCTCAAAAACAGTCAGAATAGCCTCCAAATGGTAAAGAACCTCCCAGTCTTTATCCGTTAGCTGATTCTCGTCTCGGAGGATGCGTGGCTTTTTCGCCAATTTGGCTTGTGTCACTCGGCCAGTCTTTTTAGACCGATTTTCGTCCTCCCATTGCGCCTTGTACTTGATCAGTAGGAGTTCGATAGAGGTTTTTAGCCGTAGAGCCCTGCGGATCATGTAGAGTTGTGACAGCCAACGCGTGTCGTTATCGACAATTAGCTTGAGTGGTTTCTTCGATCGGAGTTTGAGGGTGGTGGCGCGATCAATTTCGTCCTGTTAGATATACCAAATTAGTATGAGACGAACAAGATTTAGTGAAAACCGCTTACCCTCTGGACCTCCTTGAATAAGTAAATTAGCCGATGGCTAATACGCACATCAACTGCGATGTTATGTAACTTGCCAACTGGTCCTTTTTTGCGCCATTGAGCGTATTCGGTATCAGATAACGCTTCTGCGCCTGATAATTGCTGCTCGAACGCGCCGGCTTTTTTGCCAAATAAGAGCGCCTTGGCTGACAAGTTAATTGTGTGGCCAATACAGTGTCCTCGGCGTAGTCGGCCATCGAACCCAAGTTCAGCACCAATAACCTCCATTGCAGTATCGTTGTTTTCAGCATTGTCGAGCGTGAAATAGCCAATCTTCTCTGGACTTACGCCAAGAGTGTGTAGGACGTCGAGAACCTCCCCACCGATCGTTGAGCCGAAGTGACGATGAGCCTCTGGAACCCCAATCATGATTTTGCATGGTCTATTCTTCTCATCTCTGAAAAAACAAGCAATACCGTAGAGGGCAAGCTTATTTCGAGACGTCCAGCCATCAAATGAGATATGAAGCGCTCCAGGGGAGTTCCTCAGCACCTCGATAACCGTCTGCTTGTGGCGGTTATACTCTTGAATGATCTTATATCGGACAGCCGTGGCACTCAAGTTGGCGCGTTGGATCGAAACGGAGGGATTCAAATAGTCGAAGATTTCTCGGAGGATGGGGTTCTCGGCGAAGGAAAAGGACTGGTTGCTACTGACGATTAATTCGACTAGCATACGCTGAAAGTGTTGCTTATCAAAGCGTGAGATGAAGCTATTCGCGATATTCTGTTCCGTAGGCTTGTTGACGTCCAGTTTCAGAACAGAGGAAATAGTCGGCTGGTTCGATTTCAGTGCGCCTTCGGATTTGAGCTGTGCTGTGCTCTTTTTCTCTCCCTCTGGTGCTGGTGATTTGTGCTCACGCCATAGATGATTTGCCGCGTTCTGGAGACCTGAAGAGGTAAAACTCGCGATAATGGGACGATTTCCGAGGACACAGTCCTTGCAAGCCCATTTGCGTAAGCCATGACGTTGAATATCATAGCCAAAGTCCCACAGCCAAGAGCTAGTATCACGAGCGCGTTCTGACCAAGTCCAGCCTCTGAAATGGCGAAAAAGCCGGTCTTCGAGGTGGTGCTGTTGGCCTGGCTGGTTGGCTGACATCGTCAAAAAATTATCTCTTGCAAAAACAACAGCAGGAAATCTGTTGAAAACGCCTCAATAGGGGCAGTTTCTCGTATGACGTTTATAAGATTAGCTGGGGGGGGGGGGGGGGGGGTGATCGACCTTGGCTAACTTGGGTCTCGGTACCTCGATTTACTAGGCAATTATATACAAAAATAAGTACTATAGGCCGTGCAAGCTCAGGGAATATCCCACTATACCTAAATCCACCTAAATCCACTCCATTACATCCACTTTCAGGTCCGAATGTAGTGGATCATTACGTAAGCTGAGCGCGGCAAAGTGGATGTAATAGAGATGGGCCACTTATATGTGGTCCACGTGGATATGCAGTGTAGTTGGTTCGAGCCTTGGGTATACCAGGCTTGTTGTGCTCCTTTGTACCGTTGGAAGATAGCACGGGGGTCATCAGCTCGTAATGGAGACGCTAATCCAGCTGCTCGAGCAAGTGGAAGGTGAGCTTTTGTGGTTGTTGTTGTTTTTGTCTGTGTTCTTATGCGGGCCCCAGTCTTGGATACAGTCTCGGATATAGTCTCGGATACAGTCTCGGAAACCACAGAGCATCCTGTCAGAGATAATGGAGATAATGAGCGGGTGACAGAGCGAGTATGTGAATGCATTCCTGCGTGTGCTGGTGCAGAAGCCTGAGTCGGAGCCTGAGCTTGAGCCGGAGCTTGAGCCGGAGCCTGAGCCGGAGCCTGAGCCTGAGCCTGAGCCTGAGCCTGAGCCTGAGCCTGAGCCTGAGCCTGAGCCTGAGCCTGAGCCTGAGCCTGAGCCTGAGCCTGAGCCCGACCCTCCAATAGCTGGTCGTAACGTAAGGGGCATATTTTAGACCTCATTGTATGGCCTTCTGCATGACATTTCGAACATGTTGGCGGAGCCCTTGTTCGTACTGATTTCTCAACAGCTTCAAATACACAGGGCTCACGCTGTGTGCTTGTTGGTGGCAGCGTTGAATTAGCTGTAAGACGATCAAACTGACTGTGTGGCTCAACGATAAGCTGGGGGGTTCCTGAGCGTTGGAGATACCAATGTGAATGGAAATGATGCAGTTGAAGGGGCTGCTTCTGCGCCAGTAAAGATTGAAGGATATGAGCACAAGGCAGACCAAGAGTCTTAGTGAAGACCTCTGTACATACAGACAGATCCTTTGATAGCCGTTCCCGCTGAGTCTCAACCTTATACAAGGCTTTGTGTGAGATCCAACCACATATATTGCTGTATAACATTCCAGACAGTCGAATAGGTGTGCTAATATGCTGCCTGCCTTGGTTGGCATTGAGTTCGGAAATCTGATTGAGCAGAACAAGCTTGATAATCCTCCAGGCCGCAAAGAGGTCAGCTTGTGAGGATTTCATGTGAGATTTGATAAGCTGATGAATGCCCTCGCCCCGTGACGTGACATATTGCTCAAAGTGAAGGTATTGGTTAACCCATGCCTTAACAAACCTCTCTTTGTAGAGATCAAGCCAGGTGTCCATAAGATAACCCACTTCATTGATATGGTCAGGGACGTAACGCTCCTTGAACTTCTCAAGCCTCTCGTTGTAGATGTCCTCAGTTGCTGAGGCTACAAGCTCATGCCAATGGCTATAGAACTCCTTCCACTCTTCGTATCCCTGAGGATTATTTCCCTGAGTGAATGAAGGCAGACAATAGCTTAGTACTGCTCTGTTGATATGCCACAAGCATAACATTGCAATTGACTCAGGGAAACAAGAGGGAGAGGCAATAGCATTCATACAGGCAAGACAGCGATCTGTGAGTATCACAGATGGAAGGGCTGCTTCATGAAGCTGATACATATACCGTAGCTGTCCAAGAGCCCATATATAATCAACTTCTTCCTCGCCACTAAGGAATGCAAATGCAATACAGAAGGATCGTTGACAAGCATCAACACCAACCATATTAAGAAGAGGCATCTTATACTTATTGGTCTTGTAGGTACAGTCCAATATAAGTACTTCAGGATATGATTTGAGGTATGCCAGTGACTGCGGGTGTGCAAATAACACTGCCACAACTCTACCACTCTCGTCAAGATTAAATTGACTCCAGAAGCCCTCGGATTTGAGCTGTTCGGCAAGAGCATGTATATTGCTTTGACCTTGAGTCAGCTTCCGTTTGCCCCGTGCAATGCAGTTGTAGATATCTTGCTGTGTGGCAAATGTAGGTAGATTGGTATGCAAGAAAGATCTAATCTCCTTTGGCGCAATGCCGGCATTGGCGAGTTGTTGGACTGTTGCTTCCTGCCGGTCTGATAGCTGACGATGAATTGGATGTTCCCGTTGAGAGTGACTTGGTTCGTGATTGTGTTGATCAAAGCCAGCCTCGGGACGATGCTTCAGACTCCATACGGTCTTACACATGCTTTCCTTTGCTATGACAGAGAAGCGGCATCCCGTACGACGTGAATTACGCTGTTCCTCTCCAGGCTTAGAGGCAGGAGCGCGCCCTCCACGGTCACAGAGAAAGGTAACTACCCTTCTGTTACTGACAGTCATTCTGGATCTCCCGATCACAAAGGCATAACCTCGTGGCGCTGCCCAAGCATTAATTGCGATACGGACTTCGTCCCGTGAGGCATATTCGCCTTCAGGAGGAAGGGCATCCTCAGGGAAGGGGCGGGGAGCCGCAGCAAGGGAATGGGGAGCCTCAATTGGGTTCATTGTAACAGGAGAAAGGCACGGCAAATTGAATTGATACCGTAGAAGCTGTTGATCATTGAATTGAGTGCCAATTTGCAATAGTTATCAAAGGCCAAAAATGCCTCTTAGATAACGGATCTTGGTTGCACCCCTAGCGGTGCAAAAGTCACGTGTTGGTAGCTGCACCCCTAGCGGTGCAGGTACTGCTGGCCCCCCGCACCGTTCGGATCTCAACGGTGGGTCCAAGGGTTTCGCCACGGCCCTCAGCTTGGGTCGTGACAAAGCCCTCCTCCGTTAACAGGGAGATAACAAGCTATTGGGCAAAAACTGGACATCCAGGTTCATTAAGCGTTATTTGAAACTATCTATAAAGCTTAGGAAACGCCAGGAATCCGCCAGATTTGACGGGTTCACACCAAGGTCGGTCAATTGGTACTTCGATATCCGGGAGGACGAGTACGGCTGGATTAAACCCGAAAACACGGTTAACGTGGATGAGGGCGGCATAATGGCCGGTTTCAGTAAGTCATCTGTAACTTCTCTACGGGATTTTATAGGTTATAACTGATTGGTTGCCTACAAGGCTTGGACAGCCTCATAATCAGGAGCTCTAACCCAAAGAAGAAGGCGCTGTTGAAGGGCGTCCAGTTGCGCACTTGGACCTCATTTATCGAGGCTGTCACCGCAAGTGGCCGCACTTTAAAACCGGAAATTATCTTTAAAGAAAAGGAGCTACAGAAACAGTGGTTTCTCAACGAGTTCAAATTAATAGCGGACTGATACTACATCACATCGCCCAACGGCTGGACCGACAACCACATAGCTCTCGAGTGGCTGAAAGACGTCTATCTACCTTAAATAGAGCCTCGTGATGCATCGGATGCGAGACTCATTATTCTTGACGGTCATGGGAGCTATGCACAGGTGAGTGTTTGGGTGTTTTCGCCGCACAATAACAGGCTATAGGGTCGCTGACGAGCAGCCAGGACGAGTGGATGGCCACGTGCTTTCTGAACAACATCTACTGCTGTTACCTCCCAGAACACTGCTCCCATGGTTTGCAGCCGTTGTATAATGGAGTTTTTAACGTCGTCAAGGGTGCGTATCGGAAAGAACTCCAAAAGCTGGCTAGTTTAACCGATTCTACGCCAGTTAACAAAGTGAATTTTATTCGGGCCTACGCGAAAGCCAGGAAGGCCGGCATAAGGAAAGAGATTATCTTATCCGGCTGGATATTTACTGGAAATTAGCCAATAAATCGTCATAAAGCTCTATTACATCCGGAAATTCAACCGAACAGAGAAAAATTGCTGAAGCAGTTCAAGACGCCAAGCCCTCCTCAACTCCACTCGGATGATACGCCGAAAACGAGCCGGCAGGTGAGGGATATGGCCAAACACCAAAGTCGTCGGACGAGTCAGAAGTACAGTAAGATCGCAAAAGGGTTGGAAGCTTTAGAAATGAAGGTGGCCGTTCAGAATAGGCGGATTGCTGGCCTCGAAGAGCAAATGGCTCAGGTGCGGCGAGGGAAGAAAAGGAAGGCGGTAGCGAACCCGAACAGACGATTCATGCCTCTTGTGGAGGCTCTAGCGTCTGGAGAAACCCTTGATGAGCCAAAGGAGGCAGAAATAGGGGTGGATGTGGACGGAGAGGTTGAGTTGGTGATTGAGGTGGGTGTCGGATCAGAGGACGAAAGTGGGGACCTTGCAGTCAAAACAAAGCACTGCCAGCGCACACGGAGCGGTCGGGAGGTCAAAAAACCACGCAGAGAGTAAAATTCAAGTAATTCTCTATAGAACCCCGGAGTGATTTCATTTCTAACGGACAAAGGTGGTTGGTTTCTGTGTGCATCAAATATTGGATTTTGTATGGGGCGACGATTTTTTGTGCTATGCTTTAAGTGGGGTGATTCTTGAAGTGGTGGCGGATGGTAACAATTGAACATAGCTAAAAAAAAATGTGACTGTGATCCTCTCTGGATGATGGCCACGATGATGAAGGTGGACAGTCTAACCTGCTGTAACCAAAACCTTCCCTACCAATCTCAATAACCGACTAATTGAGTTGAGCCAATAGTCCTAAAGCAAGGCGGAACTTCCTGTTGAAGGCAGCCCGCCGGTGATGATTCCTTTCTGGCAAAGCAAGGAATGTAACAACGCCCAGTAGCCCCAAAGTCCAAAGATCCTGACACAGTACTCTATTGTAGAGCCTGGTAGCAGGCTATCCTCTAAAAGCTAGCGGGTTCGTCTTTGGTTTGGTTTGGTTCGGTTTGGTTTGGTTTGGTTTGGTCATGTCATTGAGGTACATCAGCTGATCGTAGGCCAACTGCGGCAGTTCTTTTAGCAGCTGCCTGACATTCTCATCCTCTAGCAGCTCTCGCCTCGTATGTAAGATCTTTACACCGGCTGTTCGCATTCCTCGGTCCTCTTCTATTGTGGATGTGTATGCTTTTCGCAAGGCATCCAGTAGGTAGGGTGATCTCCAGTGTTGTAGGGCTGCTGCTTTAAACTTCCCTAGCGATAAAGCCTTCAGGACAGGAATGTCGTATTTCTCGGCGAGTGCGTATACTTTGACATGGAGGACTAAGTCAGAATCATTGGCGCCATTATTATCTGAGGGTGAATTGGGAGCTTCATCTTTCTGTATAATGCCAATTTCGGCGTTCAGGCCAGGAGCGGAACGAGCGTTATTGTAATCCGATCGGTAGAAGAATTGAACGATACAATCAACTGATAGGGGGTCATCATCGAGGAAATTGAAGGAGTTCGTGGGAGTATGTGTGGTACAGTCGCCCGATTTATCCCGGTTAGCGTCCTGGTGTTTGCAAGATTTGGATATAACGGGAGACTGGAAACACACGACGACGCGGTGTGCTGCATAGGTTCTCTCAGTGGAGATAAGTGTCAGGTCGGAGTAAATGCCGGTAGTAAAAAGCCTGGTTCACTATTCAGAACATGTTTCGCCAATATGACAGCAGCGTCAGCATACTCATCAAGTATGAACTCCTGCATAATGGAGGTTTGTTGACTAGGTGGATTAGGGACCTCCTGTACTGTAAGTGTTATAGGTTGAAAGAGCTCTGGGAAGATGGTCTGGGCTATATTGTTCGAGCTGAATACGCCTTCTCTCAGTAGGTATTGTAGGATTTGTATGAGTTTTTCATTGGATATGTTGAGTACGCTTAGGTCATGGTGCTGAACAGCGGCTTTGATTGTTTTTTTTCTGGCGTAGTGCGGCGTTCTTATGTGTAGTGAAAACCCTTCGGGAAGATAGAAAGCAGTGGAAGGATTTCCAGTCTGCCCTGGGGTACTGCATATGCAAGAGATAGGGTGCTAATGCTACGTCAAATGCGCAGCAGGACACTCAACGGGCCAAGGTTTAGTAAGGAGATTGAGGCTCAGAGGCGATAGGTAAAGTAAGAATCATGACTTTTAAGCCATTGTTCATGCTGGAATGCTGGGCCTGGTTTTCAAATCAGGCACTAAGGCAGCCTTGCAGCGAATGTGCCAGCTGATGTCTTCAAGCCCCCGCATTAGGAGTACCGAGATAAAGTGGAAGTTGATGATTACAATGAGACCTAGACCTATGGCATGTGACAATAATAATCCTTGCTAAACCTGCAATTGCCGAATACCACACCTAGACTGCGTAGTCATTGCTATTGATGGCGCTTGTAAGGGGAATGGGAGTCCGTACACTCACGGGGTGAAATTTTGAATTCGCGGGTACCGCGAGTCTATGGACTCCCGGGTATTGGGTGAGTAGGATAGGACTATAGGGTACTAGTGAGATTTTACTTTTGGCTGACATTTTTGGTTTAACATGTGAGAGTGAATGCTTGAACTTATGGTCAAGAAGCCGAGGGCGATACTTTCGGCTTCCATAGACTTGCGTACTAAATGACTGGGAGGGTAGGATAGTAAAGTTAGAAACTCTTAGGGGGCATGCAAATTCAATTTGTGGGTGATCTCTTTAAGCTACGTCTACCAATTTTCAGGACGAGGATCACTCGGCGCATAGCGAGCTATTTTCATCTATTAGGGCAGGTGTAAATTCCGGGAATGGAGGCGGTCTCAGCTGCAGATGGGGTCTACAAGTCACTCGCACCATCGTTTATCGATTGCGTCAGAATGACTCATACCCGTACTATAAAGCCTAACGATGACATATCACTTATCACCTACAAAAGGCTAATGCAATGTACTTAAGAGGTTTTGCGGGTTATTGATCTTGCATTGCTAGGAAGCAACGAATATTCATCCTGTTCCCATTTACCCTCGACGCAATAGGCTACCTACGCTCCTTGGCCATCTTTATTCTGTCGGTTCCGGCTTGGGTCGTGATATATGTGGACTTCTGCGTGCAATTTCTTAGTTGGACAAACACGGCCGCTAATATGTCAACGGCATCTGCACACATCCATCAAGTACATGCTGTCCGGCGCCAGGGATATACTTTGCGAACGCTCATAGCACGGCGGGGTTGAGTCAGCAAAGCTTAAGGGTGAGAGTATCAAACTTTATTACCGAGCCAATAAAAGAAAATAGGGTTGCAATGCTTTGCTTGCACAGTGGTTGTTAGCTATGTTCCTCCTCCACCCCAAGCACAACGCTTCGAAAAGTAAGCGTTGGGAACGCAGTATAACAGAATAGCATGATTACAGGGATTGTGATGCAACTGTGCAAATAACCCGCGTCGGACGAATTGAGCCGATGACGGCGGGGTTGAAGCTGCTAACCCTGCCAGCCAATTGAGTCTCACCATTTGGGTAGCGGATCCTCGTTGCATCATGTTGTGCGGGGGCGGCTCGTGACACTCTGGCGAGGCTGCGAATCCATTACGTATGGCAGGCAACTCGTTCTCACGAAGTGTATTTGACGATAAGCAGAACTTATCGTGGGGTCGTTTTGCGGAGTAATTTCGGGAAATCGTATGCGATTACACAACTACCACCTGATAAGTGCCTGGCGCTGCGCACGCGAATATCTCGACAGCCAGCGACTCAATCGAGGCCATTCCGGGGCCTGGGGGACTGCTACACTCCGGCAGTGCGTTTAGTCTAGGAGTGGCGTTGTTTAGGCTACTGGCTGTCGAGATATTTGTATATGTAGCGTCGGGAAGGGATAAGGGGGGGCTCGGCTCTAAGTCAGACCACCCATTAGCTGACCGACCCCTTAGCTGACCACTTTTCCCCACCAAAATCGGTTAAAACGCTATTATTTATTTAATTATAGAAAATAGTTAAAATAGTAATAAAAATCTATTTAGCATCTAGAATAGCTATTTAAAGCTATTATAAGCTTTTTTCTATAGTTAAATAAGTTATTTATAGTTTTTTTTAAAGTGAAAGTTGAAAAAAGCTAAATGTTAAGGTTTTATATGTAGTTAGTATAGAAAGTCTTAACATACTTTAGATCTTAATATTAGTTTATATAAGAGAAAATAACCCTCGATGAGGGAACCTAATGTTTGAATTTACTGCATTTTCGTTGTGCACGTCACAGTTGCCAAGGCCCAAGTTTGGGTTTCAAGCTGCTTTTTTCTTCTTCTGCCGGAATCCTGTCTAACCTTTTCGACAGCAGGGTTGAAGTCAGAAGGGTTGAATTGAAGCTTCAGGCAGAGACCAGTGTGCAACAACCTTATTGTTCAGCTACTGTTTCTTCTGGTGCTGGGTGTAGCATTTACTGTTTATCTCTACTGTTTGAGAATACTGCATGGCTTTGATCTATCTGATGATATTGAGTAAAGCTAAAAAAAAATAAAAAAAACCAAATAAGAGAAAATAAATAAAAATAAAAATATAGTATTAAAGTTTAAGTAAATATTATAAAACTTATAAGTTAGCTTCTTTTTAGGCTTATCTATTTTAATTTAATAATTTGAGCTTACTTTATGTAATAATATAGGGTAAATTTAGGTATGAAAAAGGCTTAAAAGTAGTATATTAAATTAGCTAAAATAAAGAGGCTTTTATTTATTTTAAATTTTTAACTCTATTTTATTTTATTTAAAGAAAGTATATATATGTCAAATATTAGGGTGAAAAATTGTGTATTGTGTCTCCCCTCCTCTCCCATGTCTTGAGGTTTCAGAGCAAGCTTTATATACCCTTTCTCTTCTATATAGAATCAGCTAGAAGCTGATTGCTAAGCCTCGTGGCAATAGGTGGCAATAGGTGGCAATAGGTGGCAACTTTCGCCTCTGACGTATCTGACAATATACTTTTTTAAGATTTAATATTAAGCTAATTTAGCTAAAAACTTTATAGGTATAATATTAAGGTTTAATATGTAAAATGTATAGAGAACCTTAACACTTTACACTTTTAGACTTTAACCTTAAAGAAAACTAGAATTAACTTATTAAAAAAGAAAAGAAATCTTTTTTTATTATATTTTAACTATTTAAAACTTTAAATAAAAGTATTATACTATTCTAGCTATTTTCTATAATTATATATCACAGTATTAAATAGTAGCGTTTTGACTGATTTTGGTGGGGAAACGTGGTCAGCTAAGGGGTCGGTCAGCTAATGGGTGGTCTGACTTACTGCAAGGACTACGAGATAATAATACGCTAACCTTATAGCTCTTTAATCTTTAAAAATACGTCTTCTAAATATATATATATATATATAAAGACCCTAGTAGATGGCCGGCTTACCGTCGACGAGGGGCGGTCCGCCTCCTCCCTAGCCGGGCCGAGCGCCCCCGATGGCCCCGGCCCCGAGTCGGACCTGGTCCCAGGCCTGAGTCTGGGTCATCGGGCACGGGGGTCCCTACCTGTACTCGTGTCTGCTGGGCCTGGCCCTGACTCTGACCCCGCCGGCGGCGCTGTTTCAGCTCGTTAACGAGCCGGTTCAAGCTCCGGCCGGCGCGTAAGAGCTCTAGCTCTGCAACAGCCTCCTCCTCACTCTTACCGGACGCCGTGCGGGCCAAGAGCTCGTCCCAGATCACCTTCCGGCGACAGAACTGCACCCTAACCCCATTCTCCGGGCGCCAGCGGCTTCCCCACATCTCTTCCAGCACCCGTACGGCCGGCTGGCCCGCAATCCCTTCCTCCCACTCCTTCCAGACGTCCCGCACCGTAAAGACCTTAGCCAGGGCTGTAATGACGGGCATACCCGGTTCTAGAGGCTCTGGGGCTGGGGCTGGGGCCGGGGCCGGAGCCGTATTGAGATTCAAGGGAGGAGCTGTTAACGGCGCCGGCGCCGGCGCCACTGCTAGCCCGGCTCCGAATGATAAAGCGAATAGGTTACCAGTAATATTGAAAGGTGTAAGTTACATCTCTGGGTGAGGAGCACAGCTCACTACATAGTATCCACATCCCAGCCACCAGCAGATCGGACCACCTTAGTCATACGGTCTCAACAAGAACGGTACGTCACGGATGTAGGAACGCTTTGGGAGAGTCGGCGATAAATGGCGCCCAGCATATAAGGAAAATATTAATTAGACTGGAGATCTGGCAGCTCCTGGATTGAAAACCTCACGATAATAACCCTTCCCGATCTACAGCCGATGACGATGGTAGATCCTAACACTCTCGAGCAGGTTGGTCGGAAATCGACCGGCAACCAAAGCAAGTTATTTCCACGCCAGGAAACCCAGCACCCGTCTCCGGTAATACCGAAGCCGAAACGGCAGTCGCGAATGTGGCTAGGCATAACTAGAGGAGTAGATGCCACAGATTCCTCTGCGACTAGTGGCTTAGGCACGGTAATGGGGCCAAGATCGGTAAGGAGGCGTGTGTTACCTGGCTCAAACGATAGGTGAGATACAAACCCAATGTGAACTGTCTGGACGCAGTCACCGGCGTCGGTGCGCCAGATCCGTACCGTACGATCGTCTGATGCTGACGCCACGAGTGCCGTGTCGCGTGAGAAGGCTATCGACCTGACCCAGCCGCCATGGCCCTTTAGCTCCTGGACACAGTCACCTGTGTCGGCGCGCCAGATCCGTATCGTCCGATCGTCCGATGCCGATACCACGAGCGTCGAGTCGTGTGAGAAGGCTACCGACCTGACCGAGCGGCTATGGCCCTTGAGTTCCTGGACGAAGTTGCCCGAGTCGACGCGCCAGATCCGCACCGTCTGATCGTCCGACCCCGATGCTACGAGCGCTGAGTCGTGTGAGAAAGCTATCGACCTAACCCGGTCGGTATGACCCTTGAGTTCCTGGACGCAGTCACCGGCGTCGGTGCGCCAGATCCGTACCGTACGATCGTCTGATGCTGACGCCACGAGCGCCGAGTCATGCGAAAAGGCCACTGACTTAACCCAGTCGCTATGGCCCTTGAGTTCCTGGACGCAGTCACCCGTATCGGCGTGCCAGATCCGTACCGTCTTGTCCCGAGAGGCCGACGCCACGAGCGCCGAGTCGTGGGAGAAGGCTACCGACCTGACGGGGCCGCTATGGCCCTTGAGTTCCTGGACGCAGCCACCTGAGTCGGCGCGCCAGATCCGTACTGTCCGATCATCTGAGGCCGATGCCACAAGCGCTGAGTCGTGTGAGGAGGCTATCGACCTGACCGAGCGGCTGTGGCCCTTGAGTTCCTGGACGCAGTCACCGGCATCAACGCGCCAGATCCGCACCGTCCGATCGTCTGACCCCGATGCCACAAGCGTCGAGTCGTGTGAGAAAGCTATCGACCTGACCGAGCGGCTGTGGCCCTTGAGTTCCTGGACACAGTTACCGGCATCAACGCGCCAGATCCGCACCGTCCGATCATCCGACGCCGATGCTATGAGCGTTGAGTCGTGTGAGAAGGCTATCGACCTGATTAAGCGGCTGTGGCCCTTGAGTTCTTGGATGCGGTCGCCCGTACTGGTATGCCAGATCCGTACCGTGCGATCGTCTGAGACCAATGCCACAAGCGTCGAGTCGTGTGAGAAGGCTATTGACCTAACCGAGCGGCTATGGGCCTTGAGTTCCTGGACGCAGTCGCCCGAGTCAACGCGCCAGATCCGTACTATCCGATCATCTGATGCTGATGCTATGAGCGCTGAGTCGTGTGAGAAGGCTATCGACCTGACCCAGTCGCTCTGGCCCTTTAGCTCTTGGATGCATTCACCTGTGTCAGCGTGCCAGATCCGTACTGTCCGATTATCCGGTGCTGACGCCATGAGCGCTGAGTCGTGGGAGAAGGCTATCGACCTGACCCAGTCGTTATGGCCCTTAATACATTCGCCGGTGTCGGCGCGCCAGATCCGCACTGTCTGATCGTTTGACGCTGACGCCACGAGCGCCGAGTCGTGGGAGAAGGCTACCGACCTGACGGGGCCGCTATGGCCCTTGAGTTCCTGGAAGCAGTCACCCATGTCGGAGCGCCAGATCCGCACCGTCCGATCGTCCGAGGCCGATGCCACCAGCGTTGAGTCCTGCGAAAATGCCACCGACCTGACAGGGCCGCTATGGCCCTCGAGCGTCTGTAAACATGAGTTCCAGTCTGTTTCGGCCTCTGGAGCAAGAGATATCCAGCTAGGAATCTCGCTCTCGAACGTGTATCGGATAATACTCTTTTCCGGCGCAAAGGCAAGTGCCGAGGAATATATCTGGAGAGGTGTTTTGTCAATTATTGAAATGTTGGCGAGAACGAAGCGTGTAGCGTCGCTAAGAAAGCTAGATAACTTCACACTCGCTTCGGGCTGAGTCACGTTAGCAGTGATTGTCGGGGGTGGGTAATGCAATGCTTACGCTGAGGAGTGACTGTAAAGCGTTGATGATACCAAGACTTTCCGATGCCCTTCCCATGAGACTTAACGCTTCCATCCAATGGAGAAAATGGCGAATTAAAAAGTCGCAGACGGGTCCGCCATCGCTAACTTGATCCCTTGCATGTTGTAAGTGGTATACCCAGTGTAGACAAGCGTACTGAACTTCTGGTGGTAGGCATGCGTCTACTTTCTGAGGATTGAGAGTTAAGCGGCTTGTTCCTGAGGCGTTCACATCACAAATATCTGTTCGAAGACGCTCGTTCATGACACGCAAACAGTTTGCAGCCATTTTCCCATGGGAATATTTCTCGTCTACCCAGAACGGGTTCTTTCCGCATTTCTCGGCATCCACCAAGAAGTCGCGGAAGGAGAGATGTAGTAGCCTGACGGGTGAGCTAGACGACGGCGGAATACTCAGGACTGAATGAAGCAAGTCTAGCCTATCATCAATAGTATCTTTAGATACACTGAGCATCTGCGCCAAGGCACAGGTGGAGAGGGGGCTGGCAAGAATGACGATCGAGCCAACAATGACTCGAAATTCTTGTAAAGCATTCTCTCTCTGCCTGATAGGCAAACCGACGACCAGCTGGTTCAAGACGGGCAGATATGTTGCATCAAGTTGCGATTCCTGGCTTCTCGTTCGGTATTTCAGAACCTCTTGGAGTTGCTTATCAGGGTTACCGCATCTGCGATCAGCGAGGAAGCGGCATACAGTGGCGGCGAAGATGAAGAGAGGAACCGCCATCTGTACTAGAATCTGGATATTCGATTGGCCAGGCCAGCTTGTGGGTAGTTGTCGGTCTTTGGGAACGGAATTATTGTAATTGCTTCTGATTACTGCAAGCTCATGCCGGAGAAATGCAGATATGTCATGCTCAACTATGTGCTCGGGCATCTCATGGAGAACCAAGTCCTGGTATTTGCCCGTGATGGCGCTGAAACCCAGGCGAATCGGCAGATCGGGTCTGCTGGTGACAAGGATTCTTAGTCGCGGAGACTGCAACGTCTTGACGCGAGAAAACAGGTTGATGATGAGTTTGACATCGTCGTCCCGTTCGCACTCGTCAAGGGCATCGACAACGACGACAAGCGTGGCGGTCTTCCGAGCGTCTTGAGGTATCCTTGACAGAGGTTCTAGGATGAGCTTCTTGAACTGCTCTTGCGCAGCCTTTCCGAAGATGGTGGTATCGGCATCGATGGCATTTTTAGCGTGCGGTGCGAAGGCGGGCACTCTGGAGACTAGCTGGGCGGCGATGGTGGTGACAAATTTAGACAAGCTGCCTCGGTCGGCCTCTCCTCTCCTGAAGAAGAAGCTGGCGCCGAGGCGACCAGTTGTGGCGAAAGACCGGGCCACGGTACGGGAGATGGTGGACTTTCCGGTTCCAGCCATACCGTTGAGCCAGAAGATGGGCTCGGCGCGAGGATCATCGGCCCATTCAGATAGTTGACGAAGAAGGTCGACTCTGGTGTCGTGGAGGCAGATTGGGTTGTGCTCTTCGGCGCGGGAGTCGAAGCTAGCTTCTACGACAACGGGAAGTCTATCGAGTACTGCTTTTTGGTCGATTTTGAGGAGCTTTTTATCAACGTGGAGTAGGTTCTGGTCGATCTCGAGTAGAACGGCCCTAGATTATAGCCTTGTCGGTTCCTATAAGTTGAAGTGGAGATGGATTGGCGACGTACGTATTGTCAACTTGTAGGCCCAAGGAGATAGCGTGCGTGCATCGCCCGAGACCTTGGGCGATCTTTTCGACGTCCTTGTTCTGAAATGGCCATTTCAAGGCCCGAAGTCCCACTCGGCTCATTGCCTTGCGCGCTGTTCCAGGGCTAAGCACTTGTTCCAGCTCTCTAAGCTGCAATAGGCTGTCCTTGGCCGCAACCATCAGCTCCTGAGAAGCCTCGAGCTTCGCGCCATTAGGGCCCTTGAGTAGCAGCTGAACACTCTCCGAAGCCTTCTTCAGGTTAGTGGCTTCTCGTTGAAGTCGGTCGATGTCATCTTTTGCGTTCTTGACGTCTCTGTAGTAGTAGAAGCACAGCGAAGCGACCTTGGCCGACGAGTGGACGACTGCAAGGAGGCTCGCAATGACGCCGAGAGCTTCCAGAGCCATCGAACAGATCGTACTCGCGCTGGCCTGGTATCAGTAGAGCATCACGAGTAACCGTTACGAAGGTTGCGGTAATAACTGCAACTATCAGCGCAGGTGAAATGTGTATACCGCCATTCACACCCTGGCAAGACACTGGGGACGGAGACTGGACATCCGGTGGTGGCGGCACGACCCCAGCCGCTGATGGCGGATATAGCTAGATATATATATATCTTCTACGACGAGTCACAGCCACATGGTACGTCTTGTGGTTCGCCTGGGTTGCATTCGATAGACTTGATATTTGCGTGTGTCGTGTTTCTGGTGCACGACTGCCATTCCCTGACGTGGAAGTGGGAGCGCGAAATTAGGTTCGGGGAAGATCGCGCTAGAGCCGCTCCAACCCACAACCAGGGGGTAAGGATCCGGGTGAAACGTCCAGAAGGATTAAATAGGGGCATTGTCTGGTGCGATGAACCCTTGTCATCGTGGCCATGCATGGTCAGCCTAAGGCTCTCCACAGGCAGACACAATGGTTGTCCACTAGCAATGCCTACTTACACATAAGTGACCGATAGTTGGTACTGTCCATCTGCGTAAGTACTTAGAAATAGACATGTCTCGAGTCCCTACGGAGTGACAGTGCTTAAAATGTCGCGCAAGTGCGATTTTTCTGCCCTTGCCGCTGGTTTTATTATGCCATCATCGAAGGGCTAATCACCAACAACGCAATTACATGACCGTTCCTTAACGTCCGTGGTTGTCACCAAGGAATTAGATCGGCATGAGTGACGTGCCACGCGGACATGGATGGCTGGAGCAGGGGAGCAGAACAGAATTTGCCGTTCATCGATGAGCAGGTCCTTTGGGTCGGCTGTGAAGGATGTTCCTATGCACGTAGAATACCTGGGGGAACAACGACCTGGAATGAGAAACTTTGGGCGTGCAGGTGAAACAGAGAGTCGTGGCACCAAGCGGGTCAATACATGACTCGCTCTTCTACCATAGCTACGTCCGCCTTACGGCCCGCCCCCGTTTGCCTTATCACTAGCCGGCCTGATATCCCTTCGGTCAAGCGTGCTACAATTCTAGAAGAAATTAGCAGGACCTATTATGCCATAAGCTACAGGGGTGAGTACGATCCCTGTAACGGATCGTCATGCCCTCATGTCAGGGTCATTTTAAACAGAATACAACCCCAACGGCGAGGTAAAAACAGGCGTCTCAATCAAGACTCTGCAAGTACAAGGGGGAGGCATATGTAGCAATGGTTAATAAGGAGGGGCACAAGCCTACAGTACAACCTACTCACCTTCCAAGGAAAGCTTGGCCTATCCCCTAACATGAATGCTCGGCCAAGCATGTCTGGGAATGCTGCACGGAACAGGGATCTGGGCCAAGAGAGCACGCTTGAAAATAAATTCCCAGGCGACAAGGTCTCCTAAGGCCGGGCTGCGCCAAAGAGGAGTCCAAGGACCGTGACAGGCTTACGCCGTTGGTGCTGGGACGAGTAAAGCTGGCTGTCCCAACAGACTGGGTCAGCTATAGGCGGGAACGTGAAACATGGGGGTCCAGGAATTTGGGGAGGACTGCCTCCCGCCTTCGGGCAGAGCCGAGCGAGTTCGCCCTCGGTCTAGTGGCGCCGCGTATGTGTACCTGGGCGTTCCGAAGACCACACCCAAGCCTAGCGTTCCCCCCGTCCCCGCCCAACATTGCCCACAGACGCACGGCAAGTGATCAACGTCGGCTCTTGCCGACCTCTGGCTGGGTCAATACATAACTTCGCACGGACGCACCGGTCGGTAGGGTGCGGGCGCATGGAGAAGGCAGAGTCGCGCCTAAGTGGTTGCCTTCGCACTTCGTCTCGAATCGCGACTCGGGACGTCGTCGCTGGCAGGACTCTGACGAGCAAGCCCGTGCACTGGCATATCTTGCCCCTGAAGTATATGCTGGAAAGGATATGATGTCCGCGCCTACGAGTGCATTACAAGGGGTTGAGAGCGCTGTCTCTGAGCAGACGACAGCGCTCAACCCCTCCGTGTGCTAAATAAGCAGGACTGACTTGATGAAAGCGACCCTTTGACGGTGGCCCTGAAGGCTCCCTCAGTTTGCAAATCCAGACCGCCAGCCCCAAAATTCCCAATCCCCCAGCCCCCCATGCCGCTCGCCTGCGTCTGTGCGATCGGCCCCGACTGAGACACTCGCATGGGTTCGACATGGGACAGCTTCGCCAATCACAAATTCTTCAAGGTCTTCGACTTTGAGCTCCTGGGGCAGAAGCGGATCGAGCCCATCTTTGTTCCCTCCTCCCAAAAGACCAACTTCGACGCCACCTACGACGTGGAAAAGCAACTCTTGGAGACAGCGCCGCTCAGGGCCCGAGCAAGATGCCGGAAGCGGAGAGAGCCGGTGGTTCATCCTTTTGACCCTGTAGCCCTGCTAACCCCAACAGGGTCACTAAAGCCGCCCATGGCCTTAACGTGCGTTGCTACCCGACATCTGATGAAGGGTGGAGGAATCGATGTCCAGAGACGATGCGGGTGCGGAGGCAACAGGCTGGGTCCTTAGCTGGGCATGAATAGAATCCAGGCTCATGGCAGTTGACTGGAGGCTCGCCTGCAAGACGTCAATCGTTTTATTAATATCAGTCAAACGCTCAGCAACTGTGCGTTCACAGACATCGACAATTTTCGCCGCCCGAACTGGTGCGCCCTCAACGCACCCGGTCCAGGTTATGGTGCTTGAAGTGGAGGTCGCTGAGGAGCAGCCATAAGCACCGGGCCGGCCGACGGCCCTCGCATGGCTTATGGTGGTGAGGAATACCACCGCCAGCCCAGGCAAGGAATTTTAGATGGTAAACATTAAGATTCTTAACGCTTGCGAAATCGTCAAGGGAGTAATGCTAGTAGGGTGTAATGTCGGCAGGTTGTTCGTTGTGATTGCGCTTTTGGCGACTCGGACCAGCTCGCTCAGCCTGGCGCAGCCATGCATAACAGTCAGTACGTGCCCAAAACTACGCGCAGACGACCCCAAATCTTGTCCCACATCCCAAACCTGTCCCACGTCCCACATCTTGTCTCAAATCCCAAAGTCATTTTCATATCTCAAAATCTGCCCCATATCCCAAATCAATCTCTAGATTCTCGCCGGCAAGTATGAAGGATCTACCTCTATATGATGTCAATGTCGCCAGAGGTGTCCATTTTGAGGGCGTTCTTTCGTTTACTTCTGCTTTGCTCGCTTGACGGTTGAGTTACCATACGAGGCAACCTCTGGAGATATCTTCCTCTTTGCTGCCCCGAGGGAAATATTATCAAGACACTGGGACTCAACAGCTGTCCACAACTTCTCCTGTTGTCGGTTGCTTTGCCTGCCTGCACAGATATCTGCGACAGAAACTGCGTCGTCGCTGGGAGAGCTAGTTCTCGATCTGTCAACGAGGTGCTCGTTGCCTCGCAGTCTACGAAGCCAACTTTTCTCTTCCTGTTCTCCATCATCCGGTATCTCTAGGCATCTCTGGGCCATTTCCTGCAGCTCCTCAAAGCTGATTGTATCCCTGAACGAGTGATCCTCGTGAACTTTCAACACTCGTGGAAATCGCAGAGCAAAGTACCCAACATTCGCGGGCTTGTCGAATCCAGCACCGACCACTTCTACTATAAACGGATGCTTGAATAGCTCCACTGGCTGCAGCCTCCGTGTAGGCTCGAATAAGACGTCGAACTCAGGCATAGACTTGGCGAATGGTGCTCGTGTGAAGTATCCATGGCGGTTGAGGTACGCGATGTTTTCTTTCGAGATGCCATGTCTGTCGATCGTATCGATTATGCGAAATCTCGGCTTGGCATTAAAGCGACAGACCTCGTCCTTATTTTCGATGCACCCGATATAGAATGACGTCCACCATAGACTGCCAATGCCAAGCTCATGCTCATCTCCCGCGTCGCGGCGTCCCCCAATAATGACGAAGTCTGCGGTGTCACCAAGGCCTGGAATGTAATCTTTCTTGAGCTTGATGAATGGCCTGCTTCCGTTGAATGAGAAGTAGGGGTCGTCGCAACCTTTGAGCACAAATCCTTCCCACCGTTGTGTGATGGCTCGAGCGAATGTCTCACTGAGCCGTTCCGCTGCGTCGAAAGACGAGAATTCAATTACTTCGCGGGACCCGATGTCGGTCCGGCCCGGAACACGGCGGACCAGAGATTGAAGCAGTCGTCGCCGTTCATCATGAGTGTCTAAGCCGCAGACAATGCCGTCCAGTAATAGAAGATCGTAGAACACGATCATGAGATGCTCACTCGATTCGACGGGCGAATCTCGAGCTGCTCCAAGAAGCCGTCCTGATCGTTTCACATGTCTGCGGATTTTGTGGAAAGGCTCGATTCTCCCGTCGTCGTCGTTCCATACCAGCAGCTCACCCTCCAGGATGCACCGCTTCTTGATCTTGCAGCCTGCTGTGTCAAGCTCAAGGCTGTCCCGCAGTGCCCGATGAATTCCCATGCGGTCGCTGGTTGAGTCTCTCCCACTCTTGGAGAAAATCTTGATGGCGGCTCCGGATTTGTTCAGGTCGACATGGATTTGACAGTATTCTCCATCGTACTTCCTCTCCACGCTCATCCGTCTTGGCCCAGCTAATTGGCAGCAATGCCTGATGCTCCTTGCTTTTTCATAGGTCGCACGCGCAGTCATTATCCCAGCCTGCGGCTCGAGTTTCCTACTGGCGACTTCCTTCAGCTCATCGCAAGTATCCACGGCTGGCTGGATGGGCATATGCTGGATAGTCGGGCTGCCTAGGAGTCCCACAGCAGCTGGGATTGAATTTTGAAAGCGAAGGAGGTCAGGCAGGAGAAAATGAAATTTGCTCATTACTAGCGTCTCTGGGACGCGGGCCGGGCTGTAATTCTTTGATATAATGCGAATCATCCATTTGGTCTCGGAGCTCTGCAAGACTCGGAATACTTTCGAAAGCAAGTCATTTGCACGGGTTGATCGGCCATGCTTGGTTATAACTCTTTCCCGTAGGCTAGCGGATGAGAACGATGATAAGGCCGCAACCTGATCGAGTATATCGTCGATTTCTTCCAGAGTTACCTCTGGGCCGGCTCTGGATTCGCAGTCTGATGTAGCCATCACGCCCTCGACAGAGGACGCAAAGTCTAAACCACCACTGGTTTTCCATCTCTGAAGATCCTTCATTCGGGATGATCCAAGACACTGTGCGCGTTCTATAATCCCTTCCAGCTGTCGTTCTTGCAAGCCGATGACCCTGTCTCGTCTGCGTTCGGGAAAGAGACATGACAAGAATGCAACGGCTTCTGGGCCTCGCCGTGGAATGATTGCATTGTGTTTGTTGAACCAGGCAAGGATGGCAAGCACGTCACGTTCCTGGATCCTGTCGATGCTCCATGACCTCCTGGAGTTTCTCTCGAGTCCCTTGAGGAGATCACAAAGCAATCTGAAGGGAAATGGCATGTTGAAAAATATGGCAACGAGAGGAGTGAAGGGGCAAGCACCAGCTCTCACGGCGTGCACGAACGTGGAGGGTAGTAGGGAGCTTTGCTGATATCTGGCTTTCATTCAGTAGTCGGTTAGCATACTTATATAGCCGGTCCAGGTAGACTACTCGTTGATGATTCGCAGGACTCTCGCCGGGAAACCCAGCTTGTTTGTGCTACTTATCCTGGCCACTAACAGTGGGCACCACGAGGGATCATGACGCTGTGGAACGAGGGAGAACTCAGAGGCGAGGCAGACTTCGGGGAAGCCGATGCAGGGTCATCACCTTAGCCTGAGACTGCCTTGGCCAACATCTCGTGCCTGACTAGTGGCGTCAAGTTCTCAAGTTTTGAGGAGGTCGTGTTGAAAGAAGGTGGTAGGCGACGAATATTGTAACCCACCACCGTCGAGCTACAGGCTGAATTAGACTCTGAGTCCGTCATTCCAAGGCTTCTGTCTAAGCAAGCCCGGGGATGCCGATATCCGTAACAAGGAGGCACCCACCTCTCTATACAGGAAGATGCTTAGGGAACCAAGAGTGCCTGATAGGGGAACTATGATGCCACACTGCCACATCAGTTGTATCGATCCATACTGGGCATAGCTTCAGGATAGGGGGCTGACTAGGTTTGGGGAGTAACTCACATGTGTAGCGGGGATGTCTACTTTCAGTGGTTTCCCCGGTGTAGTTGAGGCTATGCAGGCAACAAATTCTAATTATGAAGAGGCAGATAGCCTCATACCTACAGTAAGGTTGTACCGTGAGTGATCAGAGGTGCAAGGGGTTGTGCAACAAGGTCTGCCATTACTAGGACGCCCTCCCTCTGCTCTGAACGCTCGGTTATGCAAATGTATTCTGAAGAGGCGCGGCCCTCAAGGTTGAGAATTGACATGATCTCCACTTCTTGATTTCATTGGCTAATGTGGAGTCAGAATTTGACTTAACGGAATGGTCAGCGTACCTTACCCGCCGTGATTCAAACGGATCCAGTTTGCGCTCTCACCGTCTCCAACCCGTAATCCCCTACCGTAGATCTCCAATCCCATCGAGCTCGTCCGACTTCTAAAACGGGTAAGACGGTTAGCATGAGATGTATTGGTGGTTTGTAAATTAATCCCCTCAACCCGGACCTAATCATCCAGAATGGTGGACCATCTAACCACTGTAGAGAGATGTGATCCCTGTCCGCTGGTCAGCTCCTAATTCTAAGTGTATGGTGTACTCCAGGTTTAGACAAACCCAAAATCTCTGCCCCTGACGGTCAATCAAATTATTTTCAAGTTTGCGCTTCCCAACTGCGAAGGCGATCTGAATTGAATCGTCAGCCCTGCAGCGATACCACACCAGCTCTAGAGATAACGATGAAATCAACAGAATTGACTGAACCGAGAAGTTGAATAACATCTAGGCGGTCCATACGTATAAAAGCTACTAGAGGGAAAATGAATGGACAAACAAAGGTTAAGGGGACATCCTCGGCTGGAAGGATGAACTCCGCAGGTTATAATCAGATGAGTTTGCTATGAAAAGCCGAAGAGGTGAAATAGCCGCTCGTCGTAGCTAGTGTTGAGATGACGGGTTTTACGAGTGCGTCTCGTCGAGAGCAGAATCAGATGCTAGAACCAGTCACCTTATGCAATAGAAGCGAATCCTAGTTACAAGAAGACCAATTTCTCTCGATTCCGCCGCCCAAAGAAATACCTACAGCACCCTCCTAGCAATGGGTGGTATCTGTATAGTCTTTGTAGACTTCCGATTTGAACTCATAGGTATAGGGTAGGGACACTTCTAACAGTAAACGTTATGCATTAGACTTGGCATAGAAAATAACATAGACTTAATATGGATGCACACCGGAATTGACAGGGATTGATAGGTAGGTGCGGCTTACTTTAAACTTAAAGACATTTTGCTCAAGCTGCTGTCCCTCGCCGCAATATCCTAAAAACATTAAAGTTTATGATAGCAGCGTCTACTTTGTTCCTATTCACTTGAGATCGACTGGCCTTAGTCTGGATTGGTCAACTGAACATATTTCCTATTCCTGATTCTTATTTATATCATATTGGGCCTAGCTTTCTAGTATTGATGAGCAGGACAACTGGTTGACCATTGTTGTCTGACTTAGCGATAGTTGCATAATGACGAACACGACCCATGATGTGATTGAGCGTAGAAGGTACTTTGCATTGAGTGCTGTGACTCGCTTTATATATTAAATCAGGTATGGACCACTTCTGTCCATCTGTCCACTTCTGTCCATCTGTCCACTTCTGTCCATCTGTCCACTTCTGTCCATCTGTCCACTTCTGTTTAGTCCACTTAGTCTCGTCAAACGTCCGACTTAGTCAAAGCGCCAGTTTAGTCAAAGCGCCAGTTTAATCAAAGCGCCAGTTTTAGTCAAACGTCCAGTTTTGTCAAACGTCAAACGTCCCAGTTTTATCAAAGCCCAGTTTTAGTCAAATTAGTCAAATGTCCAGTTTAAGTCAAACGTCCAGTTTTGTCAAAGCCCCAGTTTTAGTCAAATTAGTCAAATTTCCAGTTTTAGTCAAGGCTCCAGTTTTAGAAAGCTCCAGTTTTAGTCAAATATCCAGTTTTAGTCAACGTCCAGTTTTGTCAAACGTTCAGTTTTGTCAAAGGCCCAGTTTTACTAAAATCCCAGTTTTGTCAAATGTGCAGTTTTATCAAAGGTCAAAAATGGACGTTGGGGTATCAGGAAGCTGTTGAACAGAAAGGGGGTCACGTGCGGAGTTATGGGTCCTAATATTACATGTGGATACATGAGGTATCGCAGGCCAAAACGGGGCATGACTGTCATCTGCAGGGGGGCTCTGTCATCCGGCCCCACGCGGCCGCACCAAAAAAACCCATACAAACAGAAGGTCTGGACCTTCGTTTCCGGCTTTAGATGACAGGGATGACCACAGTGAATCGACTTTTCGACGCGTTTTTGAAGGCCCGACCCCGGTGGTGCCCTTCAGGTCGCGATTTCTTTCGAGTATTCTGTGTGCAACCAACACCAACACTAACCACGTCATACAACACTGAGCAAAAATATCACCATTTTCGTTGACCAACCCATTTAAAATAGCCCAACGCGAAGATTTTGAGCTTCTTAAGGCAGTTGAGAACGCGACCAACTATTATTTAATTGATAAAGATAAGACGCAGCCACAGAATACGCGTCGCACGTATACGCGTCCCCAGAAGGAGTGGAAGGTATGGAGGCAACTTACATACACCACCACATATACAGCTGCTTATTTATTATAATTTAACTGCAAGACGAATCATATTGCTAACTTGTATCCAGGAATGGTGTGCAGAGAAAGCATTCCCGTCTATCCCTCCAGACTGGCCTAAGCCGTACAACCAGGGAGGCGTTCTGCCAGCTGACCTCGTGGATGAGGGCAAATTGGTATGGTTTCTCGACGAGAAAGTCGTCAGCAGGGCACCTAAGACTGGATCTCGAGCGAAAAATGAGAGAAAACGCTGGGCTGAAGGCGTGGCTGAATGCAAGGCCAAGAAGGCCAAGACGATCTCTGTTGACGACCCTTCTGGCCCTTCAGCTCCAGATGACAGCTGTATTACCGTTGCCGACAAAACGGCCGTGGATAAGATCGATCTGACATCAGAAGATGAAGAGGAGCCATTCAAATCCGCACTCACGCTCAAATTCAACACCGTGAGGACCTACGGCAACGCCATTACGAGACTCTGGGCAGAGCAACAAACGAGGAGAATAAATAGCCAGATGTTAAATCCATCGCCACATCCACGTGGCCTTGCAAACAAGGCTATTTATCGCTATCTTCTGCGACAGACTCACGAGAAAGGACGTGAAGAGTGGGCAGACCGTATAGTCAGCACCATTAAAGATGCCTACTTGCCTGCCAAAATACCAGTAGATTCAAATGCAGAATGACGGCAACACCCACGTCGACACGGTAGTAAGGTGACCGGCTCACAACCCTGAAGGACCAATTGGAAGTCAGGAAATGCTTATTTACGGCAAGTGCTGCGAAAACGGCCATAAATTCCCTGGTCGACGACGGTAACGTCAATAAGCAAGCGTCTGCCAACGCGATTTCACGTTCAGTAAGCATGATTGAATCATGACATCGTCAATTAATTGCGCCTCGTAACTTTCCAGCCCTGTGCTCGGTTCTCTTATCTGGGCAGTGTTATGCGGTGCCAAGTGCGCAATGTAACGCGTACAGGCAAGGCAAACTTCAGGGGAGAGGACCCGCAACAAGCAGAGACGGCGTGTTATTGGAAGCGGCCTGCCGCCACGAAAAGTCCTATGCAGTCACAAATTCGTCATTGCGAAGCCGCAGGGAGGACTGTGCGAAGTGACCAAGAAATCACTGGTCATGGTGCCAGCCAAAACGAAAAGGAGCCGTGTGATCGAGGCGCCTCGTGGCTGCATAAAAATCAGGACCAATGTGTGATAAGATATAATGAGGGCGTATACTAAGGTGGTCGCAAACTACCGCCCCTGTCGATAACCACCCCCGCCACTAAACATTTTCTTTATGATTGTAACTTTATGTACGGGTCAAGTTTGGGTGGTTCTCTGTTAGTGCTTTTGGTTTGCGGGTGTATCTGCAGCAGGGCAGCTTACAGATTGGAGTTACCAGACTCACGACGGCTGCTAATCGAGGCCGATGTGCACTATTGCAAGTGGGTAGTATTCACCTTTGAGGCACTATCGCGAATCAGTCTATCAATACCTGTGGTTTGATAATTTCCAGTGAATGATAGGATTGAGGAAGCAGTGAGTCGTGAATGTAGTAGCAGTGCTCATGACGGTTCTGACCCTTCTGTTCGCAAAGTTGGAGGTTTAACGTCCCTCTCATAGGGTTCTGCCCCATTAATGCGCCGACTACTGGCAGTAGAAAGGAATCGGGGGGTTTAGACGTGGAATCTGATGGACCAAGCTGCGGATTGGATGAGGAAGACGCGGATTCGAGGGCGATATGTCTCGCCATCCGGGAGTGAGGATGCCATCTGAACACGGCGTGTTGTCGATTTCCTCCTGGCTGAAGCTCGCTCCAATGAATTCAAAGTGCGGGACCGCTTGCATACTTGCAGCCGCACGTACCCATCATCCGGCAGTAGGGTGTGTGTGCTTGCATAAGGCAAGCGAGGGGCTGTCTTGTCATATAGCTTGTTCTCGGATGTGATGCGATATGAGAGTCTCAGCAGCGGAACTGGTAATTCGTGGGGCACACAGGGTTTGCTGCCGCTGCCGCTAGTAGCCAAAAAGAGGACAGCAAGAGGTTGCTACTAAAAGATGAGAATAGCTAGCTTGGTCCCTGCTTAAAGCGGTAGTTCTGCCAAGTCTGGAAGGGCGCGCTGTTTCTCTCTTCAATTTCAAGTAGTCAGAATGCAAGTTGAGAACGGAGGGAGGCGGGCCAGCCTCATGAAAGGTATAGGCGGGACAGGTACTTGTAACGGTCTCAAGGTAGTGTATTGCAACTAGCTAGGCCACTCTACAGAGTATACCAAACTTAAGGAAAGAAGAAGAAGAGAAAGAGAGTAGAGGAGGTCCATCCATAAATATACTTGTCATGGTGGCTTAAAGGTAAAAAGTGGGCCACGAACGGCCGAGGGTTCCCGAGGCCACCTACGGGCACAGCCCGTTACACACTTTAATACGCTAGTTGGCTAGAACCTTTTTTTTTTTTTTGTGTTTTTCTCTAGAAGGAGTGGTAACCTCGCCACTTGGATCAATTTACTTGACTCTCACAATCTTTCGCTCAACAACAGCCGCTCTACTGCGCCAGCTGGATAAAAAATGCCGTTGTCTCAAGTGATTTCTTTGCTTCGTCCAACAATCTCTTCACCTCCAGCTCAGTCGACTTCTGGCACTCCCTCTTATTTTTTTCCTGCTGCTCTCGAACCTCTGCCTCCCGCCTGTCTAGCTCCATTCGTTCCTCGGCAATCCGCTTCAGCTTCTTGTCTTGCTGATCTTCTGCTTCCTGTTCTTCACGGCTCAAGCCAACAATCGCCATTCCAATATCTAGTCGTACCTTTTTAACGATATCACTGTAGTCCTTGATCTTCAAGATCTCGGTAAGCTCGACTGCATCATCCAGAAACTTCTTCATCCTAGACGAGTCGATGGGCGTGCGGTTGACGACCGTGTCTTGGATACTGGCTACCGATTGTAACAGATCTCTACTGGGCTCCGTGTCGAAAGTGTGCCTCATACTGATGAACTGGTCCATCCAGGTACGAAGTGCTACTGCTTCGACACAGTTCCAGCCACGCTTGCGTAGTAATGTCGACAGCTTTCTCTGTCCGTAAGCAAAACATGCTCCCTCAAGGACCTCCTGTAGAAGGATCATCGACTTGTGCTGGCTACTGAAGGGTAGGTAGATTGTGTTCTGCTCCTCTTGTACACAATCCTCACATGCTTTCTCTACTGTGTAAGGTTAGTGAGTACAGTGAGGCATTGACGAGTATGCATCTGAGCCACGTACCTTCTGTGGGTTTTGCCTCAGCCGGTGGATGTTCTTCATATACTTCCACTGGATATGCTTGGGTAGTGGGTAGTTCCTCTTCCGGCGAGTTTTTTTCTTCTGCAGGCGCTTCTTCTGCAGGCGTTGCGTCTTCTAGAGCTCTATCTGAGGCTTCTGCTGGCGCGTCTGCTGGCGCCAAAAGTTCCCAGTCTGACTTCTCCGGTGTGTCTTCTGCAGGCTTCTCGCTCATGATGGCTTCTTCTTCCACGTGAGGGGCTGGAATATCGCAAGCCAAACCAGGAAATCTCTCATGGGCAATAGCCTCGGACGTAAATACTCTGTTCGTCAATAGTCCCTTAACCACGGAATCGAATGCATCCGCGCCATATTGGTCTACCAATGCTCCGACGGCTGGTCGGTCTTGAAGCTTCGCAAGGACTGTTCTGGTCGTGGCAGTACGACTCTTCATTTTTTTAAACCATTTCCTGCCCAGTTCATGAATCGAGGCGATATTTCTGAGTGCCAAGTAGATGGCCACTTCGTCAGGACAACGGCGATGGCATGAAGTGCAGCGTGCACTCTGAAGAGGCCCTTGGTATTCTACTGTCAGATCGGCGCAGCTGCAGTAGGAGCCGACGGGATGCTCGTAAGAAATAGTCATGGCACCTGACTTATCGAAGTAGAGCGTCATTCTACCGGTCAGAGCTGTTTCATAGGTCGCTCACTTTCTTGGAATGGAGGGATTCTGGTGCTGTTCGCGAAGAAATTAGATGGATGAATAAGTAATGGTTGTATTGGCCGTCATGGTGCGGGGGCTGAGACATACGGTCGCACATTACCACATGGGTGACATAACCCTTTTGGGAGGCCTCAACCATGTGGAAATACTTAGTAATTTTGTGCCCCCTTGCAAGACTACAGTACCGCGCACTATCCGGAAGGTATCTCTTCATTTAGATGGCATCCCCACCAGGGAATATGTCGTGATAATTCCTGGTGACGCGTCGCAATTCTTCCACTCACACATCCACACCAGCGTCAATATCCAGCGCATCGCCACCCCATAGCTGTTATGGGCTATCCCCATCCATTCCATAAGTAAGCTCGGGTCTACCCATCATGAGATTGTGCGACTGACCTTGTCTTGTACGTAGATATGCCCGATCACGTCCTATCGCAGACATGTCCCGATGTTCCGAAGACCGTGGCCCCTAAATCGTACCAACGGAGCCACGATTTCATCCGCGATAGCTACCCAGGGTCGAAACTGTGTCCATATTGCGGGAGACGTTGGCCCACGAGTATCTCCATCCTCGACAGCTCGCCAGTCCCGTTTCGAGACGTTGAGACAGCTTCCACCTCCTCCGCTATATAGTCTATCGACCTAACAGCCTCTCGACCTAACAGCCTCTGATCGTTCCACGCCCTCACATACGATCTTCACCGGCTCTGGAGACGGCCCTGGCCGTATCCTCGCAGCATCGCGGCCCTCCGCCGTGTATCGAGATGCCAAACTTACCCAGAGTCGGATCGCGAGGGGCATGAGGGCGAGCTCGTCGCAACTCAGTGAGGCTGTGGCTAAACAGAGCCAAAACAAGAGCAGACGGAAGATCTCGATGCGTCTCACCGTCTTCCTTGCGAGGCCTGACCCATGGGAAATACTAGATGAAGACGAGGAGCCCCAGTGGTCTTTGGCTAGAGAGTTGCTGAAGGTCGCTTTGCCCCCCTTCGTCGACGAGGAACCATCTTGACCTGTCCACTTCTGGTTCGACAGCATCTTCTTCCCTCAGTTCAAGGACAAGCCTGCCCTCTCTTCTGTTCTTAAATTCGACAAGACACTCGTTCAGAACGCCCATATTAAATAGGGTATCACGGAGCTGAGCGACCTCGACTGGGAGAGACAGACAGTCGCAGAGCTTTGCGGCGAGGACTGCCCTTTTCGTTTCAGTAAAACAGAGGGCAGATATCTCCTTTTCCTTGTTTTCTATGAGCCATTGCCTCCTCGACCACAAGTCCCGGCCCCTCGTCATATCAAGACACCGAGGTCGGCCGTAAAGCCGTTCAAAAAGGAGAAGGGAATCAAGAAAGAGTTAGTTAAGACCGAGGTGAAGGTACAGCCAGCCTTGTTAATCGGGAGCGAGTTCAACTCGCCCTCCTTGAGCCCTTCTCTGAGCCCAGTTCTACCTCCTTCGAGAGCTAGCGCAGAAGACCAGATCGAGGTTATTACTAGCGACGTGGACGAGACCCGCGCGGGTCAGAAACGAGCTCGAGACTCTATAAGCTCAGCACTCTCGGTAGAGGTAGAGGATAAGGAGCTCTCGGCTGGCCCTGCCTTCACTGCCCATGGTCCCGCTGCTGGAACTCGAGGAGTTGATACGAGGAGGCCAAGTAGTCGGCATCCTCGTAAACAGACGAGGAAATAGTAGTTACTCTAGCTCAAGGTGACCCAGGTCCCCCATCAGCTCGTCCACATTATTGATAATATCGCCAGGTAGCTCAGTTCCGGAGAGGCCATTGTTAATAGGCTCAAGGTAGTTCTGCTCGAGGAGCTGAAGCTAAAGCATTGTCAGCTAGCTTTTGAGTGCAATGGAGTACTTTTTTACGTACGAATCTCTCTTGCCCTCCAACTGGACTCTCTGGGATGCTCAGCACCGGACTTGCCCCGCAGTCGAGATGAACCTGAATCTTGTCTCTAAGCCGTAAGTAGATCGCGAGGTGTGGTCGCTTATGATCAAGATCCCCATCTAGCTGACCATCGAACTGAAGATCCCGAAGCTGTTGATCACATCAGTCCGTTGTTATTGGGTCAAGAAGATCGTCTATATCGATAGAATCGACAGCAGCCATCATCTGGGCAAGCCCATCTCGAGCCGCAGGCCCTACATGGACTGCCCAGTTCTCCACTTCGCTTGTATTATACAGATCCATCGGGATCCCGGCGACGAGATGCTCCCTATTCTTCTGTGGCCGGATGCGATGGCCGTTCCACATCTCCGTAAAGTCCGCAACCTCTTGGCGGATCATGGGTCCATAGAGAGCATACACCGCGATCTGGCGAGCAAGACGGTTTGGTTGGAAGAGGCCGCTATCAATCAGCTCGTGTGAGAACGCGATCCAGCGCTGACTGACACCTTTGAGTAGCTTTTCCCACCAAGACTCGATCCGTTGGTTCGATGTGCTTGGGCCCCAGATATGACAGGAGCTCAGTCTCGCTCCCTGCCTGTGGACTCGTTGGTCGTTATCCTCGGTGGTATACCGAAACTCTGTCTGATCAAGGTCGGCGAGAATCGCCTGGGCTCCGGCCCAAAGAGGAGTCTCGATACCATGATCCGAGCGGGTGAAAAGGGGGCGGACCCCTGAGTACGACACGGTCCGTAGAAACTGTTTGAGTGAACTCAGCGCAGTCATGTTCCCCCTGCCGACATATATCCAGATGATGGCTCTCGAACACGTGTCGATACAGGCGTAGATAGAGAAGCCGAAGTTCTTGAGCTTCTCGTACCCATCGAGAGACCACATGAAGTTAGGCCCAGGAACCTGGAAGTTCTTCCGGTGCTTCCAATCAGCAAGGCGTCTTTGTTCGGCCCGCTTCTTCCACTCTGGGTTCGTTTGGTACTCGCGATATAAGGTATTCTGGTCGACAAGGACGCCGGCACGGATGCGGACGTAATGGTATAGATACCCCCTGCCAAATCCTCTGATGCTTGAAGACTGACGGTCGTCTTGGAAGAGGAACTCTCTTGCTTTTTGAATAGCCTCCTGTCGTTCAGCCAGATCTCGGAAGCGCCGCTTCATGCCATGCTTCAGACGATACTCCTGTACAGTCCGCTCGGAGATCTCGATGCCGCGTCGCTTAAGATCACGGACGATGGAAGTGTCGCTATATCCGTATCGGTAGAAGTAGCCTTTGATCAGCTCGACGAAGGTGTTGGTATCAATCTTTGAGTGAAGGGGGGAGTACTCCTGGGCACCCCATTCCGCTAACCTCCTTTTCGGGGCTCTGACGTCGAGTACGTGCCCATCGTCGCGGAGATGGGCACATATAGTGTCAATGGATAGTCCTTCTCGCCGCTGCTCGAGGATCCAGTCCTTGACGCGCTCCAAGTCCTTACGGGGCCTCGGCATTGTGCGAGACGCAGACCAGGGGTTCGAGATCGTGGTAGAGATCGGAGTTCATACCTCCTTCCAAGGCTTCCAGCTGCAATATCCCGCCCCCTCTGAACCGGCATTATCGGAGCTTCGGCGCCGATGGAATGGCATCAGCACCGCTTGGTATGGCATCAGCTCTACTACATTGAAAACAGTGCGCTATCATATCAATACTGTAGCCCCATATAAAAACGCCGAAAGCCTATGTGCGAAATAGCTCCAGTCATTTTCGTACATGGTTTTGTCACCCATGTGGTAATGTGCGACCGTAGATGACGCGACCTAGCAACTGAACAGATGACGTGAAACGAAACGGAACACTCGCCGGGCCATGTGTAATACGGACGCAAATCGAAGGAAAATATGCCTGATGATACCACAGTGACGTTTAGTGTGTAACGGTGGTCGAGCCGGTGGCAAGGCACGGGGAAGCATTACCGCCAATGGTTGAGGGAGACCACAAGACTTATGGGAAGCCAGTCAGGAACCTTGGTCTAGATTGGTCACTAGCTTGGTCAAAGATCTGACGGGGCAAGTATTCAGAGCATGTATGAGCCGGGTGATTGGGAGGGGTGAGGCAATCGATGAGGCGAACTGACGCGACTCTGGAAAGGCTGTAAGACGCCAGTCTCATGAATGAGTGCTTCGAGCATCATCAGACCCAGAAACAATCTTGCAGCAATTCCCATGTTAGTTGGGAACTAGGGAAATTAAACTCTGGGCGTTCTCATCTGCGGGGAAGCAAAAAGAGGAGCTTTTGAAGGTTTGCCTTGGCTTTGACTTCTCATTGGCTGCGAACGAGGTCCAAAGCTTGGCGTGTGCCACACACACCAACTCTCCCCGCTCGCTCGCTCCATTCACATACCGGGAAACGGCATCTTGTTGCCTGAACAAGACTGCCGTATTACGTACTTTAGGCTGCCACTGACCATTTGTTCTTGACATGTCGAACCCGAGGCCCTTTAGGTATCGCAGCGCCGAAAGCTGCCTTACCTCACCTTTTGGTCTATCTAATTGTCGTCATAGATGTTTTGCTCCTCAGTCTCACTTGTCTAGTACTTCTCCGCTTTTACAACTTACTGTCTTCTGCCCAATGCCAACGCGGCAGATGACAACAGACCGTTGAATTCTACTGCTACTCAACTTACTTATAATAGCTAATTTCCGTTTATCGTCCGTCTGTCACTATTCTGAATACATGAACATAAGCGCCAATTCCACAATATTCATTCATCTCCGTTAAACGTGAACATTGTGAATCTCCGAACATGCAACGCGAACAATCGAGGCTCGGGTGTAACCGTGATCGAAACTAAACACGGATTCACAGCAACCATCCAGCCCGGTCGACATCATCGGAGTACTACCAACCCTACATAAACAAACCAAATAAATACCACTTCTCCTTCTTCTTCACTCTCTAACCCTTCTGGCACCTCAGTCAGGCCAACTTCGTATCCCGAAACATCAACACCCGAGCCACATCTCTGCTTACACCGAGAGGGACCATCACACGAAAGCAGTCAGAAAGCACGAAGGACAAAAATCATCCAACCATGTGCCACATCGTCGTCGCCCAGCGCGTGTGCCAGGTCTGCAACCGCAGCCAAGGCGAGACAGTTATTGACTTCACGCGCTGCGCACGCAAGTGTTCGAGCCCCTTCTACTGTCTGACTCCCAAGGCGCAGATAGAAATCTGTTCCCTCTGTGCGCCGAGAACCACGACGACGCTCTCCACACCGGTCATGTTACGAAACAGCAGCATCGATGCCAACGACAACGAAGCCGACTCTCTTGAGCGTCGTTCACGTAGGGAAGCAGGGTAGCGGTGACGGACCGAACCCGGGAAGTAGGCCGCCTAGCTTCACCGAAGATGCAACCCGGGCGCGGCCGATGTCCGACGTTTTTCTTCAGCTGAAGGGCTAGATTCTGCAGGGGGGAAGGTAAAATATGGGAGAAGACACGTGGAATTAAGATAATCAGGGAAGCGAGGGGCTCAACAAACGCCGCCTCGACTGAATAGCAAAAATGGACCAAACTAACAATGATACCAACTGTAATTTTTTTACTCGAGGGCAAAAATTGCCAGTGTACGGGAAACAGAAATTGGAAATACATACGACGGTTATGAAAATGTGCCGGATCTTTCACATCGAGATGCGGTATCGCCCCAACGGAAAGCCCTTCGGGGCCGATTTGAAGGTGGCGCCGCCCCCCCGGTAGCCACCCACCCGTAATACCAGATTACCGGAACGAATCAATCGCCTGTTAGATGACTTGCATGATGCGAGGGGGCCAATGGGTTACTGGTAATCAATCAATGACAATTGATGATTGCCTTTGCTTGTACCTGTTTTGGGAAATAAGTTCACTACCCTACTTTTCGCGGCACCTACTTTTAGCGGCACCTACTTTTCGCGGGCCCTTCCCCACTAAAACACTATATCTTTAAATAGTTAACTTACTTAGCCCTAAAGCAAAGCGGAACTTCCCTGTTGAATGGAGTCCGCCGTCGATAACTCCTCGACATAAGCAAAAAATCTGACTGCAGTCTTGTATTCTTGAAATCCAGTAATCCCCAACATAGTACTTGAGAATTCGAGAAAAAAGCGGTTCATTTCGAACCTCATTTGTAGTTAACAACTGAAGAGAACGTGTCGGCCCTTCCCCAGATCCCCTCCCGAAGACATGAGAGTTGTACAATCTGTGAATGATCGACAAATAAGTTCACATCCGTCCCAAATTCGCGGATGTACCAGTTAAATACTGCAGGGTCCGCCGCTTCGAACATGACCTTCTCCCGAGGAAGGTCCCGTAGAATCTGCTGGATAACGTCGGTTCTCCATTTTGTTACATTCTCTGTGATGCCTTCACTCTCGATCATGATGCGCTCGACCCCAGCATCAATGAATCGGCTTCCCATGTGGACTATCTTGGACGGGTCGGACGTGCCTACGGATTCGAGTTCTGAAGCTGCTATATCGCCTCCTGCGCCAAATTGGATCCCACACTCGGGTTTTGCTATAAGCCCTTCAGAGTGGACTTTGTCGACGAGGCGAAGCCAGTCATCTTCAGGAATGGAAAGGAAACCAGAGGAAATTTCAATAACATCAAAGCCAAGCCCTTTGCACTTCTTTAGATAGCGGTCTACTACTAACTAAGGATCAGATTGAAGCAGAACATGTTCCATCCAGCCACCCTGGTCAAAATATTATTAGCAGAGTTCTAGCAGGCATCTGAATGTTGGTATGAACTCACAGTAGAAACATACACCCCGTATTGATGAGCAAGGTCAATTAGCTCCTTCAAATTCTCATCTGGGAACAACGAGAACGAGCCACCGGCAAACTTAAGTCCATCGATGTGATATACCATTCTAGAACTTTCTTAGCAATTTGTATGGTAAAACAAACGGTAATTGAAACCTACGTTTCGAGCACGTCCTGCAAATACCTTTTCCCCATCGCAGAGTAATATGGACCTCGGTTTGGGTGGGCGGCAATTATGGCGAACGAACCCGAAGCCTTCCTTCTTGTCCTCCAAAAGAATAGGACCAGGGTGTTGAAGTGGCCTTGTCGTCGTAAATGGCCTGGCCAAAACTTTGCAGGATCCACTAGTTGCCCTGCACGCCAGCCTAGTGGTGCTGAAAAGATGAGAAGACGTTTGTAGTGCCATTGCTGGGAAGTAATGGGAACAATATAGACAGTGCATTAGAATAAAATAATCTTGCTGGACTACACTCTGGTGGACTGGGGATGGCCTTTATGTGGTAAGAGATAGTCTATGATATCATTTTGATGGAATCCCACGAGTATGCATCATTCCCCAATTCAGCGTTACACTGCTTACGCCATCCTCTCTAAATTTAGTGGAGATATTTTCGAATTTGATAAACACACTCAAGCCTTCAATGGACAGAATATAATTACGTGCTACGGCCATCAAGATACTTGAGCATCATGCCACGACAAAGTGATTCTTTTGCTAAAGCCAGCATTTTTACGAGAAATCGATCGGATTTTGAAAAACTATATTACTCTTTAAATTCAAATATTTTCATTACCATCTTCATGCACTACTTCACACTCCAGGCACTTGAACAATGCCAATATGTATATTCTGCTAGATCGTAACGTGAACAATAACTAGCTACTAGATGATTCATTCAAATAGTTCGCAAGCATATGGTGTAGTCGAAAGACGGGGAAACCGGTACATAACTTCAGCCCCGGAAGATCCAGCCGCATAAGCGACGGTGACTGGGCTGACACTCATGCACACTCCCTCGACAGCATCATCTATACCAAGCAAACCCCTGTCACATTTTCTGAAGTCTTTTCAATTCATATAAGTCTCCTAAGATTACCAGTGCCCATATTGTACCTTGACGTCTCTCTCATTACCTAATATTCGTGCGACATTAAACCTCGAGAATTAAATTAAGCAAGCTTCTGCTTTAAAATATCCTTTAGGGTAACGGCATCGGTAGCGAACTTGCTGATGCCCTCACGGAGCTTCTCGACAGCCATTTGGTCCTCATTGAAGTCGAATCGGAAGTTAGCCTCATTGTTGATATAGGTTTTCTTCTCAAGATCCAGAGACGCAGCCTGGACGGCGTCAAACTTTTTGTGGACAGGCTCGGTGGAGTTGAGGTAGGCACCAGCCTCAGCGGCAGCAATTGCCTGGACGAGGGAGAACATGAGGGTTAGGTTGGTGTTGATACCGTGGTCGCGCTGGAGGATCTCAGCAGCCTTGATACCCTCCCAGGTGGCGGCGATCTTGATAAGGATGCGGTCCTTGGGTATTCCCTTCTTATTATAGAGCTATGAGGTGTGTGAGTACGAGTATTTTGCGAGACCCATATTGGGAAAGTGTCAGATGAGAAAAGCCTACCTCGATTATGTGGAGAGCCTTCTCAACGGATGCGTCAGTATCGAAGGAGAACTGGGCATCGACCTCGGTGGAGACCTTGCCGGGGATGATGGCGAGGATCTCGCAGCCGAACTCGACCAGGAGACTGTCGAGGGCAGCGTCAACCTGCTCGTCGACGGAGCCACCCAGGGCCTTAGCGTACTCGAGGGCCGCATCAATCAACTTGGCGTACTCAGCCTTCTTGGAGGCAGCGAGGATGAGGGAGGGGTTCGTGGTGGCATCCTGGGGCTTGTACTTGCCGATGACTGTAGAAAATTGTGAACCTCTAATCTAAACATTCATGACGTCATCGTTATGGTGAGACAGATGGGGTAGTGAGGCAAAATAGTCTTGCGATGCCGGCGTCGGGATATCGTGAGACGACTCCAGGGAAGCGGAAGAGGAGGTAGACTAACAGGAAAAGTCACCTATTGAATGATGGTTAGAAATGCGAGGCAGTTAAGGAGGGAGGTGCGGTATTTACCAGAGTCAGACACAATGAACTGCAAGTCGCAATGAAAGCTAGTAGTTAGCAATTGGTTCTGATGATCGGCGGACGCGAGGAGATAGCTAGAGTAAACTCAACGAGATCAACAACTTCTCGGAAAGCTCACAGCCCCGCAGATGATGCTGTTTTCGGGGGGTGTTGGGTTCAAGCTCGGGGACTGCATATCTCGTGATACAGCTCTGGATGTTCTGGAAGGTGAAAGAGTGTGGATGGCGGGGTCACGTCCAGTGCCGGTGGCTTTGAGCTGATCCAGAGAGTTGGACATATTTGCGGTAGGAAGAATGGTGGTGGTTCTTTTGGGGTAAAGCTCTTAAAGGCGAGAGACGAAGAATCGACGATGGATGGAGCTGTAAGGAGGAAGAGAAAAAGAAAGAGCAGGAGAGGGGGAATAATAAAGGACTGGAAACTCAGCAACCCAAAAGTGTTTTGTTTGGGATGGGGATGGTGACCAACTCGCCGTGTCCTTAGCTCCTCCCCCTCGCATCAAAGCATTGTCTCATCTCATCTCGCCGGACCTACCCCTCGTCTTCTACCACCCTCCCCTCGTTCGTTCGTTCTATCCATGCCTACATCACAATCCCGGTTCGGAAAGGGGACAATTAACTGAGTCATACAATATGCAGCAGCTTTCGCCTCGCCTTATTCAATCCAATCAACGGAGTGTTAACCAGCCAAGACATTCATCATCATATCAGCCATCCGTCATCTTTCATCAGCGAACAACAATGGCGCCAGTTGTATCTAGTGCTCGAGGAGCCCGTCATCAAATATGAGGATGACGTCAAATGTGTGGGTGACTTCCACTATACAGATGACGTCAAACTGATGTATGGGGATCAACAAACCGTCATCTGAAAACGGAGAGGGGTCACGCGACAGCTTTCCCATTGAACTCATGTCTCTTTTTCACTTTAAAACGGATTTATGTCCATAAAACGCCCTAATTATCTTCTCAAATTTCACAGCACCCTTATTAGGATCCTTGTCATTTCATCTAGACGGTAATTAACTCGACTGTAACCAACGTTCGCCATGTGGTCTTATGTACAACGTCGCCAGATCGCTGAACAGATAAAACTCGACATGGTAAGAGGAGGTCATCAGTGCCTTGAAAAAGGTACATCCCCGATACGATTGGAACGACAGAAAATATCTCCTAGCATGGACAGGCAATTAGAGAATGAAAACCAGGTAGTCGGCTCCAGGGACGCAGACCATAATCTCATTGTGCCGCGTTGCATTTGATCCGGTAACCTCACGGACGCGATGCGCCGGCCACATCATCAACCTGTCCCTGCAAGCCTTTCTTTTTGCAACCAGTGAAGGTGCCCTGGAGGCCGCGATTGAGGAGGTGCAGGACGAGGCAAATGATGCAACTATTGCGGACGTGTTGCAGGGCTGCATTCAGTCGAATGGTACGTACCAAAAGTCTCACAGCAAACCCAAGCGGCGGACTGACGCAGCCAGTTGGCGGAGCGTCGGGCCCCTAGGCAAGCTTCATAACATTGCCGTGTTCATCCGCAATTCCACGATCCACAACGATACGTAGGACGACATTGCGGGAAAGGCACTGGGAATTGACAATATCACGCGGTGGAACTCATAGTTCAAGCTCCTTAACGCAGCCATTCGCCAAGAAGGCGCAATATCCATCTTCCTCAACCAGTACCACAAGGAACTGGAGGACAACATCCTCACCTATGACGACTGGCAAATACTCAAAATAACCCATAAGTTCTTATAACTGTTTTACCAGGCGACTTTAGAGCAGCAAATGGAGTGGGCATTAATAGACCAGGTGCTGGAGAACATAGATATTCTGTTCAAGCAATTTGAGGATGCCAAGGTGCGTATGAGGCGATAATGCTGTCGACGCTGTCCAAGAGCAAATCCATACTAATATTAGAGCAGCTCAAGTATATTAACAACAGACACATAGTCAACTCCATCCACATAAGTTGGTGGGTCCTCTCGAAGTATTACCGGGAAAGTGACAAGAATCCAATATACATCACGGCATTGTTGTTCCATCCAGAGAAGCAGCGGAGGTACATTGACCGCCACTGGGCAGAGGAGTGGCGAGAGGGACCTGTAGCTGCTACGCGGCAACTGTGGGCAAAGTACAAGGACCGGCCGCTTGCGCCGATATCTGCGACGCAGCCGGATGATGAGCGACGAGAGATATCGCCGTACGAGCGAATCAAGCAATCAATGAGTGTATTGGATGAGCCCGGCGACGAGGATGAATTCGAAAAATTCATCAAGTCTCCTCCGAGACATATGATGGCGAAGACTCCGCTCGAATGGTGGTGCCGGGAAGAACAGAGGATGGAGTATCCACGCTTGCACCAGATGGCTATTGACATACTAAGTGTTCCGGCGATGTGGACGATCCGGAAAGGGTGTTTTCTTGCGCAAGGCGTACAATTTCCTGGGATAGAGCAAGGTTGTCGGCCGATACCATCGAAAAGCTGCAATGTTTGAGTAGCTGGGTGAAAAATGACTTAATTAGGAAAGTCTACGTGTCAGTCGGCGATGAGATTATAGACGTTTCTGGTGATGACGATGAGTTGCACTACCTTTCGGTCTTATATTCATAATTATGCTTAAGCTTAACAATGCATAACAATATTGGGGTATGGTTAAGAATAGTTAAGAATAGACCAAAATTATGTATTTATTTATTACTGGGATGTCTGGTCGGGGGAGACTGGGGGAGGCTGTTGCCGCGACATCGCCGCGTCAGCGCAGGGACAGGGGGAGGCGGAGCGGGCGAAGTCGAGGCGGAGGCGGCGGCGATGGAAGGTTGGAGCGGCGGTGATGCGACAACGCGGCGGCGGCAGCAGGCTGGTTGGATCGGAAACGCGCGAGAGAGAGAAGGGATCTGCTAGAGAAGTAGTAGCGGCAACCCAACGACAACGCGACGAGGGACGACAAGGGTCATACGGAAAAAAAAACGAGGCTATCGAGAAAGAAAGAAAAGAAGGAAGGAAAAAGGGAGCCTGTAGGGGCTGCAGCGAGAGATTCAAATAGGCCGGCTAGGGAGCTAGGAGCCGGCCGCAGCAGCAACACAACAACGAACAATAGGGGCCCGTTTGAACGGGCTGTTATTGACAGGCAAACAGGAGGCCTTCTTGAGGGACAGGTGAGATCAGACTGAGGAATAGGCCAGAGGGAGGCCGCAGAGGGACCGCGAGGCCGCCTGCAAGGAGGCAGCGCGGTCAATACCACAGTCGGCGACGCCGCAACGGAGCACAGCACGGAGGGAACCGTGCCGGGGAACACGGGGCCCAGGAGAGCCGAGACGGATGACCCAGCGATGCCGCCAGGCCACGCTGAGGACAACACCAAGGAGCCGACTGACAACAACGACGGCAGGAAGGCAGGAGGTTTCCATCCAAGGTCTCACAGCCTACGGATTTCCCTACCTGAACAAGCATGTAGAGGTACTATAGGCCTAATGAATAGGTAAGATAGTGTATACTAAATAATAATTATAGAACTGAAATATGGGAGCCCGTCGCCAAAGAGTTGGGGTTTCCGTGGCCCGCAGTGGAGAGAATGCATCGGGAGATATTGAAATGGCAGCCTAGGATACTTGTTGCGAGACTCGGCGACAGGAAGCGCGAATAATAGAGACTGCTCGGATCTAGTTTTTTCATGATCAGTGGCTCCTCCAGGAGTGGGAAGGGGAAGCTAATTACCGGTGGGTAAGGAACCCTGGGAGGGAGTCGGAAGCTCACACGTTGCAAGCTGTTTTGGGGGGATCTTTGAGAAGCGTGTCTTCGCCGTGGCCGTTGTCCACCAGGATCTGCTTGACTGCCTGCTCCAGCGCCACAGTATCAAATCTGCCCTGTAACTGGCCGTTGATCTTGACCCTGTAGCTCTTCTTCTCGAACACCTTGTCGGACAAGGACGTGTAGGCAGTGATGCATTCGTCAACCGTCATCCTCAGGCGCCCAAGCATGATGGCGATCAGGCCGCCGGTGCTGGTGCCGCCGATCATGTCGAAGTAATCGCATGGCTTGGGCGGGGAGTCGGGGTCGATGGTAAGACATGAGATTCTGTAGAATCATCAGCGAGGACAGGCCGCGAGCTCCGCCGCCGTCGAGGGCAAGTAGGCGAATGTCATTGTCGGGCATGGTGCTGCGGAGAGCCGTCCTGGTAGCGGTAGGCAAGAGGGATGCAACGCTGTGGAGGGCCCATCACGGAGGGTTGCCACATGGAACTCGTCCCGGCCGGCGCGGGGTGATTTGACCCATCCAACATAACATCACTAATCCCACTCTGGCTCGTCGTACTGATCGCGGACGGGCTTGACCCGTCAACAACGTTTTCGTTCGTGTTAAAAGACATCTGATGCTCGAACCGAGTCAACCAGTCAAAATTATCGTCGAGGGTTTGGCTCGAGGGCATCTCATTAAGGGATTGCGCAAACGGCGGGGTCTGTTCCAAGGCCATCGACTGTGGCGAATCATTGTAATGAAGGGAGTTGGGGTTGATTGTAGAGCACGGCCCAAAGAGAAGACCCTCAAAATCGAATTCCGTGTTAAAAGCAGCCATCGGCGGCGCGGTCCGAAGACCGCTGGTGAAGTCCATGTTGCCGAGGGTGCCCGTCTCCAGTTTGGGCAGGCCCGGCTGAACCCCTCGCTGGCCCATGGCGGCCGACATGCCACCAAAAATGTGGTCGAAGTTGTGAATGGGCAAGCCGGCGAGGCTTGGGTGCCGGCTATGGCTATGGGTCGGCGGCATGCCCCGTGCAACGGAGGCATTGGCCATCATTTGCATCGCGGTGCCGTCAACGTGGCTGATGGTGTTGGCACGGGGCCGCACAGAGTTGGCCGCAGCATTGTTGGCGGCTGGGGGGCCAGCGACGCTGTTCTTGCGAGCACGGCTTCCGCCAGGAGCGACGCCGGTTGTCGACTCGCGGCGGTTGCGGGGACGGGAGGACGGTGTCGAGGTCTGGTGCAGCTTCTGCTGGTGACGAAGCAGCAGGTCGCGGCGGGCGAAGCATCGTGCGCACTCGGGGCACTCAAAGGGTTTCTCCTTGGTGTGGGAGCGCTCGTGGCGCTGGAGATGTTCCAATCGGGCAAAGGAACGCTGGCAGGTGCCACAGACGTGCGGTCGAGGCTTGTCCTTCTTGGGGGGAGCAAAATTGGCGGGAGCCTTCGTGTTTACGGTGATGGTGGACGCTGCCAGAGTCAGCATGCAGAGTCGGAGCAGAATTGGGGGGCGGTGCGGGTCGGGCTGAGGAACATGAGGGGCAGTGCCGGCCACGGTGGGAAGGCTCACCAGAGTCGTCGGCGGTGGAGGGCGCGCTGCCGACGGCTGCGTTGGACGTGGCGGGATTGGACATATTGATGGAGGAGCGGGAGACTCTGACACCAGAATCGTTAATCACCATGACAGGTTTTGCAAAGCTCGCGGGAGGGAGGAAGACGTTGGGGCGGGCGAGTCGTCGTCGTGGGGCGGGAGATTGAGTGACGAGGGAGCGAGGATAGCGGGGAGGATGACGTTGACGAGGACCTCGAGATCCTACGTGGATATTCGTTAGTGGCCGTGACGGCCAATAGAGATTTATTCGAGATGCATGCCTTAGTGTAGTTTTGCACGCGGGCGTGGTTGTCGTTTGACGATACGCAGCGATGGAAGCGGAAGTTTCTACGGGTGATGTCGGGTCAGTATCCATCGGGAAGTATGAGAACTGGGTGGAGTGTGAGAGATTGGATCCTCACATTGAAGGGACTATTAAAGAAAAGCTAGGTGATAAGGAAGACGGTCCAAAGTGGGCGGAGCTACTTTGTAATCTAGGATGGTATCGGTGGATGAGAGGGAGGTATGAGGCGGCCGAAGATAAGAAAGATGCTCAGTTGTGGGTCGGGCTACTTTCTAATGCAGGATGGTATCGGTGGATGAGAGGGAGGTATGATGAAGCGGAGGAGATGTTAAGATGCGGTGGATATGAGGGAGAAAATGCTTTCAAAGGCAGAGAAAGGAAAGTGCAGGCCGCGTCCGTGGGCTCCTCCATTTGAGCTCGAGCTCGGCATATTGGCTGTTTGTATGTCCTGGGGTCTATGAAGACTCTAGGTCCCTGTGATGTCTAGGAAAGAGGGTAGGCTGTCGGCCTGGGTGGGCTGTCGGCCTAGATAGGTTGTCAACCTAGGTTACCCTGATGGGCTGTTTGAGTCTGGATGGACAGATGTCATTGAAGAAACCTGTGGTCTTGGCGAAGCTGGCGAAGTCTTTGGGACTAGCTACCAGACGTTGCCAGTATTCCTCAGTGACTACGCGACGGAACAAGGTTCGCAGGGCTCTCACCGAGGACAGGGTCGTACGATTCGATAATTACCAAAAGGGCAATTAGAAACTAGGGGAGCCTTCGCGCCCGCGACCACACCTTTCTTCCCCCTTTTTTTTTTTTAGCATCCTTTCGTCCTTGTTGCTGGGGTTCTTCCGCTTCGGAGGGGTCCTGTGACGGTAGTGCTGTCCCACTCTCCTTGACCCCATGCTTCCGCAATCTGCGCTACTTCATGTACAATGAGGCTGGGAGGTGTCATCAGCGATTTTTTTGGGGGGATTTTGTTACTTCTGTGACCTCCCGGGAGGGGGGACAGCGTGAGCTCCCGGAAGCGGTTGGTTGGAGGGTTCTGTTGCATGAGAAAAAAGCAAAGTCGGCTTTCCCAGCCGAAAGAGGAGACCAGCAGACAAGCACAGACACAGCTGGGCTATGGCAGGGATGGGGATGGGTTGGTCATAGGGAAGGACAAGGAGGATTAAGGCGTCTCATGCCCTGGCTGGCATCGCAAGGCAATGGCATAGGCGACTTGGCGTGGGCGACGCCGTGCCAATGGCAACTCTGCCCACAGCGAAACAAAAAGAACCATTGCTCCGTTTGGAAATAAGGCGGTTGGCTCCCCGGGCAAGGCGCCATGGCCCGTATCCAGAACGGTGTTGTTTTGTTGCGACCTCGGCCTGGCTTTGGTGAACAGTAGCAGCAGTCGCAGTCACCGTCGCAGTCGCCGTTACCATCGTCGTCGTGTTGTTAGTGTTAAGTTGGTGTTGGTGGTACAAAGGCGCTGCAACTTGGTGGTGGTTGGGGGCGGAGGTGGTGTTGCGGTTCCGCGGCTGCTGATGGATGGGGAACCACATGCGACGTTGACCCCTTCAACAGCGGCCACTGAAACCAACAAAAGGGCAAGAGAGAAAGACTAGAAGGGGTGCGCGGAGAGGAACTAGGTGAGGAGTCGACATTGGCGATCATCTCGCAATTAGACAAACGGGCGCTGGCTGGGCGGCTGGGTGGTGCGACGACAGGCGGCAGCAAAGGACTAACAACAGGGATTAATAGCAGCACAGTGAGCAGCCAGCAGCCAGCAGCTAGGGGAAGGGAGGCGGGGAGCGGAAGCCCCTATCACCGTTACCTGCGGAGGCAAAGCATATCGGTCAGCCCTGTAGTGTCTTGCACTTACCCCGCGCTGCTCAATGTCATGCGACCGCTAACCCAAACAGTTCAAGTCTGAAGATTGACAAAATGGGGCAGTTTGTGGTCTGATGGACATCTATCTTTGTCACAGGGACAGTTGTTTCGAGGCCTGGCCAAGCTTGAGGCCGAGGGTTTTCTGGCCAGGCTTGGCTCAGAAACCGTTGGACCGTGCCGTCATGTATCGGACCTGCTTGCTTGACCTGCCGACTGTCTTGGGGCGAACTGAGTTCATTGGGAAGCCATCCCGTATTGGGGATTGGTACCCCCTGCTGTCATTCAAGATATCACTGTTGCAATTCAAAGTTTATTGTCGATGACCCATGTCAAAGGCTGTGAAGATGTCGCATTGAATCGGCCAACTAGGCAATATCGCCGACTCTGCTGCTAGACAATTAGTTAGACGCATCGGATCATGGCATGATCGATGAACTGGTAACACTCCCTCCAAGAGCCGTCTGTGTGGTGGCTAGGCTGCCGGTCGCCCTTTTCGTCGTTGAATGTCCAGCCTTGGCTTGTACAACCGGACCGTGGTGGAAACTATCGGTAGCGTCAGGCTCTCGGACGATCTAAGGCTCAGGCTAGGCCTTTGGAGGCCTGGCGCCTTTGCACCAAGGAGGTTGCTTGGGCAAGGCGATCTATCAATGGTAGCATCGTTAGGATGCCCATGTGCAGCTGTCCAGGGCTATGTTAAGCGCTTTGTTGCAGGGTTCAAACCTGCTCCCACGTGCAGTGTCATCCCTGGTTGCATGTTTAGGGCAGGGGCTTGGGCTGATCTTTCGGCACTCGCCCTCACGAAGCGAGGTAGTTAGCACTTCCAGCACGAGCCCTATGATCTGGCATCAATTCTAAACAAGGAGTCCAAGAGACGAAATCGACGTTATTCTGCGGACCGGCGTAGGGCTGAGGATAAGTGTGGGGGTATGCACTAACGTTTGTTTCACCGGCTGTGCTTGTTTGTTCAGTGTCAAGACTCAAGAACCAGTGCGGCAATCTACCCAAGGCATGCGAGTGCCGAATGACGCAAAGCCAAGAAACGATTCATCAAGATGATGGGCGCGGCATTGGTCCGGAATGTGATGAGGATAGGCCTTGCATCGAGGTATCATCCTTGTTGCAGGCGGCCAAAGCTCGAGACGCCAAAAACCAAGGCGTGAACTATAGTTGCTTGAATCTGATATAGGAAAACTGGAGCTGGATCTGATGGGCCGGGTGATGTAACGCTTCTCGTCTGCTACGTGAGGGAGGGGGAATCTGAAATATGCTCCCAAGCTAGATGACAAGATCACACCTCGCTGCGCCCTGACGCCTGAGGCTGGAGACCCCAGAGGCACACGGAATTTGTCCCGCCGTGAAGCTTGGTTGTTGCTCGGTTCTCTGTGAAGCCCACTTTGAGAGGGTTCACAACGAAGTAGCGCCGTTGGAGCTTGATATCTAATCGTGAATGGCTCGAAAAGCCGTGGTGCGTACGGTTCAGTTTCATTAAAGAAACTTCATGCTTCTACTGTACCAATCAAACGAAGCACCTCTGGTGGTGCATGCTAACTGAACTGAGACCAAAAAATAAAAAATATCGCTGCGATGAGAAGGTCAATGCTGCGGATGAAAGTGATCCCGTTGCTGACCATGGCAAGGAGGTGACAATCGGCCGGGACGGACCAGGGTGTGGGTGGGCGTGGGTGGATGTGGATGGGGACACTCGCTGTGCCTCAGCTCAGTGGCTCAGGTTTCCGCGCTGTGCCTGAGCCGAGCCCCCCTTCCATCTGAGCAAGGACGACAAGAGTGGATGGGATGGGTGGCACGGCATGGCAATGAGTGTGGGCCGGAATGAGCCCTCCAGATTGAACCCCGTTGGGTGGAGGGATGATTTGTTTACGGATGGTCCCGGGGGTGTGTTTTCCTGGTTGAGATGGACACAAATAATGGGTAATGGGCAACGGGCAACAGGCACTGAGCGGGCACCCGCCAGCTAGCAGATACTGGACTGTAGGCCAGCGGCGGAACTCTGTCGCCAGAAGCAATGGAAGTCTCACGCCCGACACAACCTCGACACGCGGCATCGAGAGGGTGAGCGACACGAGGATACGGAGGCAATGCACTAGGAGGATTCACTCCATGGCCAGGCGCATGGCCAGGCGCTGGGAGGATGAAAGACGAGGAGCTTAGGTACCTAAGGTAGCTAAGGTCCCCGAAGGTGAGGTCCGGTATCTGTACCGAGCACGCACATGGTAGAGGGAAGGCTAAGGATACGGAGTAGTGGGGTCAGAGATGCAGCCAGGTAAGTGGAAGCCATCCCAGGCGGGAAAGGTACGGAGAGGTACACGGGGTGGCAGGTTGTACTGTGCCTTCCGTGCATCGTGCATCGTACATCGTACATCGTACCTACCTCCATCGTACGTGGTCCCGCAGCCTCAACGAACCGATCCGCGAAGGGTCCTGCAGCCCTTCACTTTACGTCGCTCAGGTCGATGTCGGGCTGTGAGTCCTGACGCGGTCCCAAGCCCACGCACACCACCCAGAGCCACACCACCACAAGTTGCAACCCCCCCCCCCCCCTGGTTGACACCAAAGAAGCAGAGACAGATGCAGAAGCAGACCGCAGCGCAGACCTCAGACTCAGAACCCGGACCGCACTGCCGCAGAGAGGAGACAGCAGCTAAAGCGCTGGCGCATGCAGTGTCCTCAGCCTTCCGGCGCTCTTTGCGGGTCCAACCATCCCCTCTCTCCCTTGCCTCGACGCCTTCGATGCAGCTCGGCTCCTTGTACTGTGTCTCCTGTCTGGACCAGCACCCCAGCGAACGCACTGTCTCTCCCATGTTTTTTGGTGTCTTTCAGACACAGCTGCGATCGACGGTCGTGTCCACGCCCGAGACCTCAATAGGCCCGTCATCCAATGGCCGTGCCGCCGCAGATGCGGCAACGGGGTTGCCCCTAAGGTAATAAGAAGAGCCCCATGCTTCGCTCTGTTAACACACCTACACGACCACGACCGATCCAACTCTCTCACAACCCACGCTACGCCGGACGCTACGCTGGGGACCACTATTCCAGGTTCTCTCCCCTTCACCTTTGACGTACCTAAGGTAGGTAGTGCCCGCCCCGTCTCCATCCCGCCCATCCCATGTCCACTACGCCCACCAAAGCCACCATGACCCTGTCCCATCCACCACCATGTCCACCATAGCTCATGGGCCTTTTTCCTCTCCCTCTCTCTCGCTCACTTCCTCCTACCTTACCCAAGTCAAGCTACAACATCTCTGCTCCAGTTGCCGAATGAGCCCCACTGACACCCGCCATAGCAGGGCCCCCTGGCCATTTGTCTTTACCTGCTGCGTGGCTCCTCCTCTGGCTCCAGCTTCTCGCCCTCTTCTTGTCACGGCCACCTGCGCTCACACCTATAACTAACAACTATAACTAACAACCAAGTGCATCATCGTGACGGTTCGCCGCTTGCTCCCTGGGCCCCCCGTCCATTTTTACATCGCACGGCCCTGGTCCTGGCTGATATCACAACGTTCCCCCAGCCCTTACCCTCCTGATTCCTGTCGAGCCTGATCAAGGCCCAGAACCCACTCACCTCATCGATATCTCCCACTGCTCCCCCAACTCAACTCTCTCGACTCAACCTGGTTCGACCCCAATCGACATAATCGGCCCTCCTCCACCACGACCTGAGCACTGGTCACCTCTATCGCGACTCTCTGGTCGGCTTCTAATATTAAAAAGCAAACCCTCCTCCACTACCAACTTCCTTCCTCCCCTCCTCCCCAGACTTTTTTAAGTACTCCTCGTAGGCCTCACCTCTTAATCTCCCATCTTGTCCTCTTCCTCGCCTTCTTAATACACCGTTCATCTCTTCTATGCCCCCTAATTCTTCCTCTGCCACCTTCGCCACGGCCATCCAACTACCTACCTGGTTGGCATAATTGATCACCTGCCGACCCAGCTCTCCCTGCTACACACTCCCGCACACAGAGCCACCTTGGTCTTCCTTTGCGCCAGACATTGCCCCCTCCAAAGTCACACATCGCCAGATCTGAAACCCATCGCTCCGCCAAGGACTGTCTCTGTCGCGCAATCTCCCAACTCGCCGCGAGCGTGATCAAATCCAATTCCCGCCAGCGGGATCCTGGCCTCCGGCACCTCTGTGGCCTCATCCGCTGTAGCGTGGATCACTCAAATCCTTCGTCTGGAACTCAGACCAGCCGAACAGCATCTGCCCCTTGATATCACCGACACATTCGATCGTCTGCAGTCTACAATCTAGCCAGGACATCCGAGACATTGCTATGGAGCTTTTGGAACTTGTTGAGGACGAGCCTACGGCTCGTCCATTCCAGTGTAATTGGCAGTCGTGCACCAAGGTTTGCTCCCTCCTAGTCCCCTGAGCTATCTAGTTGGCTAACATTTAGGAAAAAGAGCTTCAATCGCAGGTCTGACCTACAAAGGCATTATCGAATTCACACCAATGAGCGGCCTTACTCTTGCTCTACCCCAGGCTGTGGGAAGAGCTTCATTCAGCGAAGTGCCTTGACTGTCCATATCCGAACACACACCGGTGAGAAGCCTCACCAGTGCCAACATATTGGCTGTGGGAAACGCTTTTCGGACGTAAGTTGCTGCATGTGCCTACAGCAGCCTCAGCCACTAACTGGTAAAACAGTCCTCCAGTCTCGCTCGTCACCGACGAATCCACACTGGGAAGCGCCCTTACAAGTGTGGCCATAACGGCTGCTTGAAGAGGTTAGCAAGGCCAACCAAGTTGACTGACGTCTGCTAACAAGACAACAGCTTCTGCCGAAAAACCACCATGGTTAATCACCAGCGGAGGTCGCACCAGCAAGGACTGAACCCCAACGATATCCTGGACGATTACTCATTGGACTCCGACTCTGATGAATCTCCGTCCACTCCACAGACCTCTGCGATGACCTGGTCTCTTCAAGACATGATTCCTGTCAACTCGATACCACAGGGCTCGTTACACCGCGCTAGTTCCTTTCCCGAATTTGGACAGCAAATGCACGCCTACCCCCTCCAGCAACAGCAATACGTTGGCCGGCACGCTATCCCATCCAGCGTCCCTCCCGAGTTCCACCCGCAAGCCGTCGCCGAACAGCAAGCCGGAATGCATATGCTCCATCGAACAGCGAGCATTCCTCGACCAGCATATTATGTCACCGACCAGAGCAACCCGGGAATCGCAACAATGAGCACCAACCCCATTCAGCACCAGTATCAGCTTGCCCAACAGCAGGTTGACAGATCTTCCATAGAAATATCGTACCCACCTTCAGGGATCGCAACGTCTAACCAAAGCAGCCCGAGTACCTTCTCTGCGGCCTCGGTACAGAGCCCCCTAATGCAGGATGGCTTTTACCCGCACCAACAGCAGCACCCGCCGTCATACACTCTTCAGGCTGCGTCACCAGTGGATTCCCACCATAGCATGCCCTCGTACACTCAATCGATTCACCAGGCCATGAACCAGGCTCAGCAGCCAGTTACTTCCCAGACCCAGCAGAACCAACCCCCAACGACCGAAAACTACCATCAACCAGCTGCTCAATCTCAGGAGGAGCACTGGCCCCAGTACCAACCCCCTATTGAGGTGACAACCATTGGTCAGTTGCCTGCATACGGCACTGGTGGCTACGATCTGTGTGGTCCGAAGATCGAGTTTGACGATCCCACGATGCAACTGCCTAGCAGCAGGCTTGAGAGCCTATAGACGAGCCTGCCAAATTTCGGCTCTTGATCGAATGCCACTTCCGCAGGCATAATCGCACGTTCGGCGGTTCTCGATCGAGCTCATCTCTGTATCAATATCATACCCGGGCTGGACTAGACATATATTCCCCTGTTTTGATTTTTCTTCTTTTTCTTTTGCTAGGATGTAAGTCCCTAGGGGGGGTTATGGTTCACCCCTGGTTCCGGTTCACCCCATCAAGTCACTAGCCCAACCACATATAGAACCACAACTACTTCAATTTAAAAGCTAAAAATACAAGAAAAATACCATTTAAATTGTTCAATCGCTCTCTTCGACAGAGGGAGTTCTATATCGCCTTGTGCGCCTAATTGACCTTCCAGGTTGTATTGGAGATGGCTCCTCATCAGTACTACCATCTACCTCTTCGCCATGAACCACAATCGTATCCTCTTGGGCCCTAGCCTCAATAGTGCGTTGAGCTGGCTCCCGGTTGCGTTGTGCAGCTACCTGAGCAAGGCTGATGAAGGACTCGTTTGGATTTGGCTGGACTTTTCGACGTTTTCGTGGATTAGCCTGTTCCAACTGCGTAAGTAAGCGGGCTATCTCCCTGTCTTTCACGGCAAGCTGCGCAGTACGCTTGTCAAACGACTGGGCAATCTTGCGAACTACTAGTCGCGAGCCTGGGGTTCTTTCCTTACTACCTAGTAGTTTGATGACGTCCTGGCTCTTCTTTGGAGTGGAGATATAGCTGGGGGACGGGGGAGTAGGTGTCTGGCTGTGTGGGTATATTACCCAGCGAGAAGACAGCGTTTTATGTGGGTTCCTGGGGAATAGACCTGTTGCCCGCCAGCCAGCCTCGATATTAGCCTTCCGCAAACCTTTTTCTCGAGCTTCCGCATAGAAATCAAGAAATTTGACCTTGCCAATGCGGTCTGAGTCCGTAAGAGCCGTCCAATTGCTGATAAGCTTCCTATATTCCGTCTTCAAGCTGGAAAAACAGCCAAGATCCAAGGGCTGTGTAACGTACGAAGTATGGGCTGGCAAGAATAAGATATAAATATTATTCAGGAAGCACATCATTATAAAATCCTCGGTAGTATGCGAACCATGGCCGTCGACAATAAGTAGTCTTGCTGCTGAAGGGTCCTCAGGGGTTGTTTGCGGTAAAAAGACCATCTCTAGCCACTCAAGCGCAATATCGTTACTTGTCCAGCCGTTGGCAGAGTAGGTGGTATACCAGGTAGGATATTTCTCGAGTAATTGGTCGCCAAACCACTGATCTTGAATAGAAGCCCCCTTGAAGATAATAAGAGGCTCAAGGGCTTTGCCGGTAGCCGATATACACTCGATAAATGAGGTCCAAGTGCGATTGCAGCTCTCTTTAATAGGTGCCTGGCCAGGAGACCTCTCTGAACTGCCAATAACCAAGCCGTTAACCCCCATACCTTCCATAATTCCTCCCTCGTCCGCATTATATCGCCGTTAAGGGGGAATCCAACTGACAATATCGTAGAGCTCGAATAACTTGTTGATATTGGCTGGGCTGGTTGCGTTAACTCGATCCCAGGCAGTCCTGCGACCTATCTTGGTGTTGATAGTTGGATGGCGTTTGACGAAGGTACTAGTCCACTTCTTTCCAAGTGGTTGGTGGTCCCCTTGGGCTCGTAAGATCGCCGAAGCCACAGCGCGAACTTGGGCATGCGAAGGCGCGTAACCAAGGCCTTCTTGCAGTAGAACCCACCTAACAAGGTCTTCTTCTTGAACTATAGAAATCCGCTGTTGGTTTTGGTAGGCCACAGAGTGTGGTTGTCGGCCAAGAAGCCGGTGACGAAGTGTCTGGGTAGGTATGCCGTGGATCTTGGCTGACGTTCGGATGGTTTCGCCATGGAGGATATCTTGGATAGCGTTGTCTATATCGGCCGTAGTATAACGAGGGATACTGGCTCTCTGGAAGTCTAAAACACGAAAAAGCAGTTTAATTGATCGAAGTTGTGATAGTTGACGAAGGGAAATAGGTTGCCGACGCGTCGACGCGTTAGCAAGGATTACGCGCCGGGGAGGTGAACCAGAACCAGGGGTGAACCATAACCCCCCCTAGGGACTTAATGAATGATGCGCCACCCTGCCTCTGTTGCCCTTCCTAGCTTTGCCTGTCCACTAGTCCCCTAATGAGCTTTCATTGAGCTCATCGAGTCGTTTGTAGAGCCTTGTCGGCCGGGCATCTGCACAAGCGTTTAAGTTAGATAGGTGCCGTGAATGCGTGTTGCACTTTAGCTGGTCAACTTACCTCCACTGTCTGGATGGTGCCTTCCATTAATATCTGCTTGATTGACTCATCTGAGTCCTCGGTCCCGAACTCGGATGCTAGAGTGCCTTTGGGGGCGGCGTCGTATGGACCCTGCGCACCTTGCCTGTACAATACTTGTTAGCCGACTGTGCCTGTATCGCGGACCATTGTACGCCTGTGACTAGGTGGTGGTACCGCCGCAGCAGCGCCATCAGCCAACAACTCCTTTCCCCGTAAACAAGTGCCATATAGAGTACTCGCAATCGAGACCTTGTTGGTTCGGGGAGATCGCTTGAATGGGGTAGGCATGCAGAAAACGGCTTACTTGTGAGTCAGGAAGACCGTGAAGGGGGAGACGAAGCGAGCCAGAGGGATGCTCTTGTCGTTCAGCCACTTGTTGTAGGTTTCGACATCGTCGACGAATACGATGTAGTCGTCGTGCTTGCCCTTGTGGTGGACCTTGGACTGGGAGCCCTCTCCTCGAGTCATTTTGGCAGATTAGCGCAGCTATGGTGAAAAGCTGAATGGCGGGATATCGTGTGATATTCATCCCAATCCCCAAGACACTGGTGTGACATGGCTGCCTGCTCGAATCCGACTGGATAAATGCCACCCATTGACCAATCGATCAAGACCAACTGGTTTGTACCTTCTTCGACGATGATGTTTCGTGGAGCAATGTCTGGGTGCGTAAGGGCCAATTTGTCGAACTGGAAGCGAGGTGTGTCTGGTGGTAGACGACGTAGACGAATACAGACGTCAAGTTTGTGGGTATACCAATCTTGCATATCTGATACAGTCGCAAAGGGACTACGGAGAAGAAGATATACAGAAAAGAGACGAAGATTCACTCGACAATAAGGGTAATACCGATACCTACTAAAACCATCATCTTAAACACAAACACACAATTCTTCGCAAATTCTACTACCAAATTATAGAAGAGCTACTCCCTTGTTTCAATTTGCAACAGACAAGAGACGCTATCTTGGCGGATATCGATTACGCCGTCCAACAATGCGACAATGAACTAGCGATTGGGAGTGGTTGCCTTTGGAGATGTGGGGCCGGTTGTTGTTGATGTTGTGGTGTGGGCATCGGTCGTGGCATGCGTCGTTGGCCCTGCGGGGGGAGTCCGGTCCATGGGTTCCGTCCGGCAAGTAGACTCGGGAGATTACCCCTTGCTGTGGCGTTGGTCTGAAGCGGGCGGCATCTCTCAGCTTCCCCAGTTAGCACTTCAGGCGCTGGGTTGAGGGGGGCTCAGCTGGGGTCTAGTTGCCATTTGGGTAGGGTCCCCGAATCCAAGGTTTTGGGAAACGGTTAGTGCTGATGGATGAGGTCTAATTAACCCGCAATAGAACTAGTCTGTAGGGCATCTTCAAGTTCCGTCCCCACACTCGTGCGTTGTCTCATCTACTTGGCATCCGTGAAGGTTTTGTTAGTGCCCCACCCTGATTTTTTGGGGGGAAGGCGTCAAATTGGTCAGGAGAGGAACTGGATCCAACTTGCATTCTTGACAAAGAGCAGCGGAAGAAAGGATGGATGTTCTGGGGCTGCTTTTCCGGGCGCTATGGCAAGGGCCTTGGAGTCTTCTGGGAGAAGGATTGGGGACCAATAACAGCAGATAGCTATCAAGAACATATAGTTCCTGTTGTATGTGGTTGGAATCGGCTCCATCGAGACTCTAGATTTGTCTTCATGCAGGACAATGCTTCTTCTCAGGCATCTGCAGCAACTATAAGAGAGCTGAAGGAAAGAGGGACCCAGGTCTTAGAATGGCCTCCTTTCTCTCCAGACTTGAATACTATAGAAGCTGTATGGAACCCTGATGAAGGCTTACATGGAGTCATTTCCTGAGAAGATGTCATATGATCCGCTTAGAGCTGCTGGAAAGCAAGCTTGGGACTAGCTTGAGGAGAGGGCTCTAGATAAGCTACTCCCGACCATGCCCAATAGATGTCAGGCTGTTGTTGATGCCAAGGGAATGCATACAAAACACTAGAAGGTAGCTGGTATGCAAATCAGAGATATTTGAGGTACATTTAGGGAGGAAAAATTGACCAACTCCCCCCCCCCAACAAACCCTCTGGGGGGAGCCCTAACAAAACTTTTGCCGGACACCAAGTAGTCTTCCATTTGTGTGGTTCAAACTTAGTATCTTAGTGCGCGGGATAGAGTTTCGAAAGCGGTGGAAGTTACAGGTCTCGGTTAGCGTGCCTCGACCTCCCGGGCTGATAACTGTCAAACCAAACCAGCGGGCAAAAGTGAATGTCCTCTACTTGCCTCATGAGCAGAGTGACTTATGTACCTCGAAAATTCTTCATCGACCTGCCAGGAAAAGCAATGATCAATGATCTAATAGTATAATTAAATCACCCATGAACAATCTTAAACAGACAGGCCTCAATTACATATTCACGTTGATCACCAAACAACCCTGCCCTTTATCCTTGCACGTCATTCTCAAAGGATTTCTCCAACAATGGATGTCCACATATGAAATGGCAATCTCCGTCCCCTCCCAGCTCAGCTAGCCACTGGCACTACTAGTACTACCAGGCCCCAGCAAGGTGCAACCTGTCAAGGCGACGATTGATCTCGGATCGGTTGTCCCGTGCAGATGATACCTTGACAGGGAGCAGGGTTGTAAGTCTGAGGCATGGATGTTTGTTCGGGAAGCAGGACCCGAGACTCGAGATTTGGGAGAGTGAGAGAGAGCACACTTATGACTCATACAAGCACACAAGAAACATGCACAAGCACATGCTTATAACGTATCACAGCCCGAGTCTCACACAGCTCAGACCCGCTTCAGCTGCCGATCTCTAGCCTCCAACGAATCAACAAGAGTTTTAATGATCAAAGCGTCCTCCAGAATCGCCCAGAAACCATTCTTCCCCGCCTCTCCTCATCCTCTCCCTGCAGGCCTCGTTTGGACCTCCGCTCTCAGCTCACAGCTTGCTCTCTCGCTTGACCTTGACAGGAAGGCCTAAAAAGCAAGGAAAAGCACCAACAAGCATAAGGAGGCAAAAATAAAATATAAAATAAACTCCCGGTCCAGATCGCGACTCTCACGCTCACTCTGAAGTCCTGATCCAAGCCTCTGTGGTCCGTACCCACGCCCAAGACGAGGTCTTGCATGATATGCCTCACGTTAGTTCTTACACCGAACCTTCGTTGGTGGCCATCCTTTCATCTCAGATATGTGCACACTGTCACAGAAAGCAATATCGTCATGAGTAATCAATATAGCTTGGCAACGCACCTCCAAAAGGCCAAGCATTGGAGCTTTTCTTCGCTTTCCGATGAACCCTTGTCGGGCTTGTCGGAGCCGGGCTTTGAGGTGGTGATGAGCCATGTTTGACAGGCTCCTTTTCTGATGCTAGTCGCCACATCCCGCGCCCGTTGGATGAATTCATGGCTTGATTTAGCGCCATTATCTCGGTCGTCTTTGGCTCCATCAGGGATGCAGGCGCACCCCGAGGCAGCCCCTGCAGCCACACTCTGCCAGTCACCATACTGTACCTCCGTACTGTACCAGGCCAAACGAGAGATCGCAGATGGACTTCAACTTCCCAAGTCCGACGACGGCCTCCGAACTTAGAGTTTGAGAGGTCGAGCCCTTACACCTCTTAACACTAGCCCGTCTGTTAGTGCCGGGGAGTGTCTGTTATTAGTCTATAGAGGTGACCACCTACCATGCACAAGGCGCGAATGGGCAATCTTGCATCCCATTCCTTCGAGTGCTACTGTTCAGTGGACAAATCAGCTCAGGTAAACCAAGGAATGGGCCGCCTGTTCTGGTCACAAACTCCACAAGCAGCAATGCCCATCCATCTTCGGAGTACCTTAGCCGAGCTCCCAGTAAGATAAGACTCCCTGCTCCATACCTACCTACCTACCTACCTACCCACGTAGCTACTGCGTATGCACTTGGTAGTCTACGGCGCCAGCTAAGAACCACCCGTGCCCCATCATGTTCCACCCAGCCAAGTAAGGATCCTCGTTTCTCCCCCATGCAGCGCCAGCAACTCGTCGTTGCTCCTCCGCGGGTTTCTGGATCCCGTCATGTCTTCCCACGACTTGTTTCGCGAGTACCAGAATCAAATCGTGCCCCAGAGCTACAATGCCGGCTTTGTTGCTCTCAGCTACGTCGTCAGCCTGGTCGGCGCTGGCTCGACCCTCGAGCTCATCAACAGGAGAACGGCCTTCCGGGGTCTCTTCAACAAGTATGCCACACCCTCATTCCGTGCTCGCAGGAATATCATACTGACTCAAGATCAGTCTCTTGCTCGTGAGCTCTGCTGTCACCATGGGCGGAGTAGCCATCTGGTGCATGGTAAGTTGCAGTTATCATATACCTTACATGTCAATCCCATCCCAAATAATCCGTCAGACGCTCACCATCTGCTTCCCTCCATCAGCACTTCATCGGAAACAGAGCCATCGACCTTGCCAATGGAGAGCCCGAGATGCAAATCGCCTACTCGAGCGGATTCACAGCCGTATCCTTCTTCGTCCCTATCCTCGTCTTGCTAGCAGCCTTTCTCGCTATCGGCACCAATGAGGCCGTTTCCTGGTGGAGAGTTATTGTCGGTGGTGTCCTCTGCGGAACGGCCGTCTGCGGCATGCACTACCTCGGAAACACCTCCATCGAAAACTACACCTGCGTATATCGACCAGCCTATGTTGTCGGAGCTGCCTTCATCGCTGTCATTGCCAGCAATGTTGCACTCGCCATGTTTTTCGTCTTCAGAGCCATGTGGGCCAACGCGTGGTGGAAGCGAGCTATCTCAGCCGTTTTCCTTGCAGGTGCGGTATCGGGGATGCATTGGTGTGCTGCTATGGGAACTCGATATCGGCTTAAGAACATCAAGCCTGAAGGCAACGAGCCCTCAAGGAACGCAACCGTCATCGTTGTCATTTGTCTTGTCAGTATAATATTGCCCTGTAGCAACAAGGAAGTGGCTGACTGGTATAGTCCCTTGGTGCTTGCTTCATCATTGCCGTCTCTGCCATTCTTCGGGCAAGGAATATAAGGAAGTCGGCGCTCCGAGCCCAACAGGTCACACTAGGCGCAGCCGTCTTCGACAATGGCGGTAGAATCCTCATCGATCCTGATGGATTCATTCCCAGCACCGTCGTTACCGACTCCTTCTTGGAAAAGGTACCTGTTTGGTCCAGTGACACTTCTACGGCCAGAGCCCCTTACTGACTCTACCAAGAACACCAAGGAAGGATTCGACGTCAGTCACCCACTCTTCCAGTGGATGTTCCAAGCATCGAGAAACTGGGGCATGATCTCAACCTTCGTCGGCGGCATGAGGCGGCATGTGTCACAGCTGCCGCACTCAGGCACCCATAAAGATAGACGGCGTGGTATTCGGCTCATGACCGAGCACGGCGAGATGATTGAGCGGTACGACGTCATCTTCAGGGAGTTATTTTGTCTTGCCGCAGCAGCGCTGGCAGACCGACTCAGAGAGGATCTTACTTCGGTAGGCGTCTTGTGGGATGAGATTCTTCCCACGGGAGCAAACGGCAAGTGGTCACAGACAGAACCTCACAAAACCCCCAAGGAAAGTCCCGGATCGGAAAACGGAGGCGCGCACGAAGACGAACAAGGCGGCTCTAACATGGCAGAAAAGGGTCTCAAAACCTGGCAACCAGACTCTGGACGCGGATCGCTGATGTTGCTCATCCGCCGCGTTGAGTCGGATCGAGACGCCGAGCGCTTCGTGTCGGCTGGCTATCGTTTCGCTGAGCCTCATCAGGTGAGCGACATTATCAGGTCGAGCATGCAGATCCAGACTCCAGAGTTCGAGGCGAAACTTCGATCCATGTCGACGTATACGACAGAGCAGAACCAGACGCTTCCAGGAGTTCATCTGGGTTTCTTTGCCGTCCGAGCCCGTGTCAGCTCCGGGTTTGAGGTCCTGGTCCGAAAGGGTGCCCACCATCTACTCCCATCCATTGCTCTTCCGACCAAGGCCCTCAATAAGTGGCACGTGCAGTTTCTCAGGAGGTTTGAGAACATGTCTGTTTCCAAGGTACTCCAGGGTTTGAAGCAGAGTTGGAAATCGATCGTACAGATCGATTCCGAGCCCTGATCGATCGATTTATATCGATCGTCACTTCCAATCGATCGATATCGATCGATCACTAATTGAAATCGATCGATCGACGTCGATCGGCGATCAAATCGATCAATGCTGGTCTTCGTTGTTACTATCTACGGTGATCGTACCTCCACTTCCGGCAACGGGGCCTGCACATTGCGAAGGTGGCTGACAAGTTAGCGGGCATTATCGAACGACGTGGACATGGGACACGGAGGGATGACACAAACCACGACCTTGTGCTTCTTTCTCAGATGTCGGACAATGCCTCCGCCAGTTGAAGCGATGTAGACATAATCTGTAGTCTTCGGCCTGTTCCGGAGGAAACATCTCTCGCAGATCCATACGATCTTATGGGGCCGTGACCTGTTGTCCTTCATTCTGAATCCAAACTGCCACCACCATGTCCGCTCTCGAGAAGGGTCGTGACCTATCGTGAAACCGGGGAACCGCCTGAATTTATCAGTCGTCCAAGTCTCATAATCTGGAAATCTGATGGGTGCATATTTCGTTGAGGCTGAACTAGTTGACGGCTCGGAAGGCGGCGGCGTAGAGGAGGCAGCCTCTATGTCCTCATCAAACGAGTCCATAGTGATGGGAAGAGTCCGCAAACAGTGTAGAGGAGGTCGAATCGAATGCTGCGAGGCTGATAAGGTCGAACCTGTATATGCTCTACTCGGACAAGCCAAGACCCGAGATAATTTCTGGTTGCGACGCGTACAGAGTCCATTGAACCAGGCATTGGCGGAATTGCAAATGGCACGAGACAGGCTCATACGATGGGTCATTTCCTGCTGCCACGCGTCGCGTGTAGCTGCCTGGGGCCCCTGACGACTTGCCAGGGTAGACGCGTCCGGCGACAGATTCGTCGCGTATCATACTATGAGCTGCCATGCGCAACCTACCCGGGACACCTCCGAAGTCCGTGGTGATCGACGATCAAATCGATCGATTGGAGGTTTGATCGATACGATATCGATCGATTGACAGGTTGGATCGATCGATCGAAATCGAAATCGAATCGATTAATCGAATCGATCAAATCGATCAGTCGATCGATTTCCAACCCTGGTTTGAAGGAGGAGGCCTCGCTGCGACGAAGCGCCCAAGAGACAGAGTTCGCAGGTCAGCTCTCGGACACAATCAAAGCGCTATGGGAGTGGACACGGGAGCCCCTACTTGAAGACGCCGTCCTCACGTCTACCATCGTTCGTGTGCCTTGCCGAGGTGACGAAGCGCAGGCTGAGGCAACCATGATCGCGATGCGACTGGTGATTCCCATTCACGCGGTACTCTTGAGTCAAAACTGTGAGTTTGTGCCTCTCAGCTTCTTCAAGATGCGCCAGGTGTCGGCGCAGTTTCAACAAGAGTTCACCCGAGGCGTGCATCAAGAGTTTGGGCATGTTGTCAAGCTCGGGGACCGGCGCGAGGCATCTCAAGCCAGCGGGTACGGACAGTTAGCCAAGTTCTGGCCGTTTGGGCGGACCGACAGTTTAGTGGCGACCACGACCAAGCTAAACAGTAGGACCATGGCGGCAGTGGGCGGACGACGATTCTCCTCACCCGATTCCACACGGTCTGGTTCGACGATTAACCTTTGGCCGTCTGGCAATGTCAACCGGACAAGGTCGACGAACTCGGTAGATAGTTTGAGCACACATGCGGCAACACGGGAAGATGAATATCAGGCGACGCCATCGTACGGGGGCATCATGGTGTTTCAAGAAATCACGATTGATGTTGAAGAAGGAAAGGCAAGGGGAGTGGTAAGCCCTGGGTCTGACGGCTCCGACACCCTCACGATCGAACCGACCAACTGGAAAACATCGCCGGCAGAAGGGATCGAGCTACAGTCGATGGGCCATATCGGAGCCAACGTGCATGCGGGCTCACAAGGACAGGTGTCCATCGACATTGCGGCGCGTAAGGGATCTGTAGGCCCTGCATCGTCTTTTGTGGATATTCTATTTGCCGAGACTGTTAAGAGCAGGTAGGAACGATGAGAGGCGATTAATTGCCGCACTAGCACATTAAGAGTGTGATATATGCGCGTGTTTATCTAGATATTATATATAATACTTAGGCTTTTGGCTTTCACTGCCTTGTTTGGGCTTTGAAGACGGACTCTAAGCGGCCATAACTATTTCATTATTAGAATTAGGTTGGCTAGAAAGGAAACAGAGGCAATAGAACACAGCCTGCACAAAGTGTAGAAGCTTGTGCAAGCTACATGTATAGCAACACATCCTCTGATTAGGGCAATAATAAAAGACGATGATTTTGTACATTAATTCTATCACATTTGACTCTCAGCCACTATCACCTCTTATCATATAACATAAGAGATATGGCTTAGTACACCTTGGTTAGCAAGCCAAAAATCTAACACATAAATCTTCGTTCCCCGGCAGGTTCGATGTTTACTCAGTCCGCCCAAAGGACTCGATTCTATGCGGTTGAACCTCACTCGATATGATGCTCTGTGGTGCTGCTTCAGTCATTTGGCATGATCTACAGGGACAGTCCAGGAAGAAGTCTGTCGTCCCATCGATGATCGGGGATAGACCCAGGACGTCTTGACCCCATCGGCGAACCAGGGCGAAAGGAAGCTTTTCCTCTGCCGGCATGTGCAGATCGGGTTGTTAAAACAGGATCTTCAACCCTGTTGCAAACCGTCGGTTACTGCGCGACTTCAGAGCAGGCGGATTGGTAGTGGAGGACTTGGAATTGGCTTGTTGGAATGACAAATCTTCTGGCGTCTTTGTCTTTCGGCTGGGATTGATACCAGGTCTTAATTATCCCAAATGCAGTTCAACCCAAACTCAGTGAATCTGATCGCCATCTTTAGCTGTGACCGATGCCATTGTTCCGAATGTATCCCAAACGTAGCCCACCTGATTGCCGGCCTAGAGCAGTCTTTCGGACGTAGTTTACCAGAACGCAAAGCATATCAATGCATCAGTCTGAGCGCGTTTGGTCCCATTGTCATCTGGCATAGGGTATCTTATAGTCTGCAGCCGAACGTGAAGCAATAAACGGAGCCGTGTCATGAGTATCCTGGTCGTAGCATGAGTGTAGTTGTCCGAACTTGTGACAATCCTGAGTAGTTGACCCAGTTCTGTTGCAGTCCCCTCCCAGTGACGCGGCTTAGTCGCATCTCGAAACCCGTTCTGGTTGAAGCTACAAGTGCAGTCTACCGAATACAGTTTGTCTGATCCAGACCCGACGCTGTCCGACTAGTCTCGATCGAAGCCACCACGTACTCAGCGTCAGCGCCAGTCTTACATGTGCACCAGAGTCGTCTGATCCTATCCCTGACGTTGACGAACGCCCTACGACTCCCGATAGAGTCCAGCGAAGGTCCGAACGTGGGCCCCGAGTAATTCAAAGGCATTCATGAACCTAATGGCCCGGTGTAGGCAGGGAGGCAGTCCGATTATTTCGTTTGAGAGCAGAACGAATGCGGTCAATGAACCCGCCAGTCGATTAGCGGTGCCCTGGATGTAGTTCATATGAGGCAAAGTGTTCCTTCCAAGCTCTGCTCCGCCTTGATAACCGCTTCTATACAACCGCTGCCGCTAACTTCTTAAATTTACAATAAGTTTTCCGTTGATTTTATTAATCTTCTTAATGTAACGTACATGTATAGTGAGTGAGACGGACAAGTGAGTGAGACGTAAAACTACACCATCATAATTAAGATCTTTAATAAAACAGCCACAACACATTAAATCAATTAAAACTAGTTGCTATTCTCTTCATCAGACATCTATATAACTCTTTTACATGTGCGCGCATTATGGCCAGTATTACCGCACGTTCCACAACGCCGTGCCTTCGTTTCAGTTCGCCTTTTCCGACCACCGCTTTGCTGTGTCTCCTGCTGTATTTGCTGTGTAATGTCGTTCTGGCCTTGTAGCTCTTGTCCCTCGGCTAGAGTAATGCTCCCTCCTTGGCGGAGATATGTTTTCCTGGCTCTGCGCCGCTTGCTAAGTGTCGAATTCGCCTCCCGAAGCTCGTTGACCTCCGCCTTCAATAATGCCATCTGGTGCATTATTCCTCGCGCCCCCTTCGCAAATTGATCCATAGCAGCTAAAATCGATGTCGGAGAGCTACCCTGATGACGACTGATTCGACTCTTAATAAAATCAGTTTGCGAAGTAGCTTCAATTGGGTTGTTTGGGGTCTTAGGAACCCAGAGGTGGGGAAGATCAAGACCCCCATTAACAGGCGACGGGGTCCGTAACTTCAAGTCCAATCGGGAAAGTACACTTTCTGGATCATAAGGGATAATTCCAGTACCCCGAAACCCCCCCTTGATGTTTTTTTCCGTTATTGCATTCTCAAATGCTGCGTAGAATGCAGGTAGGAAGTCGAGCTTGGTAATATGGGTGATCCGGGACCTCATCATATCCTCAATTTGGCGCCCATATGCCAGTTTGAGCGGTCCAAAGCAGCCGACATCAAGTGGCTGGAGAATATGAGATGAATGTGCTGGCATGCAGAGTGTAATGATCTTATTCTCCTTACAGAATAGTTCAAATCCGGTTGAGTGGTGGCTTTCGTGTCCATCTAGGATCAAGAGGCGATACATACCAGAAGATCGCAACTTCGAATGCTTATCAAAGTGCTGGATCCATTCTAGGCCCTTCTCGTTTGTTGTCCAGCCGTTATTAGTCGTGGCGATGACCCAGTCGGGAGGTAAGGTACTATCTTCATACCAGGCAGAGAGGTGATATTGCCCTGCAACAATGATGAACGGCGGGATCGCCCACCCTTGAGAATTGATACCCTGGATTACAGTAACTCATTCTCTGTTTCCTTGTTGTGCCAATTTTGGTCTGCCACGTCTTTCTGCGCTTGTGAAGACCATTCCGGTTGAGATAATGCCCATCATAAACCCGGTCTCATCAAAGTTGTAGATATCTGACTCCTGGATACCGTATTTCGCGATTGTATTTTGTACAAGCTGAAACCAGTTCCAAATTATGGTTGGATCTTCGCATTGGGCCCTCTGGTAGTCGTATTTCCTATTAAAACGCGTCTTGAGCTCTGGTTGTCTCTTGACGAAGTTTGAAGCCCAGCGCGCGCCAACTGGAGGCGCGTCGCGGTCGGCGAGCAGTCGATTAGCCATATCTTCCACACCACGAAGGCGGGGAGGAAATGATCGCGTATCTAGGTCGAGGACATGCTGAACAATTGTTGATTCCTCCAAATCCGTCAGCTTCCGTGATTTGGGCGTACTGTCGCGTCGTGCAGTTATCCCCTTGAGCCGGCGGTATAGCGTGGCGCGACTGACATTGTAGATCTTTGCAGCAGACCAAGGGCTTAGGTCTGGGTTTTGTTTAATAGCTTCAAGAGCTAGGATCATCTGCCCTTCTTTATCGACGGTTGACATGATGGTGTGGGGAGGAAAATGCGTTTACAGCTGGGTAGTGGGTGGATTAACATTTTACGTCTCACTCGCTTATCCGTCTCTCACTCACTATACATGTACGTTACAGTTTGGTAATATATATTAGATTTATCTGAACTTAATTTAATCTAGACATAATTCAGTTACCAAAGATAGATTCAGAATATAACAACTGTTGGATGATGACCCTGTATTACGAAACCTCTGATGGATTGATATCCTGACCTTAGTCAGAAGGGGGGTATGATAGGGAGCCCATAGGCTCGCGGTACCCGCGAATTTAAAATTTCGCGGGTACCGCGAAAATGACTAAGCACAGTGTATAATAGTTACATTGCAAGCGATTTCTCATTTTTCACACTGTTTTCGCCTGATGAGCCTGCTTGGATGGCACTGCTGTTCAAGTGCATCAATCCGATATAAGACATCATGCTCCTTTTCACTCGTCACTTCTTTTTGCTTCTTCGGGTACACTTTGCCATAATTCCTATTTTTAAGCGGGACATTTCTAGCATCTCTTTAACCAATACTCTACAGCGTAATTTAACTCCATACTGCGATTTTACCTCTTGAAAAGCAGGCAACCCCATCAAAAACTAGAACCCCGCACATATAGATTACTCCTTGCAAGTTCCAAAATTGGCTAGTGCGAGCAGCAAGGGTACAGGCTGCTGTCCTCTAGATGGCTATCGCTGTGGAATATTCTGCTACTGATATCATGGTTGAGACTTAGTCCGATATTGAAAAATAAATCAAATTACCGTCAAGTGCGTTTTGCAACTCTACTAATGTATCAAATCAGTATGCGCGTTGAGATTATGTTGCAATAGAGTATCCTTAGGCGCGAAACTCGTGCTTAGTCATTTTCGCGGTACCCGGGGGCGACCCATACCTGCACGGGTACCCGTGCAACTAAGGTCACATGACATTTACACGGGTAGCCGTGCAAGTAAGATTCCTTATGTAAGTAAGGGCATCCGTAGCTACGTGAGAGAGATATCTCTTTTCTATCTGCAGAAGCCGTATTTACATGTAATTGAAGGAAGACGATGATTTGGTGTACATACAGCTATTCAATGTATTACATTTGATCCGTTGGCAACGTACCAGTCTGCGCAAGGCCGTGAATAACACACGATACTTGGTCATAACACCACAGCAGTCATATGTAAGTGAATGACTTCAACGCCTGCAGTCATGTGTAAGTGAATGACTTCAACGCCTGCAGTCATGTGTAAGTGAATGACTTCAACGCCTGCAGTCATGTGTAAGTGGATGACTTCAACGCCTGCAGTATATAAAGCAGAACTCTTCCTCTTGGAAGAAGCCCTCTGTGACGGTACAAGAGCACGAACGAGGTCGAGTGCGACTTGGGCAAAATGATTGTTTACAAGGAGAGAAAGAGATTCCTAAGGAAAGCTCTGACTTAAGCTATTTACACAATATTCATAAAGTGAGACTATTCATAAAGTATGAAAGTCACATGATCGTTCCCTCACACCCTCTTTCTATATTAAGCAACACTATCAAGATGTACAACCGCAATCAAAGTCAGCGTCAGAACCCCCGGGATATCCCTATCTTCGTAGATCATTCAGCAACACCAGCTGGGGCTTTACCAGTCAACACCAATAACCAATTTATCCTACAGCCTATTGCCAATAACCAACAAACGCAGCCCCCAGCCCGCCTTGTTCATCCAACAACGGTACCATTCCCAGTTGAGTATTGGAGGGCTACTACGACCCTGCCAACGGATCCAATGTCTCCCACCACGCTCTATGCAGACCCCCAAGCACTCATAAGAGCTCAAGCTACTCAATATCCTCCTCAAGGGCGCTCTGTTACTACAGAGGTGATGCCATTTGGATATCAGCTTACTGGAGAGTGGCATATTGGGTTTCTTAATAATGTTCTTTACCAAGGGCAACAGCGCCCTTATCCGGATGTAACTCCTATGTGGAATTACAATCAGCCTCGAAATATCGATAATGAATATCGTAATATGAACATCACGGTCCCAGGCACAAACTGGCCAACAGCTGCTGTAGGGATGACTACTAACCTACCAGCACTCCGGGCAGCAGAGAGGTCAGGGATGCATATTTGGAATGTCGATCAGAATGGGTATGTTATGTGGATGTGGCAGGGAACGCAGTAATACTATAGAAGAGTTCAATAAATACACTATTGTGTTATTTTTGCAGTATCTCTGGTTATCTTATGGGCAACCACTAAGCCTACTTAACTCTACATAGGAACTCGGCCACAACTCGATCAAACTAAGCCATTGGGTCACTGTAACTATACTCGGAGATTCTCCTTTTCTTTCTCTTTCTAATGATATATTCTGATTGCATCCCCTATTACTCTTCCAAGTATCAGCAGGGGGGGGTTCTCATCGCCGTACAATCTCTCCTGTAATTGAAGATCTCTCTCAGCCGCATCCCAAATATCTTGCATGCCTCGCCGCCCTGAGAAAGGCTGCTCTGCCATCTCAATCCCTACATTCTGTTCAACTCGCTCATTCTCAGCTTTATCCCAATCAAGATAACTTATCATTTCCTCCTTAGTCCAGTCTCTGATGCCATTTCCCGCCCTGCAACGGCTCCCCATTTGCTTATAGTCAAGGCACCAGTCATATTCTGCTTTGCTGTAGCGTAGAGGCAGTCCGATAGCCTTGCGGTATTGCTGATTGGTCTTGTAGGCTCCCCGAGGCAACGTATTGAACCAGGCCTCTCGTGCTTCTTTGTATCGTTGGAAGATAGCACGGGGGTCATCAACTCGTAGTTCAGACACTGTTGCTGCCTGTGCCACTGTGACAGTTATAAGTCCGGCTGCTAAAGGAGATACTACCTGAGTTGTGTGTGTTGTTGTGTGTGTCGTTGTGTAGGCTACAGTCTCAGATACTGTAGAGGATCCTGCTTGGGATAATGGGGATAGTGAGCGGGTTACAGAGCGAGATGATGTGTGTGTTGTTGTATGCGTTATTGTAGTGGTTTGGGCGGGAGCTGGCAATAGATGTTCGTAGCGTAAAGGGCATGCTTTAGACCTCATTGTGTGGCCTTTCTCATGACATCTCGAACAAGTTGGCAGAGCCTTTGGTTGTACTGCCTTCTCAACCTGTTCAAATGTACAGGGCTCCCGCTGTGTGCTTGTTGGTGGCAGTGTTGAACGAGCTGCTAGACGATCAAACTGCTTGTGAGGCTCAATAATAAGCCGGGGAATTCCTGAGCGTTGAAGATGCCAATGTGAATGGAAATGATGCAGTTGAAGGGGCTGATTTTGCCCTATCAAAGGCTGAAGGGCATGAGCACAAGGCAGACCAAGAGTCTTAGTAAAGGCCCCTGTACATGCAGGATGTTCCTTCAGTAGTCGTTCCCGTTGAGTCTCGACCTTCCGTAGGGCTTCATGTGAGATCCAACCATGCATATTACTGTACAATACCCCGGAGAGCCGAAGAGGTATAGCGATATGCTGCCTGGCCTGATTTGCCTCAAGTTCAATAAGCTGATTCCGTACAACAAGCTTGATGACCCGCCATGCTTCAAAGAGGTCAACTTGTGAGGTTTTCAAGTGACTCTTAATAAGCTGGTGAATGCCCTCACACCTTGATGTGACATATTGCTCAAAGTGAAGGTATTGGCCGACCCATACCTTCACGAATTTCTGCTTGTGGAGATCTAGCCAGGTCTCCATGATGTAGCCCACTTCGTTGATATAGTCAGGGATATAATGCTTCCTGAACTTCTCAAGTCTCTCATTGTAGATATCCTCAGTCGGTGAGGCTACAATCTCATGCCAATATCCATAGAATGCCTTCCACTCTTCATACCCTTGAGGATTGTCTTTATCTTTAGTAAATGCAGGCATACAGTAGCTTAGGAATGCTTTGTTGATATGCCATAAGCATAACATCAAGATTGACTCAGGGAAACAAGAGGGAGAGGAAACAGCATTCATACAAGCAAGGCAGCGATCTGTAATTATCACAGATGGAAGGGCTGCTCCATGAAGCTCATACATATACCGCAACTCTTCAAGAGCCCAGATAAAGTCTTCCTCTTCCTCACCACTAAGGAATGCAAATGCAATACAGAAGGATCGTTGACAAGCATCAACACCAACTATATCGAGAAGCGGCATCTTGTACTTGTTGGTCTTATATGTGCAGTCCAATATAAGCACTTCAGGATATGACTGGAGGTATCCCAGTGACTTCGGGTGTGCAAATAACACTGCCACAACTCTCTCGCTCTGATCAAGGCGAATTCGGCTCCAGAAGCCCTCACTCTTAAGCTGGTCAGCAAGGGCATGCATGTTGCTTTGACCCCGAGCAAGCTCCCGTTTGCCCTGTGCAATGCAGTTGTAGACATCTTGATTGATAGCAAGTGTGTCTGACGTCAGGCGTAAAAAGGATATAATTGCCTTTGGCGCAGCACCAGCATTAGTGAGTTGGTGGACTGTTTTTTGCTGTGGGCGTGATAGCCGACGAAGCTCGGGATGTGACCGTTGACCGGCACTTGGTTCGTGATTATGTTGATCAAAGCCAACCCCAGGACGATGCCCCAGACTCCATTTAGTCTTACATAGACTTTCCTTTGCTATGACAGAGAAGAGACATCCTGTACGACGTGACTCTGTCTGTTTCTTTGAGGCTGAGACCGAAGGAGGCCTGCGCCCTGCTCCACGGTCACAGTTGAATGTAACGGTATTTCTTCCACTCTTACTTATCGAAGATCGTAAGACCACAAAGGCATAACCTCGTGGCGCTGCCCAAGCATTGATTGCTGTACGTAATTCCTCCCGTGAGTTGAATTCGCCTTCAGGAGGAAGGGCATCGTCAGGGAAAGTTCGGGGGACGCCAATTGGGTCCATAATAGCAGAAGAAAGGCGTGGCAAGTTGAATTGATGTAACAGAAGCTGTTGACCGTTGAATTGACGTGATAGAAGCTGTTGACCGTTGAATTGACGTGCAAATAAGGCCACGTAATGCAGCTACGGATGCCCTTACTTACATAAGGAATCTTACTTGCACGGCTACCCGTGTAAATGTCATGTGACCTTAGTTGCACGGGTACCCGTGCAGGTATGGGTCGCCCCCCGTTCGTCCCTCACGGGGGGTTGAGCTGAAGTGAAATGACGAGACCCCCCTAGTAGATCCAATTCCTTTGAACGCTGAGAACAGCCACATCGGAGCATTTACGTAAATGTCGTGTTGGATTCTTCCCGAGCTCCCAGATCAATAAGCCGGCATTCTACGTAATGTCGTCAAGCCGGGAGTTCACTAATCAAGCATTCCAATGTTGTCTTAGTAGTGAGGGCGGAGATCACTAATCAAAAATGCTGATCCCATTGGTGGCGGCGACCTGACTTCCCCCTGCAGACCGCAACAACTTGCAAGGTTGCATTTAGCTGGGCCCCAGGAAGGGTCCCGCGCCAGGTGAAATTTAGCAGACGAGTGGCAATCGGGGAGTTACAAATCGCCATACCACGTTCCTCATACCCACGCCTCGTGCCGCAACTGCCGCTGGAAGGATAAAAGTGCCAATTGTAGAGGACTTGGTCCATGACGGCATCGCGGGGCTTGTCTTGTTTGTGTACCTATCCAGTCAGAGGAGATGGCACATGGACCAGATAAACCCTGCTTGAGTCTTTACGGCAGTCGAGCGGACACGGCATCATTAACATTCCACTTTTCTGTTCATCTCTGTCCTGACGGGGAGTCCGGTTTCCGTTTTCGTCAGCTTCGGAAGAAATACGACGATCACCTTGAGTCTTCGATGCTGTTCCTTGTGCTACGCACTGTGCCGTGCTCAATGCTGAGAACTCGCATCCTGAATTCAGAGCCGCCCAAAATTGGGTAAGCAGGAGAGATCGGAGGGGTTCAGTGCGTAGGCCGGAAAGTTCCGAGGAATCTCTCGTACCTGATCTCATGTCAAAACTTGAAGTGACCCACCCGGCTTGCGCTACAAGAAAGGAAACCGTCCAAGGTCTTCGGGCTGGGATACTGATGCGTCCCCTCCTCCCCACGAGGCAATTTCAGTTGCACCGCCGTTAACAAAAGTGTGAAAGCTTCTTGCTATAGGTCGTAATTTCTTGAATTCTTGGGAAGGGGATTTCACTCTTTTCCTCAGTTGTGAGCCCCTTATGTACAATGAGCAATTCGGTTTGTTCCTTAGGCCCTTGCGACCACAACGCCGTAACTCCGAAACTTCGCAACTCCGCACCCAAGTTTTACCTCGACGTGGCAATGATATTACTTTCTATATCGGCTTTTCATTATGCAGAAGAATTGCTTCGTCTTGATTCCCACTACGGCCTGCCACGCGGGCACTATTACCTAATTAAGCCGAGGTCGTTCGAGAAGCTTTAGGCCATCCTCGCATTGCATGGTTCATGTAACTCATTTTGGAGGCTGGGGAAGAAGCGTGGACTTCAAGCAATTGAGGATGAAAGCGGTGTACGTTGTGTGATCGAATGACGTTTCCTTATTACAAGAACTGACAGAATGGACACGGGACTTTTATATAATCTCTTCCAGTCTAGAATTTGGCTTCCGTCAGCATCGTCTGGAACTGCCCGGCTATTACGGCAATGACCGTTCGAGACGGTGTGCGCTGACGTCAGCCCCGGGCTTTCGGGGCTAACTGTAGATAGCCGGAGGCTTTTGGATAGCGTGCTGCGCCTGACCTTTTTTGAGGCTTCCTGCTAAAAGCATCCGCTCCTCCGACGGATCAATGACGGACGATGTGAACCATGGACCACCACGTCTTGGTCTGTGTCTGTCTCGGTACGTGCTTCGACTTGCTTTCATCGCCATGACCGACGGTGAGAATGTTGCACCGCCTCGAATAGCCGAGAGCAAAAGTCGAATGACTGGCACAAAAAGGAATGTCATCTCATTAATTGTGTGCTATTTAATGGCTTTGGCGCGGAAAGTCGACAGTCCCAGCGCTCCTAATAGTGTAGACCATTAAGCGGACTATTAGTCCACACTGTAGTTCACACCAATAGTCCATGGACTATTGGTTCAGTGCGCGTCTCCCGGACTTCGGGCCTCTCGTCCTGCACTTGACGGTCTAGTGTAACTCGACCAGACAACATTAGCTATGTCAACAGTGAAGACCTATTCAGTCGGATACGTCTATAAAATTACTACCTCTCTTTGTAGTCATGAAATTAATGGTCCTGGCTATGAGTCCACGGGTGCCATTATCTATCCCTACGTGCTCCTTCGCGCAGGCCATACTACTGGCTATATTATCGTTTTACTTGTCGTTCCGAGCTGCTACGGCAATTTGCCTCATCTTTGCGGATTTCTAATCAAGTTCACACGGTTTTGATTTGTAATGTGTGCTCTTCATTTTCCAGTCACTTGTTTAAAATTAACTAGTTATAGGCTTTTATGTTGGGAATTGATATACGGGCATGACATTTTTGATACACGGGCATGACTCTTACACGGGCATGACTTTTATGACATCCGATTGGATAGGACCCTCTTTTGTTAGTACATCCAGTTCTGCCGACAGCTCTAATTTGTACCGAGAGTTTAGCTGTCTATGATCATCCCTTAGTGACTGACGCGACGCAATCCAGCTCTCCATCAGATAGCTATCCATTGCCAGGTCTCCAAGCCCTTGACGATAAAGACCTTCATTATGTCCAATCCGAGTCTCCTCCTAGCTCAGAGACCAATTCAAGACGCCGGACCTAAAGGCCTAGCCCAAGCGACCAATTACGTCCTGGAAAACGGCAGCGACAGAGCCGACAAGCCGGGTTCAGCCCACTGCTACGTACGGATAGACCACAGTCAGCTCGTAGAACCGCGAGTACCGGCCAGTACTACGGTATCGGCGACGAAGATGCGTTCGGAAATCTCTTCGCATCTTATCCACAGACTTTTACAAGCTTTCCACGGCCTCATGGATTGCAGGGGCTCCATGAGCCACCGTGGGCGAGGTCGACCACCAGGGAGTCAGAACACGTCGACACTTGCCAGGCTTGCACTAGAAGCGAGCCAACAGGCTAGCACTACACCCTGGCTAGTAGCCAGTCCAATCCCTCATCCCAGCGCCAGAAGAATAGACATATAGATAGCTGCCCTCTAGGGCGCAATGGAACTGATGTTACGCTATATTCAAAACTAGATCTTGCTTTGACATCCTGCACAGACCTATTCTAGAAGGCTGGATTGACCTGGTTAGTTGGGTGCTGGAATAAGAGCCTGTTAAGAGAGCTAGCTTTACCGCCTTTGACAGGATGTATCTGTGGGTCGACGGAAATCTAGCGAATCAGATGTTATAAAAATCATGCCCGTGTAAGAGTCATGCCCGTGTATCAAAAATGTCATGCCCGTATATCAATTCCCTTTATGTTTAGTGACTCATTTCGACTGTTACTGAAAGACGCTTGTCTAAGAAGGGCAAGACTAATTAGCATTGCACCCAGCCCTGACCCGCTTGTAGTGGAGGCTCAGGCTGTTTGCTACTCACACTTGTATCCATTTCTTAGAGTTTTCGGCTGTAAGCTCATAGCTGACAATTATCATCTCTCGCAAATTGCATAGAATTATCAACCTCGGATCAGCCGGTTTGTAGACCGAGACTCCTGTACGTCATCTCAACAAATATTGGCGCGGGTTGAGGTTTAAAAGGCTATGGAAGGTCTTCCGTAGACCGTGGTATAGCAAGGAGTAAGGTTGGATACTTCCATTTTTATGTTGCTGTCGACGGAATGCATCATCTTATTCTGATATCAACCGCTGTGTTAGGCTGTTTGCCTTTGGTGCTGTCGTCCTCGGCAGGCGATGCTGCGCTGCCTACCGTCAATATCCACAATGGAACTCTAGTCGGAACCCGAATTTATTCATCTTACCAAGAGTCGTTTCTAGGAATTCCTTACGCTCAACCACCAGTCGGCCAACTTCGATTTGCACGTCCAGAACCGCTTGAATCTCGGTGGCCGTCTCCGAGAAATGCGACCGACTATGGGCCGTTTTGTCTCGGCAACGCTTTTCGTCTCGTCGGCTTCAGTCAGGAGTCCAACAGCTATCACCAAAGCGAAGACTGTCTCACTATTAATGTAGTGCGGCCTATTACTGCGCCCGCTTCAAAACACCAGCCATCATCATCGGCGAAGGGTCCTCTACCAGTCCTAGTCTGGCTTTACGGAGGGGGCTTCCAAGAGGGCGGCAGTGGAGATGCTCGCTACGACATGTCAAATCTTGTTAAGAAATCTTTCGAAATCGGACGTCCCATTATTGGGGTGAGCTTCAATTACCGTGTCGGCATCTTTGGCTTCGCCTCCGGAAGACCGTTTAGAGAAGCAGGGACCGCGAACCTTGGTATTCACGACCAGCGTTTGGCCCTACGATGGATTCAAGAAAACATCAAGGCATTTGGCGGTGATCCAACTCGCGTCACTATCGCAGGCGAATCAGCGGGTGCCGGTTCTGTTGGGTTGCATCTCATTGCAAACAATGGCCGCAATGACAGGTTGTTTAACGGTGCGATCGCCCAGAGTGGTGGACCTCTGTATTACATCCCTCAGATGTCCGAGGTGGTTCAGGACGCACAGTTGGACGCCCTTATTAAAGAAGTGGATTGTCTGAATTCGACAGACAGTATCTCCTGTCTGCGACAGATTCCGGCTGAAGCTCTGAAGCAGGCGTCTATGGGAGTCCTTTGGAACCCTGTTACTGACCAGGATTTGTTCTTGGACCTGCCCTCGGTTGCGCTTGCGAAAGGAGCATTTGTACCTGTCCCCCTCCTGATAGGGTCGAATACCAACGAAGGCACGCCTTTCATGCCCCTCTTTTCAAATATTAGCGCGAGCGAGCCCAGGGACTTTTCCGCTACACTCCGATCATATTTCGGACCTACCAAAGAGTTGAACGAGACGATTCAACGACTCGACGAGTTCTATTCCGCGGCCATGGAGGATGACATCGAGTCGGCACTCGGCACTGTTCTTGCCAACCCGAAACATCCTTACGGACCCCTCTATGGCAAGATCTCCACGCTTCTAGGTGACCTACTTTTCACGGCTGGTCGACGCATCACGGCCGAAGCGTGGGCTGCCAAAGGGTTGCCTGCTTACAGCTACCGCTTTGACACCGTGCCCGCTGGCGTTGACCCGGAGACCCTGGGTGCTGCTCACTTCCAGGAAATCGCTTTTGTGTTTGGAAACACAGAAGGCAAGGGTTACGACATCAACCCATTCAGCATAACCGATCCGCGAATTCGTGCTAAGTATTTGGATATGAGTGAGCTGATGAGTCGGATGTGGATCAGTTTCACAAACTCAGGAACACCAAACAACCATCGAGGTTTGTATTATGCATCGATCGTTCTGATTACACATTTGCTGAAAATTTCTTAGTTCGACATTTTAAAGTTCAATGGCCGGAATACGAGAAGCAGAATCCAAGAAATATAGTTTTCAATGCGACAGCAGGTGCAAAATTGGAGGCGGATGACTACAGAAGAGAAGCTATAGACTACATTCGCAACACAGCAGCCTCTTTTAACAGAAAACTTTAGATTCTATCCATCAGAACGAGCTGTTTTAGTTAAATGGAAGAGTCGAATTCTATTAATACAGTAATATCCGATCTCAAATCGTAATTAGCTTATCAATTCGTAACTATAACACTGTACGCGGGCCCAGTACGAGCGAGTCACTTAGACAGGCGACGAGCTAGGTATATTCTTTACATCTCGTACTGAATACTAGCCCGACTCGAGGGTCTTGAGTACGGCCAGAACTTTTTCAATTCCCATTAGAGCTCATTCGAAGGACGATGTGATAGATCTGGCTAGGCCTAAAATTCGTTGTTAGGTAACGTGGTTGATAAGCGACTGTAGCAGACAAGCGAGTGTCGCACAAAACGCCGACCGCGACGCGACAACACAATCGACCATTTTCCTTCCACAACAAACAATGGCGCCAACTAGTAATGAATCTCACGTTCAGCTTGCCCTTCAAGCTCTCAGAAACAACCCAGAACTTAGTGCTCGGGCTGCAGCTAAGGTCTACTCGGTCTGTTCTAGAACATTGGATCGTCGATTGAAAGGCATCTCATCACGACGCGACACTATGCTGAACTCACGGAATTTGACGCCGCTTGAAGAGCAGACCTTAGTTGACTATATTCTCGATCTGGATACCTGATCATTTCCTCCCCGGATTAGTGGTGTGGAAGAAATGGCCAATCGACTGCTTGCCGACCGCGACGCGCCTCTAGTCGGGAAGCGTTAGGCTTCGAACTTCGTAAAGCGATAACTATAACTGCGGACGCGGTTTTTTTTTGTAGGTATGACTATAAGAGAGCTTAATGTGAAGATCTAGAGGTTATTTGTGGCTGGTTTACCCTTGTAAGGAATACAATCGCAAAGCATGGTGTTGTAGAGGAAGAAGTTTAGTCACTGGGTGATATGGGGGGTAGACCCGACGTTAGAAACCTTCCAATAATCCTCAATCTTCGGTTCTATATGCATTTGCATATAAATCACGATCGCGAGCCATGTGTAGATTTGGGCAACGGAGGTCGGCTTCCAGTTTGAAAGCCGAGACCGCGGCTTTAATCTGGGGCTGGCGGCTTCGTGCTGCTGCAATAGGTGACTGACCTAACTGTTGGTGTAGCTGAACCAGCTTTCTACTAGGGAAATAGGTATGAAGGCCTGGAAAAGCAACAGCGGCTGCTGGGGCAAAGCTGCTATCACAGGGGCCCGGTTGGGAAGGTCCATCGGCTCGAAGTGGTAACCGCGTTCCAGGTCCAGCTTTTCAATTGGCCGGCACGTATTATCCTCAGGGCGTTCACGGCGGCTGTGATAGTCAACGCGTATGAAGCGATTGTCGTCATACATGTTGACTGCTTGGCTAGGGGCAGTTGGGAATCCATGGGGATACAAAGATTAGGTAGCGTTGTTGTTTCTGAACGCGCTCTGGGTCACTCCCTTGTACCGCGGCCCGGCAAGGGGGGTTTGGGGCGCCAAGCCTAGGCGTAGTCTTACCACAGTTAAAGGGATAGCTCTTTACAGTGTAAGACAGTTTAAGCAAAGGTTTGTACCTGCAATTTCTGGGTTATAGTTGATAATGTCTTGTACTAACGTAATCGGCATATTTAAACATAAGGCCGACTAGTCGGCGCTCAGTCGTGTGGAGTATCTGTCCTTAAGTTTGCTTTGTAATGATGCCGGCCGAAATTATGTCATTTCTATAGCGCTGACAAATTGCTTTTACTGATTATTCTGACATTGGTAGTATAAAGCCAAGTGGGTAGGTTAATAATATTTCATCAAGCCATTATTGAATTCCTTGAGGCCAATACAGTACCGGTATGTCACCTACCAAAACCCTCCTCATTGGTCTCATTCTATGTCTCTGTCAAGCAATTGTTTCGGCAAGGACAGTTACAAAAATCCCTTCCCAAAATCAAGCCCGTACGGTGTTTCAATTTTCCAACGGAACCTGGGTTGAGAACATAGCGGTTCGACGCAATGGAGATCTGCTTGTGACCTTAATCGACCGGCCGGAGTTGTACCAGATCGATCCTCTCCACAGCAGGGTTAAACTAGTCGAGAATTTCCAGCAAGCAAACGCTCTGAGTTTGTTAGGGATAACAGAGATGGCGCCTGACGTCTTCATCGTCATTGCCGGAAACTTCTCGGTTAGTCGAAGAATGTCGGACCCAAAGTCATACTCCATATGGAGGATCGACTTCAATCGAGGGGGGAAATGCGAGAAAATCTCAGAGATCGAACGGATTCCAGAAGCAAATTTTTTGAATGGCATGACCACGTTGAATCACCGGACTGATAGCGTCTTGGTCTCGGATTCAGCCAGGGGTGTGGTTTGGCGCGTGGATATAGCGACTACGGACTATGAAATTGTGCTGGAGGATGAGATAATGAAACCGCTCCAAGGGGTACCTCCCATTCTGGGCATCAATGGAATCCGAATCCTAGGGAACTATCTCTACTATGTCAATGCTCCTAGAGGGCTGTTCTGCAGAGTCGAGATTGATTTATCCACAGGGAAGGCGATTGGTCAGTACGAAATCATTGCTACCGAAGTTCCCGGGGACGATTTTGTTATCTCTGAAAAGGGTGTTGCATATGTTACGGAGAATGGACAAAACTCGTTGGAAAGAGTTTACCTGGATGGGAAGAAGGAGTTGGTTATAGGAGGACTGAATTCAACTGTAATCCCTGGAGCGACTTCGGCTGCCTTTGGACGTACACGGAAAGACCGCAACATCCTCTATGTCACAACAGCAGGAGGTCAGGCTGCTCCAGTTAATGGAACGTGTGTAGAAGGTGGTAAGGTGGTTGCTGTCACGATATAGAATTTAATTCTTCTATTGCAGCTAAGTGTAACGGGCTGTGCCCGTAGCCGTGCCATCAGCCCGGCAATCTCCTCTTCGGACTCCAGATATGACTGATATACCACGAGCATCCGCGCACACTTGACGACGGCCGAGTAGATGGGCGTGTAGTCGATCGCATCGATCCACCCGTTGTCTTCCCGGATCCCTAGCACAGCCAATGCGCTGAGTACGACGTTGTCATAGTCGCCTCGCTTGAGCTGATGGTCCAAGAACCCCACCAGCATATCCAAGCATAGTCGTTCGACCTTCCCCGTCCCCTCCGTGTCTTTCACGGCTGCCTCGACGGCTTCTTCGAACGCGTCCCAGTGCTGAGTGCATATTTGCACTTTGGCTGGGTACAGATGAGAAGGTTGGTTGTAGGGTCGATCCACAAGCTGAGGCGGGTGAGGGCTTCTGGCGTAGTTGGCATTGTAGATGGTGTTGTAGATGAAAGTACGATCAAAGTGAGACAGCTGAAGAGGGAGGGAGATGAGCTGGCGGTTGGCTGTGTGCCATCACCTTCTTTTACTACTACTACTACTACTACTACTACTACATAACGACCCGGCCTGTCCTTCATAACAACTGTGTCAACTGATCGTAATTGTAGTCGGTAGAAGTTCGGTTGTTGTTGAATGAACTTAGTTTTTAGAGGTTGCACGAACGAAAATGTGGTTTCCTGTGGAGAAAAGCAGATTGTCGACAGAAAACGAGTTGTCCTTTGTACAGTAGTAGTACAGTAGTAGTACAGTAGTAGTACAGTAGTAGTAGTAGTAGTAGTAGTAGTAGTAGTACGTCAGTAGGTCGTTTACCATTTTGCAGATAGGCTGCCGTATTAGACCCCTGATCCGTAAGTGGGTGGTCTGACTTATTCCTGCTGCCGCCATTGTCTACTAGGAATTCGTATATCAGCATTCGGATCTCGACAGAGATTCGCAAGAACATGGTTCCTCCGTCATGGCGACACAGACCGGACTTCACGACACCCAAGGTGATGATGGAGGTTGGAGGTCCGAGAGTATATTCACATGTACCTGGTAGGACGTTTCATTTCGAGGTCAAGCTACAGTGGCGCGAGGACCCTCAGAGTTGACGACGTCGTCTTGGGGGCTAATGACGGGCAGGACAGCAGTTGATGCGAAAGCAGCAAATAGGCGAAGGAAGTGACGGGACACTGACGTCTCCTCACAGACGGTGGCACCACGACTGATACTTATGTCCCTGGATGCAGCTAGGAGACGCGGGCCCGTGTACGATGTCCGGCTCTTCATCTCGCTGTTGTGGTTGCTGTGCAGCTCTGCTGGGATCATTGCGCAGTAGCCTTCGAAACCCCACGAACGGGAAGAGGAAAAAAGGAGGGCCCTCCCTTTCGATAGAAAAGTCCGTCGGGCCTTCGTCCTGTGTTGGGAAATGCGCTCCTCAACCGCTCCCGTCTCAGCATCCCCGACGGAGAATATGACACAACTTGATTTATCAGCCGGTGGGGCGGGCGCCCGACCCTGATTCGCTTTGACCCTCAGCTTTAGCCTCGCCTCGCATCCGAGCTGAACTAGTGCGTAATCGCACAAGCTTTCTGTCTCTTTTTTACTTTTTCTTCTTCACGGTCGCCTGCCGTCGTCATTCATCCGAGGGCCCGCGGCGCCATCGGCAGTGGCGGCTCGCCTTGCTTTATTCTGCCGAGGCCGACGGTAAAGCGAACCAGGCGCAAAGCCGGTGCGGGTGTGGGGGACGTACTACATACGCAGTATTCTATCGTGACGATGCGGTTGTCAATGCCCATGTCGTTGTGAGCGTCATACTACTTGTTGGGGCCGTAGTTCGGCTCCCCTCGTGGTCGCGTCCGCTCCCACGGGGGGGACACTGATTGGGAAAAGGGGCCCTTGATTCGGATTTTTTTTTTTTTAAAGATTTCTATATAAATAGCAAGTTAAAAAAAATTCATTCAGGTTATAATCTAAAAACCATCTTTTATTATATAAAAAATTAATTTAAATATAAAAACTCTTTATTATGTTAATAATAGCTTTTTTATCTTCTAGGGTTATTAGTCAGGGTTAGGGTTGGGGTTAAGATACTTCTCTTCTTAATAAAATAGTTAAGGTTAGTGTTAGATTGAGACCTTGTGTGGCGGCATAACATGCCGGATCCGGAACGCCGGATCTGGTAATAAGCCGGATACGGCATAGTAATAACGCCGGATCCGGTTCATTTTGACACCTTGATCTAGATCCCTTTGAGTATAAAATAGGGCCCCTATGACCCTCAATCAATGGAGGAACAACCTTCTCAATTTACATCATTTGATCAATTACTTCTGCTATTGCATACAGCAAATTGCGTATCCAACAGTTAGTAATAAATAAGTACCGAATTTCCCAAGTCAAGGGTATTTTTTCCCACTCAGTGGCCCCCCCGTGGGAGCGGACGCGACCATGGGGGTAGCCGAACTACAGGCCCCCACAAGTACTTCTTTGATCCCCAGATTTTACCCCGCGGTACCCCACGCCCCAGACCGACTTTCAAGGGCATGTGCTGATTAGGGATGCCTTTTTGACGTCATAAACCCCAAGTTACCAATTGACGTCATAAACCCCAACTGACGGGTAATTTACCGTCATAAACCTCCTTCCTAACTGGGTTTAGTGAGTATCCCAAAAGGGGTTGGAGCAAGGGACGACCATGAGTTGTTGCGACCCCTGAGGAAACTTCGGCTGAGGTGAAAAAGCTCTTAGAGCTCGAGGACGACTTCTAGGACTGCATTTTTGTAGCTGCAGGCACGGACGCAGAGGCAGAGTCTGTTATTCACGTCGAAATGTAAATAGGTTGACTTTCGAGATATATGATACTATCATATTGAAGGAGCAAATCTGGGAGTTTTGGCGAAGAAACGAACACGGGGCTGTTGCAGTGGGTATGGACCTATTGTACCCGGCACAGCAAATTTTGGTGTGATCGGTACCTCATCCCCGACGAATAGCAATGCACCGGACTGTATGTGCGTATATCATTCCGCCGACGCCTTTCCGTAGTCACCAAATAGTGCTTGGAAGCACGTGATAAATGACGGTCATAAACGTCGAGTTTATGACCGTCATTTACCTAGGGGTTTTAGTAATTTACCTCCTAGTAATTTACCTCGAGACAACCCTAGTGCTGATCGCCGAACCCTTCACTTGCATTCGACCCTTGCCGGCGCCTTAATCAGGTACGCCAAAGAAAGCACTGATGAAACGACGGTAGCGCGCTGTCAGCACGCATAACAAGTGACCTCATTGACCTCGGTAAGGTCATGGACTGTTAAACTCCGTCGGAGTTGCGGGATTAGATCGCAGGGGTCGATCACTTAGTGGACTCTCTTGCAGGGATTGGCTGAGACAGACTCGCAGCGTGTGTTGAAGGCTGGTCGCACTCGCACTCGCATAGTCGCATCCTCTCACACTCGCACTCTCTCTCAATGTTAATTGCGCTGATTTGTAAATTATAAAGACCTCATCTTGTCCCTTGAGAACTACATATTCGATGGCAGTTGGTTTCTAATTGTAAGACATTGAACAACAAGCACACAAAAGCCATACTTTTCACGTCTTCTTCCCCCCTTCACATACAACATAGTTGCATCATGGGTGTCAGCCATCAATCCGAGAACCGTCAGTCCGAGATTCCCGGTGTCCTTGAGCCACCGCCTGGCTCCAACCCTTTATCATGGGGTTTCTACGCAACACGCGAGATTCAGGAGCCTACAGCGTTGCAAGTGGAGGGAAACATACCGACCTGGCTGACTGGTTCTCTCTACCGTGGTGGTGCTGGTACTTGGGATGTCGGCAACTATACAGCCGAGCACTGGTTCGACGGCTTCAGTCGCAACCACAGGTTCGAAATTGCCAACGGCACCGTGAAATATCGAAGCCGTAACTCCACGGACGAAATGATTAATTTTGCCCGGGAGACGGGGCGTATTCCTGATAGCTCGTTTGGATCGGATCCTTGCAAAATCATCTATGGGGCGATGGAGACCACGTTCAGGGATGGGAACAATACACGCGGCGACCCAGACACTTGCAACATCGGTGTGGTCTTCGTGCCGAACTTCGCTGGCCTCGATCGCAAGACCACTAATACCGGGGCACCTTTCGATACATTGGTCGTTGCAACGGATGCCACCAAGCTTCAACAGATCGATCCCGTCACGCTAGAGCCCATCGAAGTCTTCACCTACCAAGCTTCCAATCCGCTACTGACCAATGGTGGGCGAAGCGCGGCTCACCCCTACATCGCACATGACGGGGCCCTCTACAATTATCACCTCGACTTGACAGCCCAGCCTCCTGTCTATAGCATCTTCGGCATCCAGCCGCCAAGTGGAGAATGCAAGATCCTTGCCACCATCACCGACGCCCCAGCTGCCTACATTCATGCACTATTTGGGACGGAGGATCATCTCATCCACGTTGTCTCGCAGGCTGACTATGTCAAACCTGGAAAGACGGTATTGGATAGCATTGGTCCGTGGCGGCCGGAGCGAAAAACGTTGTTCTATGTCGTTGACCGCGTCAAGGGCGGAGTGGTGTCAAAGTACGAGTCAGAAGAAGCCTTTTTCGCATTTCATCAAATCAACGCCTTTGAGAATGATGCTGGAGATATCTACGTCGACATACCAGTCATGGAGGATACAACCTTCTTGAGCGCAGCCAAGGTCGCCAATCTAAGAGCCAATATCGGGGCTCACGACGGCTCGTCAAAGAACGATATTCCTGCCACTTTTACTCGGTTCCGTCTTCCATTCAAGGGAGAAGGCGCACGTGCTGCTGATGGATCCCTCGTCAAGCATACTGCTGAGGTAGACTTCACACTGCCCTATGCCCAAGCAAACATTGAACTCCCGCGAATCAACTGCAAGTTCCACGGACGGCCTTACAGATACACCTATGGAATCCACGTCCAAACGCCTGGTCACTTCAGCGACTCGATTATCAAAATTGACACTGAAGCCAAGGAAGTCAAGACATGGTCCCCATCTATAAAACATGTAGCGTCTGAGCCGATTTTTGTGCCGACCCCAGGAGCCGAACGTGAGGACGACGGCGTCATCCTGACTGTGGCCATGGACTCTGCGCAGCGAGCTAGTTCTCTGGTGGTTATTGACGCGACAACCATGCAGGAGATTGGGCGAGCTCGGATGCCTATCGTTATGGGTTACGGATTCCACGGCACGTGGGGCTCGGTTTGATTACTTAGTTAGTTGGGAGGACTGAATCGCTAACCATTCATTATTGCGTTCGTCGACAGGGAAGGGATGGGAATATGCTTTGTCAAGACCCGTAGATCGTTTTGCTCGGGTAGTATACACAATAAACATGGGAATTGATATAGCGGCATGACATTTTTGATACAGCGGCATGACTCTTACAGCGGCATGACTTTTATGACATCTGATTGAATAGGGCCCACTTTTGTTAGTACTTCTCGGTTCTGCCGACAGCTCTAATTTGTACCCAGAGTTTAGCTGTCCATAATCATCCATTAGTGACTGACGCGACGCGATCCAGCTCCCCATCAGATAGCTATCCATTGCCAGTCTCCCAGCCCTTGACGATAAAGACCTTCATTATGTCCCAATCCGAGTCTCCTCCTAGCACAGAGAGCAATTCAAGACGCCGAACCCGAAGGCCTAGCCCGAGCGATCAATCACGTCCTCGAAAACGACAGCGACAGAGTCGACAAGCTGGGTTCAGCCCACCGCTATGTACGGATAGACCACAGTCAGCTCGTAGCACCGCGAGTATCGGCCAGTACTACGGTATCGGTGACGAAGATGCGCTCGGAAATCTCTTCGCATCTTATCCACAGACGTTTACAAGCTTTCCACAGCCTCATGGATCGCAGGGGCTCTATGAGCCACCATGGGAGCTCCGTTTCGATCACGAGATACACCTTTCGAATGATTTCCTATCTGGACGAACACGATCGCAGCGAGTTAGAATACCTATACCAGGCCCTGAAACCGATCGACTACCATCCTACTCTGCACCACAATCTGCCCCAAGGTCCCCAATTACAACGAGGGCCGAGTTTAAGCCCGCCTTGAAGTTAGTACGCGAGGTTATCGGGGAGGAGAAGAGGCTGACTATAGAACTTACTCGGTCGTATGAACGAGTACGCCAATGGCGAGAGAGATGGGGTTGGTCACCACTCAGTTCAGATGGCTACGAATCCCCTCCGCCGTACTCTCCGCCACGCAGGCCGCCTATCCAAACTCCCCAAGGATCATCAACCCCGCAGGCAATTACATCTTCTCCCATCCAGCAATCCTCGTCGCCTACCCCCGACCCGATCCCGAATCCACCGATCCCAGGCGACCCAGCACCATCAGCTGACGTTCTCTTCGACGGGGTGAATACCTTCGCGAAGGCTCATGGATTTGGTGTTGTTCGGCGGAATGCCTACTCATATAAAGGTCGGAAGATCAGATATTCATTCCAATGCGATCGATTCGGAGAACCAGGGCCTACTAAAGGCGTGGGGATCCGACAACGTAAATCCCGAAAGTGCGGTTGTAAGTGGATGGTTATTGCAGAGGCGTTAGAGGAGGGCAAGTGGCTTTTACGACAGCACTCGAACCCCGAACACAGCCAGCACAACCACAGTCGCAGTATCGGACCATCTGCCCATCCTTCCCACAGGAGGCTCACTACGCCCATCAGGGCTACAGTTGAATCGACAAGCCGCCGGGTTAGAATCCGGGCTCGCGATGTACGGGCCGTCGTCCAGGAGCAACATCCCGAGTCTGTCTTCACACAGAGAGACATGTACAACGCCAGATCTCTCGTCAACAGAGACAAGCTCAGTGGATACACGCCTACTGCAGCGCTAATTAAACTCTTCGACGAGATGAAGATCTCTTACCTCGTGAAATGGGCGAACGATGATCCGAATCGCCTACTTGGCCTCGTCTGGACCTTCCCCTCAGACATCCCAGTAATGAATATATATTTATTGTTAAAGGCATATTTATTGTTAAGCTTATCCATAAGGATAAGAATATAGACGCTGCCAATAAATATATATTGTGAACTATTAATAATATGGACCCGCTATTTTCCAGTGCCAATTCCCCCAGCGTGTTTCAGGTTAAATTGCAGTCCTGTATGCATATTGCTGCCTATCAGGCCCCTAGATAGGAGGTGAACTCCTCCAATGTTCGTAACTCCTAGCAACCGAAACTGCTGCTTCGCCGTACCCGTCACGTTGCAAGTACGCAGTTAGAAATACATCAGCGACATATCTCTATACACGACAATGGACGTCAACATATCCTCACTGCCCCAATCCAATGCCCCGTCAAGTTCTTCCTCCGTGTTACCCTCTGACAGTGCCTCACAAGTTGCCAGCACACTGTCGGAACCCGAGGCGTCGTCAGCTCAGCATACGGTCAAGAGAAGGAAACTGAGAGCCACATCAACATGGGATCACTTTCGAGAAGCTCAAGGCGACGAGCCACGCACTATAAGCGGGAAATTACTCCATTACTGCACGCGTTGTCGCAATCCATCCTGGTCAACCCACATATCTGGCAACGCCCGCTATCATCTCGAGAAGGTTCATCACATACTTGTTCGAGAGGATTCAAAATCTCAAAACAGGCGCCAACTAGCCATCGAAAATGCCTTCGCAAGAACAACTGGCAAGCAGCTGCAGCAAGTCAGGGAGAATGAGATGAACACTCTACGGAGTGTAATCAATGTCGATGCCTTTCGAGAGGCACAGATGCTGCTATCCGCACATAAACATTTGCCGCTCAACTTCGTAACGTGGCCGGAATACCAGGCACTTCTAGCCGCGATAAACCCTGCCGTTGAAGAGTTCCTGACTGATTCCGGTAGCACAGTTGCGGCGGATTTGGACAGGGCCTACGATGCGCATCAACAATCCGTAAAGGAATGGATAGAACGTGTCCGGAGCCTCGTACATATTGCCATGGACTTATGGTCTTCTCCTCAGCGCAAGGCCTATATCGCTGTTCACGCCCAATGGGTTGACGAGGCCTACAAACCTCGAAAAGCATTGCTAGGGCTACCAAACCTCCGCCGCTCTCACGCCGGCGCGGCTATGGCACCTCACTTGATGGCGATTATCCGACAGTACAACCTAGCGCACCGAATCGGCTACTTCACTGGGGACAATGACGCAAAGAATGACACCTGTCTCCGCCAACTTGCTGTTGAGCTGTCGCAAGAGTACGGCCTTACACTTGATCCAGTGTCCTCTCGAACGCGGTGTGCCGGCCATATCATTAACTTGTCCCTTCAAGCCTTTCTCTTTGCAACTAGTGAGGACGCTCTGCAGGCCGCAATTGCGCAGGCGCAACACGAGGCAAATGATGTAACAGTTGCGGACGCGTTACACGACCAGATTCAGTCGAATACTTGCCACAAGAGTCACGACAGGCGCAAGAAACGCCATGACACTGCCGGCTGGCGGAGCATCGGCCCAATGGGTAAACTCCACAACATTGCGGTATTCATCCGTAATTCCACGGTGCGCAACGATGCATGGGATGACATGGCAGGAAAGGCGCTTGGAATTGACAATATCACCCGTTGGAACTCATGGTTCAAGTTGCTTGATGCGGCTATCAGCCAAGAGGGTCCATTGTCAATATTCCTCAACCAATTCCACCACGAGCTGGAAGACGACATCCTCACGCATGATGATTGGCAAGTACTCAAAATGACTCACGAGTTCTTGCAGCCGTTTTACCAAGCGACCTTGGAGCAGCAAATGGAGTGGGCATCAATAGATCAGGTGCTAGAGAATATGGATATTCTTTTCATGCAGTTTGAGAATGCCAAGGTAAGTCATAGACGGCCAGTACGATCTATTACTAGACCTGTACTGGTGTCACAGGTCTTCGCGCCCGACGACGGGTCGTCCGGTCGCCGAATGACCGCACGGCCCCCATACGAATCCCTGTTCAAATCTGAAGGCCCGGTCCTTCAGAATTCAATAGGGATTCGCTCGGATGACCGGCGTTTCAGGCCGAAATTGAGGGTCCGTGGCCACCAAAGGCGGTGCAGGGCCTTCATTTTTGGACAGATCACCATCATTTTGGCAGGAGCATCAATTATCCCCATCACCGACCAACCATAACCCGCCACCACAACGCAATGGAATCTACGGATTCGAACGCAATTAAGGATCCCAGGGTTAGGGCGGCTATCGAGCACTACCTACTGGATCTAGAAAGTACCACGCCGCCGAATACGTTGAGGAATTACAAGCCTAAGCAGAAGGAATGGCAGGTTAGTACATGCAGACAGATGCAGATGCATCTGCAACACCTATATACACAGAGGAGGCTCTATTTCACATTGGATTTTCCTAGTAACGATAAGCAGGACTGGTGTGAGCAAAACTGGCCTGCTATACCTGCAGGATGGCCTCCACAGGACCCGATTCCATCTGGTCAACAGCTGCCCGGAGATCTCGTCGATGAAGGCAAACTACTGCTCTTTATGAAAGAGACTGTAGTATCCCGGGCTCCAAGGAAGGGAAAGAGGGTTGCCCATGAAAGGAAACATCACCTCGAGGAACAGGAAGCGAAAAAGGCTGTGAAACGACGGAAACATGCCCCAGGTAAGCTAAGCAGTTACTGCCGTGGAGCAGTCTGGCCCCCGGGACCCCAGCTCATTCACATCCATTTTAGGGGACACCATCTATGTTGGTGGTAAGGATGATAGTAGTAGCAGTAGCTCTGACTCTGACTTCGAAATATTCGAGTCCCAGCTTAAACTGCAGTATAATTCTGTACGTGGGTACATCTCAGCGATCCAAAAGCTCTACGATGAGCAGAAAACTAGGGGGATCAACCCTGCGCCGCGGCCACAAGGCGTGGCGTTGAAAGCTCTCAAGCGCAGTATCCTAGCCACTACGTGGTCTAAGAAGCGAAAAGAGTATACCGATAGAGGCGTGGGGACCTTAAGAGATGTATACTCGCCGGCGCAGATACCAGACCACACCGCCGTAGCCTGGGCTGAACAAGATCGGATATCTATCGGCAGCGCCTTACGGACCCAGGTCGACTTTCTGTTCGGGAATCACATGTTGCTACGGTCGAGTAACCGGCTCCCGATGGAACTGGCGGACTGCTTTTGCCTCGGCCTTCCAAACGAAGGTCTCAAAACTGAAGGATTTACTACGAAGGCGCTGATCGTTGTGATGAACGGCGGGAAGACGAACCAACACGGGCGGATGGAATACGGCGCTGCCCTCCGCCACCGAAATCCGAGATCCTGTCTTATCGGCGCCTTAGCATTCTTTTTCTTCTGGCGTTGGCAGGCGGAAAAGGCTGAGAAATTTCCAGTCTTTGGAAAAAGCGAAGACTGGTACGGGATAAAGGTCCTGCGGCGGTCAGCGAAGGAGCCAAAAGGTTAGTGTTGTGTTGTGCCACCGCGTAACTTCGCCCTCCGTCCCCAACACTTCCTGACTATTATATAGCTCCCCTCTCGTATCAGACTGCTCGTGACTGGACCTCCCGCTTCTATGAGAAGGCAGGTATCATGGTCAGCAAAGTCAGCCACGCGCCTCGGGTAGCCAGCACGCAGAATGCAGATATTGCAGGCGTGGCCGAAGGTCAGGTACGTAGTGCAACTAGGTATAGCGGATGTCAGTATAGCACTGGGTATATCTGAACTGTGGAAATTTGTATGGAGGAATCGCAAATTCGGCTAAAGTCAGCCAAAATTGCATATTCAGCCATAGTAAAGTGGCCACGCTTACACAGCCCCCTGCCTATTACACGATCCTATCTACTTTTACACCTACTCTAACTAACTGCTCACAGATTCGCCGGGCGGGCAGGTGGAATAACGGGGATCAGATGACTGGCTGTTACCTTACCTCCCTACCGTTCGAGTTTATGCGGGCAGTGGCCGACTTTGACCCAGAGTGGTCAGGAACCTACTTTGTGCCACGTGCTACTGTGCGACCGCCTGCCTCCCTATTAGCTCAGGTCTGGCCTGAACTAGATAAGTGGAAGGCAGCACACGATGACCCTGGTTCGAAGGAAGCCGTAAAGCTCAGCGTTGAACCCAATATGGCTGCCGGTGCTTTTCTGGAACTACTGGAGTGGCTACGAGAAGTGGTCCTGCAGGACGCGGTTTTCCTACGCGAGCACTACCCTTTCCACCCCATCTTCGAAGAGCCGGTCTTTCGCTGTTCGGAATTCGCAGCGTTCGCGGTCCAAATCAAGGACGCTTGCAAACGTGCGCAGGAGGTATCACACGTCACGGCCATTCAGAAAGCAGTCCCGGTAGTCGCAGCTCAACTTCGAACCGTAGCCGCCCAGCAATTGGCGGCTGAGCAACTAGCTCAACAGAGGTACACTGAGCTGATGGCAGCTAGTCAGATCCTAGTCACCAAGATGGACGACCTGACTGGCGGTTCCTTTACAGTCACGTGGACCCCTGGAAGGTCTAAGGCTACCTTGCAATGGGAGGTGCACGCCGGCCATGAACCACGTCAGCAGAGGCGCCGTGTATCCCGGGAAACTACTCCCACGCCCTTGGCCCGACCCGTTCATACTACTCCTCCCACACAATCTGCGCCTGCGCCAAAGGAGGGTCAGGGAAATGGGGAAGCCAGTCAGTCAGTTGCAGAAAGATCTCAGCCCCCGAGCTATAAGCTCCCGCGAGCTGTTAAGACGGTTCAGGATCTGCTACGTTTGTGGCGCCACGGCCTAGGCGGAATGCCCTCTGTGGATAGCCTTGAACGTGACTGGGGAACCCGCTGGCGACCATCCTCTGAAAAGCAGTATTTCTCTACTAGAAAGATGATTATTGACGAGGTTGCTCGGCGGGCTGCAGCACAGCATATCGCGGAGGACGTAGTAGCAAAGCAAATGGATGTGGAACGGGATTCTAATTCGCTTGACAAAGTATTCAAATCCATTAGAAACAACAGAAAGGCCAGGAATTAGTATAGAAGTCTGTAATTAGGTATTACTATAGATCGAAAATCAGGAGTTTATTGACTTGCTGCAAAATGTTTGTTTTTCAATGTGTAAGTGACTTGGCGCTGCAGGCGGGCGAAATTTTAACCCACCATAGCAACTGAACCAAGCTACTCCACGATATGAAAAGACGTGCATTTATTTGATCACCGGAATAGGCGCCATCGAACGGTATAGCTTTCACCCTCGTACATCCAGTATTTCGGTCCCAACGGTGTCGCGGAGTTGACATCCGTACTTTGGGGGGCGATGTCAAGGGCCTTGCGGTAATCTGCGGGGCCGGCGGGCGACCCCGCACCAAAAAAGACCTGTGACATCCACTTGATGTCCTTGTCAAAGTTGGTAGAAGTCTGGCGCAAGAGGTCGTAGAGTCTAGTAGTTGTGTAAGCCCTTTCGGGCAGTCGTGCTGGTCCAGGCGCGCTGCCACCTTTCTCGACGGAGAAGACAACTTCCCACGCATGCTTGCTCTGCTCTAGATCTAGTTGCTTGACTAGATAACGCACCATCGCCTCATGAGTCCCGTGGTCGCGATGGAGGACAACTGAAACATTGCCCATGCACTTCCGTACGGCTTTCGGCGCGCTGCTATACTCAATGGTCTTAATGTCGCCAATATATTCATAGGCTCCAGCACCAACCCAGAATGTAGCTTGAACCCCAATAGCAATTGGGTCTTTGCGGCCCGTATTGGCAATGCTTTCTTGACGCCTAGCCATTGCGTCAAGCGTGGCATTTTCGATACCAGCGGGGAGTGAAGTCGAGCGATTGGTAGGAATAATCGTTGATGATAATTTGCGGCGCTCGTTGGGGCGAGAAGTAGGGACGGCAGTAGGAGTAGGGGCATCTTCATCGTCGTCCTCCGTAAGATCAACACAATCAGTGATCGGTTTGAACTGTTGTCCACAATGGGGGCAGCAAACTGCACGGGGGTTCTTAGCTTGGAAGCTGGCATGCCTGCCTCCCCCAATAGAACAGAATGGAGTCAAAGTAGAAGGCATGATGGGCTTGTGTAAAGAGACAGAAGGTTTACCTGTAGATAAGAATGGGAGGAAGAGTGATTTCAGTTCAAGTTCAAGTATACCGGTAAGAAGAAGAGCACTCTCTTATAGTAGAGATGAGAATGGTAGTTTGTATATATGAAGCCGGTACAGTATGGTTACATACAGAGAGATATATTATCATAACAACTGGCAATTGTAGATCTGGGGTTGACTGGAGAACGGCAAATTGCGAATGGAATCATACGAGCAATACTGCCGTAGTGCCACTGCCTCAGCTCTGGCACTTGGCTGTTTTGGGAGCAGCGTATGTGGCCAAGAGTGATATTTATCTAAGCAGGAATGGGCTCACACGCCAGGGTCGACCTAAGAGACAATTGGCAAGGGTCTGTGAGGCCAGGGGGGTTATGACCAGTTGATCCCTCCGGCCTTCCGTAATAGAGGTCGATGTCATCGCTATAATCTTCTGAGAATGCGACCGAGTCCATGAGGTACGCCGGGGACAGGCGGTCCGAACCCTATATACCGTAAAAACTCTGTCAAGTCAAACAACGCTAAGGTGGAACTAATCCCACCATAGTTAGTAAATGCGCGGGGGAGGATACAGAGCACTGCAATACTGCTCACAGATTGGACAGATTGGACAGATTGTTAACCGAGTGCGGCTCTGTCCATTTTAGGGTTGTTTGAGTTGACAGAGTTTTTACGGTAGTCGCTATCCTGTCTGCTACGAATGGGGCTCAGCGGCATCTTCGACCCTGCCCCACAGACAGCATCGGACTCATCCGCCGCTGATGAGATCTCCGTCGTCCCCTTCAGCTCCATTTTCAACATTGTTGAATATAATGAGGTCCAAGCATGCGGTGGGTGCCTGCTCCGATAATACCGCTAGAAAACGGCCCATCGCCACGATTAGATTCCTCGAGAGCTCGATGCCATACGCAGTCTGTCCTTTTGAAATAGTCAAAGCTAGATTATTTTTTGACATAGGAGATATTTATGCGGTTGAAGTGTGCGTTGAAGGTTCCTCTTGAGATACTGAAGCCCGCCAGGACGTGGCCATCGATCGGGCTGTGGAATGAGAGGCCCCGCTCATCGTGGGCCGGCGGGGTCGTTAGCAAGCACGCACTGGAGCGGAACACTGCATCAACCACACTCGGCCCCACTCTCTCCGCTAGCGCCGGGCCGCGTCAACCATCCGGCCGTCAAGCAATCGGGCAAGTGGGGCCGTGTGTGACGTGATGCCCAGTCGTCAACACTTCTTCGAGGCCAACACTTTCGATAGGGCTCACTGCACAAGTTGAAAATTTCGATTCTAGGTTATGAAGCCGAATGCAAGGGGCGCGGAGGTAGTCACACTCACCGGCCAAGCCACCTTATGGAACATGTGATAGCTAAAGCCGTGTGCCCCCAGGAAAGTCCAACACTTTTAGCATATGTTCAGCAAGTCTTCAGAGTACAAAAATAGCAGGAAGTCGTCAAGCAAGACAACTTTTTGGACTGCTCTCCACAATCGCCGAGTCGGTAAATTCTGGCACACACTAATGCCGTTTTAACCAGCCGAACGCGAGTCCCAATGAATCTGTTGCTCGAGTTGTGAGGCCCAAAATCAGGCCCAGATGGTCTTGAGCTTCCATCACAGATCTAATTCATTGTATCTGAGCGTCTCTCCGAGTCGCCGGGAATCGCGAGGACTGTCTTACGTTGATCTCTTCACCTTATCCCATTATACTCAGAACCGAATCCTCACCTCACCAAATTCCATTTCCGTTTTCAGAGCTGAGCTGTCGCTGCTCTAAGCTGAGCCACGGCTGAGCTGCCTAAGCGAGCCCAATTTTCGGACCCCAGGTTCTTTAACAACTCTTCCTTGTCTGGCGATGAGTGCGAAGCATGGCGACGCAGTGAAAATGACGGCAAACTATGGTTACAAGTATATCTTAAAATTCCACGATGCTAAAGACGAAAACTGGACAAACATCTACATTTAATACTGAACTGCAAGCACGAAGCCGCAGAAGTAGGCCGTGTTCAATTGGTCTCTTTCAATACTCAAACCTAAAGGCCGTCCCGGAATTCGACTACGTGAAGAACGCTAAGCTGGAAACATGAGACGTAAAACCTTCTCCCGCCTCCTGATCCTGACTGTAGCCTTCATCGGTGGCACACGATTTAGCGCAAACCACGTGTTCCGCGGACGAGTCTCCTGCATCTCAAAGTCGTAGTGCATCACCAGATGCGCCAGCATCAACTTCAGCTCCGCCGCGGCGAAGAATCTTCCGGGACAAGCATCCTTTCCATGACCGAAAGCCAGGTAGTCATTGCTTGTCGTTGCCCACTGCTGTCTTGCCCGCTTGACATACTCGGTATTCTCGTCCGCCCGCTTCTCCGAAAACCGGAACGGCTTGTATTTCTCTGGCTCGGGGTAGATCTTGGGGTCCTGGTGGACGGCGTACCCTGGTACGTAGGTGACGAGGCCCTTTCGGATGTGAACCCCGTCAGGTGTGGTCAGCCCCTTTTCTGCCACGACGAGACGGCCCAATCCGACAGTGACAAACGAGTTGACTCGTTGGCTTTCCCGCATCGCGGAGTCGAGCTTCTCCATCTTCGCGAGTGCGCGCTTGTTCCACTGGCCTCCATGCTCGGCGAGGACGCTAGAGATTTCCTCTCTAAGCTCATCGATATACTCCTTCTTGGAACTCACGAGATCGAGGATGGCGCCGGTGATGGCGAACGACGATGTGTGGATCGAGGCAAAGTTCAGTAATAGAACTCGCCCAGCCAACGTCTTGGGGTCCCAGAGGGAAGGATTGCCGGATTCCTTCGCCTGCTTGATAGACCACTGCAAGAAGTCGTTAGGCTCCGGCTTGAGCGCCTTCTTGTCTGGGTCCGCTTGTCGCTCATCGTACTTCTTTAGCCGTTGCTCGATCAAAGGTCGAAGGATCTTAACGAATGCATTCGTGTGAATGCGGTTAGGTATCATGATGGCCAATGATAGCAGTGGTCTGATTGGCTTCGGGAAAAGTCTGAGAAGCTCCGAAGAGACGGGGACGTCTTGCGCATACGCCATTCCGGCATCCAGAAGGGCGGGATCTCTAGACGTTGGCAGACTGACGAAGATCCTGTTCGTGACAATGCCAATGATCCGTCGCATTGTGCCATACACGCATACTTCACGATACTCCTTCGTATCTGTACCCCAATAGTGCTTAAGACCCCAGGCGGTCTCCTCAGCGAGAGCAGGGGCAAGATTACCGATTTGGCTGGTTAATGTGGTGACGATAATCTTGTTGTGCAGCGGATTGCGGATGAGACTTGGCTCCATGATTGTGTAGTCTGTCTGAAGAGTCTCAATGGTTTTGTCATGCATGCTGAGGACCGAGTAGGGCTGGTCGATGACGAACTGCGTCTGTGAAGCCGGAAGTAGGATCATGTTGCCAGAACCTGCCAGGGGAACAATACAGGCTTGGTCTCGGTACTTCTCGTAGGCCAGTAAAGTGGCAGCCTTAAAGTCTCGCGTGTTTCGCCATGTCGCCTGCCAGAGGGGAAACCAGTCGCCTTCTTTCGCATTGAGAATTGGCAGATCGGGAAGCCCAGAGGGCTTAATGAAGATTTGGTAGACAAGATAGGCCACAAGCATCACAGCCGGAGCGAGGATAGCTGGACGTAGCAATATCTCGAACATTTTTGCTGTCTGGTGTCTGATTAGGACCGGAAAGTAAGGTTTCTTGAGATGTCGCGGTATATTAATATATGACGTTTCTCTCCAACCTCTGACTGGGGAGGGGCCTCTTTTCTGTGCTTCATTTTTCCCGCGCTTGCAGGGGTCATTGAAGGACCAAGCAAGCCAAAGGTGAAATTAAGGGCAGTGCCATGTGTGAGGATGCCTGGTTGCCTCAAGCTTCTCAGGCAACAAAATAAGCTTCTCAGTATTCACAAGCTTCCATAGTTAACCAACCACACGATCAATATCACCCAACTTTCACATGTCAGTGATAACACCCGCCACCATTGGCCCGTTCACGGCGTGGCGATGGAACGGAACTCCTCTAATCCCTTCGTCGCCGGAGCCACGACAGATCATTAGCCCTACTCACGCCCGTAGACGATATGGGCTGGGGCTGATTTGTCCCGACGGATCAAGCCAGCGCATAGGGTTGGATGAAAGTGCGACTCACCATGAAGCATTTCCCTTCCGGGCGTACGTACGGTTTTTGCAGCCACTCATCAGGCTGCATTGTTGGCATGCACGTCCAGCCAGCCAGGTGAACTCCATCCAGACTGTACAACCTTGGGGCGGCTTGAAGGCCAAGTTCTTCAAGTGTTCAGCGTCCGAGCGACCTGAAGAGGCATTGGCAGGTGGGACCTCGATTTTGAACATCTAAAGTCAGGCTGTGATCGATTTGGGAGAAGGAGAGGGAAAAAAAAAGGGAAAAAAATAAAAGCTTTTGTGGCTGATATCCGGTGCCAAGAACCCCGCTTCAGACGTCATGGGATGCGAAGCGGACCCTCCGGAGACGGGGACATCACCGCCCCAGCGTAAAAGGGCTAGAACGACGAGGACAATGGAGTCAGCGCAGCAAGAACGCGATATGGAGAAATATTCTGTACATGAGGACACTTCTTTGCGCCTCCAGACGCCTGTCACACCACCCTGACGTGCTAGTCACGTCAAGCTGACGGGTTGTCTCAGCCGGACGCCACTGCAGTAATGTTCTCGTAACACAACTCACACCATCTGGACCTCCCCCATCTCTTCACAGCTTCGAGAAAGCCAAACCGATGAATCCCATAGCCATGATGGGCCTGCTCCTCGACTACAAGAACTTGATCACCAGCGTCTACGCTGTGCTGCTTGCCACGCTTTGCTTCGCCATCAGCTGGCTTGTCTGGCGCCCCGGCTTTCCCAAAGGCTCCCCCAAGCGGCTTGCTGAGGGATATCCGATCTTGGGTGTCGTGAGATTCTTCTCCGCGCGCAGGGACTTCTATCTCGATGGCATTCAGCAGAGCCCTTCCGGGCAGTTCAGCTTCTACTTTGGCAAGCACCGCATCGTGGCCCTATCGGGCCAGCAGGGCCGCAAGGCCTTCTTCGAGAACAAGGAATTGGACATGCCTGAGGGGTACGGTTACTTGACAAATCGGGATATTGGTTAACACCTAGACTGACTCCGGTTGTAGCTACGCCACCCTCTTCACCAGCCAGCCCAAGATCGAAATGGACAAGACGGACGACGAGGGCTTCTCTGCCTGGTTCAACCGCACGCTGACCGGTCTTCTGCGCAAGGAAAACTTCGTCAAGCAACTGCACCTGCTTACAGGTGACATGCGCAGCAGCTGCGAGCGCCTAGCCGCGGTCCCGACTAAGGTCATGGACCCCTTCGAGGACATCTACCGCATCATATACCGATTGACCATGCGCACGGTGGGGGCCAACGACATTGCTGAGGACCAGGAGCTGCTCGCCAGGACACTGCACCTGTTCGAGAAGATCGGGAACTCCACCTCGCCGACCAAGGTCATCTTTCCCTGGATGCCGACCCCGTCACATATGAAGCGCATGGCTGCCGGTGCTCAGCTGTACATGATTCTCCAAAAGATTGTGAACAAGCGAAAGAAGGCTGGCGTCCGTGGGGATGATGCCCTGCAGTATCTCATTGATCAGGGCAACAGCTTTGCCAAGATCTTGACCGTGAGTATCTTCGCCTGTTAGTTGAACCTAAGCGTGTGTTCCAACCGGCCATTGCGCAGTTCGTCATTGGCGCCCTGTTCGCGGGGCAAGTGAACAGCGGCATCAACTCCGCCTGGCTCTTCATCGAACTCACAAACAATCCCGACTGGATGGAAAAAGCCCGCAAAGAAATCGATGCCGCTGTAGCCAAACACCGTACGAGCGCAGATCAGACGCCCGTCGACATACTGAGCACTCTCACCATCAAGGACTGGGAGTCTGATGATGGCTTGGCTGATGGTGTGTTCATCCCCAACGAGGGCCTTTCCAGATTTCTCCTGCCCATCTGAGTCAATTTCGAAACGATTGAGTCTAACTTCCAATTCAGTTTGTTTGTCTGTAGCCTCATTGATGGTCATTATTGCTGTGTCTGGGTTTGAATCAAGGTCGCTATCACATTCATCCCATTCATTCTGTTCATCTTCCATGCCATACCCGCGCCTCCAGATCAATCAGCTAGCATAGGGAAGTAGGGCAGGGATTGAGATAATCAATTGCAGGAGAGGCATTAATGGCAAGAGCAATTGGTCGGGAAACATCAAGCCATGACTGGGGAACAATTGTCTGCTGGGGAGTTGGCTGAGGACTGAGTTGAGGAGCAGCTGACCTCAGTTACAAATTCCGCGTGACTGGGGAGGTTCTGATTCCGTTGTCCTTTGAGAAACGTACCTAGGCCAGAAGATAATATACTTTGGAGGTGGGTCGACCAACTAAACTTGGTGACTTACCTTCTCCCCAGAAGTGGCGTGCTCCAGAGGACGCACGTTGGGACAGAAGATGAGGGCGGAACTGTACGGTTCAGCCGCTGGGGACAACTATTTAGTTAACAGAAGAGACAGCATTTCTCATCGTATTTGCTCTTTTTGTGTCTCTGATGGGCCCTTGCTTATAAAAATGTTTTGGCCTCGTCGCGCACCAATTTCTTAGCCGGAATATACCTGAGCAAAACGCTATTTATCACTAATGATAGATCAGTTTAAGAAATTCAAGGGGCTCTATCGACCAAAACGTACATGAAAAGACATTTAAAGTTGATAGTTAATTTTGTATCATGTAAGTGGGGGCCCACCGAAATGTGGGTGCAGCGAAATGTAGGGTGGCTGACTTAAGTCGAACACGGTCGGTTCGACTTCGTTCGATTCTCTCTCGAACGCCCCGCGTTCGACCGCACATCAGAGCTCGTTGTTCCCCCTCTAGCAAGGGCCTGGACGACAGCCGGCGGGCTAAGACTTTGAGACACTCACCCACCACTCGTCACGATAAAAGGTATGTAACGCACGTTTTAATTTTTTTGAGTTGCGTCATGCCGTCCGTGCCGTGGCAATTTGAGCTAGGGCAGCGAATCGGCTGTCGGGTGGACTTGCCGTTGTGCACGAACCGGCAAGGCGGGAAGCGTTCCCTGGCATTCCAATGTTGAGGAGTTTTCAACCGCAACGAATGATCAATGGTACTAAGGACGACAATGAAGTTAAATATAAACTTATGACTTGAGTTTTAGCCACCCCATGTAATACCATGCTTTTTCTATCAGCCTCCACGAAATATCTCCAACACATAACCATCAACGCCGGATCCCAGGGTATCTCGTATTAACCACATCATTATCCTAATTCCTCGATTTTCCCCAGTTCCCAGTTCACATCCGCCAAAAACGCATGGCTATTCCAGGGGGTGATACAACCATCCCAGTATGGATCATGGAATCGATCCCTAGACTGGCTTTCCTCGTCGTAAACCCAAACGGCGTTCTTGCTCTCTGTGACTCGTCGCCGCTTCTTGCGACCATGCTCCTCCGTTTCGCCCAATATATACCCCTCGGCTTTTCCCAGTCCCATTTGGTCGGCTGGACTAGACCCGTGCTGAAGTGAACTTGAGGCAGACGAGCCGTCTACCGTCAATGGCGCGACGTCGTGGGCGAAGTGGTCCACATCACCAGCAGGCTCATCTGGTGCCGGCCGTGCCTGCTTTGAAGGGTCCCCGGGAATGCCCTGCGACGAACCGTTGCCTGTACTCGTCACACTGGGGATGATCGGAGTGTGAGACCCAGACTCAAACGGCGAGATGGCTCCTGAGGCTGCCGATCTCGACACCGCCTCGGAAGTCGAAGCCTCTGATAAAGGCATCTTGGCGGCCATATTCTCAATGCAACACAACTGGTAGTGATGACGCAAGGCCCTGCGATCAACGATCGGAGACAGTTGGGCGACAGAGCCGTGATAGTCTAAGAGGACATCGTATGGCATAAAGACACGAACCCGTAACGTTTCAGGATGAATAGAAAAAAGTCGGGCGTCGAAGAGCTCATGGAGATGGCTGAGTAATAAAAGACTATTTTCGGCTGACCAAGTACGGTCCCAGGCCTCGCGCAGCCGCCGCGGACTGCATCTGCTATTGCCGAAGGAACTCGGGACGGGATAGACGTGGTAGTGCTGCTGGGGCACGATATGGCATGCTTGCACGGCTGGGCCGACATTTGGGTTCATATACCACGATCGGCCTTTGCCTGTCACTGCGCACGTGGTGCTAGCAGCGAGGCATGATGTGCGGAAGGCTGCCATGGTTTGGCGAGCTTGCTCGAGGGGAATGTCGAGTGTAGGCGGGGCGACCAGGTCCGTGGCATCTTCGGCGTCGCCTGCTTCGTTATTAGATCGCGAGTCCTTAGTTGGCGATACAGAGCCGGAAGCGGAGCGTTTCGGAGGACTTTGGGAACCTCGAGTGGGACGTATTGTTTTGCGGTACGGTAACCGAGCGAAGCGAGGGTCCCTGGATGCTTTGTTCGGAGGTAGATATCGTTCGTCTCGACGGAGGGAAGGATAAGGTATATGCTTGGCACATCCGGCTGGAGAGAATACCTATTAGCCAATGCAACGCCCACCGATGAAAATGAAACCCATCATACCTCGCAAATGGGCTGTGAGCGGTTCTGTAAGAGCAATCCGGCACTCAGCGTGTCGAACGACGTGCAAGCGAACTATGGGTGGTCGTGCAGGATCTGATAATGGATCACCCGGCGGTGTAGACACAGATCCATCAAAATATTGGCCCGAGATCATTCGGGGAGAGGGAATCGCCGTAGTTGAAGCATCCCCATCAAGCGGCTGCAAGTTGCCACCAACAGAACCTCCGTATTCGAATGCGATATCTGCCCAGGTGTCGGTGCTTTCGTCGTCTTCTGCTCCAGAATTGGTCGGAATCTCGAAGCAAAGGCGCAGTTCGTTCACGATGTCGCGATAAGTCAAGCTGTTGCTGCCCGGCGGATGGAACAGGCCTGCGAATCGGTCACTTTCGGGGCCACAAAGAAGATGAACGTTCCATCCAAGGGCGCGGAACTGGGGCGTGATTGCAGCGCTAGACATTGTGTCAAGCTGCGCGACAGCGGATGCTGTTTAGAATGCTTCTGTTGAATTCATTGCGTCGACATTTGGGATTGAAAACTGGCGTCCATATTCTTGAGCGTTGTTTTTGACTAGGGATTGTTTAACTTTGTCACGTGTGGGGAATACTTGTTGGTGGGGCAACAATTGCATTTTTCCAGGAGGAAACTGGGAAATAGGTCATCAGCTGAGAAAATGGGGCGTGGGTCTTTCGGTGGGGCAGAAACAGTGGTCAACTTGGCGCGGCAGGCTGTGGTGGCCCTTCCTTTTATCATCCATCAACACAACAGGAAATTGGTGCCCGACTGGCCCAGGCTCGCCCGCTCACACATGATCGGATGGATGCTGTGCCGAATACCTCGAAAGCCGTCCGACTCAACTGCATCATCCTATACCAACGCGCCGATCAAGTCCAACCTGCACCGATTGATCCCAGCCCGGCGCCAGGCTGGCCTGCAGGACTGTCTCACGCCGGTGCGCCCTCTGCACTCGTTTTTCGAGGCTACGACTGCCAAACTATCCTGTGACAGCAGGCTGATTTCATCGATGCTGCAACCCCTTGGCGGCGGACTTCTGCATCCCCATCCCCAGATGTTCGGACGTTTGCTGTCGGTGATTGGGCGAGACATCTTGTCTAGCGGCCATCGGCCCGCGTGGGCGCCTGCGACAGCTGGACGGGTTCCACTAAAAGGTATGTAGCGGGGTAGTGCTGCCCAACGCGGTCCAAAGTACGCATCGGCTTAACCTCGTGTAAACGACATAACAACTCAGGTACCTAGGTAGCCATCATCTCTGCTAAACGCGACTTGCGCGTCACTCACCATCTTTCCCGCAACCCAATAGCACGCTCATCGCCATATCCACGAGGCTGTCAGCGCGCTCAATGACATCCTCGCCGCCCACCCTTTGGGTATCGGAGGTGGCCGCCATCCTGCCCCTTTCGGCCCTGCTCGAAGTGCCGCCCAAGCTGCACGTAATCGAGCTCGCCAGCGGCGTGCCGCTCTGAAGCTGGCCAGTCACGCCCGCCGGAAGTCGCCTGCTGCTGTCGGACGAGATGACCCAGAAGGGTACCGCCTGCTGCCTCGACCGTTTCGGCGCCTCCACGGGTCTCGTCGCCCTCGACGGCTGCTACGGCGAACAGTACTTCGTTGCCAGCCCCGAGACGGTCCGGTCTCGTGCTACGTGTAAGGGCCGGTAATCGACACGAGAACATGCGCGCCCGAGGCGACGACTTGCGGTTGCAGAGCCTGGATTTTGTCCACGTGCGCCGCCGCGCGGTTTCGGGCGGTCGGCGTCGTAACTCGGACGCGTGGTGGCGCCGTTTCCCGCTCGACTACTGGCATATGCACTCAGCCCTGTACCTGGCAACATCTGCAGCCGGATGACTTCTCCTCGGCGGCTGCATCGCCGGTGCTGTCATTCTCCGCCTGTACCTGGCGACGGCCTTTCTCGCCTCCATGCCGGCCACCGGCGTCGTCGTCTTCGCCCTCTACGGGAGCCGGCCGCGACGGCTACTTGTTGAGTAGGATAGCCAGTACAACCGCCTGGTCGTCGTGGCCGAGCGCATGAACTCGGCTAATTGGCTTGCGGTCTACGGCGAGAGCACGCTGGTTAACTCACTGCTAAACCGACCCCTCGAGCCGACCGGTCCAAGGACGCATTCACCTATCGCCTCCATTGCTCTACGCCTCGCCTTGCGCACCGTCATCGTTGGTCAATGGGCTATGGCCGTCGGCGCGTCGGCTACCAAGGACTGGAACTCGTTCTTTATCTGCTTCTGGGTCGTCTTCTGCATCATTTCCCACGCATACACATCACCCCGACGAGCCAGGTTCGGGACTGGCTGCGGTCGGCCGCCAACCTTCAGTTAGATCGCTTCCAGGTCCAGATCAGCTCGCGCCGCGCTCTGCTCAACACTGTGATCGCGCTCAACCCCGACACCTTCGCTTTGGCTGAGGCGACGACATCCCCGAACCAGTGCATCAAGAACCGGACGCTGTCCGAACAGGCCACGCGGTGGATCGATCCCATCCTGAAGCCGTCTGCCGACCGTACCAATTGGGAGGCCGCCACGCTAGACGCGCTCAAAGAGGTGGCAACGCTCGCGGCAGACGACCAGGTACCCGAATTCTTCCGCGGCAGGAACGGCGGCCTGAGCGACGTGTGGCAGGGAAAGTACAAGACCGAAAAGGGCGAGGACAAGTACTGGAAGAAGTTCATCGTCGAGGGGATATCTGTGGCGGCGAGCATCAGGCTTCAAGCGGGCTTGCCTGGCCGGATGGTATCGAGGCCCTCCCCATAGAGTTCGCTTCCACACAGTGGTATACAAGATTTCAGAGAGCTAGAGTTAGACGTGGTCCTATTATCGCATACAACGGGGATGTTCCTAGTTACATGTAATGATAACCTGCATGTGCGCTGTAGTGCGAAACTGAGCATCGATAGATGGAGCGTGAGCCAAACTTGATGGTGCATTGACATCATGTGCCCAAGTATCCCAGCACCATAACCGCGAAGGTGACTCCGTCCTTGTTCGTTCTCCATTTCGTTCTCCATCTCGCTATGTTCAACCGGAGGCCGAGGTAATCAACAATCAGTCAAGTAATAGATACCGACCGGTCTCTGGGCCCCCTGTGGTTCTGCTTAGTGTTCCGGCCGGAGACCTGTCTCTTCCTACCTTCGTGTCTCAATTTGTTCCAAGACCTTCTTTGCATCCGTTATGAATGAGGGCACCTCTGCCTCTGCGTACCCTTCTTCGCAAAACTTGACAAGCTTTTTGTACCAGCAGGCAAGGCTGACTTCGTACTTTCCGCCGGCTACGATTTTGAGCAGCAGATCGCCCATCTGTCGCCAGTCTGCCTTGTTTGCCTTGCTTGCCTTGTTTGCCTTGTTTGGTTCCTTCGGCCGTGTAGAGGCGTCATTTCCTAAGATCAGAGGCGCGATGGTCTCGACGAATGTGGGTTCGCAATGTAAGATCCATCGCATCACAGCCTCCCCCTTTTTCCGTCGCGTCAAAGCTCGATTCAAGTCTTGTATACGTGGCGAAAGGAAACGTTCTAGTGGATCCTCGGTGGGTGAAGGCGACTCGGTATCCAGGATCTGATCAGTGTATAGTATATCTTTCCCATAAATACCAGGCATGGCATCATCCCTGTGGTAGCCGCGTTCATGTGTTCCACGGAACCAATCGAGCGGAATGTTCTTTTGTGAAGCTTTGCTCTCAGATGTTCGATAACCTCCTTAACCTCCGTATTTCTCGTACCTGACGTGTCCAAGCCGAGGCGAACGGGGAACGGCTCCCAGTTTCTGTCCAATAGTTGATGCGTGACCACCGTTGCAATATAGCGGCACGTCAGGGCAGGAGTTTTAGCGCTGCTGTTCCACCCGTAGCTGGTTACGAGAAGTGCGTTGCCATCATAGGTTGTGAAGGGCAGCAGGAGAAGGCATTGCTTGGGTTCCTCAAGCGCCAAGTTGACCTGGAAGGCCGCAGCGGGATCGTGTCCGAACGGCCTGATGCGACGGTCTCTGATGTCCTCTTCTCCAATCTCAAGCCACCGCCACCAACCCTCAGCCATTCCATATCTGTCGACCCTGAGCATTGCTTGCTCCTCGCCATTGACCCCGCCACGCATATCAGCCGATATGTCGAAAGGCATGTCATCCAGTGAGGCTGGGCACCATGAAAAGCCTTTTGTGCCGTTCATGTGTGAAAGGCCTCAAGTGAGTTGATTCAACTAACTAGTCCCTATGCTGTTTACTTTCAAGATGAAGAAAGGAAAGAATCTAAATACAAACTGGGTGCGTGAAGACGCGTTATATCTTCTTTAATATAGAAGATTCGAGAATCAACTCGATGGCGCTGTGGAGAAGAATTCGGGCTTGGCGGCAGAGCCGCCAGCCAAGTGGGCCTGACCCGTTACATCATGGTCGATTTGCCGTGAAGAAGACATGAGTGACGGATTGCGCTGAGACCGTAGATGGTGTCCTTGATAATATCACTGGGATTGCCATCAAAATCGCAGTTGGTTACGTGTGCTAAGATTGCGGCAATTTCGACGCGCTCCTTTTGCCACGAAGTAATTCGATGGGATAAGATAGCCAACAGATATGCGTTACCAGACCGGCCGATAACGCAGCCGTGGGGGGGCAACTAGTAGAGAAGTATTGTAGCCGATGGAGGAATCTCGAAAATCAGAGGTTTCCGGCGGGAGATGCTGAATGCTGGCTGACGAGGTGACAGGATGGCCCCGACGGGAGTGCTCGTGTAGATGATCTAACAGGATGCGGGACTGTGAGTTTGATGATGGGAAGAGGGAATTTGAATTTGCAAGCCCAACTAACGATTGGTAACATCGGCCTCTGCGTGATGGGCCTGGCTCACTAGCCGGACAGTTTCATGGCTGTCAGCTTCTTGGAGTTGTTGGGCCTGGCTCTGCTGGCGCAACTGTTGGCGCCGTTTTCTACCACGGTTTCGTTCTCGCTGTTTCTTGGATTCGGCTGAAACTGATGGAGGCGCCATGATCCCTTAGCGCGTTCGATCTTGAGGAGATAGGGCAGAACAAATCGCATGCTCACAGATTTGCAGGTTCGGATCCCTCTATTTCTGGTGGTGTTTTGGTCATTTATTTATCTGTCTCTTTGACGCGTCCCGCCGACCTGTATTCTTCAAGACCTGGTAAAGGGGCGAGCTTAATTTCGAGTCTCAATGTATGATTGGATGGGCTGACAGGGCTGCGAAACGATCACTGGTTTTAGAGGGCACCTACTGAGAGTTTGCGTGCTGACGGGGAAAAAGCAAACATAAGGTCAACGGGGCACTTGCTTTCATTCAGGGCCACCAAATAATACGGCGATCTAGGGGTAAGAGCGAAGAATGTGTGAGACAAGCGAACACAACGTAAAAGTGAACTCAGTGACGTAGGATATAGGATAATTTCCTAATTAGCAAGATGGCTCCTCATGAATAGATGTTTTGTGTTTGAACCATGTTACGTAGGGAGATAAAATCTAGATCGTGCGTAATACGATGATGTCTGCAACTGGTATCCGCAGCTATGACGAGATCGTTTGGTTCCAATTTCATCCACCCCAACATTCAGTCGAGCATTGTGCAAAACGAAACTTGCCTGTTTTAGGACGTCGCTGTGGAGCCAACCAGGATACCGTCCGATCCAAACCTTGTTCTCATTGGTCGAAGTCCAAATAGAAGACCAGGGTATGACGACAGCTTGACAGGGTTGTAACGATATTTTGTAAGCAGCCTTTGTGAGTTCAGACCATGCTTTCGCCTTGACATAGATAGGGACGGATGCCTTCTATTGCGTGTTTCATGATTATGAGTAAAGAAAAAATAATGTTCGCAATTGCGATGGTATCGCACTGCTCCTGTTCACATTCAGCCTAGCTAGCTGTTTTAGGACATAACTGTGGAGCCAGCAGGGATACCGTCCGCTCCAAGCCTTGCTCTCATTGGTTCGAGTCCCAGACGAACGACTAGGGTGTAACGATAATTGACAGGGCTGTAACGATATTTCGTAAGCAGCCTCTCTGAGCTCAGACCATGCTTTCGTCTTGACAACGGATGCATGCCACCTATTGCGAGTTTCTTGGTCAAGAGTAAGGAAAAAAATAGTCTTCTTGGTATAAATCAATTAATTACGCTCTTCTCTATCTTTTCATCTAGGTATTGCTGTATGCATCGGCGTGTATGAATTTTGATGAAATAAAATGTCCCCGTCGACTGCCTGCGTGAATTCCACCAAGTCCCCGCGGACTCAAGCTTGGTGGGAGCCGGATGTCCTATGGCACGAGCAGTGTAATTAGCATATCAAGGCAAAAGACGAGCGTCAGACTATCTAGCATTGTAAGAGCATTAAAATACATTTAAATGCATAAAGAAGAATTACTCTCTCAATGCAGCCACCAGATCGTCAGTTGCTTGATGGGAAACGATGTGTCGGGCATGTCTGAGCTTGACCGCCAATTGGGAGGAACCTCACGCGTTTACGGACGAAATTAGATGCCAAAGATAAAGCTGGTAAGCTTGTTGCTTTGAAAATAGCTTCCATTCATCAGGAGTCTCCAGAAAATCTATACTGCAGATAGCATTCATCTATTGGTACAATAAACTAGTCAGTAGCATAGCTGTCATACACTATGCTTGCGAGACCGTCCGACAGTTCTGGGCTGTCACTCTCAGTGTCTGTCTCACTCACATCGCTGTCAACCACCTCTGACTCTGTCTCCAGCCCGTCTGTATCTCCAAGCTCGACATTCCGCTCCGGGGGCTCTGTTTGTGATAAAAATAACCGCAGCAGCGATGGAGAATCTCGTGTCAACTCCGCGGCTTCCTTTTTAGCCTCAAGGTGACTACGGAGATCGTACTGGTTACCATTATTATGGAGTTGGCGTTTTTCCCATCGGAGTCGTTGAATAATTTCTTGAGATAGACCTGAAAAAGACCGAATGGTATCGAATAACCTCATGACATTACGCCGAGTTGGTAGTATGATCGTGGGGTGGCTAAGCAAAGTATCCGAGCCCTCTGTCAAAACGTGTGCAGACGGTATGGGGACACGAAAGGAGTCCGTGGCTCCAAGTTTCCACGGTACGATGTATTCCAACCTCTCGCCAGAGACCCAGTTAGGGCCAGCTAGAAGGGTCATATGTCGCAGTGCCCGCCGGCAATGACGGTTTATAGCATCCTGACTACCAGAACGTAGCTCGACGGTTTCACCCATGATACGCAGCCAATCCTGTTGAACTACACTCTCGAGATGTTGGAACCTCTGTGCAGTCAAGACTCTGGGAGTAGTATCAGGTGACAGCTCTTCAGAAAGGCGGTGGCCGGAGGAGACGGAACCCAAACGGATATGGCAATTGTCTTGAGGTGGCGAAAAGTAAGGGGCCAAGTACTGAATCTGAAAGAAGGCTGGCTTCCCATGATACCACGTGTCGCGAGTATGGTTAGTGCCAACTTCTTTCCACTGGTCGCTATTAAAAGCGATCATAATACAGCTGCCGAGAATACGTCTTAGATGGACGTCAATTGGGCCCGCTGGTTCACTGATGGAACTCTAGAGAGTTTTGAAACTCCGGTAGACTTGGAGGAAGTGATTACGGCTCCATTTCGGTGGGGTTGAGCGGCCGAATAGATGTTGGAAAACAAAGTCCGACCAGCGATCCTTTGGAGGCAAATACTTGCGCGTGGTCATCCAACAGGGGAGCTCGCCTAGCATTTGAGAACCCTCTTGGGCGCTATCAGGCAGTGTCGTAGTATACACAGCCCACGCCTCCATGTAGATCTCCCATATCGTTTGAGCTGTCACAGTCTGACTAGCCTCAGCTGCTGCATCTTTTTGCGCCTGCTGCAGCCGAGAAAGGTCGGGAAGAACATTGCGACCCAGACTCTCGCGCACCCGGTCCCAGTACGAGTGAATCTTTGAGAGGAGATGTTGGTTGTATGCGCGGGCGATTTCCTCTGCAGAAAGTTTCATGATGCGATCGGCTATCACCTTTCCCTCTTTGTCTCGCTTCTCATTGAAAGCTTGCCGAGCATCTTGGAGCCACTCTTGAGCGATTGGAATTGCCTGTAGAAAATTGGCCATTACTTGGCCTAAACCTTCATATGCATACGACATCCAGTTTTTTCGGAAAGCTCCTGGTCAAGCCAGCATAGGACAAGAACAACATAGTGAGACGGCCCACTATCAATAGGCTGTCCGCTCCATCAAGGGCGAGTTGCTGCTGTCACAGAGTCAAAATAACACACAGTTTTTCCACGATTTTAGCATTTCCAACACCCAATGCTTCCACAGTTGCCTAATATCAAGCTTTTCCAGCTCTTCTCTTTCGAGTCAGGAAGCTTAAATCGAGATGACTATATTACTAGCCGGCCCCAGGAGCCGGGCCCTGGTTCTTCAAGACAGCGAGATAAAAGGAGTTGGCATAATTGGAGACATCTTTGATGACTTCTTGCATTAACAAACAACCATGCTTGTTCCTAATATAATAATAAAGCTAAAAATTCACAAAAGCACAACAGAGGTTTGTAGAAAAAACCCCACTCACCACAAGTCTACAATACAGTCGCCGTGATTGATGATGTAGGGTAGGCAGGTATTGACGCTAATTGAGGAATTGGGGCAGGGATACTGTCGCTTGGTTGATGATAAAGGCAAGGATACGGTCGCCTGGAAGGCTCGGCCAAAACCAGATACGATTGGCTGTCGTGAGCAAGGGTTTGGCGAGAACATGCGGCCACATTACATAAGCTCCCCAAGATGCGGCGCCCCATAGGTTCACGCCTAGGCGCGATTTTACGTAGTCACGCGTAGGCGTGAGTATTATGTAAGTCTTCAATTGTTGGCCACAACTTGTCAAGCTCCAGAGACCTCCGCTTGCTGTTGGAGGAAACTTGTCAAGGGCAAGGATCACAACCATCGTGAATAACTTCACGGTCAGCGTGATTGCTACGCCATACCTAGCGTCAGGCAACAGCCTGGTGCCTATGAGATCGGCAGACTGAATACAGGTATAAGAGACCGATTCTCATCGCTCCTTTAGATAGAAGAGGAGGCACTTAATTATTTTAGTTCTTAATCTATACTGATCTTTTGTTTGATGTCTGTATTTATGTTTCAGTACTAGGTTGACTAAGTTGATATAACTCCATAACTGCAGTTCTCAGGGGCTGCCACCAGCGGCTTCCCAGGAATAAAAACCTATCTACCTACCTACTAGTGTCAAATATTAGGGTGAAAAATTGTGTATTGTGTCTCCCCTCCTCTCCCATGTCTTGAGGTTTCAGAGCAAGCTTTATATACCCTTTCTCTTCTATATAGAATCAGCTAGAAGCTGATTGCTAAGCCTCGTGGCAATAGGTGGCAATAGGTGGCAACTTTCGCCTCTGACGTATCTGACACACCCCCTCAGATTCAATGACTTCTCATTGAGTCTGAAGCCCTTCTTCGTCCTTCTGGAGCCTTTTCCTAATGTCTTCTAATCCAAGTTGATATAAAAAGCGGTTCCATTTTCCGGCTGGAAGTGCTTTCGTCAGGCCATCTGCGACTATGTCTGTTGATTTGACGTATTTGACTTGAATTTTCCCTCTTTGAACCTCCTGTCTGAGCCAGTGATTGTGGATATCAACATGCCGCAACTTGGTCCTCAAAGTAGCTATCTCAGCCGTCACGAGGTTGATAGTCTGAGTGTTATCGCAGTCAATCTGGATAGTCAAGTCATCCAGTTGAACTGTCAGCTCCTTGAGCAGTCGGCTCACAAAGAGAGATTCCTTAGCTGCCTGTGCTAGGGCTAGGAGCTCTGCTTCTGTTGTTGATGTTGTGACCGTATCTTGTTTGCTGGCTCTCCATCCGATCAGTCCGTTGAACAGCTTGATTGTATATGCCTGCGAGCTCTTTCGATCAGCTGTATTGTCGGCAAAAGAGGCATCGCTAGCAACGCTGAGACCGCCGGGTCCTCCGAAAGATAGAGCTAGGTTCTTTGTATGTGTGAGGTAATGGATGACGCGGTCAGCCGCTTCTTGGTGTATTTGACTTGGATTGGTGAGGAATCTGGCCAATCTGGAGACGGCAAAGGCAATGTCAGGTCGGGTGTTGACTGCGATATAGAGGATCGATCCGATCTTGCGTTGGTAGCGTTGGACTTCTATTGGGGTTGCTTGCCCTACTGCTGGCCGTAGCTCTGACTGGGTCATTGGTACTGTAGCTGTTTCTTTATTAGCTAGGTTTGCAATTTTCTCAATATAGGATGCTTGGGATAGCCAGATTTTCCTTGCAGGTCGGTCCCGTATGACTTCCATTCCAAGGAACCATTGTACGGGGTCGCCGCCTGTTAGCTTGTATCTCAGTTGGAGTTGTTTGATCAGATCCTTTGCCTTATTATCTTGCGCCTTTCTATAGGCCACAATAACATCGTCGACATATACAAAGAAGAGGATTCCTTCCTTTCTGAAGCAACAAGGCTCGTGTGGAACTGGCTTGTAACCTAGCTCTAATAGAGTACTGGAGAGCTCCTTCTGCCATAGTAAGGGAGAGATTCTTAGTCCGTATAGAGCTTTGTTGAGCTTTAGGATGGTTCCTGCCTTTTTATAGCCTGGAGGCATCTGCATGAAGATGTCTTGATCGATTGGGGCATGTACGAATGCGTTGACCACATCGTATTGGACCATTTCTAGATCAAATTTTGCTGCAATAGCTATCAAGGTCCGAAAGGACCTTCCGGCTAAGGTAGCTGCGTATGTATCTTGCAGCTTCCCTTTTGCTTGTTGGTCTCCTCGCACCACTAGCCGGGCCTTGCATTTCTGAAAGTAACCGTGTTTGTCTGTTTTATAGACGTACACCCACATACAGCCTAGGACCTGTTGATCAAATGTTCGAGGGTCCTTGGCTCGGATCTCAGTCCATGACCTCATTTCCTTATGGCTTTGAAGATGAATTTCTTCAGCCTTCTGGAAGAGGTTTTCCAATGGATGTCCTATGAGATCTTGATGCTTCATTGGTGCCGGAGGTAATGCACTTCTATGCATTTTTACCCCTTGACGGATCTTTCGTTCTGTTGAGATTTGCAGAGGAGATTTGGTTCCAGCTAGAAAAGCTGCTTGCCATGTGATAGTTCTGTTCCCTTGTTCTGACACATTTTGAGGTAATTGTGCGAGTAGGGCAGATGGCGGTGTATCTGGAGGCGTGAGGAAGTCTTCGTATTCTGCCCTCTTTGCCTGTGAGATTTCGTCAATCGCCACTATGAGATGGTTCGGTGTGAGTTCATCTTCTTCTTCAGGAAAAGCCACCTCAATAGAGTCTTCAGCTTCTAGCTGATCAATTGATTCGTCTTGGAGGGATGCAATTCGTGCGATTTCTTCTAAGTCTGCCTCTAAGAGGTCATCCTTGAAGTTTTCCCAGTCTCCGTTACAGCCCTCGTCTTCATTAAAAATGACGTCTCGGGTGCTGATTATCCGATTGATTGTCGGGATCCAGATCCTGTAGATATTCGAGGATCTGTATCCAACTAGGAAGCCGATCCATCCTTTCGGTTTGAGTCGCATCTTGCGGTTGAGCTTTTGTTGTGCCTCAGGGGTCATGGCATAAGCTTTGCAACCAAATGCCCTTAGATGTGTTTGGTCAGGCTGTTTTACCGGTTGTGGAATTCCTCTGGCTCTGGCTATTGCAGTATGCAGTTGATCGTATGGTGTTTTCCAGCCTGATTTGTAATTTGGCGTTCGGTTATATAGATAAACTGCTGTTTTGCCGATTTCTGGCCATAGCTGATGAGGGAGCTTAGAGCTTGTTCGCATGGCTCTTTCCTTATCCTTAATCACACCCCCTGAGCGTTCGGCGCCGCCATTTTGCGCTTGGCTATACGGTGCCGAGGGCTCGATAACGGTGGCTCTATTCCGTAGGAAGTTTCCGACTTGCGGTTTGACCTCTGTGATCTCATTGTCGCATTCGATGACTTTGACCTTGATGTTATGTTGAACTTGTAGATGTTCGAAGAAGGATTTGAAGACTGCGATAATAGCCTCCGTTGTCCGAGATGTAAGGTAGTAATCCCAAATGTAACCGGTTGATCGGCAGGTGAGTAGCATCTGTGAGGTATAGCTACCTATGCCTTCTTCATAGTCATGAAAATCAATAGCGATGCGTTCACCGGCTGTCTGGCTAGACTGCCTTGGAGCCCGTCTGACTTGTCTCTTGATCTTTGATAGGCCACAGGCGTCACATTCGACGGTTGTTGGTCCTCGAATTCGCACCCCCTGAGATGCTGAGACAAGGTGTTCAAGAGCTTGCGGTCCTGGATGCCCTAGGCGGTTATGCCAGCGTATGGCTTCTCCTGCCAAGGGAGCCCTCTTTGTGTATGAGGTGAACTTGTGGGCTGCCCAAGCCGCTGGGGTTATCTCTGCCGGTTGGTATTCAATGACGTATTGACCGTATAGGTCCTTGATCGTGCAGGCGATCGTCTGATCGGAATGGCGGAGGGTCGTTGGATCTCGGCTGTTATCCCAATAGAATCCTTTCTTCCGTAGCTGACGTAAGGAGACAAGAGTTGTAAGAAGTCGGGGACAGTAGGCTACTTCTTCAAGCAGTAGGACTCGAGTTCTTGTTAGCCTTACTGTCATTGTTCCATACCCCAAAATTGGTAACTTTCGGTCACCTGACCAGATGAAGTCGCCTCGAGGGGCTGGTTGGAAGTCAGCTAGTCGATTGTAGTTGTTTGTAATTGAGATAGTTGTTCCTGGATCTAGGATTTGAGAGTTTCGTAAGGGATAGTTATCGCTTTGAACGGTAAATGCGGCGTTGACTTTAGCGATAAGCCGCCCATAGAGTCATTGGTCAGAGGTGTCTTCGATGGCTAGTTTTGGCGAGATCTTGGACTTCTTCTGAGTGAGAGCTTTCACTTGTGCCTGTAGGTCTAAGTCTTCTTCGAGGGCTTCTCTTACCTTTATCTGAAATTTTTCTCGAGGCCTAAACCCTCTCCAAGCTATGTTTGGAAAAACATAGAAGCATTTCTTAAGGACATGGGGTAGGCCGCATGCCGGGCATTTATCCTGTTCTTCAGGAGGCCTCTGGCGCTTCGTCCTTTGCCCTTCCTTCTTCAGAGAACGGTACTGACCTTCAATGATGCGAGCGTCCTCTGGTTCATCATCCTGGGGGTCCTCCCCAGCAAAGCTCGCAGAGAATGCACCTTGGGAGAAATTTCCCGTGCGACCTGGGCCCCGTAAGGCCTCTGCATTTTTGAGCTTATTCCGGAAGGCGTTCGCTAGATCTCGATAGATAAGAGATTCATCTTGGATCAGGTTTTGTTGGTTAATTTCATAGGCTGCCGTCCAGGCAGGGAGAAGGTGTGAAGAGACGTTAAGAAAGTCATATGCCCAGGAGCTGCAAAAGAGGGTCTCAGGGACTTTTTGTTGCTGTCCTTTAGCCAAGGCTTCCTCCCACTCTTCTAACCATTTGAGTGCTTGAGTTGCGGTCTTTGGAGGCGTTTTCATGAGGGTCAAGTATGTGTTTCGAGCATCTCGTGTTTCGTCTGCTTCCGACCTCCCGCACCGGGCACGGAGATTGCAGTGCCATTCGTAGATCGACTTGCGCGGCTGACAACAGGTCCGGATGTAACTAGGAGAGACAGTTCGGATAATCCAGTCTTGGAGGGTTCTTAGAGACTTCCTCTGTCTTTCTGATGACTTTTCTTGAAGCTGATAGAAGGAGAGGTCCTGTTGGAAGCTCTTCTGACCTTGTTCAGTTAGGTCAGATAGAGACCATGTTCCATTGGTTGTCTCCTGTATGTCATCTGAATCGGTCCCTTCAGTCTCAGGTGTTTCTGATCGAATGGTCCGTTGTGCTGCTGTTGTCTTGGTGTATTTGCGCCTTCTGATATCTGGGAAGGCCGGTTCCTCTTCAAGGAAAATCTTCCTTTTGAGGTGCTGTTGCAGACCTAGAAGGTCAACCTGAAGAAGGAATTCGTGCTCCCAGTCCGGGAAGTCCCCAGGTTTTATAAGAGTGGCCGTAAGACCTTCTTTCTGGGATTTTCTATGCAGCATCATAGATAAGATAGAGGGATTCTCAAAGATATTAAAATGGGTTGAGGCAGTGAGACTCTTAATTGTCAAATATTAGGGTGAAAAATTGTGTATTGTGTCTCCCCTCCTCTCCCATGTCTTGAGGTTTCAGAGCAAGCTTTATATACCCTTTCTCTTCTATATAGAATCAGCTAGAAGCTGATTGCTAAGCCTCGTGGCAATAGGTGGCAATAGGTGGCAATAGGTGGCAACTTTCGCCTCTGACGTATCTGACAACTAGATTCATCGATTATAATGACCCAACCGTCAATTAAAGCAGTTACGTCCTTTCCTGAGGATTGCCTTTCTCCAGAATGCGATTATGAATCGCGTGATGCCCTATTCCAGGCTATTAATATATAGGCGGCACTCAGAGGATACGCATTTACAATTGGGAGATCTTCGCGCTTAACTAGCGGCAGGCAGATTGTTATATACGCATATAATAGATGGTGCCGTCCTTCTAGTGCCTTAAGGGATTGCCAGCGTAAGACTACTACCCGAGGCACCAACTGTCCGTTCTCTATTATCGCCAAGGAATCACTAAATAAGACTACTTAGTCCTTAAGGTATCGCCCGGATATACGATTTGCCTTATATAACCACGAGCCAAACCAGGATCTATCTGCTCATCCAGTACACCGGAAACTATCTAGTGAGGAGAAGTCTACAGTTACGAGCCTTATAAATGCCGGGGTTCCTCCTAAGGATATCAGGACCTATATCCGTCAGAACTCCGATTCAATTGCAACTCAGCAAGATATCTACAATCGTATTGCAGATAGCAAACGGGATCTCTGCGAAGGCCAGAGTACTATCCATGCCCTAGCTAACCAGCTAGATAAGGAAGGGTTCTGGAACCAGATGCAGCTTGATCTAGATGGCCGGGTAACAGCAGTCTTATTCGCTCATCCCGACTCATTGGCATACCTTCAGGCTTACCCAGATCTGCTCTTCTTGGACTGCACATACAAGACGAACAAATACGGGATGCTGCTCCTCGATATGATCGGTGTTGATGCCTGCCAGCGATCCTTCTGTATCGCCTTTGCATTCTTGAGCGGCGAGACTGAGGAGGACTATATCTGGGCCCTGGACCGGCTCAGGTCTATATATGAGCTCTGCGGCACAAGACTTCCATCTGTTATCCTAACAGATCGCTGTATAGCTTGTATGAATGCTGTATCTTGCTGCTTTCCATCTGCAATCTCGCTCCTATGCCTCTGGTATGCCAATAAGGCAGTTCTTCGCTACTGCCAGCCAACCTTTGTACGCTACCAGCAAGAATCAGAGGCCTACCAATAAGGCCTTAATGATTGGAATGAGTTTTTTAGTTATTGGCATTCAATTATGAGATTAATAGACGAGGAAACCTTCGATCAGCGCGTTAAAGAGCTTGAAAAGCGCTACCTACCGCAATATCTCGAAGAGGTTGGTTATATTAAGACCAATTGGCTTAATCTTTATAAGGAAAAGCTTATTAAGGCTTGGGTTAATCAGCACGCCCATTTTGGCAATGTGGTTACCTTATAGGTTAAGGGTATCCACAGGCTGCTGAAGAGCCATCTCAAGACATCTACGCTAGATCTCTTTGAGGCTTGGAGGGCTATGAAGAATGCACTGCTCAATCAGCTAGCTGAGCTACAATATAACCAAGCTAAGCAGCAAATACGGATACCAGTTGAGCTCTCCGGGTCACTATACAGTGCTATACGTGGCTGGATATCTCATGAGGCTTTACGGAAGGTCGAAGAACAGCGAAAGCGGCTCTTAGAAGGAGACCTATCTAGCTGTACCGGATCTTTCTCTCGGTCTCAAGGGCTCCCTTGCGCTCATACACTCAAGGATCTACAAGCATAAGGTCAACCCCTTCGCCTGGAGTATTTCCACACAAAATAGCACCTGAACTGCAGTGGCACTCATCAGTTGCTGCTAGAGCCTTATTATCGATCTAATTGGATAACTACTGGCTCAACTAGACCCAAATTAAGCACTCGGCGGGAGCCTAATGCATTTAAAGCAGTTAAGGCAGCAATACGGACAAGAGCACAGCCTAAATACAGCAAATGCCACACACTAGGTCATACAATAGCTTCAAAGTTATGCCCTTTGCGGCACGCAGAGCTTTTGCAACGGGCAGCAATAGCGGCGCCGGCAACAACAGAGGCACCGGCAGCAATAGCCATTCCGCTAACAATAGCCGTTACATCAACAACGGCGCCGGCAGCAGCAGAAGCACCGGGAGCAGCAGAGGCACCGGCAGCAGCAGCAGCGCTGGTACTGCGGTATAATAACCTACGGGCTATCTATCAGAGATATACTACAGCAAGAGAAGCTTGGTATAGAGCGCAGCCTCGCGGCAGCATCAAGATTAACCAGCAGTATCGGAAGGCGATGGGTCTGCCTTTACGATATAGCAAAGCTGACTACAACTGGTGCCTCGACTGGAAGCAAATGACCAAGCGCTGTATAACGCCAATAGGCTCTCGGGAATGGATTAAAGAGGAGATGATAGCCTATATTGACTGGGATAAATTAGAGAACGACTGTCTTAACGCCCAGGTAGCTGATAAGATAGTAGTACAACCCTTTTCGAGCAGATGAGGGACGGGCGAGATCTGGAGAGTATGTGAGAAGGATATCGAGGAGCAGCAGGTATTGTATTCAGTCATATAGCCATATCTCCTTTGTAGTTGTATTGTTGAATTGGAATTCGTTATGCCTACATTTGATTTGATTTGATTTTATTCCGCCCGGGGGGACACACCCCATAGGATGGATGGATTTTATTTCGCCCGGGGGGACACACCCCAGAGGGCCTTTGCGCTAAGCTATTTTCGTTTCGTACGGTTCTTCCATAATCACCCGAAGCCCCACAATTTCACTTTACTGACTGTTCCAATCTGATGTATATGCAGTGACAGGCCTGCTTGAAGGCCAATTTCTCCAAGTGTTCAGCATCCTATCCTCAGCAGCTGAAGCACGGTCTGCCAAAATGAGACTGTATGATGTTAGTAGGATTCAATCTGAATAGTTAGTGTGCCTGAGGCTTCTGGTCCATGTCAAGCCTCCCCGTTGCAATGGCAAATTTGATCGTCGCCCGTACTGCCCGCATGTCTGGCGCCCATTTGTCACCGTCAGACGCCGCCTTTCCTCCCAGGAAGTATGATAGGTTTCCCATCTTTGTCTGTGAGCATCGCAGCATGCCTTCTCGTTGCGCGGTCCATTTTGTGCAGCGGAATAGGAAGTGTTCCACTGTCTCTGATGCTTGCCCGCATTCGCAAGTGTCCGATTCCATTGCTCCTATCTTGCACAGAAAGCTGTTAAGTCTCGCCATTCCGGTGCGGAGCTGCGACAGTACGTCTGCTTCCTTCCTCTTCAGCGGGTCATATAGAGTACGGGTATGCTTGCTTGGCAGTGCCGTGTCTATCTGCTTCGAGTATTTCCCGACTCTTTCTGGTAGTGTTCTTGTTTGCCGCTGCTTGGTTATCGCTAGTCTTATCCTTGTGGATCTTGCTAGATGTGGTGGCACGTCTGGTCTGCATTCTCCTTCTGTGGCCTTCCGCGCTGCTGCTTTGGCTTTTGTTCCCAGCGCGAAATCCTCTTCTCCTGCTGGAACCCACAACATCCGGAGAGAGTGGCCCTCGTCTTCGAGACGCTTGATATGGTCGTATATTTGCCGTATGATCTGTTGGCCGGATTGTTGTCGTGGCCGCCGTATGACTTCTAGTGCGGAGCGGCTGCTCGTCATGACAGTCATATCCCGCCGGCAGAGTCCAGACGGCATACATCTCAATACCATCTCTATAGCTCCCAGCTCGGCGATGTATAGGTTCAGCTCCTCCGTCAATCCGAGAGTGATGGAGTAGCTGGCCACTACCTCGTCATCGTTATTGATCGCCGTGTCTCGTACGACACCTCCCATGCCTACCATGCCCCTTCTCTGCGAGGAGCAGGTGGCAAACACCCCATAGGGCCATTGCGCTAAGCTATGCCTACATGGCCTACTGGGCACCTGTTGCAATTGAAGGCTTACATAATACTCACGCCTACGCGTGACCACGTAAAATCGCGCCTAGGCGTGAACCTATGGGGCGCCGGCCTGTGAGGCCATCCTTACCTGCACCGGGTCCGGTGCATCTAAGGCCACGTGACCCCGTGCACCGGGCCCGGTGCACGTAAGGATCCGATATGTAAGCTTGATCTCGAGCGCTTTGGTGAGGGATAAAATACTGCAAATTGGCACCCAATTCAACAGTTATCAGGCTTCTATGGTATCAATTCAACTTGCTGCGCCTTTCTTCTGCTACAATGGATCCAATTGCCGTTCCCCGTCGCTTCCCTGACGATGTTCTTCCTCCTGAAGGCGAGTTCAACTCACGGGAGGAACTACGTCAAGCAATCAATGACTGGGCAGCGCCACGAGGTTATGCCTTTGTAATTGGAAAGTCTAGGAAGTCTAAGAACGGAAGATGTGATGTTATCTTCAACTGTGACCGTGGAGCAGGGCGCACCCCTTTGATCTCGGATATAGCGAATCGGCAACGTCAGATGGTCATACGCCGTACCGGATGCCTCTTCTCTGTAACAGCAAAGGAAAGCCCATGTAAGACTAAATGGAGTCTGAGGCATCGTTCCGGCGCTGGGTTCAGTCAACACAATCATAAGCCAAGCAGGAATCAAGATGCACATCCAGAGCATCGTCAGCTATCAAGCTCAGAGGAGAAAACAGTCTAATAACTCACCAATGCCGGCATTACACCAAAGGAGGTTAGATCCTTCTTACGTTTGACAACGGATATACTTGCTATACAGTCAGATATCTACAACTACATTACATACGGCAAACGGAAGCTTGCTGAAGGTCAAAGCAACATACATACCCTTGCCAATCAGCTCAAGAGTAAGGGCTTCTAGAGTCAAATTCACCTCGACAAGGATAACAGAGTTGTAGCTGTATTATTCGCACATCCGAAGTCATTAGCATACCTCATATTATATCCCGAAGTGCTTATATTAGACTGTACATACAAGACCAATAAGTACAGGATGCCCCTTCTTAATATAGTTGGTATAGATGCTTATCAGCGGTCTTTTTGTATTGTATTTGCATTCCTCAGTGGCGAGGAAGAAGATAACTTTACGTAGGCTCTTGTACAGTTACGGTGTATATATAAGCTTTATAGAGCAGCCCTTCCATCTGTAATACTTACAGATTGCTATCTTGCTTATATAAATGCTCTTTCCTCTCCCTCTTGTTTCCCTGAGTCAACCTTAATGTTATACTTATGGTATATCAATAAGGCAGTCTAAAGCTATTATTCACCTGCATTTCGTTAAAAGGATAATAAGTCTCAAGGAGATAAAGAGTGGAAGGAATTCTATGGCTTTTAGCATAAAATTGTAGCCTCACCAATAGAAGACATCTACGATAAGAGACTTAAGAGGTTTAAGGAGCGTTATATCTCTGAGCATATCAACGAAGTGGGTTACATTATAGATACCTGGCTAGATCTCTACAAACAGAGGTTTGTTAAGGCGTGGGTTAATTAATATCTTCACTTTGAGTAATATATTACATCCCGAGGCGAGGGCATTCATCAGCTTGTTAAGTCTTACTTGAAAAACTCACAAGCAGACCTCTTTGGGGCCTGGAGGATTATCAAGCTTGTGATATCAAATCAGCTTGCTGAAGTTAAGGCAAATCAATCCAGACAGCATATCACTACACCTCTTCGACTATCCGGCGTATTGTACGGCAATATATATAGTTGGATCTCACATCAAGCCCTACACAAGATTGATACTCAACGGGAACAACTATTAAAAGAATATCCTGCATATACTGAGGTCTTTACTAAGACTCTCGGTCTGCCTTGTGCATATATCCTTTATTATTTACTGATGTAAAATGAGCCCCTTCAACTACATTACTTTCATTTATATTGGTATTTCCAACGTATAGGAACCCCCCAGCTTATTATTGAGCCTTATTAGCAGTTTGATTGTCTAGTAGCTAGATCAATACTGCCACCAATAAGTACACAATGTGAGCCCTGTGCATTTGAACTTGTTGAGAAGGTATTACAACTAAAAGCTCTGCCAATATGTTCGAGATGTCATGAGAAAGGCCACATAATGAGGTCTAAAGTATGCCCCTTACGCTATGAACATCTATTGCAAGCTCCCACCCAGACTACTATGATAACGCATACAACAACACACATATCTTCTCGCTCTGTAACCCGCTTACTATCCCTATCATCCCCAGCAGGATCCTCTACAATATCTGAGACTGTAGCCTATATAATAACATATACAATAATGTATACGACAACTTATACGATACCCTCTTCAGTAGCTAGACCAGCAACTGTCATGACAGCAAATGCATCAGCAGTGCCTGCATTACGAGCTGATGACCCCTGTGCTATCTTCCAACGATATAAAGAAGCACGAGAGGCCTGGTTTACTATATTGCATCGTGGAGCCTACAAGACTAATTAATAGTACCGGAAGGCTATGGGGCTGCCTCTACGTTACAGCAAAGCAGAATATGACTGGTGCCTTAACTTCAAGCAAATGGGGAGTTGTTGTAGGGTGGGAAATAGCATTAGAGACTGGACTAAGGAGGAGATGATGAGTTATCTTGATTGGGATAAAGCTGAGAATGAGAGGGTTGAACGAGATGTAGGGATAGAGATGGCAGAGCAGCTATTCTCAGGGCGGCGAGGCATGCGAGATATTTGGGATGCAGCTGAGAGAGATCTTCAGGTACAGGAGAGATTTTGTGGCGATGAGAATCCCCCCTGCTGATAGTTTGAATAGTAATAGGAAATATAATTGGTATATATTATTTGAAAGAGAAAGAAAAGGAGAATCTCCGAGTATAGGTATGGTGATCCAATGGCTTAATTTGATAGAGCTGTAGCCGAGTTTTAATGCAGGGTTAAGCAGGCTTGGTAGCTACCTACAAAACAACTAGAGATATTGTAAAAATAATATGATGACAGTAGATTTATTGAACTATTCAATGATATTACTGGGTTCCCTGCCACATCCACTGAATATATCTATTTGGATCAATGTTCCAAATATGAATCCCTGATCCCTCTATTGCCCGGAGAGTTAATAAGTTCGAGGTTATCCCCACAGCAGCTGTTGGCTATATAGTACCTGGGACTGTAATGTTCATATTGCGATATATGTCATCAAGAGTCTGCAAGCGATTTTGAGTCCACATAGGAATTACATCAGGATGAATATAATGCTGCCGGTCATAAACAACATTATTAAGATACCCAATATGCCACTCTCCCCTGACCTGATGTCCAAATGGCAGTGCCTCTGTAATAACAGGCAGCCCTTAGGGAGGGTATCAAGTAGCTTGAGCTCTTACAAGTGCCTGGGGGTCTGCATAGAGCACAGTAGGAGAGGTTGGGTCTGTTGGCAAGGTTATAGCAGACCTCCAAAACTCAATAGGGAAGGGAGCTATTGATGTATAAGGGAGGAAGGCCGGTAACTACTCTTGTTGATTATTGGCAATAGGCCGTAGGATAAACTGGTTGTTGTTGTTTATTGGGAAAGGCCCTGCTGGTGTTGCTGTGTTATCCATCCAGATGGGGATGTCTGGAGCGTTCTGACGCTGGCTTTAGTTGCGGTTGTACATCTTTTCAATGGTGCTTAATGTAGTAAGAGAGAGCTTATTCTAGAAGGGAAAGCCCTGCTTTATATATTGCCTGCATTGAAATGATTCACTTACATCACGATAGCTGTGATGTTGTCACCAGGTATTATGTGTGATTTACGGCCTCGGGCAGACTGGTACATTGGCAATAGATGATATATTGTACATTGAAGCGCTGTATGTACATCACATTATTGTGGTGCCTCAATTGCGTGAATGAATGCTGTTTCCGTAGATAGAAGAGAGACATCTGTTGAAGGAAGCCCACGGTCACCTACGGCGGCTGTGGCCTCAAGCAGCTGGGACCTCATGCAGGCTCTAATTCCCTCGCCTAGCTAGCTAGTGATAGTCATCACAATACGCACATCTTTGACCTCTTGACAATATCTCAAGGCGCTCGAGATCGAGCTTACATATCGGATCCTTACGTGCACCGGGCCCGGTGCACGGGGTCACGTGGCCTTAGATGCACCGGACCCGGTGCAGGTAAGGATGGCCGGCCTGTGACTGTACGGACCTGTGCGCCTAGATGGCGCCTGGCGTGGATGGATGGATTATGTAACGGCCAGCTCCATGGAATGGATGGAAATGGATGCACGGACCATCCATTTCCACGCCGTGGATGCGTGGACGGTGGACGTGGAATGGATCGCCAGCCTGTGATCGAACACGAGTTCGAATGAAGGAGCCCATGTGCGGGTTGCAAATTTCGTAGGTACTAGGCGAGATGTGCAGGACATCATACGGTGATGCTAGCTATTAGCCGTTAGACAGTCTTCTGCACGCCACCTGCCCCCAGGAAAACTAGAGCATCTCACGTTCGCTTCTACGTTGAATACACCCGTCTCCCTCTCTCGCTCTCTGTTGTCAAGGCTGCGTGGGAACCTGCTCGGCAGCTCGGCCCTCGGTTGAAACGGTTAATGTTGACGGCCGAAAAGTCCATCACCAGCAATATGTTCTACCGGGTTTAAGATCGTGCTATATTTTGGGCCCATATCCTCGAATAGCCTGAGTGTTTTACAAGGGTATGCATGGCCAAAAGTTCCCCCGAGCATGCTGGGATTATACGAGCCACCTCGGCATGTTCGGATGCATCCGATGTAAGAAACTGGAGCCCCTCGATCTGCCTAAGCTATCGGCCACGTTTTATTTCCATACCTAGAGGTGACTAGACAGCTTATGTTTGTGCGGTGACGGTGGTTCTTTTTTTCCCCTCAGCTGCAAAGACAAATGGATTCGACAATATGGGGCAAGGTCAAGGGCTTGCGGAAGCAGGTGGAAATACTCTCAATCGGCCATGGCATCGCGAGAAGAATTTTAGTTGCCTCATATGCATTATTACTACTTCAAAATGGCAGAGAATGTACTCGTGGCTGTCTTCGATTGGGCCGAAGTTCGATACGTCGATACACGCCAGACTGCCAGCGGCATTTGATGCTTTTTGTCGCATAAACTTTATAAGGCAGACTTCTGGAGATTAGACTGGAACAGCAAGATTGTATCTCCCATTTTACATTAGTAAATAAATAGACATCGGCTGTCAATTGATAAACCGGCGGGAGGGTGCAAATGCTTCCGCCGGGACCGAAATCGGGACCGAATCTCATTCACCCGAATGCACATGCAAGAGGCGAAAGTTCACTACGACCTTCCTTGTACGGATGGTCGGGCGACGAGCCGTACTCTATGCAGCTACTACTTGGGAATGACGACAGCAAAGAACATCGCCATTTTCTTATTTTGCTTCTTCTATAGAGAGTTAAGTAATCTGCTTGCTTCTCTGGGGGCTGAAAACAGGTGATTGAATTCAAAGAGAGGCGTTTGGGAGTATGAAGGCTCAGAAGAAAAGGGCTTCCCCGACGGATTTGTGGGTTTCCACACCTCGCCACTGCTAAGGGAGTATCGAGCTAGGCGACAGAAACACTGCAATGCAACCAGCAAGCTGCATCGTTTTAGTGATCCAAGGATTCACATCCCAGCGCTGCGAATGCATGCATTGATACGAAATTAGGTTAAGAGCCATGGATATGGACTTTAGGTGTTGTGGCTCGGCCCGTATTGAAGGGACCTTTGCTGAATCCTCCGGCTCCCTGGGTAAACTCCTGGCACAGAGTTGTAACTGGGCTACAGCCATCGACTCAACAGGCAGCGTGTCTGGCTTTGAAAGGGGTATAAAACCTCAGGAGTTGTTCGTCTTCCATGAAAATCAAGTCAGCAATCTTGCACCACAAGTCTACATTCAACTCCACATCACTACCAGAAAAACGCCACATCATCCAAACGGATTTCCTATACATCATGAAGGCTGCCTTTTTCGCCACTTTTCTCTTGGCCTTTGGCGTTTCCGCCATGCCCGAGCCCGACAATGTAGTGATCACCGAAGGTGAATATACCTACACGGGTATCGACAAAGTAAGCTCCTAGCCTATCTGATACTGGAGCCCGTCGTCAAGGCGGTCACCAATCCATCAGCTCCCATCTTTCAGATTCGTCTTTCTACAATTTAGGTGCTACAAGGCACTAACATTGCCATTGCTTTAGGGAATCTTGACCGAGCGCCACCTCGAAGCTCGTTGCGACTGTTTCCCATGCTATTCGCCCCACGCGGACTGTTCGCCTGGAAAATGTCAGTGTGCTGGTAGCTATGGCTGCTGGTCATGCAATGGGGGCCGAACCCAGTGCCAGCCCGGACCTGGTTCTGGACAGTGCTGGACTTAAACTTGATGGCTCCCTACTTGAGCTCAGGGGGAGAGATGGATATTGATTAAGTAATTGGCTTTAACCTTAAGCCTTTAGCCTCTAGCCTTTAGCCTAATCCTTCTCTGAATAACCTTCACTTCCTCTATACCGTATCTACTCACTTAACTCTCTCAAGCAGCGCCTCCACTTTATCTCCATATTTCTACTGTTAACCGCAAAAATGTTCAAAACTGTCCATAAATAACTGAATTCATTGGTCGCCCTATGTTTTTATGGGGGCCGCTACTTGGGCGAGATAACTGAGTAGATACGGTACTCCAATCCTACTAAGCCCCAGGTGCTATCTATCTCTTACGCTCCGTAGTATAAGACTTTGCAATATTATACACAAGTCAGATAAATTATCCTACCATATGTAGTATTACATGTAGTATCTTGTCCGTCTTTTTGGAATCTTTGTGTGAGCTACAGCCAACTACCTATTTCGGGCAGTTGGCAACAAATTTGCACGACGCCTGCATGCACTAGCCGCACCAAATACAAACCTCACTAACTCACAGCGTGCATAAATTGCACGCACCTACAATTCAGACGTTTATTTGGACATGATTATTAGGTGCATAGGCAGAGAGCGCCTTTAGTCCCAGTAGCAACGCTCCGGCGGCGTTTGGTTGACAGGTAGAATGTTTTACGCACATTCGGAACAGGGTTTCTCCCTCTAATAAATCTCGTATACCAGCTCCATCCCCCCTTGCACAAACTACGCTTCTCAGAGACGCCACTCAAGGGTGGTTCTGCCGCAGGTGGGTGTTGGTGTTTGCTTCTATTCTAGGTGCTACAGTACAAGGGCTTAGAAACTCTGGGCTTCTAGATGATGATACTTGCGCGACCTAGGATCTTGTGTTTGGTCTATTTGTATCATAGATGCGCATTAGGATAGAAGATGAAGCTATTCACCTCTCCTTTTCACGTTGGTCGTCGGGACTCTTAAAGTTTGTTTTGAACTCAAAGAATAAGATGGCTTGGTGGAACGATTGCATTGTCAGGGTTCAAATCCACGACACTCCACGACACATTTATGAATATAGCGTGGATATGGATGCTGACTAATAACTTCGATGTGGAATGGGTGGAAATGGATCCATTATGGAAATGGATCCATATTGTGGAATTTATGGAATAGAAACCTACTTCGTCTAACAATAGTAATTAGTGGGTTGCATCTATGCCTTGGTGACGTCAATGTTTTTGTTACTGGTCTATTAGAATCCTATCTAGCGACCCGATCACATCGGTATGTAACTAACTCCGTAATATCTAATAAAGCCTAATTGTACTGGTATCTAGCCTATTGTGGCTCTTAGTAACTATACGGCTAGTGGTCGAGAAAAGCCTCTTATATTCAGCTGATATTGGTGGCACAGTAAGTAGATCTAAGGCTATCCTAGACAACTGGGGGTATTTAAGCTGCCTTATGTACCAGTATTCGTAGGGATCTGTAATAGAAGCATCAGAATCCTCGATATCACGCTGCCACTGCTTATATTAATCAAGATCCAGACCGCTAACTGAGGACCTAGGGGATTGAGCTGAGGATTGAATAGGCGACTCGCTAACGGAAATCCCTCCAGCCGTCAGTCCTCGCTTCTTAATGCGCCACGCTGTAAACTTGTTTCTGGATATCTTCAGCTGCTTATTGGCAGGCAGGCTGGCGATCCATTCCACGTCCACCGTCCACGCATCCACGGCGTGGAAATGGATGGTCCGTGCATCCATTTCCATCCATTCCATGGAGCTGGCCGTTACATAATCCATCCATCCACGCCAGGGTTCCGTGGAATGGATGCGTGGAAATGGAAGCAGGGGTATGGACTGGTAGGGGGGTCCTAGCCTGGTCCCCAAAATACCCTGTAGTTCAGGGTAGACCAACTTGGTTATGGTCGGTAGAGATCTCAAGTACCTATATGCCAGGCATTTTCACATACAAATTAAGGTATCTTTAAACAGAACATAACAGTCATGGGGTCGTGGATATTTCGCGTCAAGGTGCCGCGTTCGAACGTCTCCATGCAAATGCATTCTTGCACCTGCATTCTGTACTGCGTGAAATGGCCGAGAGCCCAATTATCAGCTCTATGGTGCTCGAGCCGCCGGACCAAGAGAGTAAGAACTCGTGGGACCTCTTCCCTTGGAAAGACTTCCCTGGCTACACGCAATCCCAACGCTGCGCATCTACATCGTTGTGGATATGGCAATTCGGCTACGATATCGAGAAGAGCGATGACGATACAAAGCGGCGATGGGTTTGCAAGGTCTGCGTTGACAGTTGCAGGCCAAACCCTCATTCGACGGCCTTGAGCGGTACGCAGAACGCGGAGATCCATCTCTGGAATGACCACAAGGTCTGGGACCCTTCCGGAAGACGGAAGCCGCCCAGCAAAGCAAAGGAGAAGACACCATCGAGGAATATCGCCGAGATGATGAAGCTGAATACCCGTGACGCGCGAGAGCAGCAGATTGCAAACCAGATCATTGGCAGTTTTGATCGGCTAGTCTTCCAGCGTTTGGTAGTCTCGTGGATCATCAACAGCAACTCTTCTTTCCGACAAAGTGAAGATCCATACCTCCGCGCCGCTTTCGAATATCTCAATCCACTCGTGAAGACAACCGAAGCGCATATTACCCACAATACCGTCCGCAGGCGTATTCTTCAGGTGTACGAGGAAAACAAGGCTGAGATCAAGCGAGCATTGGCGACAGCTCCAGGGTTACTTCATATTGCGTTCGATGGTTGGAGGTCCAATAATCGCCACGCTTTGTATGGAATCTGTTGCTACTTTCTCAACACCCTTGGCCAGCCAAGGAAACTTGTGCTTGGCCTTCCTGAGCTTGTCGACCGCCATTCTGGGGATAATATCGCCACCTACGTTGTCGAGGTCCTTCGAAGCTACGGCATTACCCACAAGGTGGGATATTTCACACTCGATAACGCCAGCAATAACGACACGGCGATGGAAGAAATTGGGAAGGCGCTCGGTTTTGAGGGTAAAACTCGGCGATTGCACTGCTTTGGCTATATCCTCAATCTCGCCGTTAAGGCACTTCTTTTTGGCCATAATTCCGAGGCTTTTGAGGACGATATCCAAGGGAACGAGACCCTTGACGCGAAGGCCCACGAGCTATGGAGAAGAAAAGGACCAGTTGGGAAACTTCATAACCTCATCTTCTGGATCCACCGCTCAGACTCGCTTACCAATCTCCTCCGGTCTCTTCAACTTACCGCGTACAGCAAGTCTGACGATCCGGTGGTTTGAGCGAAGAAACCTCTAGATGTTATTATTGATGTGGTTACCCGTTGGCTTTCCACGCTTTATATGATTCGGCGTGCCCTTCTCCTTAAGGACTTCCTCGAGGACCTTTGGTATGAGCAGAAGAGCGAGTGGGAGGGGTTAGTATTAAGGGGAAAGAAGTCAAGCAGTGAGGTGCCGCTCTGCCTCAGGGACGAGAACAAACTCGAGGAGAAGGACTGGGCTATTATTTCCTTATTCAACGAGGTCCTTCAACACTTCGAGCACGTCCTGATTACTCTCGAAGGCGACGGTCAGCAGCGCAAGCGGAAGGAAGGATACATTGAGGCATATGGGTGTCCATGGGATATCCTGCTTGGCTACGAATACCTCCTTAGCAAAATGGAGGTATTTAAGGCTGCTGCCCATCGATATCCCGATCCCGAGCACTTCAAGGTTAACATTAACCTCTGTTGGAAAAAGCTTGACAAGTACTACTCGCGGCTTGACGAGACGCCGGCTTATTATGCCGCCATTGCACTTCACCCAGCGTATCGTTGGGGATATTTCGAGGACGTGCGGGCGGACCGCCCAGACTGGATCCAAACTGCAAAGTCCCTTGTAGAAGAACTATACCGGTCTCACTACGAGCCGCGAATTATCTCTCGACATCGAGAACGCGGCGAGCCGGTCACGAAGAAGCGGCGCATATATCGGAATCCCTTTGACGAGTATCGTGAAGAATCTCGTCAGGCCCCGACTCTATTACAGCCACCTTCATCGATGACCACCTTGTTGCAAGCCGAGGACGTGGCTAGCAGTTCTGCGCATGCTGTTGGCGACGAATACAGCGATTGGTTCCGTGATGTCCACAAGTCCGACCAGAATATCCTAGATCCTATTAGCTATTGGTATGAGAGACGGGAGGAGTATCCACGTCTGTCACAAATGGCTCTCGATGTGCTCTCTGTCCTTCATATGTCTGCTGATGTTGAGAGGCTCTTCTCAACATGCGGTCGAATGGTTCGAGACGATCGGGCCAGGCTGGACGCTAGTACGATCGGGATGACACAGACGGTGAGATCATGGCTTTGCGGAGGCTATATTAAGAGCACGGAGAAGCTCCTTGAAGAGGTCAAGGTGCCGGGGACTGATCTGTTGGCTGAAATGAGCTTTGCGGAAGCCCGGGAGGCAACGGGTGGGAGGATCACGTGTACTGTCCCTTTATAGCGTCCACTACGGATTGGATTGATTTTATTTCGCCCGGAGGGAAGTCCCTATAGGGCCTTGACACAATCTAGTTTACATTTCAGAACATTTGGTACCTGACACCCCAAGCCCCACGGATCGTCGTCTCATCGCTTGCTGCTCAACCTCGTCGCTGCTTGTTCCATGACAGGCCTGCTTGAAGGCCAAATTCTGCAAGTGTTCAGCATCCTATCCTCAGCAGCTGAAGCACGGTCTGCCAAAATCGAGGCTGCTTTTTGTTAGTAGAGAGGCCTATAGGGCACACTGTTGCAAAACTCCCTGTCAGCTGTCTTTAGTGCCCATCCCCCACTATTAGGCCAGAAATGACCCCACACCTTACTAATCCAGATACTTCAGCATAAGTAGTAAGCAGGTACTGCGGACCAGCTGCGGGCCCGCGCGATTCGTATCCGTCCAACCTGCTGTTTGAATGCTACGAAGTGGCAACGTGCTCCAGTGATGTTGTAGAACCTCGATCTACACAATACGGTCCAAGCTATTTAGTTCTTTCCAAGCAATCACTAGCGAACTATAAGGCATTGTAATCAACCTGATTTTCATTTGCTATGGTTGTAAGTCGAAATGCCGCTGTGCCGGATGTAAACTCCCGGTACTTATCCAGCCTTCAAAGTGGCCTCAACCTCCAAATTTGACGGCGCTGAGGACGTGTATATGCCAGCGTCCCTTTCACAATAGCCTCAAATTTTCATTCAGAGACTCAAATTGCGATCCCCATTTGAGCTGGTATTTTTTTTGCTCAAGGATTCTTCACACCAGGTGTCAACCGCCTATGTATGAGCACACAGCTTGGTAAGCCAGCAGCGGCTCAGCGCAGTGTTCCCGAGTCGGGTCAGCAGAGGACTAGCGTGGCGATCTCACGCTCAAGAGAGTCTAGTGATCACCATTCATCGTAGCAAAGGGCAACATTGTTATGTTTTGTAAACAATAAAATCTCATTCCCAATGTCAACTTATTTCATTCTTTGCTTCTCTTGGCCCAAGGTCTCTCCTTAAACAGAATGGAACCCCTAGACATTTCCCCTGAGTATGTCTACTGCGTCAAAGCCGGGAAGAAACATCATGATCTCTTTACCACGATATACGCTGGCGAAAACTATTGTGGCCGTTGCGGTTTAGCCAACCCCTTTCAATCCCAAGGTCGGGCCAGGTCCAGAACTCCAGCCCTTCCGGGCCCCTATGATGAGGTGGTTGAGGTCGAAGACTCTCCGCCACAGCCAGCCAGTCCAGCAAGTCAGCTTATGCGTGACAGACCAAAACCAGTATCGTCTTCCGGTATTGGGTACGCGCAACTACTGCCCAACACGGTGCCTGTCTCCAATGGAGTGACTGCGAATACACGGGCACGCCTATATCCCTCTAAGCCGGCAAGCGATACTCCATATCCGCAATTCATAGCGGTCGCATCGGCGGCCAGTCAGGCCATTCAAAACACCAAAGGCAGCACCAGAAAGCCTAAGCGGCAGCGCACTGGCTACCAATGGGTCCACATCAGTCTCCTGCTCGTGAGCTTGGAGACCAGGCACTTCAATGGCCTTGCGATAGAGGTCCCAGAGACGGTGCTGCCTCTAAAGGATACAGTGATCAAGTTTAGCGCGGCCGACCTCCTTACCTGGCCTTCATTCACTCGGGCCTTATTTGAGCACCTGCGTCCACTCCCAAGCACCATCAATCCAACCAACAAAAAGCTTTAGAACCTTTCTTACGCTTCGTCCTTTTCTGGCAAGAAAATCGTTACCGTTCCCAACACCGATAAGTACACGACGCCGTCAAGCATGCTCGCTTCTGGACACTTTTCGAACAACCAATCTGGGCAGGTAAAGGTGCTCGTTGTCCTGACATCGACCGATGTCGTTGACAAGCAGGAGCCAATCACCCCGCTGAGGCCAGACGAATACTTAACGCCTGTCAGGAAAGATAAAAAAAGGAAGGTCAAACAGGAGGACTCAAGCCCAGAGCTGAAGAAGCGTATCAAGCAAGAGAGGCAGATCAAGAAAGAGAAGGGTGTAAAGAATGGGAGACAAGTCAAGCAGGAAAACGCAGTTCCAGCTTCCTCCTACTCGAACCCGGCGGTTGATGAGGGCAGCACAATCGTCGACAACATTGTTATGCAGGTGGATGCAGCAGATCTGAGCGATCTGGAGGATCCCGTTGACGATCTAGTTTTCGACAGCGTCTCCGACGTGGAAGGGGATAAGCGTGAGGCAGACCAAGGCCCCGAGATCGAACGTGGGAATGACGCAGGTTTTTTAACAGAGTTCGTAAGAATCCCGGCCAAATTTTCACCCAGAGAAATACTGACCTCAGAAGATAAACCTGCAGTCGGCAGTCACACCAGAATCTATCGAACAAGCTCCGACACAACAATTTGAGGATAATGCCGTCGAAGGAATCCCCCCGGCCCACTCAACACGTTTTAGGGGCACGAAGATCCCCATAACCTTTGCCTCTCGACCTAGAAAGAGGAGAGATTAACTATTCAAGCTACCCATCAGAGGTGCCAGCGTCCTCCTCGTCATCACTTATTCCCTCAATGTCATTTCCATTTTCGTCTTCAACGCCAAGTTCAACAAGCGGCTGTTCTGCTGGTTCCATATCTGCAAGCTCCTCTTGATGGGCTTGATTTGCTCGTACAAGTAGTGCTTCCTATACATAGTTAACTGGATACTTTAATGCGCAGATAGACATAGCATCTTACATATTCGGCAACTCCCCCGGTCGGTGCTCTACGGTAGGCTAGCGTAGGCCGTTGTCCACTCTCTATGTGCCGAATGATTCTGTCGCGAAGGGCAAGGTAGAAGCGCTTCAATAGGCACAACTTGTCAGGCTCCTGGTGATCGCCGAGGACTACATTATGGTAGTCCATTTCGTTAAGAACGTCGCGGCACCATTCCTTTGTCTCTGGCTCAAGACATGTGCTGATGTCGATGCCAGCCAGTGGCTGTGCCAGCTCGCCTAGAACTGTACGGTCGATAGGGATTCCCCAATTGCAAGCCTTGCTTGGGTCAGGGTAATGGTAATTCATCTAAGGTTGGCCGTGCACAACATGAGGCCGGTTCTTCTGAAGGCGAATTTTGTGTAGATTCCACGCCTCTACGAAATCGAAGAGCTCTTGACGCAGCACATCTTCGAAGACAGCGTAGATAGCAATCTGGTCCTCGAGCATATCGCCGTCAAAGTCCCCATCTCTGGCAAGCTCCCCAAAGTAGTCCACCCACTGCCGTGAAGAGACGTGAAGCATGCTCTCCCACCACTTCTCGATCTTGACGTTCTTCGTACTCGGTGCCGCCTTGTAGGAATCCTTCATCCGCTTGCCCTGCTGGAAGACTTGGCCATTCCATTCCACGCGCCCACCAGCAGCTAAGGCAAAGTTCCAATGGGCTGCTGCGACCAGTGGCGTTTCGCTACCCCAGTCTGCCTGCAAGTACCATGGGCGCAAGCCATAAGCGTTGCATGCAGCTAAATACTGCTTCAACACACTCAAGGCGGTGCTGGCTGAGTGGCTAAGGTAGAACCAGATAATATTGCGGGAGTATGCATCAATCGCGGCGTATATCTCGAAACCGTATGCCTTCAGCTTGTTATGGCCGTTAATGTACCACTGGTAGTTCGGCCTCGGGACGAGGAACTGCCCTTTCTTGCTTTGCATTATCCTTCGGTGCATCTCGACATCGTTTGGGAATATGACTTTGTACATTTCAAACAGGGGATCCCTGGGTACCCAAAGCTGCTGTTGTTGGCGTAGATATGACTGGAGAAACCTTCGACCGTATCCTGCAATGGCATTAGATCGTTGAGCCATCTCGACAATAACTTGCTCTGTCTTCTCCAACAAAGCAAGGCGTTCCTCGTCGCTGTTTATGTGACGTAGCCAGCGACGGTCCCGGTGGAGTCTGATGCGTTTCAAACCTCTTTTAGTGATAGGCCAGCCTTGCCTCTGAAGAACACTCAAGGTCTGCTTCTCGGTAAGGCCAACACAGAAGATAAGGTCGTGAATAGCTTCCATAAGCTCTGGAGTCTCAATAGTGCGTAATTGTTGACGCGGAAGTCCCCAGCTGGCCACCCGCCGCGAGATTGTGCTAAGGTTGACAGCGATATTGTAATGTTTCCGCAGCTTATATCTGATCTGGCTTCGCGAGACGCCATTGAGGTACAGCGAGCTGATATAGTCGCGATATTGATTGATTGGGTTGGGTGGCCGAGCTATGACAATAGGTAGGAATGAGAACCAAAGGCAAGGACGAGGTCGTGGTGTTTAATGCAAGGGGATTTGTGGCTGGAACCCTATTTGAGCAACGCGATCGGCGCGGACCGTCGCGCTTTTGCTGCTGCCTCGCTGCGGACTAGATCAACTAGTGGGATGGCGGACACCACTCATTAGGAATAGCTTGGACGCGGATCAATTCAAGAACGCCTCAAGTGGCCTATTGATAAATGAGTTTTCCGCTCTGTTCTCATTATCGTCACCAAGGAAACGAATTGGGCTCTTCTAACTGTCACTAAGGTGCTTTTAATCAGAAGCGTAGTACAACATAACTGTGCGCCGTCGACTTACATTAGTCATGGCAAACGTAGACGCTGTACGCGCGTCTGGTGGACTGCAGTCCAACAGCGACAAAATTGTCAACAATAAGGGAAGAGTCCAGTCCAGCACCCGCAAATCCGCGAGCAAGATCACCGTACGGTCCACCCGGCTGCTCTGCACATGGTATCGTTACTGATTACATTTGTTTGGGTAGAAGAAGAGGGCACAAAAGAAGAAGGCACCTCCGATCGGCTCGGCGCGTGACTTCCCCTGCTGCCCCTGTGTTACCCGCGCTACCAAGAACCCTGGGCATGAGTGTGCCTCTCAGGATAGTAAGTGGCTATTCTGTCGTATAAGCTTTTCCAGGGTAACTTATACGGACAGATACTGGTGCTGCCTGCTGGGACTGCGCAAAGAACGGTCACACGTGTCGGCCAGTGAGTAAACAATACCGACTCTCTACAAATCAGATGCTAATCAGTTGCTATTAAAGGTCCCCGCTGGTGCCGTCTCTGCTGTGCGTGCCTTCTGGGAATTGAACCGGCTGATCGACGATGTAAATAAGGATCCCGACGATGCCTGGCACTCTGCAGCACAGCGCGCACAGCAACTACGCGCTTGCGGTGCTGCTGACCGGTGTCCTGCTGCCGCTCTAGCTCATTCTCCCGCCTTGGCTCGCCTTGGTGAATCAGCCGAGCCGACACTCGAGGAGCGGAAGGTTGCGGCGCTGGAGGCCATCGCTGAGGCTGCTCGTCTCTGGACTGTAAGTAGGTCAAGACTTAGTTACGAATCCGTTAGTTACTAAGTCGGTATTTAGCAGCTCAATAAGCCGAACGAGGAAGGTACAGAAGTGGGAGAGGAACCGGATAAGGAATACTAGGCGTTGATATCATCCAACAAAATAGAGCTGTTAAGGGGTTTATTTGAAGTGGAATGTTTTGGTCGAACATTAGTGAGACTTCTAAGCGCTGATCCGCAGCGGCCCCGCTGTAGTTCGTTCTGTTGACCGTTTGGGCATGAATTCAACAGAATTGAGTACGGAGGTACATGGCTCAATGTACTGTGGGGCAAAAGCCTTGATCATGTGGACCCCATTTTGCGTGTTCAGGCGTGCTTTTGGGGTTTTGCAACAGTGACCTCTATAGGCTGCCATAAAAGCCAATGAGAGGGAGGCTTGGCGCGGAGTTTGGCAGTGTGACGGCAGCAAAAAATTCGCTGGCAACTCGGGAGCGGTAGTAAACCCTTCCACTCATTCTTCGTTTCAGGGCACTCCGTTTCTCTGTTACAAACGAAAGCTCGGAATCGCCTTACACCCATGCACGCTGATATGCAGGCATTCATTTTTATGAATGACCGCGTATTAGATCGCCTTAAGGATCAGAAGTACGCCCAGAAAAAGCGCTGGGCGGATCTTGAGGAGAAGGACTGGCTAGAACTCGAAGATTCATATCTCGAGTTATTTGTAAATGCGCAGGGCAAGAAGGTCTGGATGGATGGTTTGATGGCCTCCACCAGTGGAGATTTTGAGTGGGAGGGTGTATTGCAGTCGACGGGTGATATATTGGGGGTTGGCTCTGAGGTGGAGACAGAGGTTTGAGGCTTGAATGGCAGAAGACGAGGACCGTGGGGAGCCTGCTAAGTTACCAGTATTACCTAAAAAGGAAGGGGAAAATTTGTATGGTACATATTTGTACGTACAATAAAGTTGTACGTACGTACAGCGGCTAAAATACAGTACGTACGTACGTACGTGTACAAGAAATTGCATCACTAGTGCCCAACCGGGCCACTTCGCGTCCGCCTGCACCTGGGACGTTTTCAAGTGTGCAGCGTGTAATGGAAAAGGAGCACACAAAGGTACGGACCCAGGGTGCCCGGTGTATCGCCGAGAACTGGCCAAGTTACGACCGTCAACCTACTAACAAGATATCCTCTGTCTTAACCATTTCTTTTCAGCACCGACCCTCTACCTATACCTGTGGTTGCCCGCAGCTGGTAGGTTAGCTACACCGAACGTCTTTAGGCAAGTGTACTCTTCGTCAATGGCGGCGGAGGAGAGTGGCCTGTATGCCATCAGACAGGCTCCAGAATTGGAAAAGGACAGGTCAAATAGCAAGAGACGGATTGAAGGATATAAGAGAAATTCAGGCACTTGTATCGAGATAGATTATTAGGGCTCGGAACCGAGTATTGGATGATTCTAGAATAGGCTAGCGATTCTTACGTTGCTGCCCCTCTAATCACGGGCGTAATGGAACGTCATCATCATCATCATCCGTCGCTTGTCCCGTACAGCCAGAGTCGTGTAACTCCGTCTCGCAGCCGGTACTTGCGGTACTCATGGTTCTTCTGTCGGCTGGCAATGTTGGCCAGGCGAACAGGCTTAATGGAGAGGAGCGCGTCAGTTAACACCCGATCGGATGCAGTGGAGACGGCCGGCTTCGACTGGGACTTGGCCTTCGCTGACGGTGACTTCTTGGATATTCGGTGTGTGCCACCAAATATGGCTGTGGTGGAAGATGAGGAGGCTTGTTGCACGAAAGAGCCGTCCGGCGTGGTTTGCGTAAACGAAGACGACTTGCCCAGCGCAGGACGTGAGGGTGCCATCTTGGGGATAGATGGCGCGGGAGAGCGAGACGAGCAAGTGAGATAAATAAAGGTATGCGTGAGTGATAGCTACTGGTACCCCCTAATTCTCTGGATTTCGCCCAATAGTCCACCTCATCACACATCCTACTAATGCCCCGTTATTAATCTCCGACTCTAACTGATCAAAATGCTGGTCAACCTGCTCATGAGACTGCACCCACTCGAAGCCCCCTCTCTCGACAATCCCGTGCAAGGACTGTCGGCCTGCGCGTATGATAGCCTTGCTTCCGATTTCATAAACAGCGGGCTCACTGAAGGTGCTGAAATCCAGATGCGTGCACTCTACATATCCGGCTTCTTTCAGCTGACCTTCCAGTGCCATTGGGCTCCTACTTTTGTGTAAGCATAGTGACCAGTGAACAATCATTGATATCATGAAGTTAATGGATAGCATTGTCTTCATGAGACATGCACGCCAATGACTTGTACAACAATGCCGGCCTGAATACACGTGGGAGTCGAAAGTACTCACAATATATCTCTCCCAACTGACTTGGCATATCGCGCATCGGTGCCGATCCATTTCTGAAATGTTTCGGTCATCGGGATGCAGGTCCATGAGGGATAGCCTGACTCATCCCACATGAGATACCCATTAGGTTTAAGTAAAGTGCGAAGGTTTGCCGCCGCAGGTAGCCATTGGTCAGCTTTCAACGCAAACATTAAGAGCCGTGCATGCACTAGATCATATTTTCCTAGAAACTCTGGCGGAAACGGCTCTAAGATATCGCCGAACGAGAGCTTAATGTTGGGCGGTAGGTCTTTAGATGGGATGAACTTAGATTGGTCGACGTCGTAGCCGTCCAGGCGTGCATCGCTAGGAAGCTCAGGAGCTAGATCGCGGAGCCAAATGCCCGTACCCGTTCCGATATCAGCGACTGCCGGTGGGCTGGTGAGAGAAGTGAGGTATGATTGGATGCTTGAGGGAAGTAGAGTTTTGGTCAATATTAAAGAACCGGCATGCTGGTAGGTCAGGCGATTTGCCTCAACCGCCGATTCGCCGTCGTTCAAGGTGTAGATGCGAGACTCAGCCATGGTAAATAGCAATGCCAGAAGAATTGATAGAAGCTTCCACACGGTTGACAGTGAGGATTTTGCTTTCTACATATTTATTTCTATTTCAATGGCAGCTTTCCGATACTGGGAGAGATCAACAGCGTAGTAGCCGGTTGTTCCGGACAGAATATAGAGTTTAATTACCCAGTCGTGCTTGCGATATCTACTAAGTGCTAGCTCCGTGGTTTCCGCGTTGATCACAGGACTCTGATAGCTTCTTGGCAAAACTCACGATGTGCGACCTCCGTATTCACCGCCCTTTTTTAATAACGATCTGCCCGATTTCTGTAGACTGTACAGAGGCAGGGCCAAAAAGTGGTTACCCAAGAAAAAGCAATAATAACGCCACAGCTAGAGTAAGTACAAGGAGTACATCGAACCAATTTGATACCACTAGAGGCCAGCATCCTCTAGTACACTCTAATAAGTAACTACAACGCTAAATTTGAGATAACCCCTAAATTTATAGGGATAATAGGGGAGAGGCCTTCTAAAGCAGATTGAAGCATATGTACCCGCAAGTAACTAACAGGGATTGGAGGATGTGGCGTTAATCAAGTTGGGCAACGACTTTTTGGCCCTGCCTCCGTATGTAGTGTTATATCCCTATCTCCTATCTCCGTGTCTCTAGCCCCCGAGCGCCCCGCATTCTCTGCCCGCTCCTGCACAGTTGCTGTCTCCGTCGGAACTTAAACTCTTGAAGCATCGTGGCTGACCGTTTTTGCCCTTTCCATCATAGCGTCGGAGTTGACCTAGTTACAGGCTTTATAAGCTGGCTGACAGTTTTCGCTTTTTTAGGCTTAGCCCTTCGCATGACGCCTAGTGGCGATGATGGAAATTCCCAAATGTCGAGTCCCGGTCCTGATGTTACTACAGTGGGTCCGGTTTAATAACGACACATTCCGAGTCAACCCGGTGTATTAATAACTGCTTGGCGTTGATCGTTTACTAAGCTACTGACACAAAGACTACCACCTTCATTGACGCGGTTCTTTCAAGGGACTATCCTACTGTGAAAGAGTGTATTCGGGCGGATGATAGCCTCGTTCCAACATGGCGCCCTCTGTGCTCTCAACCTCTCGAAAACAAGATGACCATTAGCCATACATTGACAGAAGTACCTGGACTCTAGCAAGAGAAGACAGAACTGGCCGGCTCGCCTTCCTGACTCATAGGCCAACTGCGAGATGAAATATCAACCGACCCCAGAGTCAGTCACCCGCACTCTTACGGTTCTGAAGTATCGGCGCCGGCCAACGGGTTTTTCGGAGGTACCATGCAAAAAGATTGTCAACGACCTGGGACAACAGTAATAAGAAACTGGAAAACAGCAGGTTCCACGCATAGCTACCCAATCAATTTAATAAGCCATAGCTGGTACTCCTGAATCCCATCAATTAGTTTGACTAAACGTGCATATCCTGGCAACACGGAAGCTTCTGTGAGTAGACTCCGAAACTCATAGCTTTCGGTGCATCTTCCCCAACCCCAGGAAACCACAGTCCCACAAGGTTTCTGGGTGATACTTAACGACGAATGGGAGTTTGATATTACACCCCGCCGATTATTTAAAAATCAACTGGCAGAGATTGTATCTAGCGTCCCAGGTTGTCCTTCCAAGGTGCGCCACGACTGGAGTCCCCAAAACCATCAGTATGTTTAGACACGGGCTACAGACATATTCTATTCTGTCTTGGGCAATTTGGGCCTTTGGTCTACTTCGTTAGCACTGCCATTATAACACTTTATGAGGTAATATCGTAGAGAGTTTTATTTCAGAAACAACTATATACTTTGCAAGTCGCCCTCTACTTTCTTCAGGGCGGGTTACTGATACAAAAGTCACAAAGCACCGTCTTCTTTCACTGTAACTATTGTATTATCAGCGCCTATTATTTTCACAGTTGCTAAATGACTACATGTGACGTCACTCGAAGATCCCTTTAGTGAATTGTTGGATTGACCCTCGGGTGGCGGTATATGTTGGATTGCTAGTATGGCACTCGGATGACTTTTGCCATTATGTGTTGGAAGAACTGAGGATTCCCCCTCAACTTCAGGATTAAAGTTAACGTTTGAAGTCCTAAAACTTAGATCGTTGGACTTGATCGTAGGACTTTGTAGGACTCAAGTCCTAGAAGGGACCACTCGAAGATATAAGTCTTAAAGGTCCTTCGATTGCAAGAAGAACAATCACAATAAGAACTACTTTCTCACCAAGTGCACTCAGCATTCCTGCGCAATCCAACAACATTATGTATGTGTATTGTTTGTGTCTCTTTCTCCTACTTGAGTTTTTAGAGCTAGCTCTTTATACCTTTCCTTTGCTATGAAAAATCAGCTGGAAGCCGCTTTCTAAGCCTGTGGCAATAGGTGGCAACTGTCATCTTTGATGACAATATTTATCAGCCTTTCAGGCTACTTCCATGAGCTTCCTTTTGCCACTGTTCAACATCTAGGCTTCTCTGACCGCCTTTCTATCCGGGCTGTGCCCGGCAGAGCCTCGACGAGTGTTCGGCGAAACGGCGGCTAGGGTCGACTCGGCCGAGGCTAGTCCACGTGATCACCCGCACAAGGCTCTGTACACGGTCCAATCTAACAGAATAAGACCCTGATAAGAACAACCCTCTGATACATCAATATCCTGTCTTAGTCATAGGGTGTGAGATTGACCCAAAAAACCCCTCACACGAAAAGAGGGGCCGGAGGGCAACAAGGAACATCATCAGACATCAATATCATCATCTTTGGGCTCCACTGCTTTAGTCCCGATCATCCTTGATCGAATTGACCGTATCGGATCCAACATGAATGATATCACACTTATAAGCGGGGTTCCCTATTTCAATGCAACTGCTAGGTTAGGAGTAACCTTCATATGTTAATAGCTAGTACGAGTTAAGTACTCTGTAAATAGATAGATATAAGCTCATACAATCTACTAGACAGCATCATAAAGGCGAAGCCTGCCCCTCAGTTTGCTCCACGTTCTCGATACCATGCAACCAACCCACCCTGTGCTTCAAATACTGCTCGATTGTTGGCCTCAATCCAGTTTCCGCAAGCTTAAAGTCATCCACAGTGCCAACCCTCAGTAGACTAAGCCCTGGATAAGCTCCAGGCCTTCGGTACATCAGTGACCCACACGTGCTGCAAAAGAAGTTGGTCATGACGTTCCCCTCCCGCTCGATTGTTTTTGATTGGCTGAATTGCGTAAGATTTTCTTCCCCGCGCACGTGCTTTAAGTGCGTGTCAAGAATGACGAAGCCGGTAGTAAACATTGAAGCCGTGATCTTACGACAGTCACTGCAGTGGCAGACAAAGCTGAAAAGATATCCTGGTTTGGATAGAGGCTGAAAACAATGAGATAAGCGGGTTATTGAGGTATCAGGAAAACTCACAAAGGCTAGTTGTACAGCGCCGCAATAACATGTCGCCGTTGCTTCATCTTTCGTCGACCAGCCATCTTGCGCCAGACCGGCTAAAGGGAACGATGACCCTTCCCCGTCGGCTGCTTCGTGAGCCATGCTTGCAGAGTGAGGTGAAGGGGTAGAATGAAGAGATAGGCAATGTCTTTGGTGTCTCCTCCCACAAGGTGTGAAATCTTCCTCTTTTTTGGTGGCGGGCTCCTGAGGTCAATGGTGAGGTAGTTCCACGAGTTGTTCAACATCGAAGCCATGCCATGTATTTATATACATACTAATGGTGCTGGGTAATCGTTTTTACCCTTTCCCATGTCCTTGAGGGCAACTCCGCAACTCCGCACTCGTGTAGAGTTGATGGGCAACGTGATCGGCTTATCATACGGTCTCATGTGCCGACCTGGAGGTGTTATATAAATGAGCTAAGACTAAACAGGAAATTTTGTCATCCGCCTAGTGCGTCGTTTCCACGGGGCGGATTGTTGAAACCCGGCCGCGCAAATCATGCGTGATTCAGCCGAAGGCTGACTCTACATTAACGTACATGATAAGCGAGCGCGCAATATGTCAAGCTCCGGAGACCTTCGCTTACTGTTGGAGGATATCAAGGGCAAGGATCACAACCATCGTGAATAGCTTCACGGTCAGCGTGAACGCTACACCATCACTAACGACAGGCAACAGCCTGGTGCCTATGAGATCGGCAGACTGAACACAGGTATAAGAGACCGACTTTCGTCGCTCCTTTAGATAGGGGGGAGCTCAGGCTTTTAGTCCTCAATCTACACTGATCTTTTGTTCAATGTCTGCATTTGTGTATCGTTGCTAGGTTGACAGGTATTACCGGTAGGTGGGTACTGCATGGGTACTTCAAAGCAGTGTTGCTAATAGTATGGCAATAAAGTAGTATATTGCAATATACCCCATATGATATGGACTTTCTCATATTGTAACAATATAATAACGTATATAATAAGCGAGCGCCGCAGACAAGCAAGCGCCGCAGTGAGATTTTCACCTTAAATTGCAATTTTAAAAAGTTTCTTAAAAATCTAAACTAAGCCTAAAATAGCTAGGATTTTTAACCAGGCTTATTTATAAAATATATTATTTTTATAAAATTTTCTTAAGTTATATATATTTATAGCGCTAGCAGTGTAAAATTCGCACTGTTTATTTTACTATTTTTATTTATAACTAGTTTAATAATTTTTTAAAAAGTCTTTAGAAAATACAAGCTTATTAACTTTTTAATTAAATATTTAAAATTAATTTCCTAAAAATTCTAAAGCTATATAGCCTATTTTAGAAAATTTAAAGTTTAGAGTTTTAAGTATACAGTATAGGTGCGGCGCTCACTTGTTTGCGGCGCTTGCTTATTAAGTACGTTATGAAGATTTTGATATTGTGACAATACAATATGAGGGTGTCCATATTGGCAATATATTATTTATATTGGGTTGTCAATCCTGGGGCGAATTCGCCTCTTGACGGTAGCCAGACAGGCCTTACCCTATACCAGCCACAGCGATACTTGGCTTTTATTAGCTAGCATTCACTTCGACACACGTCTTTGTTGACAGTCATTCCTAACACGCGACCACGCGTTTCTTCCACGCGCCAGGGAAGGCATAGCCGGTACGGACGACGTTGGGCTGGGCATCCCGGTGGTTGCCTGTCAATATTTGCCATCGCCACCACTGCCCATTTTCTTTATCACCGTCGAGCCTACTGACTAACCGTACCACCATGCCTCAATAACGTCTCCCTTTTGTCCATTGGTCGCAACGAAGAGAGTCGTCAATTTCAGTCAACGGGTCGGAGTTTTCCAGCCAGCAGTTGGATGACCTAGACCAGAGCCAAACACCCAAATGCCAATCATCTCGACCTCGCACAGCCTCCACAACCTCCTCCACCAAACCCAGAACGTCATGGGTCTTCTCTCATATGCCAGACGAGGATATGGAGACGAGATACTACAATCCGCGGACCGGAAAAGAAGAGTGGCGTTGCAAACATTGTGACAGAGCATATGCCTGTTCTGGGGGTACTGCGGCTCCTGCAAAACATCTTACGGGCCCTCCTCCTGACGGCCACGGCCTACCAAAAGGAGCCCTGCGAACAGCTAAAGTGACAACGATACGAACGATTCTCGAACAAGCTCGTGCTGCAGCAGAAGAAAATCCCCGCAAACGCCGTCGGCTCAACGATCAATCCGGAGATTCGATCGACCCTGACCAGCTCGAAGTGTTGTACGTGAGGTTTATTACGGCCTGCTCTCTCCCATTTCGGCTTGTGGAATGCCCAGAGTTCCGGGCACTCTTGGCCTACATCAATGACGATATCGATACTTGGCTTCCAGATACGCACGAGACCATTAGGAAATGGATTATGCGGCAGTATGAAGACCAGAAGGAGAAGGTCAAGCAGCGCATACAGTCGGCGAAGTCAAGAATTCATATCAGCTGCGACCTTTGGACTTCTCCTAACTCTTTGGCCATCTTGGGCGTAGTCGGCCACTATGTCACGGAAGACGGCCAGCTGGAACACCATGTTTTGGCGTTGAAAGACATCGACAGTAAGCACGACGGTTCTCACCTCGCTGCGGCCATTTTGGAAGTGGTTGACGAATGGGGCTTTGCTTCAAAACTCGGATATTTCGTGATGGACAATGCTGGCAATAACGACACAATGATGAGACCCCTTTCGCTTGGTCAGTACAACTCACCGTTTCTACTGTCTGGTTCTAAGATCCCACAGGCCTCCTTCGCCGATATGACATCCGATACGATCCCAAAGTTCACCGACTCCGCTGCCAAGGTCATATCATCAATCTCGCCGCTAAAGCCTTCCTCTTTATTACCGACAATGAGAAGCTCGAATGCGACAATCCAGGTCTGTATAATGTGACATTAAAGCATATTGAAGCGTGGCGGAAGAAGGGACCTCTTGGTAAGCTTCACAACTTCGTCGTTTACATCCAACGGAATGTTCAGCGCATCCAAAAGTTTCTTGCTATCAGCCATAACCGTAAGCTTGCGCGAGACAACGACACAAGGTGGAGCTCGTGGTATACCATGTTGAGAGCGGCCTTGAATCTTAGAGACGCAATTGACGGCTATTTCAACAAATGGATGGATGCAGATTGCGCTGGAGACGAGCTCTCTTCAGAGGACTGGACTATCTTGGAGAAGATCAAGTTCTTCTTAGAGAAGCTGAAGATGACGACTAAGGCTCTCGAGTCATCGTTTGCAACACTCGACAATGTCCTCCTGGCTATGGACTTCGTATTGGCACAATTCGAAGCCGGCAAGGAGGCAAATGTCGACGATCCGGTGATGGCACCGATGTATAACTCGGGCTGGGCGAAGCTGGACAAGTATTATCGCCTTACTGATGAATCACCTGCCTACGTTGCAGCTATCGTGCTCCACCCTTCGCATAAATGGCACTACATCCAGGAGAACTGGAAAAAGGAGTGGGTTGAGTCGTCGAAGAAGTTGCTTGAGACGCTGTGGAACGAATATAGACCTGTGGAATCACCTCTTCCACTCTGCGAGGTCCCATCGGCGACCACGAACGAGTTCTTGAATTGGCGGAACAAGCACCTGCAGCCGTCACTCATCACAGACGAATACGAGCGTTATTGCAAGTCTGAACGGGTTTATGGTTTTACGAGCGTCCTTGCATGGTAGCTAGAGGAGACGCAGCAGAAAAACTACCCGAGCCTGAGCAAGATGGCCGTGGATATATTGTCAATTCCTGCAATGTCTGCGGAGCCCGAACGACTCTTCTCTGGGGCAAAGATAACGATTACAGACCGTCGAAATCGACTTGGGAGTGATGTAATTGAAGCATTGGAGTGCCTGAAGTCATGGTTTGGGATACGACATTTTCAAGGTGACGAGATTTTCGCTGAGGCAGTTGAATGATGAAGTCACGTGGAATGTATTGGATGTATTGTCACACTGCCAATATATTGGGTTCTTGGCAATACAATACAATATGGGTCCTGTTCATATTGGGTAATACAATATAGCCTCTTGACAATACGATATTATTGCGAGGGGGTCCATATTGCCAATATACGTATTGTTTATATTATTAGCAACACTGTCTACGCGCAATAATACAATGATCTCTGCAACTGGTATCCGTAGGTATGATGGGATCGCTTGTTTCCTTCCCTGCTGATCCTCCCCCACATTCAGTCGAGTATGGTGCAAAACGAAACTTGCCTGTTTTAGGACGTCGCTGTGGAGCCAACCAGGATACCATCCGGTCCAAGCCTTGTTCCCATTGGTCGAAAGTCCAAGTAGTAGACCAGGGTATGACGACAGCTTTACAGGGCTGTAACAATATTTTGTAAGCAGCCTTTCTGAGTTCAGACATACTTTCGCCTTGACATAGATAAGGACGGATTCCTTCTATTGCGCGTTTCATGATTATGAGTAAAGGAAAAAATAACGTTCAATTGCGATGGGATTGCATTGCTCCTGTTCACATTCAGTCTAGCTAGCTGTTTTTGGACATCACTGTGGAGCCCTCAGGGATACTGTCCGCGCCAAGCCTTGCTCTCATTGGTTCAAGCACTAGACAAACGATCAGGGTGTAACGATAATTCACAGGGCTGTAACGATATTTCGTAAGCAGCCTCTCCGAGCTCAGACCATGCTTTCGTCTTGACAACGGGATGCAGGCCTTCTATTGCGATTTTCTTAGTCAAGAGTAAGGAAAAAATAGTCTTCTTGGTATCAATCAATCAATTAAGCTCTTCTCTATATTTTCATATAGGTATTGCTGTGTGCATCGGTGTGTTTGAATTTTGATGCAATAAAATGTCCTCGTCGACTGCCTGCATGAATTCCACCAAGTCCCCGCGGACTCAAAGCCTGGTGGGAGCCCGATTTGCATGTCCTATATGACAGGCTAGCTGCGCAGGCAGATGCTGAAGCATACCTAGGCACAACAACACCGAAACTTCATCGCCGTACCAAGTTTGAGTCTGACCTTGGTACCAGTCCAATTATGGCAGGCGGTCCAGTTCAGTGCTTCCTGTTGCATAGGCGGTCCAGACCAGGGTGTCTGGACTGGACTGAACCGCCTATTTCTCACACTGGATTTCACTACAGTAGTTTTCGGACTACAGAGGAACCCGCAAGTCCGATCGAGCAGCCATCAAAGGACTACCTAAAGTGCTTGCCGCCAACTTGGGTGAGTTGCGTATATGATGATAAAGAATTCGGTAAGCAGCCATCAAAGAAGCGATGCTCTTTACGAAGCAACGTCGGCATATTTTCTTCACCGCCGTACTACTAATCGCCGCGACTACCCCAAGAAGGCCAGTTTCGGACTATAGAGGACCCCGTAAGTTCCGAACCTGAAGTGCTTGCCGCCAACCTGGTCGAATTGCGTATACTCAATCGATTCGTAATTTACTACTGTGTAACCCCTTATGTCACGGCGTTTACGGCTAGCTCCACACTTCAATTGATGACTGCCTGCAAGAGTTGCGTACACGATGATAAAGAATTCGGCGAGTGTACATCCCAGGTCTAAAAGTCCTTGTTGGCTCGATTTCCCTTGCTCGCGAGAAATTTCCAGAAAACTTGGCGGAGCAGATACGCCGAAGAGTAAGCACATGGTTCTTACGTCGCACAGTCCTTATTCCATCTATCCATTCCACAACTTCCCTACTTTCATCCAAGATCTGAGGTTTCCGTTTCTATCACTACTACAGCTAGATCTATGGCTTCCTCCCCAGCTTCCTATACACCTCCTCGGCACCCCCTCCCCTTCCAAACATCTCCGCCAACGCACCCGCCAAATCCGCCGGCCTCTCCCACGCCGCAAAATGCCCTCCCTTGTCAAAGCTCACATCACTGACCACATTACCCAACCCCTTCCTCCAGCTCCTTGGCGCGTTTGTGACTTCCTTCGGGAAATCCGCAATGCCGAGCGGGAGGTCGATATACGCTTGGACGGAGCCAAAGTGGTACATGGCATCGTGCGTGAATTCGTAATAGATGTAGATGGAAGCGCTCGGGCCAGCAGTCGAGAAGTAGTAGATGCTAATCCAAGTAAGAATTTCGTCGAACGTCCATGGGTAGTTGTCTGTCCTGTCGACGAGTTTCTCGTAGATCCAGGCGAGGAGCCCGGTTGGCGAGTCTGCGAGGGAGAAGGCGAGTGTTGCGGGCTTGAAGAACGTCAATTAAAAGACCTGGATCAGCCGAGATAGTAGAACGTACTTTAGTAGACTGGATTGCGATATATCCGTTTCCACTTTTGCCCCATTCCTCGCCCTCTTTCATGTTAACGAGTTCCCGAGCCGTGTACTCTGGCTTCGGATTCTCCTCAGTCCACTAGATCATCAGGGAGTCAGCATTGCCGACCTGGGAATGTTTCATGCATGGCTTGCAGACGGGAAGGAAAAGGAGGAGAGGAGACAGATCATCACTAACCTTCGGTTCACTGGCGAGTACCATGTTGATGTGGGAGGCCTTGACGTGCTGTGGGAAGCGGGCTCCCATTGTTCGGGTGATGAGACATCCCCAGTCGCCCTATACTACTTAGCATCAATCTTTGTTCGACGAGGAAAAGACGTACACCTTGAGTTACTGACGTTGTTAGCATAAATACGGGAATTCTTGTCGATCACGAAACCTACCATATTGATCGTATCCCAAAGCCAGCATCAAGTTATTCGCCGCTTCGGCATACTGTCCAAGCCCGAACCCTTTCTACAATCCATCAGCCAAACCTCCCTCCCGTTTCTCGACAGACATACCTTCGCCACCCTAGCAGAAAATCCATAATTCGGCAACGACGGCGCAACTACATGGAACGCTGGCTTCCCATTCCCACCCTTCAAAAGCGGAAGTAGCTTCGTGACTTCGATAAAGCTTCCAGGCCATCCATGCAAGAATAACAACGGAACAGCACCCTCGACATCGCTCTTCTGATGAACGAAGTGGAGATCCACGGGATCGAAGCCTTCGACGCTTATCTCGGTCCGGAACTGAGGGATCTCGTTTAGTTTCCTTTCAGCTGCTCGCCAGTCGTATTTATCGATCCAGTACTTGGTGAGATCCTTGATATCTTTCCTGTTTGTGAGGTCAGACATGAGATGGTGAGCGAAGGGGAGGGGAACACACAGCGGAACTCCGTACTCCCATCCGGCTTCCTCAATCTCTCCTTCAGGGAACCTGGTCAGTTCGAGTTTCTGCTTCAGCTTTGCCAGCGCTGCGTCTGGGATGGCAATTTTAAAGGGCTTGATGTTGGCCATAATGAAAATTTGCGATTTCTTTTTTGTTTGTGAGGGATGGTGTCGGACGTCGATGATGGGATGCGGGGGAGAAGAAAATGGAATCAAAGTTCAGGGAGCGATTGCCAGGTCACCGGAGGTACAGTAAAATACCATTAGCCTTTGGCAAGGACCGCTCTTGCTTTCCAATCATAGCTGGCCCTAACGCGAATATGTGCGCCTCTCCGAAGAACAGCGAAGTCCGCCAAGTCCGCCAAGTCCGCCAAGTCCCCTGCCTGTTGACGGGATGCAGACTCTTTGAGTTTCTTCCAATAGAGTTTAGTTTGCCAACCGTATTGCCTGAACCGGGCTAGAATAAGAGCAGATCTTCGAACACTTGAGCTACCGCGATTGCTGCCTTCGTCGCCCTGTCGAACGATAGCAATCGTGACGTCTCTCAACTGTGGGGCTGTCGGCCGAAAACCCGGGCAAAAGAAACAAACTAGACTATTTCAGGCTCCGGTCTGCCGGTGATTACAAAGGGATGACATTGCACGGCCGAAAATACGGGCTAAAGTCAGAGACCAAGCCATTTTGAGATCCCCTAGCACTCGTGATGATCATGAGTGGTATCTACCGGCTTCCCGGAGGCTATTGTCAACTGTCAAATTCTGCAGGCACGGGTACCCGTGCGCCTAGACGTCGCCTGATGTTGTGTTGTGAGAACTGGAGGAGATAGGTTCCCCGGGGCGACCGGGGGTATCCGCGGGCTCTCTTGTCATCGTTGGGTGCGGCTGTTCGACCCGATTCAAACCGGTCAAAGAGAAGCCGGCTGAGTCTTGAGTGAAGAGACCATGAGGAGATGCACTGAGCGCAGATCGTTCCGCAAGCCTCTCCATCAACTCTTCCAGCTTGCCGAGACGACGTGCGAGATGCCGCATGGACAAATGAGATGCCTCTGCTTCATCGAGAACTCTTGACCACGGGAAAGCTGCGATTCCTGCATGGCGTACACACGAGATCGTCTGGCGCTGAGAACTGGCATCGAATCTTGCGCGACGACCTTGAATGAGTCAATGCCAACGGGTACACCATTTTGATACGCCTTACGGGTGCCACACCTTTTGCAGCCTTCTATTGGTCCAAATCACATCTGTTAGTACAGGCGGTATGTGCCAAATTCTGCCGTTTTGCTCCCAGTTCGCCACTAAAATTTCGACTTGTCATCAATTCGCGGCGTCACCGGTCACTCGACCCCGCAACCCCGACGAGTCCAATATACCTCAACGCTTTGCAATGCCTTCACTAAATATTAATACCGCTAACATAAGCCGTCGCAGAAGTCTAATTAGCCCGACCAATCCCCTTAGTCAAACACAATCGCGGCCTTCGTGGAGCAACTCAGACCAGTCGTCAGGCGGTTCAACCACCGGCCTCGAAATATGGCAATATGGTACGGAAGGTTGAGCGACCTCATAGAGAGCTCTACCGTAGGAGACTATAGATGTGTATACTTACCATCCACAGCCGTCGTCGCTGGGCCATTTGCTTCCATTCTATGCCTGTGATGACCCAACAGTCTTTGGCCAATTGACTTGCTGTTAAGGCGTGGTGGAGCGGAACTGGCTTCACCGCCTTCTGCGGGTAACCTGACGAGCCGACAATTTTTTGGGCCAATAGAAGGCTGCAAAATGGTGTAGCACCCCTATCAATTGCCTTCTCGTGTTATAACCCTGTTTCCTGTTATCTCCGTGTCTCTTAGTCCTAGAACGCCCCCTGCCTGCTCCTGCACAGCTGTTACGTTCGTCGGGAACTTAAACTGAGAAAGTATCATACGTGACACGTTTTTGCCTTTCGTCACAGCGTCAGAGTTGGACCTAGTTGCGGACTTTGTAAGCTGGCTGACAGTTTTCGCCTTTTTATGCTTAGCCTTCATATGACGCCTAACGGCGATGACGGAAATTACTGGTCATGATGCTACTCAGATTGATTTGTCATGAAGCACGCGGCCTTTTATTCGGCCCAGAGCGCCCGCATCACCTGCCCGTTCCTGCACAGCTGTTTCTGAAATCATACCTGACAAGTTTTTGCCTTTCGTTATAGCCTCGGAGTTGGGCCTAGTTGCGGACTTTGTAAGCTGGCTGACAGTTTTCGCCTTTTTAAGCTTAGCCTTCACATGAGGCCTAGCGGCGACGACGGAAATTCCTGGTCCTGATGTTCCTCGGATTGATTGCATGAAGCACTCGGTCGTTTTATTCGGCCGTCGCCGAGGAAGATGTACCGTGGACTTGACGGTCCACGCTGCCGGTGCAAATCGACATCTGGCCGGCCCGATTGGGCCGGCTTGATTGGGCCGGCTTTTTCGATGTTGTCTTTATGACTAAACCGAAATTCAAGGGTTCTTTTGTGGGGGCTCTAGATTTACGAAGTAATGTCTATCCCCCCGAACTTGCCTTTCGCTCTTTTCCCGGCTTTGTCTGTCTTTGACAACGACCACCGCCGCTCACAAGCGTTCGTTTGATCCCGGGTCCTTCTGCAGCCCCCGTCGGTGCTCGGCGCCAGTTGTCGAGGTAGAGGCCAAGATGATGAAACTGGCCCTTTTGCTCAACCCAGCAGCAACCATGATGAGGTTGTGGCGGACGAAGGTTTCAACTGCGGCATTGCCGGCCGACAATCTCGTCACGTCCGGGAAACTGAAGTACAGGAACCGCTAAGATCGCACACATTTTTATGATCATGAAGCATACGAGAGTTATAGTTCCTGCTGATGTTAGGAAACTCACGCTTGTAATGGTCTTTTGGATAAACGTTAACCCCTCGATTTATAAGCTCTGCTGTGGGGAAATTACTAATCTGCCCAATGGCCGATGGCTCCTTTACCAGTACTAGGATAAATAGCGAAATACCATCCCCTTTGACGGAACTTGTTCTGAGCCAGGCTACTTCATTCCTACACCTGTTGTCTGCGTTGTACCAATTCCAACTATGGCTCCAACCATACTTGTCGCCGGCGCCACTGGCAACACCGGACGAGGCGTTGTTGAAACCTTGTCAGAACTTCTCGAAACCACCACCAGCTTTTCCCGACACAGGATCCTTGCTCTTACACGCTCCTCGAGCGGAGCTACAGCACAAAAGCTCGCCGAATTGCCCAACGTCGAAGTAGTAGAAAAGGCTTGGGTTGGGATCACCCCAGACTGGTTCCGTCAACACAATGTTGTGAGGGCTTTCATTGCGTCTCACAACCAGCCGAATCAATTCGCCGAAGAGTCGACATTTCACCTAGCTGCGCTCACAGCAGGCGTTCAGTATGTCGTACTAATCTCAACAACCGCTGCGAATGTGCGTCCGGATTGCCCTGCCTATTATCCAAGAACGCATTGGGCACTTGAGACCTTGCTGGGCTCGCCGGAGTTTCAAGGTCTACAATGGACATCGCTGCAGCCTAATGTCTTCACGCCGCTGTACCTTTCCACTGCCGCGGAATTGGTCAAAAACTTCCGTAAGGCCGGGAGACAGGACACCCTAAGGCTTATGGCTTCAGAGGATGCGCCTGTTGGCATCATTGACCCATATGAGGTCGGAATTCTCGCGGCCCATCTCTTAACCCAGGATGATGTTACGCCACACGACCAAGCGAAATACGTCTTGAACGGACCAGAGGATATCACTGGGCGGCAGATTGTGACAATGGTTGAGCAGTATATTGGAACGAAAGTTGAAGATGTTCGCTTTCAGGATCTATCATTTATCGACCACCAGGCAGCCCAAACTCAGGAGTCAAAAACCGTCATTCTATCAATCAAGCGTGCTCTGGACACAGCATGGGAAGGGAAGTGTACAGCTTCCACGACGAGCAAAGAGGTCTTTCAGTTTGCTGCACCGAAAAATGCGCCTGCCGAAATTTTCAAGACAATGCTGGAGGAATAGGAAAATACTCCCTCCGAGTCCTAGATAGAAACGTTATGGGGATGAAAAATAGGTGTGAGAGTGCCTAATACAAGCAATCTCTTAACCACTCAGCTGGATCTGGTTCATATATATCTTTGCTCCGCGGCAGCCTCCTTTCATATTTTCGCCTTTGAAAGTCGCGTGATAGGCTTCCTTAAAGGCGATAAAAAACTCGACCACGACAATGTGGTGAATTTGTGACTGGATGAAGAGTTCGGTTTGGCGACTATACTCCTTCGACACTAAAATACCCGACATCAAGCGGCTGGGTTAAATGCGGTGAGTTGGCAAGGATAGTGTAATGATCTTCTTGGCCTTGCAAAACTCGCCAAAGGCAGGGGAGTGATGGCTCTCGTGCCCGTTGAGCACTAACAACCGAGATGCACCTCTTGCGCGCGACGCAATGAGCTTGCGGAAGTGTTTGAGCCATTCTAAGCCTGTCTCGTTATCTCTATACCCATTTGTGGTGGGTTTTTTTGGCCCGGTCTGCGGTCGGTCGGTCTCTGTGTACCAGCTGGCCAGGTGGTACCCATGCACAACCACCCTTTCGACACCACCACCCTTTCGCCACGCAAAAAAAAAAAAAAAGCACCACCAAAAATCAGCAATTTTACTTACACAGAACTTGACCAAAATGATAGATATGCGCAAAAATTTTCGTTTTATAAATAATAAATGCACATATCTATTGAATCCTGGGTCTTTTGATAACCCGTCCTGATCGCGTGGTTGGTTGATGGGGTATGGTTTCCTCTCCGACTTCAATGACCGAGGCAGCCTCCGATTCTGACTCCGGCTCGCCTGAACAGCCACCTTCCACCACAACAGGCATATTTTGAGTCTCCTCTTCGGATATGGCTTCTCCACCAGCTAGAGTCTCACCAAGAGTCATAAAACGTTTGTTAGCATTCGGCACCGCCTTCCTCTTCTTCCCTCTCTTCAGGCGAGCCAATTCCTCCTCTAGGCTAGCAATCCTCGCAGTATGCGCCGCTACCATCTGCTGTTGAGCCTCAAACCCCTTGGCTATTACGTTGTACCGCCTTCGTGTCTTTGGTGTTTTGTTCAGCCCAAGATCACGAATTTGACGGCTCGTCTTTGGTGTATCGTCCGAGTCAAAATACGGCGTAGGTTCGGGTCCTTCGGGAGTCGCCCTTGGGCTGCCATTTGGCCTATCTTCTTGGATTTCTGGGTGCCGCAGCGCTTTGGCACGTGAGATCGGCCAATTCCCAGTAACCCTCCAGCCAGAGAGTATGTTCTTCTCAGTCATTCCAACTCGACGCGCCTTGGCGTAGGCCCTGATGAAATTGACCTTGTCTATTGGAGTGGAATCAGTCAATGATGCGAACTTTTCCAACTCTCGTCGATATGCGGCTTTGGAGGCATTGAATACTCCATTATCCAACGGCTGGAGCCCATGAGAGCAGTGTGCTGGCAGATAGCAACAATAAACATTGTTCAAAAAGCACGTGGCCATCCATTCATCCTTCCGTCGCTCAGTAGTGATCTTGAGCTGAAGGAAAGGAAGAACATACCGTTCCATGACTCCCATGACCATCTAAAATGATCAGTCTCGCGTCAGAGTCGTCGGCAGGCATGGTCTGCGGCAGATAGACTCTTTCAAGCCATTCAACGCCAATGTGGTCGTCAGTCCACCCGTTAGGCGAAGTTATGTAATACCAGTCTGCTATCTTCTTGAATTCCTCAAGAAACCACTGTTTCTGGAGTTCTTTCCCCTTGAAGATTATGCCGGGGATTAAGGCGCGGCCGTCAGCAGTGACAGCTTCGATAAATGAAGTCCAATTTCGAGTTTGTGGTCCCTTGAGAAATACCTTCCGTTTTGGTCCGCGGGCCGGATGGCTGCTGCATCAGCTGTGGAGCTTCTGGCTGAATCTTGGCTATGGCTCCAGCGAAGGCGGTGCCATTGACTTCCGATCCATCCTGTTGCTGGCGCTGTTCCTCCTTCTTCACTCGGTTCCTAATGGACCGTTCGACTTTACCCTTGATCGTAGGGTCTTGAAGCTTTTGATCGATTTCTTCCTGGACTTTGCTGTCTGGAGACCATCCACCTGGTCGCATCGATTCAGAAAGGTAGTAGCACTCTGAATAGAAGTGCCTGCGACCGCAGAGGCAAATTGGTTTTCCCCCTGGGTTCCTGCTGTTGGGTTTGGATGCTCGGGCTGTGCCGGATGCATCAGGTTCCCCTTCACCTTGGAAGGTGGCGAATGTACCTTTGGTGTCGGAGTTGGAGGTGGTTCGGTACGATCGTTCGAAGATTTCACTGATCTTGATTCCATCAGGGAAAGTCTTTTGCCAGTCATCATTCGAGCTGGTCATCGGTTCTCCCTCCATCCGATTGATCCAATACTTCGAGAAAGTCGGGTCGATCGCGCTGACAGCCTTGAGAAAGTGTCGAGTTGGTCGTAGGCCTTTCACATCGGGCAGATCAAGGTTCTTGGCCTCGTTCAGTATAACCTGCCACTTCGAGACCCATGCCTCGATCTTGGTTCGATTGGCTGCCTTGAGTGTGGCGTAGTATTGATCCGTGATTTCAGTCTCGCGAGCCCAGTCGGTCGGCTTGATGCGGTTTTTCAAGATCGTGAGTTCCTTGGCGACATCATCTTCCTTGGCAATGATGCTATAGTAGCTGCCAACGGTCTTGACGATGTGCTCCTGTAATGTAACAAGCGCCTTTTTCTTGTCCTTGTGGACGTGAAGTTGGCTGCGGTAACGGGCTTGGAGAATCTCGTACTTACGTAGGTCATCCCCGCTTAGCTCGTTCAAGTTGGTTGCACCTGCCTTGGCTTCACTTGCGGTTGGCTCAGCTGGTGGAGTCAGAGCCGTCTTGTTAGCCGTGCCAGGGTCAATGTGTTCCCAGACATCCTGGGTCTTTGCGAACTTGCGGATTATGCTGATCCACATGTCCCAGTTACCGGATCCTTTGAGGATGACCCGGGAAGAAACTTCGAGGTCGTCAGCGGCCATTGTAATCGGTGGCGTTCACTGCAGTGGAAGCTTTCGTGGACAGAAAACCGGCTTGCAAATCGGGCTCATAACTGTCGCACGACACGATTGTTTGGATGACTGAACAACGATCGGGAAGAAGATCCCCTGTGAATCGGGCAACGAAAGACTCTTGATTTTCTATCTAAAGGAGCGACGAAGGTCGGTCTCTTATACCTGTTCAATCTGCCTATGTCATAGGCAGCAGGCTGCTGCCTGATGCTAGTTGTGGTCGTTCACTCTCATCGTGAACAAGTTCACGATGATCGTGATTCTTGCCTCATTTTGTGAGCGAGCGACTTGATATTGACATCAGCTCTGTCTCCCCATTCAGTAAGACGTCAAGTAGTAACCTAACGAAGCATTCCAGATCTAGGGGCGCGATCATGGTATTGAGGAGCCTTGGCGTTCATCCATCCTCACTTGAGAGAACTGCCGCGAAGAGAACCGACGGAGATGCTGGCCTTTCGCCACCGAACGAGCGATCCGGAACCCAGCCCACTTCGCCAGAGAGGCTACGGCATCTTCACACGGCAAGGAGGTTATTTGAAGAGCCAATTAGCCAGCCGCAGGTGCTGCAGGGGACGCCAATCCCACCAACCCAACAAAGCTTGCGCAACTTCCGGACTCTTGCTCCCTCACCGACCGTACAGCCAACGACCCGTCAAATCGCGTCACACTCTCATCCGTCTACTGTCCCAAGCAGCACAACTGATGCTGAGTACTCCTTACTTGCCTTCTAGGTTCCATAAGGGCGGGAAAGACTCACAAGATGATGCCTCCAAGGCTGAGGCGAAGACAAGGCAGGTGGCTATACAGCGCGACCATCGTTCACGGCGCCGTGCGGGGGAGACTGTCTCCCTGACTCCCTCGATATCTCAACTAGGCGTCTCTGCAGTTCCTGATGAGCCTGTAGAAGGTATCCCTGGCCGTGATCGTCGTCGTTGTGCAGGCTAACCACTGGATTAGCCGGTCGCCTCGGCCGGCCAGTCGTGCAGATCAAGGTTAAGAACGTCGGGCCTGGTGCGGCTGCTGCCCCCGATGATAAGGCGGGCAACCTTGCGAAGCAGATTCTCATATGCATTGGCGCCCGTCTGATGCTGACATCCAACCTTTGGCAGCCAGTTGGCCTCTGCAACGGCGCTCGCGGTACCGGTACTGTTTACGACATCGGCTGGGCGCCCGGGGCTGACCCCATCCAAGACCCCCCCTGTGTTATCATGATGGAGTTTGACAAATACAACGGACCGGTGTTCCTGACCACCCCCGATGGCAAGAAGATTGTCCCGATTCTCCCAGTTGAGAGGGACTTTCTCATCGGAGCCATTCTCTGCGCTCGCACCCAGTTTCCCCTGATCGTATGCTACGCTAAAATACTTCGAACACCCATTAAGTTGCCAAGGCAAGGGACTTAACGGCTGAATATCCAGCCAGAAGGGTAAATACCTAATACCTGCTATTAAATTCTCCTGGGGGAACCCTCTAGATCCCCCTTTCGACTGCGGCGGTAACCAGCTCTTAAACCACTTCAAACCTGTAGTAAGGGAGTTGGCTGATATTCATAGGGGTCCCTCTACCGCTTCCTGACAGGCTCAATCAACATGGCGGCGGGATTTATACTGAGCGCCACGTACCTGTAGGACCTCACGTGTACGTGAACCCTAGCAATCAGCATCTCCTCAACCATTGTTAGGCCAGGTAGATTACCGGGGACTTCCCCGAAGTCAAGGTTATTCGCAGCGCTAAAGAAGTAGGGCTCGTTAGGGGTTCTCTCCCTGTCTCGACTAATGCAGCGGCTGCAGATTTTCAAGCTATTTATCTTCATTTCGAACCAATGCTCCCGGCAGCGAATGCAACTATGCATCTTCTCGTCATCCAGAGCGGTATAGAACTCCCGCACAAGGGCCTGATCCTCCTCACTAAGGGCAGGCAAGTTAAGGTCCCCTGTAAAAGGTGGATCAACTATCTGATCAAACTGTCGCTCTTGAGGCTCTGGCCGTGGCCGTGGGTTAAAGGTGCCTTGACGTGTATAACGGCCGCGGCAATGACCCTGTGGCAGTAATCAAGGTGTGGCAGGGAACGATTCCTGTGGTATAGGCGTGCCTAGCACAACAGGAGCCGTTGGAAGAGTGCCTTGAGGAATTGGCGTTTGAGGAATCGGCGTGCCCAGAACTACTGTTGGCAGGCTAAGGGTAGGAGTGATAAGGGCAGGGTTGGAAATCGATCGACCAATCGATTTGATCGATTCGATTAATCGATTCGATTTCGATTTCGATCGATCGATCGGAGCTTGTCGGTCGATCGATATCGATCGATTACAGGCCCTGATCGATCGATATCGTATCGATCAAACGTTCAATCGATCGATTTGATCGTCGATTGCCACATGCACCAAGGGTGTCCCGGGTAGGTAGCGGTGGTGCGGACCATTCTATCACTAGACGCGTCGCCGCGTCGACCGCGACGCGAGACACGTCTCGAAGAAGGCGTCGGGCGAGCGGCCAATTCAGGGGTAGAGAACTCCCTGCGCTTGCGCGATGGTCCTTGGCTGCTGGTCCTCCGCTCTGCTCAATCGACTTCACAAAACAACCTGTCCAAGTCGACCTCAAAGGTTGGACCCTTACCAGCCTCGCAGCATTCGATTTGGTCTCTGCATTCTTTGCGGGGCATTTGCCATCGCCATGGACTCGCTCGATGAAGAGGTAGAGGATATCGCCTCAACGCCGCCGCCGCCCTCCGAGCCGTCAACCAGTTCGGCCTCGACGAAATCTGCACCCAGCAGGTTTCCAGACTATGAGGCTTGGACGACCGATAAATTCAAGCGTTTCCCCGGTTTCACGATATGTCATGACCCTTCTCGAGAGCGGACATGGTGGTGGCAATTCGGATTCAGAATGAAGGACAACAGGTCGCAACCCCACAAGATCGTATGGATATGCGAGAGATGCTTCCTCCGTAACAGGCTGAAGACTACACATTATGTCTTCATCGCTTCCACTGCAGGAGGCATTGTCCGGCATCTGAGCAGGGAGCATAAGGTCGTGGTTTGTGCCATCTCTCCGCGCCCTGTCTCGCGTCGCTCGATGATGCGCGCTAACTTGTCAGCCGCCTTCTAGACAAAGGGCAGGCCCAGCTGCCGGTGCAGAACGGAACCTACTTGATATGCTTCACGCCGACCCAACGAACCCTCGAGACCAGACCCTTCTCGGCAATCTGCATACGTTATTCGATCCGAAGATGAATCAATTGCTCCTGCTCGACTGGCTTACACCCGATAACCTTCCGTTCAACCTCGTAAACTCTGACCGTTTCAGACGACTCCTTCTCTACAACAACCCGTCTCTTCAGGAAGGCCAGATACCAACAGGCAAGACGCTTGTGAATCTGCTATCGAACGAGTACGAACGAGCCCTTGGTCCCCTTCGCACGGTCCTTCAAAATGCAAGAAGTATGATTCATTTTACTTTCGATGGCTGGACTTCTCGACAAAACACGTCATTCTTTGGCATCAACGTCCACTTTATCGACCGAGATTGGAAACAATGGAGAATCCTTTTGGCTCTGCCAGCCCTCAGGAAACGTCATACTGGAGCCGCGCTGGCGGATGAAGTTGCAGATACAATATGCACGTTTGGTCTTGAAGACAAGTACCGGCCCGCGCGTCAACTCTTGCACTGGCCGGCAAACTGACAGTATTACTCCGTTTCAGAATAGGATACTTCACACTTGACAACGCTACGAACAATGATACGGCAATGGAAGCGCTTGCTGCCGAGTTCGATTTCGACAAACATGAGCGTCGCATTCGCTGTGGCCCTCATTTTCTGAATCTGACAGTTCGAGCTATGATGTACGGGAGCAAACGAGACAATTTCGACGAGCTGCTTGCTCACTGGGGCGATAAGGACTTCATGACCGAAGAGGAGCAACGCCAGTTGTCTGACGCTATCAACGAGCTGGCGACCGACGACGAGTTCGGTGTGCCGAGTATGGAGGAAGACTTCGAGCTCGAAATAGGCCTTGAGGAGGGCGAGAACCAGTACCCAGTCCCCGAGACGATTAACGCGGAGGAAGTGGACAAGTACCGCAAGTTTGAGCCGTTTGGTAAGCTACACAATATTGGCATTGCTCTTCGAACGAGCAGTCAACTTCTGGAGGACTTTTATGAAGCTCAACGGCAAACCGCCCCGACCGAACCTGTCCTTGCTTGGGTTCAAAACGTCTGCACTCGCTGGCAATCCGATGAGGCAATGGCCTCACGCGCTCTGCTGAAACGTGCAGCTTTGAACAGGATGCTGTCCACCATCGAAGAACGATGGCTTAGCGAAGGCGGCAAAGAGCGAGACAAATCAGCTATACTGAAAGATAAGCTTTCGCTTGAGGAATGGAAGGTTGTTGCCGCGATTCAGAAGGTCCTTCAACCGTTCAAGGTTGCCTCAAAGCAACTCCAGGGTGAAGGTGTTGCTGGTCTCCGCTCAACCGCAGGAGGATTCGATGAGTACTTCCAGGGTGGTGGAGATGCTCCTTGACCATCTCGAGCTTGCAGTTCAAGGAGTGGTAATCGAAGAGAATGACGACCAGATGATGGAAGAGATTCAAATGTTCGATGATATGGATCCGAAAACCCGGCGGCTTTTGGAGATTTACATCAAGCTCGCGTGGAAGAAGTTAAGCGACTATTATGGCAAGCTGACCTCGACCGCATACGTAGCGGCAGTCGTGTTTCACCCTTGCAAGAAATGGCGAGCTCTAGAGCGGCTTTGGAACCAACTCCCGTCTCGCCAAACCTCAGAATGGAAGAAGACGTATGAGAAGAGCTTAAGAGGAGTATGGGAAGAGAGGTACAAGAGCATGGCTCGCGAGGCAGCTTGCAATGCCGCTTCAGCAATCGGGAGCAATAGTGGTTTGGACTACATTGAGCGTCGACTGGCATTTAGTCGGTCATTGACTTGTCCCAACTCCGAAGGGCGACAAAGCAAACGACCAAGGCAGTCAATCGAGTCGCCGGAACAGGACGAGCTGGACCAGTATCTATCTGAGCCACCGGTGGATAACATGGCATACAAAGCAGATCCGGTTGCTTGGTGGAGGGACGTCGGCGTTGTGCGCTTTCCCCGGCTGTCTTATATGGCTGTTGACTTTCTTACTATCCCCTCGTCTTCAGCAGAAACGGAGAGAGAGTTCAGTAGTTGCGGGAGGATGGTAACGCCACTCAGATCTCGCCTACGACGGGGAGTCAACACTTCTCGAAATCTCATTATTTATCTTCTTTATAACTTTTGAAACACCCGGTAACCGCTTGGCGGAGATTCAGGCCTTTGGCGGATGTCTGGTGTTGCGAACCCCGCTTCAGACGTCATTGTCGTCATGGAAGGCGAACCGGATGTTCCGGGCGGGGGATATCATCGTCCCCTGCGTAAAAGGACCAGAACGACGAGGGCATTGGAATCCGAACAGCAAAATGGTGATATGGAATGGCAGGAGGAGGAGAGCAGTGAGGAAGCTCTGAGTCACACCAGAACTAAGAAAAGGACCACGCCTAAGGCAGCTGGCAGCATGACGGAGGCAATCCAGGGTCTGGAACGACTCCTAGAACAAGACTTCAATAAGAGAATGGCAACGATGAAGGCAGAGTTTCAGCTCGAGTTTACAAAACTTAGCGACCGCATGGCTGAAGAAGTCACTAGGACCACGGCCCAGATGGCACAAGAATTATCTCAAGTCCGAGAGCAGCTTACCCAGGTTTGCAGCGAGTTGGAGCAGACCCGGCTACAACTGGACACCTTAAACAATGCTCATGCAGCAAGGTCGCCTGGTCAGACATATGCAGATGCTGCTAGAATGACGCCTGCTAGTATCACCACTCAAAGCCCATCCACGGTCCGATCAGCAACCCCGGAACCGATGTTCTGCACAGTAGACACATCTAGGGTGCCCGAGGATCATATTGGAGATACTGCACCAGCAGTCATTCGCAGGACCATTGAACAGGAAATGCGAGCATCCAGCGACCAACCTAGCTGGCGATGTGTTGCGGTAACCAGAGATGGACGAAATACCAAGCGCCTGAGGATCATCGGTAGGAATGAGGAAGAATTGAAGAGGATCAAGATGATCATCGAGGCCAAGAAGGCCCCAGGCACGAGGGTGCTCCGAGACCAACTGTACCCCGTCAAAGTTGACAATGTGAACCGTACCGCCGTCCTTGACCAGGAAGGCAAAGTCCTCCCTGGAGCAATGGAAGCCTTGAGCCAAGAGAACGAAATCCAAATTGCAAAGATCGCCTGGTTGAGCCGAAAGGACAGCGCAAAGGCGTATGGATCCATGGTGGCATACCTTACCAAAAACAGCGATGCTAGGAGACTCCTACAGGAACGCTACTTCCTTGCAGCCGGTGAATCGGCATACACCAACGCGTTCGAGCGGAGAACCGGACCGATACAATGCTACAACTGCCAGGAGCTTGGCCATAAGGCCTTCTCGTGCAGCAAGAATCGGGTATGTGCGAGATGCGCCGCCGAAGGCCATCATCATAGTGAGTGCCAGACGCAGGTACCCAAGTGTGTGCCCTGTGGTGGACCGCACGAGTCGTTCAGCAGAAGCTGCCCGAAACTCTATCCTACCCGGCATGAGTAGGATGTTTCAGGTAATCCAACTGAATGTGAGAAAACAGGATATGGTACATAAAAGCCTAATGAACGATAAGCGACTCCAAGATTTTGCAGTTATAGCGATCTAAGAACCACAGGCACGGAAAATTGACGGCAAACTTCTCACAGTCCCCATAGGACACCCCAAATAGATCAAAATAGTTCCCACAATTTGGAGAGATGGCAGATGGCCAATCCGGAGCATGTTGTGGGTGAATAGGGATTTGGAGGCCGAGCAAGTACTAATACAGTCCCCGGACTTGACAGCAGCAACCATACGACTTCCGGACCGAATAGTGTTGGTCGTGTCAGTGTACGTCCCGGGGGGCAAGCCTCAGACTCTTCGACACACATACCATACCCTGCACCAGGTGATCCTCGACCTCAGGAGCAGGACAGGGATGGTGGTGGACGTCTTACTAGCAGGAGATTTTAACCAGCACGACCGGCTATAGGGAGGAGACGACGTGCCATTGGCAAGGCAAAGCGAGGCCGAATCGATCATCGACCTCATGAACGAACACGGTCTTTGCAGCCTTCTCCCGAGAGGCACAAAGACATAGCAAGGCCCCGACAAGGAAAGCACAATCGACCTGGTGCTGGCGACGGCGGATGTAGCAGACGAAATGGTGACGTGCTCCATACACCCGACAGAACACGGATCGGACCACCGGGCGATCCAAACGACATTCGATCTCGCGAGGCCTGATCGGATTGCCGCGGAAAGACTGTTGTTCAAGAATGCACCATAGACAACAATCAGAACCAGGGTGGAGGACAATCTCCGAGAGCTTCCCTGGACTGTCGGCGTGCAGGAACAGACAGACCAGTTAATGAGGGTTATCCTCGAGGCGATCCACAAGCTAACGCCCCGAGCACAACCAGTACCGTACGCGAAGCGCTGGTGGACGAAGGATTTGACAAGACTTCGGCAGGTGTATACGTTCTGGCGGAATCAGGCCAGGGTACAGCGGCGAGCAGGTCAGACGAGGCACGACCTGGAAAGACGGGCCAAGGAAGCATCTAAGGAGTACTATGATGCCATCCGGAAACAGAAGAAACTGCACTGGAACGATTTCCTGGCAGAAGATGTCAACATATGGAAGGCGGCCAAATACTTAAAACCTGGAAAAGACATCATGAACAACAGGGTACCCCCTTTAAAGAGGCAAGACGGTTCCACCACGAAAGATAGGGTGGAGCAGGCAGAGGAGCTGTTTAGCACGTTCTTCCCGCCGTTGCCGGCCAGGATTGAAGATGAAGGTGACCGACCGCAACGGAGGGAAGTGCACATGCCAGACCTCACCATGGAGGAAGTTGAAGGAAAAGTGCTAGCAGCGAAACCTTGGAAAGCGCCTGGAGAGGATGGTCTGCCAGCAATAGTGTGGAAACAGCTTTGGCCAGTGGTTAGATACCGCGTCTTGCACCTCTTCGACTCATCCCTCAGGGATAGTGTGGTACCCCACCAATGGAGGGGTGCGAAGATCATCCCGCTAAAGAAAGCAGACAAGGGAGACTACACAGTGGCCAAGGCATGGAGACCGATATCGCTGCTGTCAACACTGGGCAAGATACTCGAGGCAGTCGTTGCAGAGCGGATATCCTATGTTGTGGAGAGCTATGGACTGCTGCCCGCAAACCACTTCGGGGCAAGGAAGCGAAGGTCAGCCGAACAAGCACTGATACTGCTGCAGGAGCAGATCTATAAGGCATGGAGGGCCGGCAGGGTGCTCAGTCTAATCAGTTTCGACGTCAAAGGCGCTTACAATGGAGTGTTCAAAGAACGACTACTGGAGAGGCTGAAGGCGAGAGGCATACCTGGTGGACTGGTGAGATGGATTGACGCCTTTTGCTCTGAACGAATGGCCACCGTGGTGGTAAATGGGCACACGTCACAGCTACGGGAGTTGCCACAGGCAGGTCTCCCGCAAGGATCACCGCTGTCGTCGGTGTTGTTCTTGTTCTTCAATGCAGATTTAGTGCAGAGAAGAATCAACGCAAAAGGTGGTTCGATGGCATTCGTAGACGACTACTCAGCCTGGGTAGTGGGACCAACAGCGGAGGAGAATCGAGCCGGCATCCAATCAATTATAGACGAAGCACTGGGCTGGGAAAGACGGAGCAGTGCGACGTTCAACGGAGACAAAACGGCCATCGTGCATTTCACGCGAAACGCCGCGCGTACCAGCGACAAACCGTTCATGATTAAAGGAAAAGTAGTCAAACCAAAAGCGAGCGCCAAGATCCTGGGAGTGGTCATGGACGCGAAACTGCGGTACAAGGAACACATAGCTAGAGCCGCCGCAAAGGGGCTCTCGGCTGCTATGTGTTTGAGAAGACTGAAAATGCTGTCACCGCGGACGGCGAGACAACTGTTCGTAGCAACAGTAGCTCCCACCATGGACTATGCGTCCAGCGTGTGGACGCACTCATGTGGCATTAGAGAAGCTGCTTGGCTGGACAAGGCACAGATGGTCGGAGCACAGGCGATCACGGGAGCTTTCCGGACCGTCGCAACGGCGGTGGCAGAGGCCGAAGCTAGCATCCAATCGGTGCAAGAACGGCATGCGCAAGCGGCAACAAGGTTTTGGATCAACCTCCGGACCCTTCCC